>JAWNOW010000232.1:21347000-22552500 GCA_035045625.1 Drosophila formosana
CATTGACATATTTTTGCACAAACATTGCGTAACACGTTGCCTCACAAAAGTTTCGCGACCATAATAATAATCCTTCGCCTCCCTCCCCATCTTCCCCCGATTTTGCTTGAAAGCTGCAGCTGTCGCCGCACCAACAAAGCTTGGGGTGCGATTGAAGGTTGGGGCTGCGAAAATATTTTCTTTCGAAAGCTGGCAAAAATCTCAACTAGCCGCAGTTATCTGCTCAACTATGCAGTTTTTATTTGCATCTACGAATTCGAGACATGCGAGGGCGGCACACAAAGTTTAGCCCAAAAAAATAGTTATCCAGAATATAGATAGATGGAATCTTTATTTGTGGCTGTATAATAAAATAATATTTAATATCTAAATTATTCAGTATATATACAAATTTATTACAATAATAACAAATACTTTGCCGGGTATCTGGCTAGTTTGAACTGAACTTAAAGCTGAGTTTATACAGCCTAGATATCTGGCGAATTGTTTATGTTGCTTTCAATTTGAAATTAGAATTTACTATAACAAGTTTGGCCAACTTATATAATTAGTTTAAGGGAGCTTCGCTTAAAACACACCTTGCAAATTGCACTCTCCAGACTTGCATAGACAGAAACATATCCTAAAAAAGCACTCCACCTTTGTTCGCCTCTCCCTCTCTCTATCTCTCGCTCTTTGCTTACCATCTCACTTGAGTGTTTGCTGGCAACTGTTCGCTTCGTTGCACGCACAAATTGCCACTCGAACGGCCCAGTTACCGTTAGCTACACGCACACACACACACACAGCAACACACACATGAACGCATAGTATCTGCAGTTGAAACTGGCATCGCATGTAAATAACACTAAGCACAATACTCCTCGTATATTATGACTACTTGGGGGGCTTCTTAGCCAAGGCGAACCCGCTTCTGCTGGCAATGCATAAAGCCAGAATAAACCAAATTTTTGTATTGTGAAAAGGGTTTTCATCTCAATGCCCCACAAACAAAGTTATTTCCCAGTATTAAAGTGCAGCTTGTCGACGGTGTGATTATTTTTGTTGTTGACCAGCCGAAGCCGAAGCAATGGCAAATCAAATAAAATAAATTCTGAAAAAGAGGGAACAAACAATTTGACAAGAGCATCTCAATAAAACCCAAATAATATTGAAAGAATTCTACGAATCGAAGACAGCTAAGTGAATAAATCAGCTGTCATGTTTGACTGTTGAATTGAAACTCATGCTGGGATACCAAATATTAAGTATACGTTTAGATTATTCTATTATTTTGTATTACCATTTCTTTTTGACATCAATTCATAGTTATTTCATATGTTAAATACACGAGTTTTCATTCCTCTTTAAGCTTCAATAAGTAATTCCATTACTCTCTCTCACAATCAACAAGCATTTCGCTGCAATCAATGTCGAAATATGAGGCTCATTTTCTGAAAATTTCATCACAATCAGATATCAGATGGTCAGTCGAATAAGTAATAAGTTCGGCGCAGTAAATGCACAAAAGTTCTCAAAGGCAGAAGGCAAAGAAATTTAGGCTGCAATTTGTGGCAAATGTGGTTGAGCAGCAAACATTAGTTAGGGCTACAAATGAAGAGAAAACTACAAAAAAAATTGCAGACAGGAAATTAGCACAGCTCGATGCATTTGTGGACAAAATGCTGGAGCAATTGGCAGTGCTAAAAAGAGGACAAATTTGTGGAGCACTCGAAGCGCAACAAACAACAAACTATTGTTGCACTCATCGCATATGCCACACGAAGTATTCCAATTGTTAGTCGGAACTGGGATGAGCCATAAATTGAGAGACAGCGGAAATGCTGAAATGCACATGATATTTATTACTGTCGACGCCTGCAAGGAAACTTTGAGCCATCAGCATGAAGATGCAGCCAACAAAAATATAGAGGATACAAGACCAAAAAATAATGTCAACAATTGTTACTCTTTGCAGTCTCTGTCTAAAAATTTGTTCGCAAATTGCCAAAAGTGTAATTGCAAAAATTGTTTGTCACATTGCGACAGCTGCGCAGAGCAACGAAAAGTTCCGGAAACTCTCGACCAAAATTTGTGGTCTTCTGATTGAAATGCTCATATGAAGCAAACTGAACAGAAATGTCTTGTTCAGCTCGTAAATCCCAAAACAAAAGTTGCATAATGCCCAAAGGCAAAAGAAACAAAACAAACCAAAGCAAAGCAACCAAAAACCAAAAACAAAAAACTGAAGTGAAGTGAATCTAAATAGAGAAGTACAATTACTGCTATTTGTATACTCTACACACCCACATACAGTACAATATAGTATATTAAGTACTCAATGCTCTAAGCGACACTCAACAGAACTCAAAGGGAACTTAACTTAATCAATGAGAGATTAAACTTTAGCATTGTGCGAGTGTCAAAGCATCAATTTGTCACCAACAAAACCCTCGGCTAAAAGCAATCACACAACAGGGCCAAAACAGGAAGAGAACTGGCAGCTGAATTGTATTGTGTGCACAAATTATGAAAATGTTCCCCTAAACACAAAACATTCTCTCCTCTTTGCTTCATAATAATAACGCAAACCAGCAGCCAAGGCAAACGTTGAGGGACTTTTGTCATTTTGACATATTTTAATGCGAATTTATAACACAGCCTCCTTCATCCCGGGCGGCAGCTCGTCAGCACTTGAGCTGTTGCCGGAGGCCGTTGACAGTTGGTCAACTTTAATTTGTATGTCAGCCCTTTTACTTGGCCACCTTTAACGCAATTTATTGTTGCCTACTTCACGGCGTCGTTGTCCCTTAGCGAACGAACAGGGCCAACCAAAAGAGCGGGCACTAAATTTAATAAATAAGTGAAGATTTCGCAAGATTTGTTGCCTCCTTTTCTCGGTATCGTTGCTGTTGCTGTTGTTGTTATTGTTATTGTGGTATACCTCAATCAAAACATGTCGCACACAATACTGGGACAAACGGCCCCAATGCGCCGTCTATCAACAGTGTCTTCAATAATTTTTCACATAAGCACACACGTAAACTCACACACACACACATATGTACGTTCTGTTTGCTGTCACTCTGTCTTGTTATATTCCCGTTAGGCGCGCTGTCTCGGCGCAAAGGGGCAAAAATTGCAAATAAGAAAGAAATACACGCATATCACAAATGAAATAAAAAATAAATTCTGCGTCGCAGATAAAGTGTATAGGCGAACGATTGCTTGCTAACACCGAAGGCATGATGCTCTCACAAAAGCGAGAATCTGAAATAAGCTTAATTGAAAAAACTGATATCACATTACATTCAATAATTTTATTATTAATTGCAATTGGTTTCGAATTTATTTTAATTCTCTTTTTACCAATGAAATCTAATTTTATTATTTGGTATTTATTATGAGGCGACTATTTTGTTGTGTGGACTTGTGTCTACTTTAGGAAATTACATGTAATTTCATTTTGTTAATTTATCTATAAATAAGCGAACAATCCATAAAGCAATTTTGTACCATGACAATACATAGAAATTTAAATATATATTACATATAAAATAAGGATTATACAGTTGCTAAATCTTATAAATAGAGATAATTGCTGATAATGTTTGTTTCTACAACTATAAATATTAATGCAAAACTACTGTTCAAATGTATGGTAATAAGTGATAATAATTTAATTGCCATATCATTTTCTCGTAATTGCCAAAATAAAGTGAAATAAAGCAATTAGCATATCAGTATCAAGAAGAACAGTGAGTCAATGTTGAATGCCAACTAAAAAGCAAAGCCAACGCTGCTCTCGAGTCCACTCTGATGAGACGAACACTTACTCTAACAAGCTCAACTCTTCACAATGTATTGATAGTCCCAGTGGGAGAGTATTGGCCCATGAATGGCTTCAAGTGTCATTTATTTGTCGACGCAACCTTAAAAACTTTCGCCCAAGAGTCGCTCAACAAAATGTATGTGGGTGTGTGCGTGGGTATATTGTGAGTGGGTCTGTATACACATATGTGTGTGTGTGTGTGTGTAGGCCAAAGGCAAAATAATGCATATAAAATAGAAAATCGGCAAAAGATTGTGGCCTCGGCGCTGGCTGCCGGTTAACTTATTCAATTTTGGTGCCCTTGACAGAAACACTATACTACATTGAAATTGATTTGACAAATATTTTCGCCTGGCGTTTATTACATTTTTGTCGCCTGACGCAACGTTTTTGCCTTGGCCTTTTCATGTTTTGAGCTCTGAGCTCTGATGCTGATGCTGATGCTGTCGCTGACGCTGTGGCAAGGATTACGTCTGCTATGGCAACAATTTCAATATGCTTGAGTCAAACACACACACACACACACGCACACAGTTGCATGCCAATAAGCTGGTTTATGGAGGGACGTCGCTTTGTTGTAAGTAACTGCGGTGCAGTGAGACGACGCACATGTTCAGTGTCTGCATTTGCATACAAATACATTGATGGCAGCATATTCGCCCGTAATGGCACTTGTTGCATGCAACACACATCACATCGCACTCTCATTGCCATTTATATGCATTGCATAAATCAATAAAGAAATCAAAGTGCTGCTCACCAGATCCCAGATCCCAGCGCGTGGCAACTGCTCGTGTAACTAAAACAACTAAGAAAGCTAGTTCCAGCAGACTGTTTAATACTCTGCTAATCATATACTAACAAATTCATAATATATAACAAAAATCACATAAGCGGCAATCGAGTTGCAATAAATGCAAATATTTTTTCAAAGATAACAATAATAAATTTAATTCGGCAATCAGTATAATTAAACTACTTTTTATTATTAAAAGTTAAGAAGTTACAAGTAAATTAATATGAAAATATATTTACCATATTTCTAATGATTAAATTCATTACATATATATTAGGTTTCATATTTTTTATTAATTTAGTAAAATTCATTATTATTTACATATTAAATATTATAAAAATGTGTTTACTCATTACATATTCTATATTTGTCAAATAGTAAATAAAGCATTTTATTATTTTGTTTCTCCGACTAATTTGCGGCGTATGTAATTAGTTTGCGATTGAAACTTGATTCGCCTTTTGGCGCCAATGCCAGCAACGAGGATGCCCCAAAAATGCGATTGCTCGATTTTTGTGGTCAATATTGACCATTGGCAATTGACACGTTGTTTGCGGACTCGCAGACTGCTTGAACAACAATTGATAAATTGAAATTGCAAATGCAAGTCCTGCGGATCAGCCAAGCGTGGCTTGGCGCCATAAAGTTGTTACATACAGCACAAGCTGAAGCCGGGTCGTAAAAAGAGCATCAACTTGGCTAACAAGTCAAAGCCAAAATTGTACACTAATTGTTGCATTAAATCTACCTGCAGCAGAAAGCTCAAAGACATAAAATGACTTAGAGTGTGTGTTGTATAGAAGAACAACTAATACACATGCACATGTGTCGGTGGTTGGGTGATTAACAGCTTAAAAAGCAAAAGGCAAAAAGCAAAAAGCAGAGAGCAACGCAGAGCGGAGCAAGTGAAGAAAGGCAAATAAACGCGCTAAGGCGCACGTGGCGTATGCGTAACATGCAAAACTTCCCCTGCTATTCAACGGCTCTCAGACAACTCCGACTTAAATAAGCTCCACTTTATGACCTGCTCCCTGTTAAACAACTTGAAGCCGCATCTGAGGAACTTTTTGTTAGCTTTCTGCAGTCGCCATAATGAAACAAAGTTTCAAAAGCATATTAAAACAATAACCCCACCTCATGTTTGGTTTTTTGAGGGTCAGACTAAAGAGCTATGCGGTACAGCTAGGGCATTACAGCAATATTATACAATATGTAACACCAGTACATTTAAAGTTATTTACCCAAAATAAATTGTTGTTTAATCAAAACTCGACTTAACTTGAAATTTAACAACAAAACTACTTTAGTTATGCTTACCACAAGATGCAAGATAGAGCTTACTATTTTCTTTACCGAATTTCTTTTTGCATCTTAATGTACCATATTATAAATTCGTCTATCATGTTTATAAATAACAATGTATAAATGGCAAATTGACCTTTCAACACTTTTCAACACAACACCAAAAACATGCGCAGCAACAAGAAAGCAACAAAAACAACAAGCTGAAGTTGTTGCAACTTTTGAAATTGGTAAACTTTGAAATTAATTAAAATCGGCATGAATGCGCTCTCTGATGAAACCATAACAAAAACTAATATTTGACAATTGGCAATAATCGGCAGGCCAGCCGCATGTATTGCCCAAAACAACAACACACGGCCTAACAACAACAGCAACAACGACAGCAACAGCAGCAATAGCAACAACAAGCGCAACAATTAAAACAAATCGAAAAGAGCAATGTAAAATTTTCATGTTTTAGATGTTGCTTTTTATTTTTTGTTTGTTTCGTTTCGTATGTTTTTTTTTTGTTTTTTCGAGAGGAGGCAAATCCCTTTCCCACTTCGCCCAATGCATGCAAATTGCTACTGAGTGTGTGCCTGTCTATGTGTGTGTCTATGTGCCTGTGTGTGTGTGAATATTGTTGCTTGTTTTTGCGCTTTTGGTGTAAGGACAAAGTTTTGTTCGAACAATTGCTGCCGTGAACAAAATTCAATTGAAAACTCAAAGGTCACAAATTTATGCAACACACAAACACATGCACAAGCACAGACACACGCAAACACGCACACACACACACATGCACATACACATTTACATACCGATATTCCGCATATGTTTGCGGTGTCTGTGTGCGAGTATGTGTCGACAGTTGAACATTGCCTTGTGGATTGTTGTTTGATTGAAAATGTAATTGAATGGCAGCACCAAAAAAATGCCCATAAAACGCTCTTTTATTTATAACACACTCTGAGATGCCCTAGAATGGATATATTTTTAAATATTATACATTTTATACATTTTGTGTTAACTATCAAACAAACAGTATTTGATGAAATTCTTCGTTTATTATTTTATTTAGCTTATTTAACCTTTAGCATACCCTAGTTTGACTTATTTGATGTTGGCACGGTATTAGGCGAGATTCCCTTTGGATATCAGCAACTATTGGTGTGTTCTCTGTCATTTTATTACTGGCAATTTCTGTCTTGGCAGCCAGATATTGCAATAGGCTGTACATTTTTAAGACACAATGATTTAGAGTAAAGAAAAAAAGAAATTCAAAACAGTTAAAGAAAAAAAATATTATTAGGAACTTTATTGAAATACTCTTTAGCTGACAAACAACCAAATTGTACTTAATCCTATTGCCAAAAACTATTCAAAATATCTGTGCGGATGGTCCACTTAAATATATACATATATAAAATAAAGAAAAAATACATACTACATCACCATAATAAATAATGGAGCACTTTTCGTTCCCGTCATCAGCTTTAGTACATTAGACTTGTCGACACGCTTTGTTTACACAGTACGCCCGTAAATGCAAACAATAATTTGAAAAGCGACAAAAACTGAGCAAAAAGTGAGCACAGAAAAAGTACGACAAACATGCGCTAATAAATTATGAAATTATATTTTCAATTGTCCTTGACACGTGGCGCACATGCAAAACATGCTTACACGTAATGCCCAATCGTTTATTTAATTAATGTTCATTAAAAGTGCATAAAAAAAGGCTGGCAAATAAAAATATATATATTTTTTATGTTTTCTTGTTCAATTTATGTTTTGTTTGCTCAAAATTAAATTAATTATGCCATTTTTTTTTGTTGCACTTTAGAATAGAATGAATATTTAAATTTAATGCCATAAAATTGATTAACATTTTGCGAGAAGGCTTTAATCGCAGTGCGAAAAACTAACAAGCCGCAAGCGTGTGGCAAGGATTTGGACCAGCTGCACTTTGGCTTACATGACCTTTTGCTTTCTCTCTCTGTTTTTTATATTTTTGTGTTTTATTTGCTGACCCAAAAAAGAATCGGCTTATGCTGACAAGTTTAAATCAAGCAAAAATGGCCGCAACTAAGACAAAGCCACCTGTAAGACCGAGTCACAAAGCAGAGCAGCAGCCACAAGCATGGCCATTGTCGTGGCCCCCAGACACCCCAGGCCCCAGAAGTATTCCAAAGTATTCAATTCCATAAACACTTGTTCACGCAGATCACGCGGCCATCGTAAGCCAGCGAGAGGCTTCTGCGAAACTTCATCAACAGAAATTGTGAATTCCATACAAATAGTTTGACAAACTTGCCCCAAACAGGCTGTGTGTGCGTGTGGCAGGGGTTGCTTCTTACTGCGGCAAAAGACGCAAATGAAAGAAGTTTTGCGGTAGGCACTGTGAGAACGATAGGAGGCAAATGCCACAGCAACAGACATAAAAGAAATCTTATAAATCCACAAGAACAAGAAATACTTACTACCAACACACACACACACACACATATACATACGTGCCTGTGTGTGTGTGTTGTCTACTAAAGTGGCAGATTTATACTCGTCGTATTGCTGCGTGTGTTTGCGGTTTATACCTACAATTTAGACTTACTAAAAGTCAATGAGCTTCTTATGATAGATACAGGCCAGCGCGTGGACAAAGTAGGACCTAAACTTTGTTATATAATACATCTAATACTTGTTTCATTCAGATAGTTTTCCGAATATATTCGACACTAACAGATTAATGCTTATCCGCGGCAAACATGAAACTTGCGTTACGTAAACAGAAAAGTTTTTATGTCCATCCTTTATCTTGAAGCCGCTTAGTTTGATTGAGACATATGTAAAATATAATGCTTGACGAGTACGCAAATACTTCTTCTTACCGGAAGTTCGTATGGTAATTGGTTGTGAATAACTTAATTTTATATGTACATTTAACTTTTACTATATAGAGTTAAGACTATGAAGTGCTTTCGCTGAGAATTTGTGAGAAGACATAAAATAATTATTATTTACATTTTTATTTATTAATTATTTTAAATTTTTTTTTTAGATATTCAGTCTAGAAAATAGCATTTTCTATTCGTATTAAAAGACTATAATATTTTATTTATTTATTGGCAACTAATCCTTACTTAGAAATTAGGACGCTAGTCACTAATAGTTAGCATTTTATTATAACAATTTTTCTAACCTAACTTGCCATTTTTATAACTACCGAATTATATTGCAAATAATTCGTAATTTATAAATTATAAAAAAATAATTACATTTTTAAAGATTAGCTAATAGCGAAATACTTTTTATTTGAAAAATGTTGAAGTTGAAGTAGAAGCTTTCATAATGTAAATAATTCTCTTTTTGTTTTTTCTAAAATAAATATAACTTCTGACATCTTTAGACTTAATATAATTTAACTTGTATACTTACCCACTTGGTTAGTTAGTCTAGGCAAATATTCAATGATTGCACAATAAGTCTGTGGCACATTTGCTAATGCTTTGTTTAGAGCATTTTTTATATTTTTGGGCGCCAACTATTCGGTCACGTATCGTGTGCTTATTATGAATGTACCGAATTATAGGAGTGCACATACCTATAAAGTATATAATATACAAGCATATGTGTGCTATATGGCACTCTTATGTAATGTGGAGGGAATGTGTTGCGCGTGCGGCATATTATCGTCTGGTGTGACATTGTCGGCATTCAGCATGGAACTCCAAAATGCGATGACGCGTCGCGATGGCTCCGTTTGACTAGAGACCAGACCAGAGCAGACCAGGCCAGAGACAAGACCACAGACAGGTTGACAGAGATGGGGGCCAAAGGAAGTGGCAAACTTCCATGACCGAACTAGCAGTAAATAGACGCATGCAACACACACAGAGACGCACTCGGAGGCAGCTAGACTCGAAAGTTTTAGCAAGAACTTGTTTGGGTTCGGTTGCGGCTTTGAATTTATATTTGGCTTTGAGTATTTTTTTTTTGACCCTTTTGGTTTTGACATTATGCCGTCGCATTGATTGTAGTCGACATCCAAACGGGAATTGAACTTTTCTGGTTGAAGTTGGCATTACTGGGTTTTGTTTTATTTAGTTATCCATCAAATGCCTATGAGATTTTAGCTCGGACTTAGAGGCAAAACTAGGGGCTTGAGTCGAGTGACAACCGTTGAGCAAGTGCGACACAATCGTCAACTAATTGTGCAGACAGAAGTTTTTCTCTGTGTCTATGTGATTAACTGTTATCATTTGTTGTTATTGTTTTTATCTGCAGCTGCTGTTGGTTGCCATTGTTGCTGCCCGATTTGGTGGCTCAACGAGGCGAACAACACTCGCATTGGCCTGCGATGAATCCTTGACGGCGGCGGCGGCGGCAGCAACATTCCGAGACAATAGATACAACAGCTACTACAGCAACAGCAACGACAACAACGACGATGGCATCGCTGATAGCAACGACAACAATGTTGACGATGACGACAACAATGACAACTATAACTACAACAAAGCGTCGGCCAAATGGCAGTTGCCGCAGCAAAAACTATACGGAAATCCCCAGAGCATACAGCAGCAACAACAACAGCGACAACAACAGCAACAACGACTGCAACAATTTGTTGATGATCCAGAGGCAGCAAGGAGTGACTTCCTACTGCAATTGCCAGAGCCAAATGCGGCAATGTGGCAAGGTGTGGGCCTGTTTGCCACAGCACAGGACACGGGCAACAACGACAACGACAACGAGAACGAGAACAACAGCAATGTCTACGACTACGACAACAATGTGTGGCAAGCAGCATCCGAAGCAGAGCGAGAACGAGAGCGTTTGCCACGCAACAGTCGAAGCAGCCACAAGCAAAGGTAGGCTTCACTTTTAGTATTCAGTGTGTTCAGTTTTCGGTACAAAACGACACAAATTTCGAGTGTCCAAGTGCAGATGTATGTGTGTGTGGGTGTGTGTGTGTGTGTGTCTGAATTGCATTCATGCAGCTCGTTGACTTTGTCACATTCCTCAATGTGCCCAAAATATGATAGCAGCTAACAATGAGCAGCCAACCAGCTGGATTTGCTTCTTCTGCTCCTCATCCTTCTACTCATCTGCGATGCACTGGAAGCTGCTCTGTTCTGCATATCAACTAAATCCCAGACCTTCAACACTGACGTAAGCAGTTAAGCTGATTCCCTCGCTATCTCTCGCTCTCGCCTCGCTTTTGTTTGACAGATCAAGCTTAGAAGGATCAGGCGATTTCTATGCCAAAGATTACGAAATGTGGGGCCAAGCATAAGTCAGATAACAACAACAGCGAAAATAAAACTGACGAAGACAAAAGACAGCCAACTAGCCGAATGTTATCCAATTTTTGTATAAATGTGCAACTACCCCGACAACTAAATACGCTACGTTATAACAAACTTATCATATTTGAATTTTGATTTGTGCCCCAATTCAGTTGACATAAAATATTTTAATTGAAAAAAAAAACTATATAACATACAACTGATATAACTCTTACAGTTTTAATTCCTTAAAAATACAAAAGATAAAATAATCAATAAATTATCAACATGCATTTGGATGAACTAATTCATAACGAAAAGAAGATTGATTAGAGGTTGATTAGAGTTAGTAATATTTAAATTAGGGTTTCCACAAGCGTATCTCAATTTGTTCTCAACTGCATAAAGTTTATAATAGTAATAGTATTTTCCTGGCTTTGTCGAGGGGGTCTCCAATTCCCAGCCCTCTTTCCATTCGCCCCTTTGAACATAATTTAAACAAACGGTCGAATGAAATAATTCCTAAACACAAGCATTTATTTCAAAACATTTTTGCAAACTTTGCGACAAAACTATCAAAGCCGCTGTATTGCCTGAAGTGCGCTTCAAAAAACTCACCCCCTCCGGCGGCGGATTGGCGGTGGCGTTGGCGGTGGCGTTAGCTGTGAGTGGTTGCATTTTGCCGCTGCTGCGTGGGTGGGTTATACGCGAAGCACATCGACAACGACGAAAAGGAAATCCGCTGGCAGCCAACGACAGTCGCGAAACGGAGAAAGCTTTGTGTCAGCGTCCACACGACTCCTGCCCCCTTCTTGATTCACCCTGCCACCCTGCAGTCAGCAGTCTCCTCGCAGCAGACAGTCCAGACAAAGCCCACCACGCAAATGGCAAATGGCGCAAACGCCGCAAAATGAAAGCTAAAAAATTCATTGGCATTTGCTGCAGTTGAATGCAAAATGATGCGCTTTTGTTGGCCAGCTGAACTGTTCGCAAAAAAAAAAGAACTATGCGAAATGGGGAAAAAACGAAGGAAGATGGAAATATCTAGTGGCAGGCAAATAGCAAACGTCAAAAGCGAATTTTCCTGCAGTTTTCCCAACATTTTTGTTCGCTTTGTTTTTTTTTAGTTCGTCTGAAAGCGCATTTTACAGGCGGTTGCAGACGGTTTCCGGCTGCGTCGCTAATTCATTGCCAAAGCCTTAATTTCTATGGACATACAATTGCAGACATGCAGCTGACACTCGAACGGCAGCGGGAGCGGGAGCAGGAACGGGAACGGGAGCTGCAGGTCAGCTGGAAACTGATGCCGACGGCATTGACTTTGAGGGCGAGGAGGACTTTGCGGTGGCCAAACTGGATTCCAATGAGCTGAGCGACCAGCTGCCATATGGCATACAGAATGTGCGAAAGCGGCGCGTGCGCAGCGTGATGCAGCCACCTCCACCATCGAGTGGCAGCAGCATCGCCAACGGCCCCGAAGGCGTAAGTTGCCCAACAGCTGTTTCATGCCGCGTTACTCCAATACAATGCCCCTTTCTTGCAGGTCACCTATCAATCGCTGTGTCCCACCAAACGCGTGACCATCAAGCTCGACAACGGCGAGTATCGGCCCAATCACTACGTGGAGGTCACCTGTGCCAACAACTATGCGCCCTTGCCGCCCAGGCTGCACAGCTACGACAACTACAACTACCGCAGCAACGAGTTGCCGCTGCTGCGAGCCTTGCTCAACGAGCGCGCTGGCGAGAAGCGTGAGGTGCGTATACTTAATGTGTGAATTGTAACCTGAAAAGTTTATTAGAAAATATTCATTAATTAAATAAATAGAAACAAGTTTTTTTTAACCATTACTATACAAAATAATTTTAAAAATGTGTATAAGCAAAAATATTTATTTTAATAATTTTTAAATATCAATGCAAATTTAGAATGTTTGAAAAAGTTGTTTTTAAACTTTTATTATATATTATAACAAAATTCAAATATTCAAATAAATCTTCTTATAATTGAATGACAATCGATTAGGAGAGGGCGAATTTAATTTGTATTTTAAAGTTAGACGACCCCTATTCTTGATTTAATAATTCAAAACAAAAATGAGAGTTGTATACCACATTTTATTATAAAAAAAGGTATTCAGACGACTAATTTTAAAAGTGCCACCCAAAGACATTTGGGTCTCCACATAAATTATAGAAACCTAATACTCACTTCTCCATCCGTCTGTCAGTGTGTCTGCCTACTTGATTCTAGATCTAGACCTCAGAGGCTCTACGAGCTAGAGCAACTTAATTGCAACCGTACTCTTGTTGCTTATATGCAAAGTCAGCTACTCAAATCGAAATAAAACAATTTTACTAAACCTGCTTTATTATTTATCCTAATAAAAATTGGAGCAAAATCAACTGTATTTCTCTTAATAATTAACTCTCTAAACTGTTTACTTGCAGATCTGCTCGGCAACTGGATTCGCGTGCATCCAGCTGAATCGCACCATTCACCTGATACGTCTGAACGAGGGCAGCGGCTGCTGGGAGTCAGAAACGCGCACGGTGCCCTCGGGCTGTGAATGCATGTGGCCGAAGCACAGCTATGGCGACATTGCCTCCTACCATCAGGCCCAGAAGCGTGTGAGCAACACCAATCTGCGTTCCCGAAACAATGCTGTCATCGATTATACACCTGGTGTGGGCTATCGCCAACTGACGCTGCGTAATCGTGCACCCAAAGCAGGCGGGGCAGGCGGAGGCGGTGGCGGTGGCATACGCAGTCGACGGGCGGACCTGGACTATGACAACTATTAACTGAGAATTGAGAAAGAAGAACGACCAAAGTGTGCCAAGCACAATTTGGATAGCACATCACATTTTGTTCGATCATTTAGCAACTAAGTTGAAGCCGTAAATTATTTAATTGCTGTGGTTTTTAGCCGTTAACACGAAATTTGTATTATTAAGATACCATATGTAAAATACAATGAAGCAAACAAATGGAATGACCATTAATCAATGGGATTATACAATGATGCAATGAGCGGCGCGTATTTAAATGTGCATTCTATGTTCGTTGGGAATTTTTAATCCCCCGCGTTTGAGATGCCAAATGCATTTATCCAAAAAATCGCCATAAAATCTATTTACATCGTAAATTAAAGTCTTAACTGTACGCATAATCGCTGAAAGAGCATAATTCAATTTAAATCCCTATTGGCAATCACAGGTTAGGTTAGGTGAGCTTGTCCAGCGCCTGCGACGGCGTCCGTTTCATCACCTCCTCCACAACTGCTGCGATTTCCGCGTGGAGATTCTCTTCGGTTTGGCAGGCATCGAACTCATGCCAATAGCTCGACTCTTGGGCGCAAAACTTATCAAATACCACGCCCACTTTTCGCTGGAACTCCAGTTTCTCATAACTGCAAGCAAATAAAGATAAGATTAAATGTTCATTTTGTATTTGCAATGCAATCCAAACAAACCGTTCGCCGCCGTAGTTGCCACGCGATGCAATCGCCTCATCTGACGATGCCTTCAAGTAGATGACCGCATCGGGTTTAATTAGGCCACGATCGGGTGAACAGCACCAATTGAAGTCCAGACCCTTGGCCACCGAGTAAGCTGCTCCAGAGAACGCATAACGATCGCATATGAATGTTGTGCCGCCCAAGAGTTCCTGGCGAATGCCATTGATGTGCTCCCAGCGATTGGCGGAGAACATCAGATGTATCACTTCGTCGGGCAGATCTTGGGCATTGGTCAAGTATGCATTTATCACCTGACCAATGGCCGAGGAGCGCTCTGGAAAGTGGATTAGTTTCGCTTTAATCCCCTTATCGGTCAACAGCTTATCTGTTATATTATCAACATGGTCAATTAATTCCAATAATTATTAAATGTTTATAATCACTTACACAGTAGACGGGTTTGCGAAGTTTTGCCGGTTCTATCCAGGCCTTCAAACACTATGAATGCTCCTCGTGATAGACTCATGGTCCAAATGATATGAGTTTTGTAAGTTTCACCATAAAATGTGTTTTGGCGGGAAAACTGCTATAATTTATCGCAGGGCTGCACAATCCGCCGCAGGAGCATGACAAAAAGCTGATTGCTTTACCCGCGAAATATTTTCAGCCGGGGAATGGGCAAGTATTACCCAAAAATGTGCTGCAATCAAAACAAATTAAACTAATTTTAAATGGATGTCAATTAAGTCAATAATTTAAATAGTTGAATAGTGCGCACGTGAATTGTGTTTTTCGAAGTATTGCAGCCCTATCGTTGCAGTGCCAATCGATTTTTAGTCAGCTGATAGCGGTGTATCATTTACAAATGATCGACAAATTAAATTTCTTGCATTTAAAAAATAACTATCACTTCAATTGTTTTCTAAAACAATCTTAAGTTTATTAACAATTCGGCCTGTGTATATTTATTTGCTTTTGTTTTTTTTGCGCGATTTGCAGCATTTGTTTGTTCGCAATATTGCACTTGAACAGGAACTGGAACCGGAATCAGAATTGTAGTTCGCCAACTCCAGTAATGAACCACCAAACTCACATACAAACACACATACAAACATACTCATAACACAGAAGCTGAAGCACACGTAAATTACACTTTTATTTAAAACAAATGAAAACTACGTTCGAAAAACATATGAAGTGAATGCGGCATTTACAAAATTCGTGTTAAAATTGAACAAAACAGCTGTAACAATGCGCTAGCAATCAAGTGTGTGAGTTTGTGCAATTTTGCAAAGGCTTCGGCCCAAAACAAGAAATTCGCAAAAAAAAAAAAAAACAGTCGCAACGAAACTGCAATGCGCTGCACTTGAGTGAGAGAGAAGGAAGTTTTTGGAGGTATTGTGCAAAAACAGTGTTAATTAATCAAAAGAAAAAGTAAAATAAAAATACCACAACTAATACACTCACCCATGCCCTGCAAATTCACATTGTTTTAAACTGCATTTGAAATCTTAGGGCAAACAAACATTCATTGATACACAAAAGACCGCGTGTTTGTCGCGTAGCGCCCAGCCGAAGCAGCGGCAGCAGCATCAAATAAATTACCAGGGATGCAGGCATGCACAACAACGCTCTCGACTGTCGATATATTATCGACTGTGCGTGTTATCGCGCAAGGACCGCTCACTGAAAACTTTTGCCAAGTGGGTGGATGTGGTTAATGCTGTTGTTGGATGGTGTGAAAAAAAAGTGCGTGCGAAATTTGTTAATGTTGAGATTCTGTTGTGTTTTTCTGCTCTGTCGCATTGCACAAACAATGTGCACCGTGTGATAGTCGCCCGTAGACAAATGGGCCGACAGGACATTCCTGCCGATGGTGCCGTATGGCTTATGGCTCAATAGACAGTGCTAGAGTTTTGTTGCCTCCCTGATTTCAAAACACCATTCGCTGTTGCCAATGTGTGCTAGTTGAGGATTGTGTTGCAAACTGATCCTTGTTGAGGAGCGGCAATTGTCCTGTCCAGCAACCGGCCACAATTTGCTTGGCTGCCTTCGTGTTTATCGTATTGTATCTCTTCCGCCCTGGTTTCTATCACATGACGGCGCTAGTTCATCTGTAGTATCCTGTAGGTTGTTATTTGCCAGGATCTAGGATCTGGGATATTTGAAAGTCATGTCGAACAACAATCATCCGCACGCTCATCTGAGTCAAGCGGCTCCGAATCCCTCATGGAATCCCCTGCAAGTAAGTATGATGCCACGCAGGACATCAAAGGATGACGCTGATGCTGCCCTCATCCCATCTCTGCAGATACCTTCGTATATCCCCCGCCAGCCGCAGTTGGCGCACATGTCCAATGAACGGCCGATGGTCCGCTCGCCGCTGGCGTGGCATGCATCCGGCCAACCGCCGCCGCCGCCTCCCGATGCCATTTACAATTTTATGTCGGCCAATCATAAAAACGTAATTAAGCGTAGTTCGTTTGCATTTCCGTTTCGTTTCGTCGCTCCCAAAACAAAACAAAGACAAATGCATGCACCAAACTCAAGCTAGAATCAACTCCTTCAGCTCCTTCCTGACCCTGCCAAAGTAGTTGACACACTTCCTATATAAATACATATACATATATTTTCCATAGTATTTGCTTTGCCTTTTGCTTTTGTCTCTCGTTTACTCTTCACTCTCTTGCTAGTTATGCTTGCCACTAATCGTGTTGTCTTTGCAGCTGGATCATCATCATCAAATGAATCCTTTGCTGGCGCCGCCATACAGTGGAACATTGCCTTTGGACTCAATGGATTTGTCGCTGCAGTCGAGTCGCAGCGCTGCCCCAACGCTTAAAGCTGGCCAACAGCAGCAGCAGCAATCCCAACAGCAGCAGCAGCAATCCCAACAGCAGCAGCAACAACAGCAATCTCATCTGCATGCGCTTCCCAATTACCCAACGATGTGAGCAATTCAAAACTCTATCGAGTTAAACTAATGTTAATGTATTTTATAGTTTTTGCATTATTTTATTAAAGTTACAAAATACGTCAACACATAATTTAAAAGTGTGGTTTATAAATTATATTTAAAAACTGTAAAGTAGGTTAGATCATGTTATTATTATTAGTACACACGTATTTATTTTTTCCGATATATTTATTTTGTTGTACAAAGGATACAACATATTTATTTTTATAATCACTGTACAAATTTGTCCACTTCTTAAAAGCTTCATAGTATTATTTGTTATCCTGGCATTATATTTAAGAGTGGTGCTTGAGATATGGAGTATTTATGCTGTTCTTTATCTAATTCCCAACATAATCTTCATAATTAATTTAGTACTTTCTTTTTGATTTGAAATTAATTAAATTTCTTCTCTTCCAAACCACAGCCACAATCTGACCACAAATACGCCTGCAGGAGCTCAGCAAGGACATCTGGGCGAGGGACATCTGCCCGCCTCGGCGTCGCCTGCCAGCTCTGCCAGTAAATACTTGAATGCCAATGGCGCTGGCGGTGCAGCAGATTGCGAGTCTCTACTGCCACCGCCACCAAGTACCCCGCCCAACAACAACAACAGCAACCACAGCAGTAACAACAACAACAGCAGCAGCAACAACAACAGTGGCAATAGCAGCAGCAGCAACAACAGCAGTAGCAGTAGTGGCAACAACAATGCGCCGCCACCGCATTACATGCAGAATCGTGATGAGAACTTCAAGCTGACGCAGCTGAAGAGCATGCAAAAGAGCAGCGAACTGAGTAGTGGCAAGGACTGCGGCTATGTGAGTAGCGCCGCCGGCAAACTGGGCACGCACAACTTGCAACAGCAGCAACACGCAGCCAAAAAGCGTAAGTTTAAGGAGTTTTTACCCCAAAAAGAAATACAAACTAATTGAATTAAATTTGTAGCCTCGCCATTGCGCAACTATCAGCAACAGCATCAGCATCAACAGCAGCCATACAACATGACGCCCCCGCCGCCAGCCAATCTGAAATACAATGGGCCACAGACGCCACCAACGCCGCAGTCGCCGCTGGACTACAATCAGCTGCATCTGCATCATCAGTTGCATGCGAACTATGCGCCACAACAACACAATATGCAGCCGGAGCCGCAGCAACAGCAACATTTACACTATGCACCACCAGCAACGCATCATAATCAGCATTTAGCACCACCACCGCCGCCGCCAACTCATCAGCAGTTTCAGTCACAAGCGCAATCACAGCCACAGCAACAGCAACAAGCACAGTCACTGCAGCAACAGCAGCTGACGTCGCAGCACACGCCACAAATGCATTCCCGTAGCACGCTATTGTCGCAATTGAATCTCGACATGTCCAAGCACAAGCCAAACGCCGATGAGACGCAGGATGAGCCACAAACGATCATCACGGATCTGTCCACAACTGCAACATATCGTGGCAACAACAGTGCACAGCCAGCAACGTCAGCAACCGATGACAAGGTTGAAGCTCCCGAATCCCCCTACATGACCACATCGAACGAGGAGTCGCTGGAGTCGAACAGCAACAGCAGCAATAGTCGCAAGCGACGCAAACGCAAAGCGAGTCAAGTGATGCGACTGACGCCCAGCGAGAACGCGAAAAGGCAACGCACACCGAGTCCAACGCACAGCAACAGTTGCAGTCCCAAGCGATCGCCCAAGAACGGCGGGGACACGACCGAGTTTCAACCCTTCGGTCTGGCCACGCATCAAGAACAAAAGTCACACGACCTACCTCAGGAGAATGGACGTGCTGCAACGCCGCCAGCTGCCGCGGCAGCTGAAAATAGCAATAGCTCATCGCTGTACAACGACACGGACAATCCGAAGACCAAGAAGCAGCGACAGGCGCTGCTGCAACGCAATCTCACAGAACAGCAGCAGCAGCAACGACGCCCGCCGCCAGACGATGAGCTGCCGCCACATGAGACGCTGCCAGCGAGTACAGTTGCCGCCAGCAAGGAGACAGGCAATGACAGCAAAATGCCACCGCCCAGTCCACAGAGCAATAGTTCGAGCAGCAGCTCGAGCAGTTCCAGCGCTGGCACCCATAGCAGCCACAGCAGTCGGGCGAGCGAAGTGCCAGCAACGAAAGAACACGATGCGGAGCCGCAGCCGGATGACAATAAGGTGATCACGGACACGCCAGCCTCGCCAGCGCTTGTGGAGCAGGGCAACATCGATGCACGACCAGCGGTGAGTGTGCACGATGATGAGGACGAAGTCCAATCACCAGCTGCCAAGCAATCGCCACCAACAACAGCGGTAGCAACAACAGCTACAGCTGCACAAGCTGGCAGCACGGATCCCTGTCACTTCAACGAGGTGGAGGATAAGCTGGAGGCAATGTTTGCCGGCATCGAAGATGAGGAGCCTGCGACATCGGCTGCCGACGATGCAGAGCACAGCCTGAGCGCACAGTTAGCACAGACCAAAACGTTGGCCGAGGACAAGCCTGTGGTCAGCACACCACCAACAGTTGCCGCAACCACTCCAACTCCCACGGCCACGCCCACGCCAACGCCCACACCTGAACTGCGACCAATGGCAACCAAGGCGGCAATGAAATCCACAATGCCCAGCCCCATTCATAGTCCAGTGCACAACAGTTTAGCTGAGGTCAAGGCAGCCAAGGAGCCATCGCCAGCGCCACAGCCAAGTGCAAATAAGGCTGTGGCACGCACGCCTCCCACGCGTTGCCTGCCACCACGTCGTCTGTCTATGGGCATGGATCCATCACTCTTGCGCTTCACGTTCGAGGAAGCCCAGCCGAAGCCCAAGAAGACGGCAGCACGCAAGAAGCAGCTGCCAGCGCAGCCGGATGTTGAGACAGTGCAGCTGGACAGCGACGATGACAAGCCGAGCACGTCGGCAGCAGCTGCCGCAGCATTGGCGGCACGCAAGCTGAGCGAAGCGAATGCGGCAGCCAAGGCGGTCAGCGCCAAGGCGAACAACAACAGCAACGCCAAGAAGAAAAAGAAGACAGCGGCGGCCAAGGGCAAGAAGCCGACGGGGAAGAACACGGCTAAGCAGAACGGCAAGAAGGGCTCTGGTGGACGCAAACCCTTCAGCACGGACGAGGACAGCACTCCGGCTCCGGCGAATCGCGAGAGCAGCAATGGAGCAGCTGCAGCCCCAGATCTCAGGTTCAAGTCGCCGTTCATACTAATCAAACCCGATGGTAGCATCAGCATTAAGAACACGCACAACGCCGAAGATGTGAACGAGAAGCAGACGAAAAAGAAGCAGACCAAGGCGCCGCATGAACGCAAAAATCTGCGAGGCATGCACAGCTCCACGCTGAGCAATCGCTACGATGCGGACACCACCGACTCCAGTTGGATTTGCGTGTTCTGCAAGCGTGGGCCACACAAGCTCGGCTTGGGCGATCTATTTGGTCCCTACCTGGTGTCCATTGACTGCGACGAGTATCGTTGTGCGTTGCAGTTGCCGGCGGGCACGCAGGATGTCGATGGACTGTTTGTGAGCAAACGCAAGCGCACGGACATGGTGAAACTGCAGGAACGCAATCTGCCCGTGGTGCCCGCTACGCTGGCCAACATTATGCAGGCGCCCAAGATCACAATGGTAAGGCCCAAAGAAATATCTGTAAATTATGCAAATTAATAATTTAACCTCTTGCAGCACAAGCGTAAACGGAAGCAGACCCATGAGAGCGCGCATTCCTACAGCGACGATCAGAATGAATCTCAGTGCTCGTCACAGGATCCACTCGACTGCAGTCACGAGGCCAAGTTCATTGAGACATTTCGCGGCATGTCCAAGACCTCAGAGCATGGCTACGAGATTTGGCTGCACGAGGACTGTGCTGTCTGGGCAAATGACATTCAATTGATTGGCGCCCACATCAATGGCCTGGATGCAGCTGTTTGGGACAGCACACGGTATCAGTGTGTGCACTGTGCCCAGCCAGGAGCGATTGTTTGCTGCTTTGAGCGCGCCTGCAAGGCACCAGCTCATGTGCCTTGCGCCCGTGCTGCCAACTGGAGTCTCAGCGAAGAGGATCGCAAGGTGTTCTGTGAGCAGCACACGCCGGACAAAGCTGAAACGGCATCAGCAGCAGCGGCGGGAACGATTGGAGTGATGCCGGTGGCACTGGCGATGCCGCAAATCGAAGCGAATGCAGCTACAGCGCCAGCGCCAGCAATATTCAACATTAATTCGCTTCCCTGAGTGCGCGTGCGCGTGCAGAAATGTCGTCTGGTCATCAAGCGCTGAGCGCACGTTAAGCTCGTCATAAATGGATCACAAAAATGAAGAAAGGAATCGAATCCTCAACCCAGGTGTTCACTGTTTCTCTGTACATATATAGAACGATGATGTTAGATGGATGGATGTGTGTTCATGCATGTAA
The DNA here is from genome assembly GCA_035045625.1 of Drosophila formosana. Classification (NCBI taxonomy): domain Eukaryota; kingdom Metazoa; phylum Arthropoda; class Insecta; order Diptera; family Drosophilidae; genus Drosophila; species Drosophila formosana. Next base: position 21,369,018 of record JAWNOW010000232.1, read on the forward strand.
AAACTATTACGAGACTTATTCACCACTTGCAAGAGGATCAGGACCGTCACTGATCCTGATGCTCGTGCTGATCCCTGATCCCGGTCCCAATTGCTTTGTGTAATCCTCTTTTCTAAACTTATGTAAAAAGTGCTGTACATTTTGTGTAGGCTTCGATGCAAGTTTGCGCCAGTAATTTTACATTTCTTAACAAATATCGTTTAAATTATTTTTTAAATTATATAAATAGACATTTATATATCCATAGATATATACATATATATTTAATAGTTAGTCTTTAGCTTACTATAGTACCTTTTTAGTTGTAGTTTTTATGTTTAAATCTACCTGGTTTACTGTCATCAATCGCACTTGCTGCTTGCATCACAGAGGTCATTAATTATTATCTTTTGTGTATTTTAAATATTTTCATGCATATGCCAATTGATAATTTAGTTGAATTTTGTATGTAAAAACAAATACTCCATGCCATAAAGTTAAATTACACTAATAATAATGAGAATGATATATGCATTGTGCACAGCATTAATTAAGTTAAGCATTGTAACCATAAATAGAAAATGTTTGACACCAATTAAACACAAAAAAAACAAAAGAATACAAAGCAGATAAACAAAAAGCAAAAAAAACGAACATTCGTGACTATTCAAAATGGATTATTGTAAAACAATATGCATATATAAATGATATGGAAAGTAATTAAAAAGTATATTTATAATTAAATAATGATAATTACGTTAGCGACATGTAAAAGGATCAAGGATAAAACACTGTATTGTATTTGTATTCAATATATCATTTTAAGATCAAATTCGAAACACACATAAACATTAAACAATAAATCTTAATCTCACAATGAAACAAAAAAAAACCAAAGATTCGTTTTCAAAATATTCGTCGTTTTATTTATAAATATTGTATATAATTAGGAATTAATTTAAGATTGACAAACAACTCGATTTCGTTCTTGGATTGGGAACGAGAACGTCAAATGATTACTAAGGATATACATATATTTTACAATTGCATTAACTTAAGCTTAGCATATAAATAATAACTTATGCGTCTAGTAGTAATCTCACTCGAGTCTAATCCGCTGCATCTTCAACTTCATCTAAAATCTTTAATCCATCAATAACGACGCTGGCGCAGACGGCGCAGCTGCGTGACATCGTTGGGCAAACGGCCAACGCTGCTCTGCGGCACCTGGTAGGATGTGCGGCCAGAGTAGAAGGCCATCTCCTGTCCCTGATCCACGACAACGTTGCCCTTCTTCTTGTCGTTGCTGCCGCTCTTGTTGTTGCCGCTGGTCAACTGCAACTGATCGGCCTTGACATCGCTGCGCTTTTGGGCTACCTGCAAAGTGGGTGCAGGTATCAGGCCGTTGGGCAATGCCGGCAATAGCACATTCAAGTGATCCGTCTGCTGGCCGCGCACTGGAACCAGATGCGACGATTTACCAACAGCAGCTGCTGCTAGCGGGGGAAAGAGCGGCAGCAGTTGCTGCTGTTGCTGATAGGGCACAAAAATGTTGGGCGTCAGATAAGGCTGTTGAATGGATTGAATGGAAGGTTGCTGCGGTTGCTGCTGTTGCTGGAAGTGTTGTTGTTGCTGGTGTTGCAGCTGCTGTTGTTGTTGTTGTTGTTGTTGTTGCTGTTGATAGGGACGTTGGTATTGCGTTTGATAATTGGCTGGTTGCTGTTGTGGTTGTTGTTGTTGTTGTGTGTGGAAATGTTGCTGCTGTTGATAGCGCTGTTGATGTTGCAGTGGTTGTTGCAGTTGTTGTTGCTGTGGCGCCTGTTGTTGATGACGTTGTTGATATTGTTGCGTTATGTAGCTCAACTGTTGCTGTTGTTGGTGCTGCTGTTGATGTGGCTGTTGTTGTTGCTGCTGTTGTTGATGTTTATGTGGCTGACGCAGTTGCTGTTGTTGCTGATGATGTTGTTGCTGCTGTTGCTGATGCTGATGCTGCTGCATAGTTGTCGCACCTTCGGCGTTGCTGCCGAATTTATTGTTTAAGAAATCGCTGAGTGCCACATAAGAATTTGATTGAGGGCTCTTTGATTGAGGTTGATTGACGAGAGAAGTGATTATGTTGCTTGCAGAATTCGGAGCGATGCGTTGTCCCTCGGCGCGAGCAATCACAATGCTCGGCTGTGTGGGCAACACAACTTGCGGCAGCTGTTGCTGTTGTTGTTGTGGCTGTTGCTGTTGCTGTTGCAGAGCAACTGGTCGCTGTGGTATGGTCAGACTAGCAATCGCTACAAAATCAAAGATCGGAAATATTTGTAATGTCAACTTAAGCTATTATTATTCTATGTTGTTGCTGTCGCTTGCCTGGTGCTGCTGCTGCCGCCGGCTTGGCATAGTTGTAGTTACCATTGCTGTTAGCATTGCTAGCAACACTTGTTGCTGCTGGCTTGTTGCGTTGTTGCTGTGGCTGCTGTTGGCGCAATTGTTGCTGTTGCTGCTGTTGCTGGCGCAGCTGTTGCTGCTGCTGGCGCTGTTGCTGCTGCTCCTGGATGCTGCTGGTGGCGCCGCCTCGCTGCGGCTGGCTGCTCTTAAAGTTCTGTAAAATCGATTCATCAACAATGGCGCGAGTTAACTTATCAAAGGGCAGGAAGGCAGAGGAAGGGGATAGGCTTGAAGTGGTTTGCACTGTTTGCAGTTGTTGTGGCAATGCTTGTTGTTGGTGTTGTTGTGGCTGTTGTTGTTGATGTGTGCGTGTTTGTGTTTGTGATTGACTTGTTGTGGGTGTATTAAAGTGATGGGTGTTGGGAGCAGTGTAAGTATAGCCCGAAGCAATGGCTGAGATTTGTTGTGACAATGTGGACAATGCAGCAGCAGCTGTTGGTCGCTGTGTTGTCGTTGTTGTGCCGCGAGTTGTGCTTGTTGTTGTCGTGCCGCGTGTGCGTTGTTGCTGCGGTGCTTGTGTGCGATAGGTCACATGTCGATTGCGACCACGCTGCACTGTTGCTGCCGCAGTTGGCTTGTTGCTGATGTGATTGCTATTGCTTGTGGTGCTGCTTGCACGTGTTGCTGGCGTGTAGACACGATTGCCGCGCGACACTTGGAAGTGTTGCAGGTTGCTTTGCACCGTCTCCCAGCTGGCTTTCGGCTGTGCCGTCCCTCTGTCCAAGTGACGCACTGAGAGCTTCTTGCTGGGTCCCAAGTCGGCGCCAGCGCGCACAGGCGACAGAGGTGAAGCGGTGGTGCGTTGAGTGCTGCTGCTGGTGGTTGCAGCTGCTGTTGTTGATGTCGTTATCGTGCTGATTGCTGCTGTTGACTTGCCGGCCTGCGACAGGCGCGACAGACGCAAGCGACTTGCCGCCAGGCGTTCCAAATAGCTGCGTGTTGGCGAAGTGCTGCGTGGCGTGGTTGTTGTTGTACTTCTGCTGTTGTTGCTGCTGCTGGTTGCTGGTGTTGAGTTGCGGCGCAAGATGTGGTTGCTACCAACACGCTTCTGTGCAAAGCGTCTGTAGCCGCGAATGCGCTCCTGTGTGCTGCTAATCTCGGTAACAGTTTCCGTAGAGGTCATCATGGTTGCTGTGGGTCTGCTGGTGGTTCTAGGAGTGGTGCTGCTGCTAGTGGTTGTTGCTGGCCTGCCTGCTGTCAGTCGATTGGTGCGCAGCGCAGTCTCTTCATCGTGTGAGGTCAGCTTGACGCCAGCCAACAGCAATTTCTCTGCCTGCAGGTGCACATCAGTCTTCTCGGCAGCTTGTGGATCGAGTAGTGCAACCTCCTGCTGCAGTTGCTCATAGAAAGTGGTGCCGGCTGACAGAGCAGCTGCTTGGCCTATGGACTCAATCACTGGCTCCTCGGTGCTGTAGCTAAAGTGGCTCAGCGGTTCAGCTGTGGTGCTAGTGGTTGAAGTGGTCTCGAATTCAAATGCTGGTGGTGCATCGAAGACTGGCGGCAACTCGGGTGCAATTAACAAAGCTTCCTCCTCAGTAAGAGCAGCTTCAGTGGTTGTGGTGGTTGATGTGGTTGTGGTGCTAGTGGTTTTATCATTATTGAATTTGAGCTTGTGTTCAGTGTCTTTATGAGCTTCAGTGGGTATCTCATTGGGCTTTTGAGTTAAGAGTGTTTTGTGGTTTAAGATGTGTGTGTGGGTGAGAGTCAATTTTGAAGGCGATAGACAGAGTAGCGACAGTAAGAGAGAGAGAGAAATTAAGAGAGAAAGAGAAAGAGTTGATAGAGCGCGCATAGATAGAAAGAGCAAAAGTTGAACTAAAGTTGTAGCTAATTAATTCTTACCGTAAATCTGACTGTGCCCGGTGTCTGTTTGGGTTTGTTGTACACATAAGCTGAGCTCGACTTTCCTGCATCCTTGTCGCTGTTCTGCATGGCAAAGCCACGGCTGAGGAACCTAAATGGTTGCTTCACCTTTTGCGGACTCATCGACTGATAGCCCGACACGCTGGGATCCAGATCCGTTGAGACCTCCTCCAGCAGATTGTTGATGTTCGACACCAAATCGAGCTGGGTGGCCTCGTCCTTGGTGTTGCGTATCTGCTTGATGTACTCGGGGGCCATCTGCTCTTGGGAGCCGGCTGCAGTGTCCTCGGGCTCCTCCAAGCCTGCATTGACACGCTCGGCAAAGTTCTTTTGTTTTTGGTAGTGATACTCACGTGGATACTCGGCAATGATGTGCGCATTCGTGTGATCGAACTGGATGCCTGGATCCGAAGACAGTTCGCCCAGACTGTTTACATAGATGTCATCGTTGTCCTGCGACGCAGCTGCTGCTGGAGCAGGTAGAGGTTCGCTCTTGATGTCCTCGCCACGCAGCACCGTCTTGGCATTGCTAACTGCAGCCGGTTGGGTAAGAACGCCACTCACGCTGCTCAGATCCTTGCTCAGCGTCTGATGCATGTTCCTAGTTGCCTGCTGCTGTTGCAGTGCCTTGGAGATGGTCATGGTGGGATACTCCATCATCTGACGCACACGCTCCATCATCTGCTGGGTGCTGCCCACGCTGTGATCCAGATTCATGTCGTAATACCGCTCCGACAGATCGCAGTCCACATTGCGATACCAGTCGCAGACAAACTTCTGCTGGCTGAACACCGTGCCATTGGGACAGAGGAAGCCGAAGCCCTGCGGGGTGCGTGCGGTGTGGGCGCAAATGCGGAACGCCTGGCAACGACTCTCCACATCCGCATAGTAACCTACAAATTTAAATAATATATGAGATAAGGCATTAAATTATTATTTTATTTTAATGTTGACATAGTCACATTACATTACTAGGAAATTAGGAAATGAACAAATCTAAATTTATGAATTTTAAATAAGTGAATAACTATAAATTGTTATTTTTTTTAATACAACGTTATTATTTTTGTATTTTTTATTTATTTGTTTTTTTTTTTTGTATTATTTCTTTATTCAATACTATTGTATTTACTCATTATATATTTATTTTGTTATCTGTGATCCTTTTTTTTCCTGCTTTTTTCAATTTATTACTTATTGAAATACCAATTTTTGTATTCATGATTTACTTATTTTTGTCAATATATAATTATAATGTAACTCACCTTCATGTCGTCCCTTGCACACAAAGCTCGTTTTGGGCACCTCGCTCAGTATGGGATAATCGATGCCTGGCTCGCCGGGAATCGTGTGGCGCAGATCAAACTGCTGATCCGTATAATCGTTAGCTTTGTCCGCATCCTCAAAGTTGCCCTGCGCTGTGGTTCCTGCAACCAGCAGCAGCGGGAGCAACGCCAGCAATCGTAATCGTAATCGGGGCATGCTGAAAACAAAATACCCAAATAATATGTAAATTGCTGCGCTTGCCAAATAATGATTACATTATGCATTAGGCTGATTGATAAATTATGAATCAATAAACATTCATTGATTAAAACGAACATGCTGTTGAAAACATTTGAATATAAAACGCCTTACGCGACGTAAGAGCCGCAGCCGAGCCGCATCATTAGCATAAACACGGCGACAACAGCAACGACAACAACAGCGACACCGACAACAACATCGACAACAACAAAGGTAACAACGGCAAAACGAAACCACATTGAGGCGTGCCCATTTCTCGGATCACACGTAACCAAATCGAGCGTATTCCATGCTGATTTATTAAATCAAAACAAACGCCAAACGAGAGTGGTGCACAGATTATTGACTGGCACTGTCAATGGCAAATTTGCGTGGGTCATCATCATCATCATCATCATCATTATCATCGTCGCCGTCACATTCGATTCGTCAGCCAGTCAAATTTAAGCATAGACCTTATACGAAAGAATGCCTGCTAGTATCGGATATCTTATCACGTCAGTCGCCAAACTGGAACCACAATAAAAGGAAACCGTTGACCATCTACGCCTATAGTATGTGGCGATCGACCTTCGACTGCCACAATTTCCGTTTGATCTACATATTTCGCTTATGAAATTTAATTATTTTTATAGGCTTTGCGAGCATAAAAACATAAAAATTCCAGCTGCGAATAACAGTTAAAGCTGAAAGTAACTGCTCTTTAAATAAAGTTTAAAATACAGTTTTAATATGCTTTAAATTGATTGTATTTAATCAAGAATTTAGAGTCGACTACAAATTACTCAAACGTTTAGTTAACAACCCGAAATTCCAGCTGTGAATAACAAATAAAACTGAAAGTAACTACTTTTTACTTTGAAATTTTAACAAACAAGCTCTAATATGATTTAAAATGCTACAAACAGCTAAACAAACGTAGCTTTAATATGATTTAAAATGATACTAAAGCACAGACTAAATGCAGCCGAACACTTAATAGAGAAGCTTAAGCGTTAAGCTTAATTTGAAGATCCACAGCAGCCAAGTCGACTTCATATAAATCAAACGCTTAATTTCCAATTTTAGCTAATGTCATTCGACGGCTTTCATTAATCAACAACCCAAAATTGATGAATTGTTGAATCAAACACGCATTAGAATGCGACTAATTGATTATGATGCTTCTGGTCAAATATGTTTTTGAATGAAACCACTTCGAAGTGATGCCAGCAAACACATGTCTAAGGTCAACAAAGTGACAGCTCATTATCAACGCATGCCGTCTAGACTGTAGACCGATTTTAAACGAAAGACTTAGGAAACGAACTTGCCAGACTCTCTGGCAATATGAAATGACTTAGGAAACGAACTTGTCAGCCGAACAAAATCAAAACACTTGACATGTTTTGTGCAACTTTCAAGTGTGGGTTGCCATGAAAATTGGCCTGCAATTGAATGGCCAACAAATTGAGATCCATTGTAGTGTAGTGTAAGGTAGCCCAAAGCAATTGTGAATATCGAATGTCGAGTGAAGTGCGCGAAATGAAATTGAACGGCAAACAAACAATGCATAAATACTGAACAAATACATCAATAATAATATTAGAAATAATAATAATATGCGAACAGAAGTTGCCAACAATTTGCCATCACAATTTTTGTCTTTGTTTGTCTGCGAACAAAAGCGAGCGAGCCAAAGAAAAAAACTCAGCATTTAATTATTTTCCAATTTTAACTGTCTGCAACAAACATTTGATAACTTAATCGATTATATAAGCTGCGACGATGATGTAAAAATTATTTAATATTATTCGAAAATAATGCTATGCAAAACTAATTTGTTGACAATTAAAGAGCTTTCAGGGTGCGCCGCAAAGCGCCCAAATTACTTTTGTTTATTACAAATCAAAATGGAAATAAAAAATAATAATAATAGTGTGACTGTGACGTTACTACGAGTATTGAGTGTGGCTGGCAAGTCAATAACCCAAGTGTTTGTGTCAATAAACTGTAAGCATACCAGTTCTATTTAAGTTGTATAATGACTATCTAGCAGCAGCATCTAATTGTATTTTAATGACTTGCCAAGCAGCTGCCAAACACCCTAGGCATATGCATACTTATGTGAAGAACTGTCGACGACGGACCCAATTACATTTGCCAACTACAATCACAATTACACTTACAATTACAATGCCATTATGGAAATGCATTTCCATTTATACTTATATCAAATTAGTATGCAAAGTGAACTTGAAACAAAGTGTAACAAAACGATTTACATTCGACGTTCGACATTCAAACATCTTCATGCTCAGGGTCAATATCAAGAGCAGATTTGAGGCTAGACAATGGTAATAGTTGTACTTCGTCTGGCTGGACAATGAGGAAGCGTTCCCCGCTTCGAATTCGAATTTAGCCGAATCATGTCGATCATATTTCACTTTGTTTTGACTCTTTTACTTCGCATTGTCGACAATGATTCATCAAAATTGTTCGACAGGGCTCCGTGTTGAAGAAGATACAGAAAACTGACTTTTAGACACAGATAACAGCTATTGATTTGGCCAGCAAAAGTGAATGGATAAACTCATTAAATCGTTTTGAATGATCTCTGTCAGAAATTGAAATGTTTCTTCGTTTTGTAATCGCATTTTGATTCCGCATTGTGTAATCTGTAATTATTATAATACATTTAGTAATTCCGAAATTCAAAAGATTGCCTCTTCCAAAAATGTGCTCGGCATTTAATCATTTGAATATTCTTGGTTTGTTTTGGATTTGATGCCAATAAATTATCAGCACGTTTTAGGGTATTCAAATCATTAATCTTCAATGATATAATTTGCCCGCAGTCAATTACTCTGGGAACTGGTTTCGCTTTTGCCCAATCTAATGAAGAAACCCACTTCAGACTCATCTCGTAGGAATGTGAGTTTATGGCCAAACAGGATGAGCAAAAGGATCTGTGCCCCAAACGTACTTCAAATTTCGTGTTAAGCATCAATCAACAAAAGTAAACTAAAATACATTTTTGGGGATTTTCTCACACATTCAGTACCGGCATCTTCGTCGGCTTGTTCCCCAAGTGGCTGTCATTATGGCCATCTGACGTTAATTGAGTGCGTAATACAAGCTGAGAATGTGCCCCACTTCAAATTATGCTGATCGCATTGTGTCTGTGCCTCATTCCCAACATGTCGAATTATCAATTCTATATCCGCATTGCTATTCTTTATTTACCAAGCGCAAATAATCAATGTAGGTGTACTGAATGGCACTGTGCGTATTAAGTTATCATCTTCAGATTAGACATTGATATTATCTCAGCAAGCTTAAGGTAATGGCAGTGTAGTGTCGGCATTTTCAAATCTATTATTTATATAAAATTATGTCACAAATGGGTAGTACAAGAAATGTATAATCCTCCTACTCTTCTAGTTGGAAGACCACATTCAGATATAATTCATATTGGCTTGCGTAAATTTTGTTGGTCTGTTAACAAAAATAATAGTAATTCAACTTTCTTTATTTTTAGGTCTGTTACCAAAATTATTAGTAATTTAATTTTCTAAATTTTTTGGTCGTTGATAAATAGTATATGTATATAGTATAAAAAACGTGCTCGCTGAAAATTAGTTTTTCACTAAGTCTTTTAACTCCTTTTTTTGGTCCAGAGATCGAAAATTAAAAAAGTATTTTACTAGGCATGTCCTTTTAGAAAATATAAAAAGATATGCTCTTAATACTACTAATAAAAATTCACATATATTTATATTTATAGCAGACTATTAGAGCTAACAGTCATTAAAATAAACTTGCAATTTTTACAGAATCTACAGGACATCTTTTTTGTATACATTTTTTTCAGCCTTTTAAAAAATATATAAAATAAATTAAAATATATATATTTGCTTCACATTTTAATATAATATTAAAATAAAATTTTATAGCTGCTTCAGTTGAAATGTCAATTTTCATAAGTTTATCATTTATTCAATTATAAATTTTTGATGGGTCCTTCAGCAATATTTTGTTGCAAAAAAACTATTCAGTTGAGTTTTCCAAGATCACATGAATTACAGCATTTAGTATTTTTTAATTTTACGAAATGTATTTCATTTAAATTATATTTGCATGCACAGTTTAAGATTTACCTTTTTAGTTTTAGTTTAAGTTTATAAATTATAAATTAATTTCGTAGTTTAGTTTTGGTTTTTTGTTCGATTTTCAGACACTTTTAGTAAACAACTTCACAGTAACCGAAGCAGCACAAAAGCATTATCCTGTTAGATAAATATCCTTGTAAATTTTTTTGGGGCTGGTCCTGCAGCTAATGTGTTTTTTGCGGGTTAACTCGACGCGTCAACTAGAAAACTTAACCGCTCGAGACGCGAACTTGAACTGAACTGAACTGAAAACCGAAAGATATCCAAATATTTGGCCAAAATGTGACGAGGCAACAGCAGCCGCAATACCAGCAGCAGATCGAGACGCTCTTATAATATACGTCCAAATAAAAAGAAGAAGATACCCAAAAACAAGAAACAGATAAAACAGAAACCAAGAAAACACACTCAAAACACAATCGATTGCGTATGATGCGATGCGATCCGATGATGATGTTGCTGTTGTTGTTGCCCATGTTGTTACTGCTGTTGCTGCTCCGCTTGGAAACCGGTGACAACCTGCTGCTGCTGCTGTTGTTGGTGCTCATGTTGCCGCTGCTGCTGCTGCTGCAACATAGCATCAAGCATGCATTTTTGGCCCTTTCAGTGCACTGGGAAATGGTCTCAGCGGACTTTCATTTTCATTTTGGGGCAGCATCTTTCTCACGACTTGCCCAAGGCGAACAAAGTGAAGAAGAATGCCATGTGACAGATGGACACTGTGCCCTGCATGCGAGCATAATATATTTAGTTAAATTTAATATATTTTTTAATACATAAATAATTTATCAAGCATAGCGTAAATTTCAAGGCTTGCCGGGGGGGCCGTGAGGAGGGGGGCAACTGTCAAAGTAGCAACAATTTGACAATTTCCGCATCTTAAATATGATGCTAAGCCAAATTTTGAGTATCGTGTGACCCAAATCTAAAATTTTATATCTATGTTTTATTTTTGTTTTTAATTAAACTCAAACAAAAGCTCGTGCGATCAATTAAATTACCTTAAGAGGTAATTTAACGGCTGTTTGCGAGCTGCACTTGAAGTATATATTTTGTTGTTGTTGTTGTTGTTGTTGTTGTTTCTGTATTTTTGGCTTTTAGGTATTTTGGCCAACATGATTAATGGAGTAGGTGGCGTTGGCGTTGTCATGTGAGCAGCGTCAAAATCCCATCCACGCACATCAAATGCAAATTACCTATCGCATTTGCGGTTCTTCATCGCATCATCTCAGGAAAAGAAAAATAAAAGAAATACTAACTCGTCAAAGAGCAGCAAAAACAAGCGTTTAATTTGCGCTTCAACATTTTGCCCATGATCCGCTTTTAGCGCATATGTTTAACAAGCCAAAACAATTTGTCTACTTGTCTATTTACCTGACCACAACACGATGCAGCCCACCAACTGACAATCGACCAACTGTGCCAACATGCAATTTGTGTCAGCACTCCGCCTATAAAAACCTGACAACAACTCGAGCAAAATAGTTGAAATAACTTTCAAGCAAACAGAATTTTAATTACCAGCATGTCATTGCAATGTCGATGGATGTTTGTGGCGATCGCAGCTCTTCTAATGCTGCAACTCGTTGCAGCCACATCCTCTGCCGAGCAGGAGGACAAACCGACCATCGACTACACGGCCCTCTTCAAGGCCTATATCCGACTGGGCGATGCTCTCTTTGGCGATTGGGCTCCTGAGAAATTCGACAGAAACAGCTTACTGCAGGATTTCAAATAGAATGAACACAACAACAACAACAACAACAACAACTTCAGCAGTAACAATTAAAGCATCTTAGCAATGGTTTAGGTTGGGCTTTTGGTTTTGATAAATAAATGCTATTATTGGATGGCATTCTTTTGGCCGTCATTAATTAAACAGTGGGAACAATTTAATTATGCACGCTTCAGTTCTCATTGCCAGCATTATTATTGCCATTTAGCTGATTGTTTATTTCTTTTATGGTTGCTAAAGCTGCCTAAGCCTTTTGTCCGCCTTATCTATAAACATGACACTTCATATGTTTTCTTTCATTGGCAAATTTATCTTGATTCTTCCTCTGCAAAACTTGACAAATCCGCTGAAATAGTCAATAAATATTATAAAAGAGCGTGAACGCGTTTGCTAATCGACAGTAAAGACACCCTGTAAATAAACAATATACTTAACTTTCGATGTTCAACTATAAGTTCCCGTATCTATTATTTATATTTTTTTTTGTTTTAAATTGTCTGTTTTATTATTTCTTTATTATCTCATCGCCTAATCGAGCATTTATTTATCCTTTTCTACATTTGCCTTAAATAAAACCAATTTTGAGATCCCCATTTGCAAATTTTCTACAGAGTATCTGCTGCTACAATATAAAAGCGTTGAATTCATTATTATTTCGCTTGGCATCCATCAGATCGACACATAATCATTGTCAGACATTCGATTTTATGCAAAATACCTCCAATCTTTTTTATTTGTATCTTTTGTAGATTTTTATAAATAATCATTATGCAAGCACTTGTGCCATTTTCTCTTCTTCCTCCCCCTCAATTAGTTGGCATGAGACCAATATAAATTAATGATATTGCTGATTTGAGCTTAGCTGAGAATTGATTCTACTTTGATTTCTACGTCGTCTGCCCCATCATTATGCTTCCATTTTGTACTTTGCCTCAAGTGCTATTCTGCACTTCAACTTGAAGTAATCCAATTGTTGGCACTTCACTTTAACTACAAGATCTTTAGGCACAATTTGTTATAAGCCATTAATTTTAGATTTTATTTATTTTGCATAATTCGCACCTGCGGCCATTTATTGATTAGTTCAAATAAATGTGGGCGCTTCTATTTTTATGTTTTATTTTATTTATGTTTTTGTTTCTATCCATATTTCACTTCCTGCACGTGCCGCATAATTATGTCTCTATTGTATGCTTAAACGCACTAATTATCGGTTTTCTCTTCCAAATAGTTATTAAACCTGAAGAATCTCAGTATTATTCTTTTCTGAATAGCTTCAAAATGTTCGCATAATGTTACAAAAATATTCAAAAATTCTAAAGAGTATTGCAAAGCAAGTTGCTTAATACGTCATATAATTTTAGATAAAAGTCTCTGAGTTATTATTATTTCAACAGCTATACATTGGCCCAATTATTGTGTAATTTATGGCAACCTTTTCACCCAATTAAACGGACGCAATAAATCAACTGAACATGAAAATAACGCCAAAAGATATTAACTTAATCAATGGCCAGTCAAAAGTTAACCACACGAAAGACATCAACATATTTTTTTTATTTACAGAAATAAATGCAAATGGCTGGATATTAAAAGCAATGCTACTGGCCAAATGAAAGCAGTATACATAGTATGTATATCTATCGCATAGGGCACATTCTGGTTCCGCACACGCAAAAGGCAAGAAAAAAAGCCACAAAACCAAAAGAAAAGAAAAATTAAGATAATTAAAGATGATTAAAAGAAATTTGACCGCATGCAGGTTTACACAACGATTATGCTTTGGCTACAGCGCCAAAAGTCAATCTAATCGAATGCGACGTGATGCTTGAGTGCAACACGCAAAGGCAAAATGGAATACAAAATTAATATGATAAGCATTTCATTCGTTTTGTTACAAACTCGAAATCAAAGAAAACGAAAGATTCCCACAGCCTGACACAGACTGATGGGCGTTTGCTTCTAAATGCTTGTCAAATACCAAATTACCAGAAAGCTCGAAAAAAACATTTAGGACTGACAAGTAGATAAATCAAAATCAAAATCAGCCGAACTCCGAATCGAAGAAGAAAATACAAAATAAAAAAGATGCCGAAGAAGCCAACAAAAGTTTAAAAGTTTCACTTTCGTTTGACTGAGCAAAAGATTCCCAAAGATTTTTTTCGGTCAACATTTCAATAAAATATTTGGTGGTAAATTAATATAGGGCCTTACATAAAGCCATAACAATTAAGAAATTGCTTAAATTAATACTTAGTTTTGTTTAATTACGCGTTTTCCGCGTTGAACTTCCATTTCCGCAGCAAATTCCACAAAAAAAAAAAAACAAAATAAATAAACGCCGAATAAAATATTCAAAAAATCCAAAAACCCAATTCCCCAGATAATAAAAATCAAGCGCATATTACATCATATACAAGACACGCACACACACACACACTCTCAGATACACGTACACTAGGAGATAGGGAGAAAGATACATATGTAACTGGATATGTGATTACTAATGTCTTTGCCGGTGCTGACAAACACATGTTAATTTCATCTGCTCTCGTCGCACCTGCTCCCCACTCTCCTCCACACCTTCTGCTTGTCGCTGTTGTTGCTCTTTCTTTCACTCCTCCGCCGTATTATTGATTTCTTTTGGCAACGCCAAAACCACAAAATACAAATTTCATAATCACACGTTGACGATGCCGGTGCCGGATTATTATCAGCGCCATAAATTAATCAACACGCGCATACACACACAAATTGTGCCGGCTGCGCATCTCCAGTCACAGCTGAACCACTGGAAATGCGGGGGGGTGTGTAGGGTGAGGAAGAGGGCCAAAGAAATGCATATGCAAATGCGAGCAACGCTTTGATTTTGCCGGGTCCAAGTCGCGGCTAAGGCGGAAACGGGAGCGGCATAGGAGGCGCTAGTGCGAGCGAGACAGATATAGAGCGAGTCCAAGCATGTGCAAGGGGCAAAGGCAAAAGGCAAAGGCATTTATTTAATTTTATGTATTTATTATGCATTTGCCACTAAAACGTTGTGTTTTAATCGCTAGCCAAATGCCAGCGGAGAAAGCGACGCGCCTACCTACCTTAAGGTGCCACCTATATGCATAAGGTAGACTACCCCATACATTGCTTAAATACCTGTAGTTGCAATCCCCAATCGTAACTGGGGGAAACAACGCAAATATCACAAAACAAAAACATGTTTTCTGTCGCGCAACAGGACAGCTAAAATGTTGTTGTGGCAACAAAACTGAAGAATGTAGTCAACAGTAATCCGAATGATATTTAGGAAAACCATCAGAAAGCAATCAAGAAAATCGAATGGCATAATAAGTAAAAATAAATCAAAAAATGCCTGCATTAACATATATATTCATAGTTATATATTTCTATAGTCCTTTGGTAGAACGTCATTTTGTATAATTTTCGGCAGACATAGTTTTTAACAGATCACTTTTAAATAAAGTTATAAAAAGTTTATTCCTTTTTTTTGGTTAAGCAGTAAATTATTAAAATATTCATACTTGGAATTAAAAAAATATAACTTTAACTGCAGAAAGCGTCATTAAAAATAATATTCTAACTTAGCTAAGCTTGCGTGTCATTTCCCACGCACAGTTAAATAGTAAACCGTTAGACGAATTCAACTAGTTCTCTAAAAGGCAATACTGAATGTGAAGATCTATATCTGTTGTGCATATTTAGTTATGCATATCTGAGTCATCAGCGACTATTTTTATAGACAATAATCAATAAACAATAAAGATACTTATTAGGTTTTTAATACGTTTACGGTTTTTGTTTGGGACTTGCGAAATGTTTTTTTTTTTGTTGTCAAATTAACAAGCGTTAATTTGTGCCTCTCTCACCTGTCACCAGTTTGAGTTTGTGTTTGCATCGCTTTGAAATCAGAAAATAATTTTCACTAATTTTTATGATATTTTACATAAGAGATTTTATTGGGTTAACAGGTGGCGATCAGTCCGTTGGCCATAAATTAATACTATTAGTTTATGATGTTCCCAAAATTGTCATAAATCAAGAGCTTTTATACCAAATCGTGCAATCCGTAATCGGAGTACTGTAAGCCGAGATCTGTAAATATATTTCAGAAATGCTGTGATATAACATGTGTCGCCCAATTTCTCTGTCAATATTAATCAAACACTCTGTATTCAACTTTATTTTGAATGTTTATTACAATTGTTACAGTTTACATATCATATAGTTTTTTACCTTTTTCTTGTATTTTTGTAGTACGCACATAAGTCGAGAATTTTTAAAGACTAAGATTTGTTGTTGTTCCATTTGTTGTTGTTGTTGTTGTTAGCATTATAATTATGTTTATGGGCAGGCTTAAAATCTAATAAATGTGAGTGTGTCTATTCGCTGTATACACAACTTCAGATGCCTTTTGTTTCTTTTTGGTCTTAATGAAGAGATTAGTTTTGTTTCCTCCTTTATAAACATAATTATGACATATTATATATTACTTCATATTAATTTTGTGAAGATTTTGCAAAGTTTAAATAGACGATTTCTGTTGTATTTTTGTTTCTTTGTTTGTTACTGCAAAATCTTCTAACAAAACGAACAGTTCAATAGTAGACGTAGTTGGGGATAGGGGGACTTCCAACGCATGCATACAATGTGCACGATTTAAGGTTGTTATATTTATTTGTATATGTGTAGTTAAGGTGTTTATATGTATGTAATTGATTATGTAGTTGTATGTGTGTGTGTTTTAATACTGGATGTGTTATTAACGTGTGCGTAATGAGGCCTTATGCTTAGATTTCGTACGATTCTCCGAATGAATTTTCCAAATGAATTTTCAATCATGCACATTGTTGCAACGATAATCGTTTCGACAAAATACAATTTGACATAATGCAACTTAACGCTTAATTCTGTGCTGTTTACTGGATCATTAAAAGCTATTGTACATTCAATTTAAACAAAACAAAATGAACAAACTGTAAGTATATCTCTGTGTGTGTGAATGTTTAAACATGTGACACTGACAGTGTGTGTGTGATAAAACAAATAGATAAATAAACAATCAAAAAACAGAATGGGGGACATTTAAACAACACGCTATTCATAAAGATGCTCAGTTTTTAGTTGGATTTCGCCAAAAACTGAGCATTTACAAAATGGTTTTTAAACATTTAATTATAATTATTAACGATTATGTAAATTGTATTTCCTTCTTGATATATATACTATACCACAAGCAAATAACATCCCAACGCCACCGACTGTCACAATTTAGAGCAACCATAATTGCCATAAATTGTTGCAAGTTTACAGGTTGGCGATGGGTCCAACAAATTTCGATTTGTCAAAACAACAATCGAAACTTGTTTAGCTGCCAGTTGTATTTGTTAGTGCTTATATAAGTATAATAATTATAGTATTATATACATATATAGATGATAATTTATATATGTATATAGATTCATTATTCGACGAGTTCCATCATACAATTGACCACAAGTAGTAGCAGTTCTTATGCTTCTTTTTATTGTTGGCTTTTGGCTTTGAAAAAATAAATTAAAAATTTCCACAAGTGTGCGCAATGCGTTGCTTGTTCTACAATTTCTTTTCGATTTCCTTTTGGTTTTGTGTTTTTTTGTATTTATTTTTTGAAAGCTTTGCGCGCATAAGCATTTTAGCAGCCGCATGCAGCTAATAAATTTGTGAATATATTACGATTATTATTTTTAATAGTTTTTAAATAGGTTCATCAATTCAATTCAAGTGCCTAACAATTGTTTTGTTCTTAACTTTAAGTATTTATGTGTGCAACATGCTGCAACAACATTTCTGGGCTCTCTCTTTCCTCACTATCTCTGTGTGACTCTCTTTCTATAAGGCTATATTCAGTTATTGTTTTTAATCTCTCGTTTGTTTTATATAGTTTCTTAACATGGTTGAGTTTTCGTTGCGCTTGACGTGGCTCAGAATCTGTTTAATCGTTTTCTCAATTTTCAACAACAAATAAATAAAATTAATAACAGCAGTCAGCGCAATCTCCGCATTGTTTTCAACCAAACAAATGTCGCACATTGCGCTTACTTGCACATAAATAAATAAATAGGATATATTAACTAATAATTTGCTATTTCAAAAAGTACTGTTTCTTGCATTGTTTTCTTTCCTTTCCTTTCGTTTCCAATTTGCATACAGCTTTTCACTTTTTCTTTTTTCATTTACTTTAACTTTGACTTTCGTTTTCGTTTTTAAGGTTTGATTTGTGGACGGGTATTTTTAAGTTTTTTTTTGTTTTGTTTTGCGTTTTCATTGGCAACAAAAATTGCAGTTAGTAAGTTAATTTGTTTTGGCTTATTTCTTGGCATTGTTTAGGCCCAGTTCGCTTAAGATCTTTAGTGCATTGCGTGCAGCAGCATTCTGCGATTCCTCACAGCTTTTGCCAACGCCATGACAGATCTGCGGCGGACTCGTCGACAGTGTGACAATCGTTAGAAATTCATTGTGATTGCCCTTGGGATAGTCCGAGAAGTTTACCTAACAAACAGAAAATTATCTACAGACTGTTCGATTTCCATGTGGCAATATAAACTTACCTCGAAGTCCAATAATTTACTGAGATATATTAGCTGCTCCTTCATATGCACACCACCTCCTCCTCCTCCACCGCCATCGGCACCGCCACCAGCAGCGCCGCCACCGCCACTTGCATTGCTGCTGTTGCTGCTGACGCCGCTTGTGTTGCTGCCCGTGGAAGTATTCAGAGTGCTCTCACTGCCGTTGGCAGCCTCATTTGAATTAGACTCGTTGCTACTGCTACTGCTGCTGTTACTACTGGTATTATTATTGTTGTTGCTGCTGCTGCCGGTTTCCTCTGTTGCTGTGGCTTCTGTCCTGGGTTCCTTATCCTTGACTGGCTCCGCCTTCTCTTTGACAACGACAACATCTTTTTTCTTGGCTGCTGCATAAATGATTCGTTAAATAACGCCACTACAAATGCACCGATCTCAACTTACGTTTCTTATTTTGACGCAGAATTAATATGCCGGGCACAGGACCTGCTGGTGTAGAGACCATTGGCACCTCAAGCGCTGCAGCAGGTTCGGCTACAGCCGCACTAGTCACATTACTGTCCGAGGCGTGCTCCTTGTCGCCATTGCTTGGTTCCGTTGCCTCCAGCAACTCCAGCAGCGCTGGAATAAAGGTAAATTAATTAGTTGAAGATCAAATCAATTATAAATGCAAGCTTTACCTTGCGCCGCATTTCGTTTTGCCAGCTTTTTGCTGTTGCCTGTGCCACGTGCAGTGCTGCCGCTGGCGGACACCTCCATGACGAATTCCCTGCGCCTGGATGTCTCGTTGCCGTTCTTGGCAATCAGCTCGAAGATGGGCTCCTTTTCCTTGCGCGTCTGTTGCAGCTGTATGAGCTTTGTGATGGGATTCTCGGCGTCATCAAGCTCCACAATTGGCATCTCCTTCTCCTTTAATGCAACGCTGAGGCGTTTGCGTCGCTCCGGCTTGCCCAGCGGCGTCACAGCAGCCGGTGCCGCAATGCCGCAAATAGCTGCTGCAGCTGCGGCACTCACAACGCCTCCCTTGCCGGGCGTCTTCAACTTGGTCCGCTTGATGGGCGTCTGTTTCGTGGGCGTGAGCGGCGGCAGTTTCTGCAGTTCGCCGAGCATCTTTTCGGCTGCCCGTTTCTTGGATAACTTTTTGCCGTTGCCCTCGCCTTCGGTGACAATGGAGCCCACAATACACGCCGTAATGAAGTTCTTCATGTGCGCCGGACCCTCCTCGCGCAGCACCTTGAAATGCACTGTCATGTTGCGCTTGATGCCAATCTCGTGCACCTGGGAGATGGGCGACTTCTTATCGCCCTCATCCATTGAATCGTCCAGCGCCTCCGCCGATGTGCTGTTCGATTGCGTCTTCAGCACTTGCAACGCACGCGCCGCCGCATCGTGCTTCGCCTGCTGCAGTGTGCGTCCAATGCCCACGAACTTTTGCTTGCCCACGAATAGCGTAATCTTGCTGGGCGTCACCGGGAGCGGCGGCGCATATGGTCCATGTGGTCCGGCCAGCATATGCGGCCCCAGCGCTGGCGTCAACGCATAACGCGACTGATACTTCGCCGGATACGGACGCTGTGGCCCATAGATGCCGCGCTGTGCGGGCAACGCAACGTGAGGATGATGCGGATGCATGGGCGGCGCAGCCAACACATAGCCGCCACCAGCAGGATTGGCATTGCGACGCAAAGCATAAGGTGGCGGTGGCGGAGGCGCTGGCAAGCCTGGGGCTGGCGTGGGCAGCAATGGTGTGGCATATTCGGGTGGTAGCATGGCATCAGTTGGCGGCATTTGCGTCGGATCCAGCACATAGTAGGTGCGTTGGCCCAGCTTCATAGCCAGCGCATTCAGCTCCACGGTGGGCGTGATGTGAGTGCGCGCGGAGTTGCCTTCATCGTTGCGTCGTATCTTGGGCGGTGGATGCTTGTACTTGGTCTCCTCGATGGCCTTTGAGGCGGCCAAATGTTGTGCCTTCTTGATCTTGAAGCCGTCCGCCGAATACTCCTCCTCGCCCAGCTTCAGCGTCACCGTAAACGTCTTGCAATGCGCCGGGCCACGCTCGCTGGTCAAGCGATATTGATGTGTGATCTGAAAGAGAGAAAAGTTTAGTTTTAGCTGATAAATGATACAGAAAGTGGGGCTGCTCACCTTATTGTATCTGGCCAGCTCGTTGACCAAGCACATGGGCGTCTTGTCCTTGGAATTGCGTGCCGCGCTGCTATCCTCGTTGGGCAGATTGCCCGATGCATCGATATGTTCCGTGCTGCTGCTACAATCGTCTGCCAACGGCAGGGAATCACAGTTGTCAGGCGTCTCCGCCGACGGCAACTCGCAGATCTCCTCGCTGGCAATGACAATGTTGTCGCCATTGCTGTTCCTACAGCTGCCCACGATGCGCAGTGTGGTGGGCATTGCGTGCTCCGTGGCAGCAGCAACAACTGTTGGTGCTGCGGCAACTGCAACGGCAACTGTTGCCTCTGGCGCTGCAGTTGCTACTTGCCCATTGCTCTTGGCATTGCGATATGTGTTCTGCAGTATTGTTTTGGGCCCATGCTGTGCATAGTTGTTGGTATTGCCAGCGTTGCTATTGTTGTTGTTGTTGTTGCTGTTGTTGATGTATTTGGAAGGCTTGGCTGCGCTGAGATAGTAATGTTGCTTGTTGCTTAACACTGTCGGAGGCGGAGGAGGCGGCGCCTGGGCCGCATAGCTGCCCATGTGCGCCATGTGTGTGTGATGCGGTGGCAATTGGCTGTACGCAATCCCGGCCGGATTGGCAGCCATGTGATTGTAGGCCTGCGGAGGAGGCGGCGGTTTTGTTAGGTGGCCATTGGTAGTGTTGAGATGCTGATGTTGTTGTCGTATCTTTTGCATTTGATTGTTGTTATTGCTGTTGTTGTTGCCGTTGTTATTGTGATACGCGGCATTCGATTGTGGCGGCGGCGGCGGCTGTTGCTGCTGCTGTTGTTGGGCGAGATGATGCTGATGATGATGATGGTTTAGCCTGCAATTTAGGTAAGTAAAAATACAGATACTTGAAGCGCATTTTGGCTAAACATAATTCGCTTAATGTTTAAACTCTAAAATCATTAAAAGCCATAATCCGTTGGCATGTTTGAGCAGCAGAATGCTCGAGCGCACACAAAGTCCAAATAAACTGGCATATTGAGTGGCCATCGAAGAAAAAAAAACAAAAACAACAGCAAAACAAAACAAGGTTCACCCTTTAAGCTCTGTGGCCCCTAACAAAGTGTGTGTGGCGTTGTTGTTGCCGTTGCTGCAGCGACACATAGACAACAGCGGTAAAGGTTGAACAATGGGATGAAATGCCTAACAAAGCACAAAAGCCGCATTCTTTTTTACGCATCGTGTCATTTTTCGCCAACTGTCAGTTTCAATTGAGACACGCACCTTTTACCAGCTTTTGCGACAGAGAGAGATGAGGGAGAAAGGGAAAAATCCTTGGAATCCTTCTCAGCATTTCTTAGCCAATAAACGCATGAGTTAAACGCCAACAAAGTTGATTTTTAATCATGAAATCTATTTTAATTGGCTTAACAAAAAGCTAATCCAAAGCAGAGTTTTTAGCTGTATTAAACAGCAAAAGTATTCATTGATATGTTATAAATATCATTTCAGTTTATATATATTCTACACATAATTTCATTTCATTGTGAAATTCGGCAATTTTAGCAATCACAATTTGCATTTATGTGCAAAACATTTTCTTTATTAAACTGTTTGCAAATGGTTAACTATTTTGTTTAAAATTTCTTCACAGAACTGAACTGCATATTTGCTTTTCATTTGCTCACTTTTTAGTGCAATTAGTTCGCATGAATTAATGTATTAATTTAATACACAAATAAATGCATTAAATTAAAGTATTAATGTATTATTTAAGCATTCAATTTAATGCACAAATTCATTAATTATCATCAGCATAACAAGACTTTTTCACATACTCAACGCTAAATCGAATGAAATGTTTTGCTCGCAAATACGTCGAATATTGTGCACCAAAGTACGTAGAATTTATGATAGAGTTATAAGAATAGAGGTCGCGACGTTGCGAGTGCGAGGCTAAAGGCGACTGAAGAGCAACTGAAACTGTTGGTCGAGAAGATGTTTGCTTGGAGCTCGAGAGCGAAACATCTGATCGCAGACAAAAGGCGACAAAACTGAGTGTTCGATGGAAGAGAAATAACTGGACGTCGAGTGTGTGTGGCAGTGGCAGAGGCAGATCCTTCATGAACGTCAAGGATAATTGCAGCCGCTGTTGCTGTTGCTATCGTTTGATGTTGTTGTTGTTGTGGATGTTGCTGCTGCTGTGGCAGAAGTAAACCCGTTATCGAGCGGAAGTCATGCTGAGCGCTAAAAGAACAAAGAGCCACTGAAATTATAATTTATGAGTTGAGAAAATGGGATGATGAGTCTCACAGGCGATTGTCAGTGACAGGAATTAACATAATTGCCGCAACGTATAAAAGCCTAGACATGACGACGACGACGACGAAGGGGCGACGCGTCACCCAAAGCTAAACAAGCCAACAACAAGCAAGGAACTAAGCGTTCCTAGTTCTTCATAACACCGCTTACCGTCCATGATGAGCATCGCGTTGCTGTTGTGACGCCTGTTGCTGCTGCTGCTGGTTGGCAACTGTTGCTGCGGCGAGTGCGCCCAAATGTTGCTCCATGCCGGCATGTGGATGTGGCGGATGCGGCGGCATCGCCATGTGGCTGTGACTGTGGCTGTGATGGTGTCCAGCACGCAGATGCGGCGCTGCTCTCGTCGCATGCACATGATGTTGCATCTTGCCAGCTGCAATGGAGGAAGGGGGGACAACAATGTTAACAAAGCAAATATTATTATTGACCATACAAAAGGGGGAAGACAAACGGTGTCTCTTTGTGCAGCGATTGTTCGTCACTTTCAGCGCCGAAGAACATGGCACAAAATAGGTAAACTGCATTCAAATGCATCCAACGTGCCTAAATCAAATTGTGACAGGCTACGCAGACTTTTGGGATACGACAAAAGCCACCACCAAGAAATTAAAGCTAGGGAAATTGTCCCTCCCCTTCCCGATCTCTCTCTCTCTCTCTCTTTCTCTATATCTCTACCTAAACTGCACTTTTCTAGATTCCTTTGCATGCGTTCGTTCTTGAAATTCGATAAAATGCAGCTGCATTTCGTATATAGGAATATAATCAGGTTTTTGGTGCATTGAACTTAGCCCCCTTCTGACGACGCCACTGCCCAGAACTGCGAGTTCTCTGTGGCATAACAGTCTCGATTTATTTGCATTTGTGTTTGAGTATTTTGTATTGATGCCGCGCACTCACCTTCTTGCTCTTGCTCTTCCTCTTTTCTCTTGCTGCTCTTCGCAATGCGAAATGTATTTTTGTATTCTTTAATTCGTATGCAGAAGGGCAACCGCAATGGGAGCGCACATTAAATGCAATTCCAAATTCTAGCAGAGATAGAACCACACTTTATAGCTAGCTGACAACGACGGCGACTTTTTTCTTCTTTTTTTCCTCTGTGGTAGTTGAGCTGCCTTCGTTGTTTTTGGGCGACTTAAACGACACTTTAGAACTACTTTAACACTTAAATTAAGTTGATGAACGTGTATAGCTAGGTTTTAACTTTAGTTTTGCATTGTTATTTGTTATGTATTCTAATTTATTAACGTGCGGCCGTAATTTGCACTGTGGCTGTGGATGAAACTCGGAAAATAATAATGGCATTTGGGCAAAGCGGGAAGCGGGGTGTGTTGCGCATTGCAGTGTTGCGAAGCGCAGAATTCTCTTTGCGTATGTTTATTAACATTGGCCACAACATTGGCCACTGTTATTAACAGTGCCATTCTGAGTAAAAATAAAATGTTTTATTTGAAATTTGGTTACTTTTGTAGACGCCGATATATTCAAAACTGCATTTTTAAAACTACAACTATAATTATTGGAATTAACATAGTGAAAATATTATTATTCGCTTTTTTGGCTTCACTTTTTCAGTAAATTGCTATATTTTCAACGGAAATCTGAACAAAGAAAAAACTTTTATAAGACACGAAAAGAAATGTTTAAAATGACGCGCCAATTAGGTAAGGTATATATGTGAATATATCACCACATATATATATACAAATATGCGAATATATTACCATAGACTTAATAGATGCACTCACACAGGCGAAGAAACAGTTTTAAATGACGGAAACATTCATATAAAAACCATCATTTATTTAGAAATAGACTTTACATTTTGCCCTTCTGATGAGTGAGATGATAAATCAACTGGTAACTCCATTTCGGCTGATCATAGGGCACCATATGACCAGCATTTCGAACTAAGACGTCAATCAGATTACCCGCCTGCTTCACATAGCCAGCCAATTCACCATCAACCCGCCAGATTTTACGGGGCGCAATCTTATAGTAATCGGCGCCTGGGAAGTCCAACAGTTTCAGATAGTTGCGGGTCAGGGGATAGGCGATAATGACATCCAATTGTCCACTGTACATGCAGATGGGATAATGTTCCAACAGCTCTTCAAGCCAAGGTGCCACGCTGTCCATAAAGTCTTCCATCAGGTATTCCTTCACTTTATTCTGCTTGTCCATGTCGTGGAATGTGCGATTTCCCACATGAATCGCTCGACGAGTGGCGCCAGCTTGCAAGAAATTGCCCAAGATGATGAAACAATTATCGTCGTGAGCCTGCAAATAATTGTAGTACCAGTCAAAGCCCGTTAGGTTCTTGAACAGAGAACCCTTGGGCAAATCTCCCAGGATCAACGAATCGAATATTTCAAAGGCGCCGACCATATCATTGTTTCGAATACATTCCTCGCCGGCTGCTTCGACCAAGTGAAAAGCGGCCAAGCCATTGTCATCGATCAGACCCAGCTGATAGAGATAGTCACCATACTTGAGCTGATGCAGCGGATCCGACAATCCATTGCCAATGGCCATGCCCCGCAAGGGAATGTGGTGTCCCAAATAATCGTCCGATTGCTGCGCCTTGTGAATGTGATGGGCCAAAGCAGGCACATATTTGCCGGCATAGGATTCGCCAGTGATCCAGAAGCCCGAGGAGTTGTGCCAACCGAAAAGCTCATACAGCTGGACCACGGCCTCATGCAAATCCCGACCCACATGCTCCTGATTCTGGGCATAGCCCTGCTCATGGTCAGTGAAACTGAATCCTGAGCCAACGGGACTGTCGATGAAGATCATATTGTGTGTCTCGGCCCAATTGTACTTTCGCTTCTGCAACTTGCCCTGGGAGTGCAACTGGAGTGGACCATTCTCCATAAATAGCCCAATCATGGAGGATGCGCCGGGACCGCCTTGCAGCCAGAGCACAACGGGAGCAGTATCCGGATTCCGCTCGGATGGAAAATACCAAAAGAACAAATTCGAATTGTATTCTTTGTTCACAGTCAGATAGCCCGCATAGCTTTCGACATTGAGGAATTGTTTGCCCCTGACTCGAGCCATACTCTGAACATCCGTCATGGACAAGGAGTCGTTGTTCATCAGGGCAGTAACGAAGAGTGCTTCGCCAGGATCAATGCCATCGTCATAGTAGGTGAATGGGGGATAAGGGCGCATAAGACTGCTCAGATAAGGCGACTCTTGCACGTCAGAAGCAGCTGCGCATGTAACAGCTGCTATAATTGCAAATATTTCGCAATTAACATTCTTCATAATGTTTAAACTAATTGTGGTTTTTATCCGTTACTAAAGTACTGGAAATTCACTTTGATCGCTTAGTTGTAAGTTTTGCACTTTAATTTAGACGTGTTTTCAATTGTGCAATGGTTACTTGTTTGACGTTCAAGCACAGACTAACTAAAACATTATTCAAACCTGCGTTATTTATATGTGTTTTGCAAGGTTTTATTTTTAAATTTAAACATAAATACTGCTATTGATTGTCAGACCGCAATATCGATAAATTGTTAGGGTGACCAGAGTCGTATACACTTGGGGAATAAATGGTACCACAGCTCTGGTCACACCAACTTGCCAACAGCTGGCTAACAGCATTCAACCAGTTAAAATGGCTGCTGCAACATCGTAATTGTTTATTTGCTCCAAAAAAGAAAAAAAAACCCAAGTGTAGTGTAAACAGCAGGCTAATTTATGCTTTAAAGCTTGCTCTCGTAACTCGTGATTCGTACTCAAAATTCCATACGTCAACATGTCGCGCATCAACAACAACAACAACAAGAACATTTGCAATATTTACATTTGCCTGGCGATTTGCGTCCTTTGGAGCTGTTGCTGCAATCTGGCAGCGTCTGTTTCAGTCACCGAGGTAATTTCCTAGCAAAAACTGCATTAAATCGAAATGCCAGACCACAAGTCAACATATGTTTCCGCCTTTAACGCGTACACAGATGTTTTTTGTATATTGATTTTGTATTGTGACGTCACACGCAAAATACTCACGTATGCAAATACGTCTGTGAGTGTGTGTGCGTGTGTGTAGATGTATTTTTACGTGCTCCCGTGGCATATTTTTGAAAGTATGCGCTAATTAATATGCTGATTATTGCAATCGTATCGCAGAATCAAAGTGCGCAACCTTATCTGCCGAATGTCGCCCTGGGCGATGAACAGCTCAAGCAGATGATCAAAGGCGTCGGAGCAGCCGACGCCAATTGGCGACAACGCGGCAAGCAGGAAGTCACCGACGTCAAGACTGAGCTGGCCAAATTAAACACCAGTAAGTGGCATTGTTTTGCTAGATTTCCTCATCTCATTTAACTCTTCCTCAGCTTATGTGTATCAGAATGCCTGGCCAGCGAACGATGTCAAACTAGGCGCTGTGACAGCCGTGAGCTTCGATCAAGCGGGCAATGTGGTGATGTTTCATCGAGTGGATCGCGTCTGGAATTCCAGAACGTTTAACAACTCGAACGTGTATCAGGACCGCAACAAAGGACCCATTAAGGAGAGCACCGTGTTGGGTCTGGAGCCCGAGACGGGCAAAGTACTCTACGAATGGGGCAAAAACTTGTGAGTATCACAAATAATCTGATTCCTGTCTTTTGGTAAGTTTTAATTTCCACCCACACAGCTTCTACATGCCGCATGGTCTGAGCATCGATCCCGAAGACAATGTTTGGGTCACCGATGTCGCCTTGCATCAGGTCTTCAAGTTTCCGCCCCGTGGCGCTGGTGGCCAACCTTTGCTAACTCTGGGCACCGCCTTCCATCCTGGCGCTGGGAAGAGGAAGTTCTGCAAGCCAACCGCAGTAGCTGTGCTTACCAATGGCGACTTCTTTGTGGCCGATGGCTATTGCAATGCCCGCATTGTGAAGTACTCTAAAGAGGGCGAGCAGATATTGGTTTGGGGTCAAAATTCCTTTGGTGGCATCTCCTATGACGTGTCGCCCATCAATTTCTTTGCCATTCCGCATGCACTGACGCTGGTGCCGGAGCTGGATCTGCTGTGCGCCGCCGACCGGGAGAATGGACGTGTGCAGTGCTTCTACACGAACAATGGCACCTTCCACTCGCAATACCACAATCCACTCATCGGCGATCGTCTGTTCAGCATGGCCTATACACCAGCAGCTGGTGAGTTTCATTAGAATTTATTTTATTGGGAAATGTATATAAATAGCAACGTTTAACACAGGCGGTCAGTTGGTGATTGTGAATGGACCCAACGCTGAATTGGGCGTCCCACCGCAGCACTACAACGAAGTGCATGGCTTTGTCATGAGCATGCGCACGCGCCAAATCATCTCCAAATTCGGTCCCAACAATCTGGAGTTTAAGAACCCTCACGATGTCGCTGTTACAGCGGACGGCAATGCCATCTATGTGGCCGAATTGGATCCAATGCGTATACACAAATTTGTGCATAAATCGCTGGCCAAACCGATGTCGCTCTCTGTACTGAAGGTAAACAGTGAGAGTGAAACATCAGCAGCGGCGTCGACGACGGCTTCCACACGACATCATCCCAGTGGCAAGGCAATATTGGTGGCATCGCTGATGCTGCTGTTCGCTGGCTCCACATTTGTGCTGGCGCTGATTATGGCGCGCCGACGCAAACGAGGTAATCAAGCGATCAGCGCAATGCCGCCTAGCGATTTGGTCTATCGCAAGCTGGCTGCGTCCAATCAAAGTCTGTGCTAACCAATCGAATCGAATCATTTCTTCAGTTCCATATGTATAAGTTGTGTGTACTGATTTGAAATTTACTACATTTAAGTTTCATTTCCGTGATTAGTTTCGACATTCCTTATGTTGTGAGTTCTTTTGAACAACATTGTGTTCTCCCTCATGTATGTAATGTACGTAATCTCATTTTTGTGTGCAGGTTTAAGCATTAATATGCATGTACTTACCATTATTATATTATATATACATTTACATTTATATAGATATATTTTATACAAAATACACATACACAAAACTATACAAAAACTAATGAATAATTCGTACTCGTTAAGTGTGTTTATTGTTTTTATTTCAATTTTATTAATTGCAGCGAATGAATGAACGTTTTTAATCCAAGTGTGGCTGCATGTACATAAACAATATGCATTATTCTTTGTGTAATCCCAATTGTGTTTAATCCCCAAATTAATAATGTCATTTGCTGTGGATCTCAACAGGTTGCCTGCCATTCGGCACCCATAGTCGCCGGCATGCCTGGGAGAAGAGCGAAGGCTTCAAGCTTGGCGGCCTGCTGGATCGCAATGGCTTCGAAAAGCTCGATCAGAATGCCAGCGACGAGGAGCAGGAACAACCGGAGACGACAACGCTCTCACAGTACGCCTAGATGGCAGCCTGATGCAAACCAGGACCAAGAGACTTATCTATTTTATAAACAAAAACGCTAACTAAGCATTCCTAGTTCTAGTAGTTCTAAAATACCTCAGTGAATTTATAGCTATGTTTTAAATGTTTTTCTATACTTTTACGATTGTGAACTGTGTATTATACTTTCCGACCATTCCACAATTCGCCAATGTGGCCGATACCTATGCCAAATTCGCCAATTTAAGTACACAATATATAAGCAGACATATTTATGTGTAATCATTTTGTGGTGCAGACTGAAGAACTCGTTGGTTGTCGGTGGTCGTTATTGATAAAACTTAACTACATTTCGGATTCGTTATAAATATTGATATATATAATGATATATTGCAACTTATCGTCTAATAAGGCCCCAGTGCGGCAGATATTCCAATGGATGCGATTAAACCACCTGCGATAGGAATCCTTCGTTTTCTTCCGTCACAATGGCATCGATATTATAAAATATAGCGTGCATAAAGATGACAAAGCAGGAAGCACCCAGTGTCCAGAATAATACGGCCCCAGCTCCCACTAGAAAGAGCAGAGGTGCCGCACACAAATTGAGTCCGACAATTTGTTGCTTTGGCGATATCGAGTGTCCGAAGAGCGTCACATTCGAGTTCTTCGTACGAATCCTATGGCAGCCATAGGCAACGCCCGCCACAACAAACAAAGTAAGTGGCGATGTAATTCTACAATAAATACAAAATGCAATTGTTTAAACAGCTGGTTGGAGTTTAAATAAATAATAACTAGATCGAGGTATACTTACAAACAGTATATCATCAGCACAATGAATACAAATATGTAGTTGCTTTGGAAATATGATAGATTGCGCATAATACGATTGTTCAGACGTTGCATGCTCACAGCGGTTTTGAAATTGCCAACGTTAAAGAACGTGGTCCACGGGCGCAACGATCGGCGAACTGTGTGAATCAATTCCAACGGTGAGGGTAAATTTTGAAGAGAGGGTATGCTGGAATTATGAATGAAATAACGACAAATACGATTAAGATTAGTAAGAAGTCTACATTTGACTCTTGGTATCCCCTTTTAGAGAATGAATAAAGTGTTGCCAGGACATTGATCCACTAAAGTCAAATGCACTTGAAATCCAATCTTTGAAAACAACCAATCGTAAACAATTACCAAATTAAAAGATACATGTTAATAAGATTGGCACGAATGGTAAAGACGAACGTGCTTGAATTGAGATTGTTTGAGAATATAATCAAATAAAGTGTAGCCATGAAACTAATCCTCTGGTGCAAACCGCACTTGAAATGGGATCTTTTCGAAAGACCATTAGGAAACAATGCAGACGATTCCCAAATTAAAGGACAGGCATTATCAAGATTAGTAAGAAATTGATCCGGTGCTGCACTTCAAATCGGATATATCAGAAACAATTCAGAGGATGGTACAATGCATTCCCCCTTCAAATTAAACAAAATTCAAGAGATGATAGGAGGCAGGGCAAACTTCTAAAAATAAATATTTATCTACCTAGAACCTTCAGGTGTATTATCCCCAAACATAGAAACTCTTGTTGACTGCACCGACGAACGGACATATGTACATAGCTTATGATACCGCATCTTAGCAGCAGAATTGAGTTGTTTGTGTGATACTCACTTCTGTAGATCCCATTTTGTGGTTTGGCCACCAGTTGTCCGCGTCGGCACCTCCATCTCCCCGCTGACATCGATGCTTGTCTCCGTCATGTCTTAGCTGCCGTTTGTCGTCCAAATTGATGACGCGTCGTTAACACTTATTATGGTTTAATGCGACGACCTCTTGTTCTTTTGGTCTTCAGCAAGACAGCTCGTTGATATTCAGCTCCGGTTCCGATTGATAAAAAGTTTTTTTTGTTGTTGTTTATCGGCAACGGATGCTGCACAAAAATGATCTGACGTGTTCCAAGTTGCGGACGGTTCTCAATTTGAATTAGAGTGGCTTCTGCTGCACGTGCGGGGACAGGCGAGTGCAAAGCTGTTATTGTTCAACACATTCTATTAATTTTTTAAACACAAATTTAACCCTAATGTGATATTGTTTTAAACACATAAACAAAAAGCAACAACTTACTCTGATGTGGCAATTAGACTAGCTCGACAACTCTAGCAACGACAACCCCAGCAATGAGAACTCTGTTTAAAACAGCTGTGAGCCGCCAGCATTGTTCAACACTGGTCGCAATGAGAGCGCAAATTGCACTCATTTTGAATGAGGCATCGAACCATCGAATCGTGGGAGTTTAAAGAAAAGAGATCTCATTGTTTTTGTCGAGGTCTCTGTTTACACTTTTAAATAAAAAGTGACACCATTTTGGTAGCCATTATATATTTGTAGCAAGTTTAAAACGTAGTGGATGAGACCTCGCTTATATATTTTACATTTATAACTGTATAGCAATACATATAAGTATATATATATATATTTCTCATATAAGATTTTTTTCTTTAAATTCTTTTTCGAACCATGGCATTACATACATACATTAATATATGTAAATACATTTATAATAATATTTTGATTCATTAGAATGCAGAGTTTATTCCATTTTCCTTGTTACTGTGTTTGCAGTTTTAGTTGCATTATCCTTATGTATATTATATAATCACATCTATAGATTTTATTTAGAGAATATTTGTCTTAGTTATTTGCATTTATTGTTTTTACACTGAAACACATTTAAGTATATGTTTATTTCGTAGACCAGCTCAGACACAAATATATAATTATCATGAATATACTTTCTGTTTTTCTTTAATGACATCAATAAATAACCATCGTAAACTCGACTCCAAAACAACAAAAATATTACAACATTCTCGTTGTTATGTGTGTACAGCAAATTGTTTAAGTTATTATTTGAAAATCTCCGTTATTAGTTTAATGCGTTCCATACGTATGTCTTTGGCCTGATGTTCTTTTATATAACTTGATCTTTTTCAATGGGGCTCGTTACGAAACTTCAATATAATATACATGCGTATACATATTTTAAAATGTTTATATATAGGGCAACATACGTATGAATCTGTTTTTAATACTTTTACAATTTTCTTTCCTTCATTAATGTATGTGTGTTGTGTTATTTGCATAGTGCCAATTGTGTCTCTACAATTGTTTAAACTACATCCAAAATTTGTTTGATTTTCATTCCATTGTGTTTACTTTTTTAATTTATTTATTATATTTTGTGTTTTCGTTTGTTGTTGTTGTGGTTTGTCTTAGTCTCTGAAGCATTATTTCGGTCGTATTTAATATTAAAAGCTGCCAATGAGCATTATTTTGGGGATCATTTTGTTAATAAATCGCATTTTGTTGGAACGCTTACACATAATAACTGTTTATACATTTACGAATATGATTTTTTAAATACTTGTCGATTACACTTTATGCTTTTTGTATATTGTTTAAGAATACATACATAGATCGATTAAATGTGCGTTCCAAAAACTAAGAAATACCTTTGAGGGGACTATCTCTGGTGCCTACTGCTTGGCGAAAATTAAATCAAACAATGGAGTATACATGAAATATACAAATACGATATTGGATATGGTATACATTACTATATAGTATGTATGTGGTATGTTGTTTGTTGTATGTTGTCTGGGTTCGTCTTTGTTCAAATTCTATTCAGTTTTCTTGATGTAGGTCTCTTTAGGTAAACTCTATAGTTGGAACTGCTGCCTTCGCTGGCAACAGTAAAATGTATCCAAATCGTTAACTGCTTATTTATTTATTTTGTTTATATATGTGTATATATGTATTTTGAATCAAATATTTGATTTGCTAGTTCAGCAATTTTTCTTTGTTTTTTTTTTTTGGTTTTGCATTTGTTTTTATCAATTATCATCTTTTTAGTTGATTATGGTTGTGTTCTTTTTAAACGCACACAAAAGGACGTTAAGAATGGGAATTTTGCCGTGGACTTGTCCCATTTAGAGGCCAATCTCACGCATGGCTCGGTACAAACAAGGATTCTTCAAGCATTCACGTGGACCCAGCTGTCGTCCAGGTGTGCCACGCAGAATCATCAGCACGGATCGAGCTGCAGCCTGGCAATCGTTGCTGCTGCCACAAATGGTGTCCGCCTCGGCCAGATACTGATAATCGCAGGCCACTTGCGAGGTGCCCTATGCATCAAAAGGCATCCAGATTAGCTGACATATTTAATGCGATGCATTCGGTGGTTACTTACACAGAGATAACAAATCTGATGGACGCCGCAGAGTGGAAGAAGCTCTTGGTTTAGATCTCCGGAAATGAGATCGACGCTACGGCAACGCTCCGCCATGGACTCGATAATGGGGCACTGATTGGATCCAAGGATGTAGTTCTTGTTGCCCAAATAGGCATCGTTCAGCGTCTCGTAGGGAGCGCCATTCAAGTTCATTGCCTCCTCCATGGCGTTGGGCGGATCAGGATAACGCATGTAGCCGCTGCGCTTCTTTTTCGACTGCTGTAGCTCTCTGTTGAAAATTAAATTATTTATAACATATAAAATTAATACGCATTTTTTGAATAATATGCAATTTCAACGTAATATATTCGATACATTAATATGTTAACCACAAACAAAAATTGTTATTTAACGAAAACAATAATATATATTTGATTCATCCGTATAGAGAATATATTATTTATAAATGTATATTCCGTAAAAAACATAATATTTTTATTAACCTAAAGAAAAAATGATAAGCAAAAAATCGAATTTTAGCTTAAAATAAAATTAATAAATAAACTTGTTCACTCACTCTGCCTGCTCATCGGCCTGTTCCTTCTTCACGCTGAAGCGTTTCTTCGACTGCCAACGGTCATCCAGAGAGTTCTCATCCGAATCGGACTCAATGACATTGCGCAACAGATGATTCTCGGCATCGACGGACTGTCGCAGCTTATCCAGTGCACGACGCATCTTCTCCAGACTGTAAGCGGTCGCTAGGCGGGCAAGCACATGCTCCTTGAGCTTGCGAATCTCCTCCTGGTTGTTGATGCCCTCGTGTGCGCCAGTGTACTTGATGGTCTCATCGATGATGAAGTCCTCGATGGACTGCAACTTCTTGTCCATGCTCTCCAGCTTTTCGGGATCAAGCTCGCGCTTCTTCTTCTTTTGATCCTCCTCCTCCAAGTCCTCGTTGTTGTCCTTCTTCAATTCGGCTCTACAAAAAAAGCAAACTTATAGAAACAATTCAAATCTGTTGGACTCCACTTACTCTGACAGCTGCTCGGA
Organism: Drosophila formosana; assembly: GCA_035045625.1. Taxonomy (NCBI): domain Eukaryota; kingdom Metazoa; phylum Arthropoda; class Insecta; order Diptera; family Drosophilidae; genus Drosophila; species Drosophila formosana. The sequence continues at coordinate 21,403,365 of JAWNOW010000232.1, forward strand.
TTTCTTCTTGCGATCGAGTCCAAAGTATTGGGACCAGTCGATGGATTTCTTGGCACGCAGCATCAAGTGGCCAACAGTTGGACTGTGGAGATGCTTGGCGTTGGCAGCGCGCTTCTTCTTGCGTCGTCGCTCCCCAGCATCGCCTTCACCCTCGCCCTCGGCTTCGTCCTCCTCGTCGAACTCATCGTGATCGTCCTCGTCGGAGCTCTCTTCGCCCTCGCCCTCGCCATCGTGCTCATCGTGCTCGCCGTACTCCTCATCCGAGTGGTGCTCGCTGCGCTTGCGATGATGTCCAGCGTGTCCACCATGCATGACCATCTCGGGAGTGCCGGCTGGCTTGGCAGGCGCTGCTGTTGGCGTCTCTTTTGGAGCGGCATTGGTGACGTTTACACGCTGAAAGTTAATCTCTAGACGCATATCACCCAAAGCTGTGGCCGTGGCTGCCGTCTCCGGCTGATGAGTTGTGGACGCGGCTTTGGTTTGCTCCTCGGTGGAGCGTTTCTTCTTCTCCTCCGGCTGCTGGTCGTTGACGGGTTTGCCAAAGAGTTCACTCAGTTCCTGGGCCACACGTTCGTCGGTCTTGGCCAGCGGCGACTCGGCTACCGCTCGCTTGGCCACCGGGAAGCGCTTCTTCTTGTCGCCATTGTAGGGCAGCCAGGGCAGCACTGGATACGAGCGTTTCTTCTGCATCAACAGGTAATATGGCGGCATCCGCATGCGTTTCTTCTGCTCGAAGAGCTGCTGCTGCTGTTCCTGATCCTCCTGGTCGCCGTTGCCCAGCAGCTCGTTCTCCTGCTGTTGATACTTCTCCCACAGCTGCCTCAATGCCGCCTTGTAGCGGTCCTGACGCTCATGCTCGCTGGCCTCCTCAATCTCCCTCAAGAACTGCTCTGTGAGCTCGCTGTGGCTGGGTGCATCTCCGACTGCTCCAGCGGCGGCGGCATTGTTGTTCAGATTCTCACGTTCACGGAAGACGGATGAAGCGGCGGCAACTGGAGAGGCGGCGTCTGCAACATGCCAAACAAAAGCGTGTCTTGACTTTGACCTTCAGCCTAGGCTTAGCTACGAGCAAAGTTGGCCTGGCAACGGGTCGAGCTGACAGCCAGCTCAACCTCGTGCCTCGACTATAAATCTAAGTTGTATAATTAATTGGGATTGTATGTGTGCGAGTGTGTGCGAGTGTGTGTGTGTGTGTGTGGGTGTTGTATGTGTTTATGGGCACGCATCAAGTTGTTGGCGTCCTTTCAAGCAGAGCCGCAGAGCTATTAAATCAAATGACAGGAAGGCAGCCAGGATGTGTGCCTTTGCTTTAGCTTCCAGCTCGTTGCATTTATCATTGACTAAAAGTAGAGAGCCTACACAGAGAGAAAACCTACGATCTAAATGCCAGACAACAAAAATGCACTAATAGGAGAAATTTGTAGAATTTCAAAACAAAATCGAAAAGCATTCTATTTTAAGTTAAAAACTATATTTTATAAAAAATACTATTTTATTGTAATGAATAATATCGAATACATTGAGAAAAGTATTAATAAAATTTAATACCAACATGTATTTTGTAATTACATTTACAAAACTACAGTGAATGTGAATAAAAAAAAGTATTACAAAATTGTTTGATTAAAATAACTACAAGAAAATATAAATATAAACATTAGTTCTCCAATTACATTTTTAATTTAAAAAACCTTAAACAGGAAAGTAAAATTCGAATTCGAAAATATTTTCGTTGCTAGAAAAAAACTCATTTTAATTTATGAAGTATTCAAAAAATATAAGCATAAACTCGAAAATACATATGCATGCCTCAATTCTATTTGAAATTTGATTTACTTATAAAATATATTTAAATCTCATAAGTGAACGGGTCAAACAAGTACAAATCGAATGCCAATAAACTTTCGATATTGAAAAGAAATTGTAGATTCCAACTTGTATCTATCAATTATATTTAAAAGAAAGTCAAATTTGGAGAGGAATAATCTAAGCAAAACATTCAACTTCTTGAGCTTAACAACGTTCTACGATCAAAAAAAGGATTGCTTTTTTCTCTTTGTGTACCCACACACACATAGGCGCACTAATACATTCACTCACACACACTCACGCACCGAAGTTAATCTGAGCTAAGTGGTTTTAGTTCTCGCATGTGAAAAGCATTGTTATCCCAATCCATTGGAGGCACTCACTCAAGTGGACACGCATCTAATCCGACTCTCTTATGCCTAAGGTGTCCATTTGTAGGAGTGTGTGTGTGTATATTATTGTGTATGTGTATGGGTTACTTACCGTACTGCTCGTCACGTTCCCTAAAGGGCGACGAGGAGCGCTTGCGTTTCTCGTCCACAAAGAGATTTGAATTGGGATTGGGATTCGTTTGCTGGTCGCGCTCGTCGTCGAACTCATAACCGGCAAATGGCGAGCCCAGACCCATGTCATAGTTCTTAGCATTATCATTATCGCGCTCTAAGTACTTGGCTATTGCCTTATTTATTCTATGGCGATTCCGATTCTTATACTTGTTGCCAGTGCCAAATAAATCGCTTTCTGTGCAGCGTCAAAAGGAAAAGCCGAAGTGGTAAAATAAAAAGAATAACAATACAAATGAAAATGTGAGTATGATGCGAGAGCAGACTTGGTAGTGCATTTGGGTTAATAGGGGGCAAAGTGGGCATGGAATTATATATAAGCACTTTTTTTTTTGGGGTTATAGCTAGCCGGTGGGTCACGTGCGCCTCTAACATGCGGGCACAGCTGATGCTGACGCTGATGCTGTCACTCTTTCCGTCTCCCTCTCAAGTTACGAATTGTGTTTCCCGTTCCCCAAAGGTTTCAGTTTCCTTTGCCTGCAGCTGACAGCTTCCAGCTCCCAGCTCCCAGCTCCCAGTTCCCTGCTCTCAACTGTCGACTCTCTGCTCTCCCATCCAGAACTGACCTGACCTGACATGCCATCTCAGATTTGCTGCTGATTACGCGATTCGCTTGAGTTGGGCAATATCAGCTGATTCCGGCTGAGCTTTGGGCTTGAACTTAAGCTGATTGGCCGGGTTGCTTGCTTTTGAAAGTGCCTATAAATGTGGGCTATTTATCTGGGAACTTTGACATATTCTTTTTACTATTTGAATTTCCAGAATGAGTTGTTTTGCTGAAGAAATGCGATAAGCATGCGAGCAGATAAGCTGAGTTAAGTATAGCATACATACATTAAATATGTAAATTCCCGAACTAACAAACTAACTGCTTATCTTATTGCTGCAAGTTCTTTTCACTAGCTATCAGAGATCGGAGAAGCGCGAGCTTGACTGTGAAATTGAATTTTAGTTCAACAATATTATTTATGTAGATAAAATTATGTATTTAATTTCAATAATCGCTGCTATTACAACAAATAAATCAAAAATATTTTTCAAATGGAATACTTACACAAATAAATATAGTAAATTTATAATTCTAGTCACTAAATCTATAAAAATTGTAAATCAAAAATTAAACTATAGTTTTTATTTTATTTTGATAATCCTCCTTAAACTTTGTTCTAACAAATTCTTAATAAATTGTAATTTGCAAATGTTCAGCTAGGTGCAGTTCATGATGAATGTGTTCAGAGTTTTCACTAAAGGGTGCAGTCAACTATGCTTTAAGAGGTGCTAGGGGTGTAATTAATTAATAATAATTAATTAATTCGTAATGAATGTATTCACACTTTTGATTCAGGAGTGTAGTCAACCAAGCTGTGCTCAGGGTGTTATTAATCAATAATAATTGGTAGTGCTACTTAAGTGCAGGCCCTAGAGCGCAATTCCCTGCTCCATAAATTATCAGACTCTTTCGATAAGCTCTGCGCCTGCGGCGCCCTAATACCTTTGTTGTCATTGGCATGGAATCAAAGACTCACCTTCGTCCCAATCGTCCAGAGGATCCGCACCGTAGTGGGCGGAGGGAGGCGGAGCGTTCAGCGGATACTTGGCAGCCTCGCGGCGATGCAGCTCATCCACAGCCGCCTGGAGTGAGTAGGCGGCACGTTGCGGCGTTGCATGGACTGAGGCGAGGAGGCCCAGTCCCAGATAGGCAACAGCAGCCACGACAACAGCAAATTGAACAGACATCGTTACTGCTGTTGTTGCTGCTGCTCGTCGTCGTCGTCGTCGACAACTTTAATACGGCTGCAGGGCCATTAAAAAGTAAAAGGATAAAGTATCAAGGATAAACGCATTAAATACATTTTATGCTTGGCACGTTTCAGGTGCGCAAAATGATGAAAAAAAGGAACATACATAACCCCCGGTGAAACTTTTAATTACATTTACACTTTAAGGCTGTGGCTGGCTTCTGCTGTGAGGTGTCAACTGCTGTGACAGGATATCAGGTGTCGTTGCCACCTGCCCGGTACCCATAAGTAGTTCATTACGCGGCCTCTGCCGACACACCACATAACATTTCCAATTCTGCGAATTTTGTGGGCATAACTGTGCAAATTGGAGTGAGAGATGAAGCATCTGGCATTTGGGTGAAAGGTATTTCAATTATTTTCTCATCTCTGGACAATTTTAATGAACTGCTGCTGGCGCAAAGCACCCGCAAATAAATCAATAAAATTCCAATGTGTGTGCATATTTGAGGCACGAGTTTTGCAAACATTCCTCGGCGTTGACAATGCCCGGCCTCAGTTGTCAATTCTCTCTCGTTTGACAATTATATTTCATGCTGCAGAAGCTTCGCTTCCCATTTCCGTTGAACCCATAAGCTTCTCTGTGTGCCTCCACACTGCGTATACGTTATATCACGTATACGCCCGCTGTGCCATCTTATGCCTGTTGCTCTGCGGTCGCTCTATCATATGGTTAAAGGAAAAGGTATACACACTCATTTTGCGCACAGTTGGCCATAGTTTACAATAAAGTCAACTCCCTCTCTCCCTGCCTTCCTTCCTCCTCCCTCCCGCATTGCCATGGAATTTATGATAGCGACGTCGACTTTAAGCGCCATTAAATGTCAAGGCAGCCGCTTTTGCTTTTGCCTTTGCTTTGCGTTACAGCGACCGACTTTCTTCTATTCCCCTTTTTTTTTCTATTTTGTTGCTGCTATGCTGTTTTTATTATTTAGTTTGTGCTTTTGTTATTGCATTTATAATATTATTACTGCTGCTTGACTGCCTCTTGTCTTGTCCTGTCTAAGCTTAACAAGACTCTACTACGCCTCAGTCTGGATTAAACTTCAATGGGCAGACATCGCAAATAACTATACAATTCTGTTTGAACATCTTTGCGTAATCTTGATCTCGGTACAAAACTGACAAATACTTTGAGTTTAGCATAAATGAAAAGTGTTTTCTTTGAAGCAGACATTTTACGAAGCGCAACAGTTTCTTTATCTAATTAAGTCAACGTGGTTGTCAAGAAGTGAATTTATTTGGTGAGATATTGTTAATGAATTGAATAACTATTTTATAAATAGTTTTCTATTTCAAACCTTAGGTTTAAATATATAATATATAAATACTAATATACATATATCGTAGAATTTATGTCGTTTTTCTATCGTCCTTATAGTACCTCTGTCAAATTCTAAATATATCTGACTTATATATATTACATACTATGGACGTTATTTCATTTTTACGCAAACCACAAAGCGTTTGAGTGACGAATGATTCATTGCTGCACAAGCTGTCACTCTGCTTCGGCCAAAGTGCTTGCTTTGAATCAATACTTAAAGAAATTAATATGCTGTTAGATCTTATATATTCTTATATATTTCAGATACTTTACATATATGCTTTATATGAATACTTGTCTGTAATATAAATTAATATGTCTTCAATATTTCGCATACTACAATGTGTATGCGTAACATTTAACTGCTGCACAAGCTGAAACCCTGTCCGTCTAATCGCATTATGATTGCTTCGAGCAGCAGTTGCCAGTCACACATACATATATACATACTATACATATATATTAATTTCTTAGATCTGCGGAAGAACAAAGAGTTTCGAGGGGACACCAAAATACTGTTGCCTACTTTTGTGCTGACCATTTTAATAGGGTGCGCATGAAGGGACTGAGAGACAGACAGACAGACAGCAGATGCTGGCGCTAAGTGAAAGCCATATTATACATACAGGATGTGACACTAACAACTGCGGAGCAGGACATGCAAATTGGCTCGTGCAGCGGGCCAACATAATTACATTTTGTCAGCGAGCTCCACGAAAATTCTGCGAGCTGCGAACTGCGAACTGTGAGTTTGCGAGTGTTGATTTCGGGGCAAGGCAATCAAATTGAGACAAATTCAATTGGGAGAGCGAACAGATTGAGCGGAATATGCCTCATAATGTATGTATGTGAATATACTTGTATATGTATGTGTGCATATAGAATTAAGGCCTCTGCGACGTGCCTAATTAAATGCTTTAACATGGCCTGGACTGGCGGCCTAGGGGGCTACTAAGTGAAAGCGGTTCTTCATTTATTTTAAATTGCTTGCAAAAGTGTGCGGAACCTTTTTCCATGTCACTGTATTATTGTTGTGTTGTGTGTTGTGTTGTGTTGTGTGTGCTTGTTATCCAAGAGTTTGTTTGAGCTGGAGCTCGGACATTATTTATTCAGTAGACGCCTGTAACAGTCGCTCAACTGACAAAAGCGGGTCTTACGCTCGTAATAAAGCCTATTATGGGTCCTCGCTGCATTGAGGGATTGAAACAAGTTCGCTTTGACTTATTGACACAACGCCCCACGCTTACCAACAAACAAATCAATGGACGTCCGCACCGAATTCTCGTGAAAATTTTGCACTTCTCTTGCGTTTTTCGCGTTTTTCTCGATTGCTTTCGCTTATTTGTTGTTATTTCTATTTTTTGTGCACTACACAGAGTGTATGGAGTCTTTTCTTTCGTTGCTTTTTGTGTGTAAATACAAATGGTAGACACTTTTCACAACATGGCGTCACTCCTACGCCTTCTTTTGCTGCTGCTGCTCCAAGGACTCGGCACAAGGACTCGCCACTTTGCACCAGCCACAGTCAAGACGGAACCAAGAGTGACATCAAAATCGCGACGCTTCTTCAATTTATACACGACAGGACGACCATTCAAGCCGAAGCCGAGCACGAACACAAAGAGAGAGAGAGACCAAGAGAGAGAGTGAGTGAGAGAGAGACAGAGGGGAGCCAAAGAGAGCGCGAGTGGAAGCGAGAGCGTGCTTTGTGTGTGGGCGAAGCTTGTTGCTTGCCCCCCAAAAACTAAAGCTTTCATTCGACTTGACTTGCGTTTCATTCGTTTCGTTTTGAATGCATCTGAATGGATTCATTAAGTATTCATAACCGACTCTGTGAATGCCATTTACTTAGCATGCCCCGACGAGTCGCCGTAATTGGAGCTAGGAGCGCACACACACATGCATTTCTCTTAGTTCTAAATGAATTGAGGATACGACTACTTTGTTGACACATTTTGTTACCAATTACATACCCTATTAACTCCCTGTGCTGGGTATAACTAATGGAGTAAATTAATTTAAACACTTCAGGGAGTATTTAAGAGAGAAGCAATATACAAATGTAATTAGATAGCTATTTGGGAAGACCACAGATTCTTTTATTTATTTACATATAAAGTTGCTTCCAGTCCGTTTGATTATATAGTAAACCTGAGTATAATTAGATAAAATACAATACTAGGTTTAGCCAACGGTGTATGTTTCATCCTTTCATTAATTATTTTATAGAAAATAAACTATACAAACTACAGAGTACAGTACACAATACAGTCTTTTATTTTTTACTTAAGTTTTCTATGATTTAAAACTGTTTAATGAAATGCCTGAAATTACTATTAACTGCTCTAGATATATATTTAATTTAATTCAATATGTACTATATATACATATGTATATACAATACAAAAAAAGTTAAAGTAAATAGAAAATCTATAATAAATTATTGATATAATATATTAATGGAATGAATTTATTTTTTAGCATATTTAAACACAACCTGTTGTCTACTTTATCTTTTATTTCAATGTATTACAAATTATTTTAATTTGTATTTTAACAACTTGACCTAAGTGACAAAAACTATTTTTAGCTAGTACTAAATATTTCTAATATTTGTATAACGTCGTGTGTACTTGTACTATATATTCAGAATTTTAATTTAAAATGAAACATATAATAAATGTGCGTGATATGATCTCGAAACTATTATCAATTGCTTTGAAAGTGCTTGTTGTTTACTTTATTTCAGATATTACTATACTTTATTCAAATAATTTATTCAACTTTTATACTAATTACTGACTGTACTCACCATAATTGAACAATTTCAAAAATGCACACTATAATGCACCTGATGTGCCAAAAGAAAATCACAACTGAAATCAAAATTTGTGTATGGCAAGCGGGAAAAGCTTGAAACTGCAGCTTTGAATGCACTGAAATTCGAACGGCAAAACACTGCGCATGGGCAGAGAAGCCCAACGATGAGCAGGTTGAGCATTCGGAGGGGTACATAACTATACTATATATGGATACTTGGCTTTCGTATATGTGCACAGGGTAGGCCTGGCAACAGAACATTCTGTTTGCGTTTGTTGTTGCTCCTCCAGCCGTGGGCGATGCCATTCCATGCCCCTGCCACCCCAATAATGCTGCCGAACTGTTGCTTCTCTTCATAACGAAAACTCCACCACCACTAAGCACCACCTGTTACACGCGAATTGATAATTCATTCGGCAATTACTTCCATATCCGTAGCAATCCCCTCAATGTCCCCATCCTCCTCCCCCGTCCTAATCACAGTCAGCCATGTCAGCATGCTTTCGTATGCGTGCTTAAAGCATTGAGCATTAGCTTCAATTGCATCTATTTTGAGCATCGAGCTCAGCGTCCCAGGGACTGGAGCTGGAGCTGAAGCTGTTTGCTGGAATGCAGATGGACTTGCATTGGACAAGCATTCACGTCTGAGTAATCGCATACGAGCATAAACTACATGAGCGTAACTTGTTTATTCCATTTGACGTCACATTTGATGGCTCCTTTTGCAGTTGACCAACAGATTCAATTGCAGACTGGACTTTTACTATCTGCTTGCGAATGTTCGCAAAGGATGCGAACGTAATCGTATCTATTTAATATCGAAAACATGTGTAAAATGATGAGAGAGAAAAGAGAGCAAAGTTGAAATGAATAAAGTTATTGGATCCTTAATATAAAATAATTGGTGTGTCGTAGCTCATAGAAAATTCTTTTTTTCTATAAGTATTATATTAGGTTTGCCAAAGGTAGCAAACATTAAAGACGTCTAAAAGAGAAGTTGACTAAAGCTTTTGTCGTTTTAAAAAATTATTGGAGTTTAGTTAAGTCACTTATTTTCATTGAAAAATATCTTATATTCAATAATTAATTTATTAAGTTTGGTAAAGATTACAAAGGTAATTTTTAATTTAATATTAATAAAAGAACAAGAGTAAAACAGAATCAAAATTAGATATGACTAAAGTAATTGGTTCCTAATTAAATTGATTTTAAATTTTATTCTGCAATTAATACAATAAGTTTGAATTCGTTTTAATTTTGTTGGGCTGCTGTCTATATTTTTCTCACACTTTATATTTGTCTGATTTTTGTAATGCTATCGAAAAGTATTCACAAAGTACTACACAAAAACCAAGAAAGAATATTAAACAGACGCAACAGCAACAGCTTTATTGCAACATTTATGCATTTCAAATGTAGTCAAGCTATTTGAATCAATCGATATTCAAAACAAATTCAAGTGCGAAATAATTGAAAATGATTTCATTTGTTTATTAGTTCTTCCATAAATGCAAAAACCTTCTGTAAATATCCCCTCTCACCACTTACTTAATGCCTACGGATAATTGTAAATAAAACATACAAAAAGTTATGTTCTGTTTTTTTTTGTAGATCAGATTCTCTTGTTTTTATTTATGGCCTTTGTTGTCTAGAATTATCAAGTTATAGAATAAAATATATACAAAATAAATATGACAGTTTATGCATGATTATGTGTGGGATTAAGTTTAGGATTATGTTTAAGTGTAGATAAGATACGATTATGAATTATGGCTAAGTCTAAGACTACAACTAGGAATCTACTTTTGCTGTATTCGTATTCACGAGCAGTCGACTCGTCTCGACTACTAAAGCTTGAGCTCCTCCACGTCCCATGACAGATTATATCTTCAGCTTCCGCTTCTAGATCTTGATGATGCCAAAGTAGCTGCGATTATTGGACTGCTTGAGGATGGCTTTGTGTTGCCTGTGAATGTCCCGCAAATGGATTTTCTCGTTGCGCTCCAGTTGGATGAGGCCACTGGTGTGGCAAGTATGCACCTTCTGTGGCATGTTCGTGGGCACCGTGTTGAGGCACTGCAGGAACGGCGTGTGCTCGTGGAAGATGATGTAGCCATTCTCATCGTACGAATTGTTGTAACAGATCTGTGCATACACATAGTAAAGTCCCGGTTCCTGGACGATCAACACGCCACTATCGACGGTAAAAGCCTGCTGGTTGTTTGAGTTCTCGGCGACTTTTGCCACGAATATGTCACCTGTGGAAGCCATGCCTGACCAAAAAATCAATTAGCAACTCGATTGGGGTTATCATCAATTGACACCTACCACGCAAACTCGAATGTCCCTGATGATGGGAAAGGTAGTCCACCAGATGGAAGTGGGCCGCGGGTCGCGAATAGTTATCTACGGATTTCGCTGAAACAGGAGATTCGCCTGTAAATTAATTGACAACAAAGAGCATAATTTTTGAAGTACTATTTACAGCCAATTAGTTGAGGATTAACTATGCAAATGATTTACCTTTGCGCACCAAGACACGGCGGCGACCGTGGCGAGAGCGAGAATGCGACTTGTGGGAATGATGACGCGGCAGACTTTCAGTTGAGGCAACGCTAAAGAAGAATACAAAGATTAGTCTAAGTATAGACAGAAATCTACAGTGGATACTGTTTACTTTGAAATATACAATTTCAATAGATGAGTTACAAAATGGATAGTCGCTTTAATAAAATTTGCATGATCGCTTAAAGATAATTAATTAATTCAAGTCAGCTCTGTTTTATGTATTTTTCATTGGATTCATTAAATTCATGAGTATATAAGTAGCTCAGTCGATCTTCAGATTAATAAGCATTTAATTTTCAAAGTATTTTTTATATGCACTTAAGTAAATTGCAAGCTTCTTAAAATGTATTTGCACTTACATTTCCTTCAAATGTTGGTCTATCTTGGCTTCGGTCTGATTCTGATTCTGGGCGACTTCGTTGCTCTGCAGCTCATTGCGCAAGTTGGCAATAGAGCGAGATTTACTGAAAGTTTACAGTGGATTATTATTTAAATTAAAGACTTTATTGCAAAATCTATTGTCTTACCGTTCCCTCTTCTTTTTCGAATCGTTGTAGCTGGTGAAATCGTCAAAGACATTATCGTCATTGGATGCCGAAGACGAGGTTGAGGCGGCTGAGGATTCGGTTTGAGCGTTGTTTCTGGGTAACTTGGTGTGATTACCGTTCGTCTCTTGATTGATCAAATCCAGATAATCATCGTAATCGTCCTCCACACTGCTTGAAGTCTCCTCAACGCCGTCGAAAGCAGTTTGATCATCATCGTCATCGTCGTCATCAACATTGGTATCCATGGTATCCATGTCATCCATGTCGTCGTCATCCTCGTCGTAGTCGTTGGTGCTGTCTAGTTCATCGTTGTTCGGATCATCAATGAGCCTGTGCTCGTACTGCAATTTCAAGTGGATGCCACATTAAATATTGGGTCAACAACTTGGTGGCAACTACGTGACTTTGTTGCGCCTCAAGCATAACAAAACGAGGGAGGACAAAGGGTGCGTTGCCCCATATACATTCATACATAGCTAGGAAAGCGCATTTCGCAAATACATTTGTGATTTCACATTTAAAAATACGCGCACTCATTTAAAGATACTTTTTCATCTCTATTTTGGCATTTGCTTTAATTGCTGGCGCCTTCCCCACACAGACACATTCAGAGATGCCACATCAATAGCTTTGAAATCTTGAAGCGATCTATGCCATTGATGAGATCAGATCAGTCGTCACTTTTAGAGGCAATCATAAATTTTGTTCTTATAGTATGTATCAGAAATTGCCTTGAATTTATTTGTATCTATATCATTTGGTAGCCTTATAAATGAGATGGATTTCTCAATGCTAAGCCCAAGTAAACATCTCAAGTGTTAGAGATGTTTCAACTTATCCACCTCATAAATTATCTTAAATTTTCCCCTAGGCCCAATTCTCGTCGACATTTATTGAGTGTTCAATCTAAGCGGGTTTAGTTTTCGTTTAGAGATACCCATTAATTATCTACGAAATTATCATTTGTCAAAACGTAAAGCCAAAATGTATTTCCACAAGAATTCGTAAGATATTTTAATTTAAACGCACTGTATTTCTATAAATACAAAACTGTCCCATTTACAATATATACAATTTTATATTCGCTTTCACTTTTCAACAATGACGCAACGGCGCCCAAAAATAGCAAAATATTAATTATAATTATAATAATAATATTTAGAGCTCACCTCGTTCTGGAATTCGTCCATCTCCTCCAGATAGTTGATGCCCAGCCGCTGTCGCAGACTTTCCACATCTTTCTTGAGTCCATTCAATTCCGATTCCAGCTGCTGGACCCGCACCGTCTGCCAGATCTGCAAGATGGAAACAGTTCTTAAATTCTTGAGGGATCTGACTGCGTCATAAATAATGTATGTACTCATAATATATATGAGATCACTTGAGCAGTCTATAGATACACATTATGATCATGTGTTTATTCTCCAAGCGGCGCGGCGGCCAAAGGGAAAACCATTGAGGAACATAATGTAAACATCAGTCGAAAATCAAACTCAAAAGCCCCACTACAGATATGGCAAGCCGTATAGACGTTTATGTTTGGCAATCGACATCATTTATTTTTATTTTCTTTTTGTTGGGTTCGACTTGCCTATCATTTATAAAGCGTAATCTTGAAATTTCTACAGTTATTGTAATGAGCTTTAATTATGGCGATAGGCGGTGCTAGAACTAACACATCATCTAATCCCAACGGGCGAACTTTGACACCCGAAGCGAAAGACGAAAACCAACAGCCGAAAAAAGAAAGATTTTGATAGACGCGCAACCAGATGAACAAATAACCCAATTAATTGCGCCGCTTGCTCGACTGATCAATACCCCTGAGGCAGCTACATAAAGAATCCACTTATTTGAAAGTTATTATATTTAAAATGAAATCTTCTTTTAACTCTGTTGCTATGTAAACTTTGCGTTGATCGTCAGCAAATATTGATACTTTTATTTGAAAAATGAAAAAGTATAGTAAAATATCCATGCATGATATCCAACCCCAAAAAATGTATGTGCTCTATAAGAAAATATAAAATCTTTGCCAAACTAACATATAAACAATCACTATCAATAACACAAAATTATTTATTTTTCTTTATTCAAATATTCAATTACTATTTTTGTTTTTCTTGCAGCTGAACAGCTTTTTAAACTACACTGTGAGATACAATAAAATTGCGTGGTATAACAAGAACATGAGTAGTCTATGTCTACCGCTACCGACGAGGCGTATAATCTGTTTAATGGATCATTAACATTCAGTGTGAGCAGCCGCAACTTTCAACGCGTTGCTCAATATGACACTGCCAGCGCCTTTTCCTAACAGAGATACTGATGTGTATATAAATCCACATATATCTTTATATATTTGTATTTCATTCTGGCAAGTCTTTGCTTTATTCTTTTTCAGCCCAACGGCGGCACCCAAAATTCAGTGTACGCCGGTTATGACAGGCCGCAGGGCGATCAACTTGAGCCGTAAATGACAAGTTTTGAGTACTCGAGACATGTGTACTGGATTCTTGTGGATAGTGTGAATAAATTATGAGTTTTTCGAGAGTGGAGCATGGAACTTGTTTATGACATTATTGAATTAAGCTTAAGACAGTAACATGTAGCCGCAGCTCAACAACAAGGCCATTGTCATTGGCCGCTCAATGATGGACTCGGAAAAAGACTTCAGTAAAATAAAATAAATGAAGTGCGAACTTTAAAATTATTTATCAATTCACACCATTGTTTTTGTTAAAAATCTTTTCTCTCCGTGTAATTGGTTTTCAATCTTAATTGCCGCTCACTTCTGATGAAATCTGAAGCTGTTTCAGAGCCATTCATAAACACTGTTGCTGCACTCACTTTGTCCACCTCCATTGTGACAAGTTTGTGGATAACACAAAAATGTAAACAAGTTTCCCATTAAAATCTCCACCCCCCAAAAACCAATAAAACATCCAAGTCCAATGCAATGCAATCTCGTTACGCCAGCAGAAAAACTTGAACTTTGTTTCTACTTTCACCGTGCCGTGATGAGGGTCGATTCCCTCTCTTGTTCCCGAAGAAAATTGAATTAAAATCTTAACAAAGATTTATGTGCATATGCATATGCAACTGAAGCCAATCCAAATCATTTACAAGTCAATTGACAATTGACAATTGTACGATTTCCGTTTTCGAAACGCACTCGCTTGTCGCTGAGATTTGTATTTAAAGTGCACGAGTACCCGATGATATGAGTTCCTATGAAAAACCCTATCTGAGTGCGTCTGTCTGGCTAAAATTTGCATTGTCTCTGCAGAAAGCTCTTCTATTCTTATATAATATAGTCACCGAATCAACAATTCGAATCTGGAGCAGAACTTCCTACTGCGATAAGCTTCAGATGCGTCATCTTAGCTCTCGCTTTCTGAACATATATCTACTGCATAACGAATGTGAGTTGGAATGAGACTCAACAGTTGATTATTCCCCGGCTCTATGAAATATGAAACAACTTGCATACTGGGGATATATCTTATTTAAAGGTGACAATATCAAATAAAAATTTATTGCTACAAAATAAAGTACGTCTCCTGTGCAATCAATAGCACAATGTGTAAATTAAAAATATTTAAATCATTTTTGTAATATAGTAATCCCATATTGAAAGTTAGTATTTTAATGTAGTTAAGAACAAATTGAGCAAATAGCATTAAAATGCAAAAATTTAATGATTTATTTATCAGTAAGAAATTAAAGATATTATATCTATACATATGTATATTTAATTCAAAGTTAGAAAAGTTGGCCACAAGCTAAATTTGTAAGAAAATCGGAGTTTAATATATCTGAATATAATAGAATTGTGTTATTCTTAAATAATTCTCAATTTTTAGAGCTCCAAATCAAGCATAATGTTTTCACACCTATTTTTGGAAACTTCGCAACTATGTTTCCCTCCTTTCAAACAAATCTTAATATAATTTCAAAAGGAAATTAGTTAACACATGCTCTACTCCAGAACAGTTCGTCCATTGGCACCTCGTTGTGCTGCAGCAGCCGTGTTTATGGCAACGAGATTTGTTTATTTGTATATTTCTTAAGACGCCGATTTGTCTCTGTCTCCAGCTACCTAAGCTACACACTCTCCCTCTCGCTCGCTTTGTATCTGAGTCTTTCTCTTTCTACAGCTCTGGCTTTGGCTAATCGGCAGCTTGTTGAGTTTTATGGTCATCATCATTAGGAAACGATTTGGCCAAAGACACGCTTCAATTTCGAACCCCATTTTCGAGACGGGTTTTATATCGAAGCGGCTACCGCAGCAGATAGACACATATGTACATATGTAGATATTGTATCTTCTGCTTAGATATTTTATCTTCTGGCAAATTATAGTTATACATGGTGTGCAAACTAAATGGCTGACGGTCACGCATCATAAAATTCACTTTGTCGATTTCAATTTAAATTGTTTTTAATTAAAATTTTAAATGTGACTCCATAAACAAAGCAACAAAATTCAGCTTAAGTTTGACAGTTTTGTATGCAAATGAGACAAGGCTGTTTATGAGATTGCCTTAAAGTTGTAGGGAATTTCTAATGAATTGACCCGATATTCGACTAAAGAGAAGGGGAGAAAATAATATCATACTCACGGTTAGTATGAAGATGCCAATGACTAGTGCAGCAGCGATGATGCCCAATACAATCGGTATGATATGTTTAATCTTCCGTTGCGAGTGCGTTCCGCCCGAATGCTTGGCCGGGAAATTATTATTAACGGCACTCGTTGGCGTTATAAACGGTTTAAGTGTCTCCGCTGTCATAATTGTTAATGTTGATGTTAATCAATTGGCAATTGGTCGAGCGTCAAGAGTGCAGACAGACTGTCTACTACCGTCACTAGATCCGTCTATCTGTGTATGGCTCAGACTGTATCTCTGGTATGCCGCGAATGTCAAGTACGACTTAAGCACCGGACACAATAAACACAATAAAAACAACAATTTACGAAAAACACTCGCGCACTTGTTGAACAGCCCTTGAAGAGTTTTTCCTGCACTTGATTTTTCCTCTTTTCTTGTTGACTCGTGTTTTATTTATATTTTTTTAATTGGCCTGCAATTTGCTGAAATGTTTTTGTTAAAACAAGTTTTTGCACTAGATATGAGATATGAGATACACAGAAATTCTTTTGGGTTGAGATTCTTTTTTTTTTATTTTGCTATTTTCAGCGTTTTTATCAGTTGCCGTTGTTAGATTTCGATAAAATAGCTTGTCGCTAGCTTTTTTGCTTTTTTTGTTTTTTTTTTACCACGCGTGTGCGACTCCGTATAGTATAGAATCTTGGTAATAACTTTGAGATACTGGTGTAATTTTCTGCTGATGCCACGCACGCGCTTTAGAGACGTCTGCTTGCGTCTGCGATTCGCGTCGAACTGAGCGCAAGCAATTCGTCTGACGCTGTGCCTCAAGCACAGTCGCAGCGCTGAGAGCAACTCTGCGGGAGAGAGCGCGAGCAGGCGAGGCACGAGTGTGGGAACAGTTGTGAGAACAGTATTGCCAATTATTTTGGCAGGCGCCGCGGGTTGTCGTTCGCCTGGACCTGAGGGGATCGATCATCCGCTGTTGTTGTTGCTGTTGCTGCTGTTGTGGTTTTTGGGAACAGCGCCAGATATCTGCAGTTTGTATATTTTTGTTAATGATTTCTATTGACTTGGGAACCATTTATTTTTGGGTTTGTTTTAGGTATTGTTTAGTTTAACCTCCCCACTTTTGACTTTTGTTTTTATAGGGGTTGCGCACACAAAGTCCATTCCATTGATTGCGATTCGAAAAAAAGAAATATGTGCAGGCCTCAGCAAAAAAAACACCCCTGACTTGGGTGATAACACAATGCACATGCACGACTTCAATTAGAAATTTGAGTTCGACGTAATACGATTTTTGGTTCGAAATAAATACTTAGAAGGTATATGTATAAATAATGACTTTTTTTGGTTTAGCCGATAAGCCGCCGGAGGAATTGAACTTTGTGTATGTTTCATTAAAATTATTACTGTAGCTAATGGTGATGTGCATGACGCCGGCTTATCAGCTAGAGTAGCCAAGACGACGACAAGCTGGCACACAAGTATTTCTGGCTCAGTTCAGAGATCTAATAATAATACGAGAACACGTACCATGCCATAAAACTAATGCGATGTGCTACTGTCTCGACGTCGGACTGTCTGCCAGACTGACCGACTCGACTGAGCGAACAATTTCATAATGTATGCAACTGTAATGAGGAGGATTCTGCAGTCTACGGCAACTAATTAGTTTCGAATTGATGTCGACGACAGGTAGCGCAGGTAAACGGGAAATGCGCATTGAGACGGCGCCCAGACATGATTACTTCGTTAATTTGTTTATCGCAGCACTTAACCACATGCGCGTACTACAACAATGTGGTGGTGGTATTTACGATATCTTCGTATCTGCGAGAAAGATCTGAGAACGCGCCGAGGCGAGCCAAGGGCAAAACGCAGTGGATACTCGAACAATTCAAAGTCAATGCCAGTAATTGATGTTGCATACGATCCAAGCGAATCGTTGCGTCGAGTACTTGAGCCGTTTATTCAATTGCTCGGTTATAGCTTACAGTTATTGGTCTTTGTTTGGGGCACCATCAGACTGAAATATGTACAACATTATACGAGTATTCGTACATACATAATTTGTTTGCTTTTTATTTGCCACCATTTATCGCGCGTCGCGCATCGGTCAAAATTTATAGGCAGAGGGCAATCCACAGCTCAACGATGCCTGAAATGAATTTCTTTTGAAAGACACACAGCGATCGACTCGCTGCTTTATCTGTTCTGTGTCTCCATTGACTGTATCTGCTGCTGCCTGTCTGATCGTTTTACTGTGAAACCAATCTACACATTTGTATGTATACAAATTCTGCTCGATGCGGACAAGCAATCGCGCTTGTTTCTGTGTATCATAGTTCACTGTAATTAAAATTCGTTGCGATAATTAATATCTGACAAGCTTATTTCTGCAGCAATCAAGTGCTTTCAATGTCAATACGTACATTATACAAAGCTCTCAATACCAGACACAGTCAAAAACACACACATTCAAAATATGTACAATGCGACAAATCTTTTCAAATAACAATTAATGAAGCAAGCATTTCAACGACTGGGTAAATGATTTAACAAATTACCTAACGGTCGATACTAATTTTGAATTCTCCAAGTCGATAACCTAGCGATGTTTGAGCAAGCATCGAATTGAGCTATCGTCAACACTGATATACCAGTCATTGCGATATATCGATAGACTATTGCTGTTGCGATAATGTTAGCTGCAATTAACAGCTGCTAACTTTTGAATTTAATGCCGGACTACTTTAAATCTAAATTCCACCATATTTTATAAATTAAACTACTATTTGCATCCGCTTTAAAAAAAACCTCACTGTGAAAAACAAAAAACTGCCATGCTGGAAATCGAGAAACAACAGGTCGATCTGGCACTTATACGGGCTTAGTGTTAATAACATTTCAGCAAAATGTTAACTAGAGTGTAAAACAAACAGCTGACGCTCAGTCGAAAAAAAAAATGAGGTCGACGAGGCAGTTTTCCGGCTTTTTATTAATATTAATTTCAATTAATATTTTTGACCAAATTAACGCGCAGGCCAATGAAGTTATTGGTTGCGGTGGCTTCATAAAAAGTCATGCCGAAATTGACTTTTCGAAAGTCGAAATCAAACTGTAAGTAACAGAGAAACATGTCGCAAAGCTACCAGAAAAAAACCAATTAGAATTGATTAAATTCTAGTTTGACGAAACAAGGCTCGCTGAAAGACAAAACTGACTGCTCCCCATCAAATGGGTACTATTTTCTGCCCATCTACGACAAGGGTGAATATCTGCTGAGCATTTCCCCGCCACCAGGTTGGAGCTTTGAACCCGAGCACGTTGAGCTCAATTTTGACGGCAAGAATGACGTGTGCAGTCAGGGCAAAGACGTTAATTTCGTATTCAAGGGCTTTGGCATCACTGGCAAAGTAGCGCTGGCCACCGGCAGCGGAGCACGTGACGTTGATGTTGAACTTAAGTCGGATCAGGGCGAGATAAGACGCACCAAGACCGACATCAACGGTATCTTCTTCTTCACCCCGATTATACCCGGCAAATATGTGGTTCGCGCCTCGCACTCCAAATGGCATTTTTCCAAGTCCGAGCACAATGTCGTCGTGGTCAGCGGCAACACTGAGCTGCCGGCGAACTCTTTGGTCGTCTCGGGCTTCGATATCAATGGCAACTTCGACACCAGCTCCCAGCTTCCAGCCAACATTGCGATCGTACTTTACAAGAAGAAGGGCGTAAGTATCTAATCTAATAAATGTAAAAAAAATTGTACAGAATGTATGTACAACTGTGAAATACCCGTTAAGCAATTCAATAATTTAATGTGTCCAATTTTGTACGGAATTGTTCTCGAATAGCATTCTATATCATTATGCGATCATAATGAAATTCTAAGTTAAAATGCATAAATTTGACATTATAATTATTTTAATCAACTTTATGGAATCAAAATCATCTTTTTCTGCCATCAGTAACATATGTATATTAATATTATTATTTTACTCTTAATGTCATCAGAAATTCCTACTACTTTTAACCACTTTTTCGGCTACCACTAATTTATAGTACACTTTAACCATACCGCTGACGGGTACACAAAAAAAATCACAATTTAAACATATTTACTTGGTCATGCCACGACACTTTTAGATAATTATTTATGAGCATCATTATCAAAGTTAACGCTTTACTTATTTATGTTCTTCTTACCTTAACACAGCAAACTCTCGAGCCCAAGTGCATCAATTCCCCCACAGCGCCCGCCAACAAGCTGAATAATGACTACGACAGCGCTGCGGCTTGCTATGTGGTGCTATCGGAGAAGGGCGAATACAGTTTCAAGAATGTGCCCACTGGCAAGTATCTGCTGCAGGCCGTTAACGAGAACAAGAACCTAAAACTGCATCTGACGCCCAAGTACTTGGAGGTGGAAGTCGGCAAGGATACGCTGCAGCTCAAGGAGGAGTTCAAGATCAGCGGATTTACGGTGTCCGGTCAGGTGCTGCGCTCCGCTGGCGGTGCGCCACTCAAATCGGCCATTGTCAAGCTCAACAACGAGAAGGTGGCCGAAACCGATGCCTCTGGTAGCTACACTTTGGAGAACATTAAAGCCGGCAGCTATAACATCATAGTCGAATCATCGCAACTGCAATTTGAGCCTGTGCAAGTGAAGACACAGATCCTAACACCAACACTACCCGTAATTGTGCCATCCGCCTATGAAGTGTGCGGCAAAGTTGTCTCGCCAAAGTCCTATGTGGTGGGCATCACTAAAGCCGGCTCCACCTTCCACACGACTGCCACAACAAAGGCGGAGAGCGGCAGCTGGTGCGCGTACCTGCCAGCTGGCAAATACAACTTTGAAGTGCTCACCACGGATGCGGACAAGAGCAGCGGTGTGCAATTCTTCCCTGTGCAGCAGCAGTCCGAAGTGGGAGACTCGCCTCTGAGTGGCATTACGTTCTCGCAGCTGCGTGCCAAGATTCGTGGCGAGCTGCAGTGTCTGCCAGATGCCACCGCCACTTGCACCACAGCTGAGATTACGCTGCAGGGCCTAGATGCCACCGGACAGCCCACAGAAAACAAATGGAAGGCCCGCGCACATCGTAAGCATTAAGATGAAAATTACTATTATTGTAGTTACATATTATCAATTTATTTGCAGGTGGAAAGTATGCCTTTAAGGATGTGCTGCCCGGTCCCTACGAGATTACCATTCCACAGGGCAATCTGTGCTACGAATCCACGCGCGTATTCTTAAACGTTGCCGCCGCTGAGGAGAATGCCCCACCTTTCATCCACAAAGGCTACGAAGTCTCCATCATTTCTAGTCATCGCGCTTTGGTAGATACCAATACGTTTGTGACTTTTAAGGTAACTAATTAAATTTCCATATTTCTTTAGATGAAATACACACACATTACCGGACCCTCAGAGCCCAAATCGCCCGTTGAAACCCTCAAGATTCTGTCGGGAGTCAACACTTTCTGTGTGTCCAAATATGGCAGCTACGAATTTAAGCTTGAAGGTTGCCACATCTATGACGACACGTTGCCCAGTAAATTCATCACACCCGAACCGGAGCAGCTCCAAACGCTGATTGTGAATGCCATTGCCCACAAAACCGGAGTGCGTGTGTTGTCCACCGAACCCAATGCGGATTCCCTGAGATTAGCAGTCGAAACGGAAGCCAATGGCAGGCAAATCATAACGCCACTTGCTGAGGCACACAAAGTAGATGGCAAATATGCGTATCGCTATGACACTTATTTGAAACCCGACGAAATCATGAACATTGCGCCACTGAGCGATGTCCTGTTGTTTGCACCACAGCATCAGCAGGTGGTTGGCGGCAGCGATTGTGTGGATATTGCCTTTAACTTTGTGGCAACGCGTGGTTTGATCCTGCGCGGCAAAGTCGTGCCAGCCATCAAAGATGCCAAGGTAACGCTCAGTTTCCCCGATTATCCAGAGCGTGAAGCAGTCGAGACCCTCACCTCGGTGACCGGCGAGTTCAAGTTTGGTCCCATCGATGAGTCGCTGAAGTTTGAGCTGAAGGCAGAGAAGGAGTCGTATGTGTTCAGTGAATACAATCGCCAGTCGAACTCGTTCAACGCTCACAAACTGTGCGAGATTGAAGTCACTGTTACGGACGATGCTGGACAGCCATTGAGTGGTGTTCTGCTCTCGCTTAGCGGTGGCGAAAGCTATCGCAAGAACTTGGTAACTGGAGACAATGGCGCCATCAATTTCCACTCGCTATCGCCATCGCAGTACTTCCTGCGACCCATGATGAAGGAGTACAAATTCGAGCCGAACTCCAAGATGATTGACATCAAGGATGGCGCGACGATTCAGGTGACACTCACGTAAGTGGAAAGTAAAGCTAAACTCTGCTCTTTAATCACACTTGTTTTCCATAGCGGCAAACGGTTTGCTTACTCGATCTTTGGCGCAATCACCTCGCTGAACGGTGATCCCTTTGCTGAGGTTAATGTGCAGGCCATCGCCACAGAGACCTGCCAGCATCAGCAGGAGGAGGCGACCAGCGAACACAATGGCCAGTATCGCATACGTGGTCTGCAGCCCGGTTGTTCCTATGTTGTGCGCGTGGTGACTGACGATGACAAGGTGCATCGCTCCATACCCAACAGTCACACGGTCACCGTGGGCAATGAAGATGTCCGCAACATTAATCTGATTGCCATCAATCCCATAAAGATTGTGGATATTACCGCCCGCATATTTGCCTCCCACAACGATTTCTACAAGACGCTGCGCATTGTGATGTACAAACGCGGTTCCTCTGATTCGCCTGTGTTCTCGCAGAAGGTCGCCTCTCCGCTGAACCCCAAGGCCAGCTTCAATCCTAGCATTATGGTTTATTTCCCACGCATACCACTGGACGGCAAGAGCTATGTGGTGGAGTTGCAATCGACGCTGTCCGACAAGACTTACTCCTACAAGCTGCCCTCGTTCAGCTTTGTGGCCGACAAGGTCTCTGTCTACATGAAGCTGGAGTTCAATCCTGAGGTCCGCGCCACTGAGGCGGATCTTAATCAGAATTCCATTGGTGCTCTGGTGCTCATCGCACTTGTGGCCATTGCCTTCTTCAAGCAGGATCTGGCGGTGACGTTCCTCACTTTCATCTGGGACAAGTTGAGCGATCTTGTTGCGGACATTGCCCAACGGCAGAAGAGCAAGACAAGTGTGAAGAAGAACGAGCCAATTAATCAGCGAGAGATCGAGCAAATGGCCGATCAGATCAATGCGATCAAAAAGAAAAAAGTCAAAAAGATTTAGTCTGATACTTTCCATTTAGTCATCATCGGTATTCGGTATTCAGTTGTGTTTTAGTTTTCTTCTAATGAGATTTGTACATTTTGAGTTAAAGTTGTAAGCATTTGTTTTATTTCCATTTTCCTCCCTGCCCCGCCTAGCCAAGCAGATAATTGTACCAAAATATTGTTCAATATAGTAGCTGAGGCAAGTTTATTTTGTGTGTAGATGCATTCATCACTCTTATAGCTAAAATAAATAATTAAATAAATAAATACAAATGCCAGTCGTTGGCCATCTACTGCGTCAGAATGTGCTCGGCAATGGAACTCAACATGCGATCGCCACGACGATGCTTCAGCTTGGCATGACGACGCTCCGCCTTCAAATTGATTTCGTTCTGTGCCTCGTCCGTGTTTTCGGGTTCCTCCTGCTGCGTATTCTCAGCCGTTTCAACGTCTGCGGATGCCTCGTTGGTCTGCTGTTCAACGGACTCGACTTCTGGCTCAGCATTCTCCACGAAAACGCACTCAGGATTGACGGCAGCGCACTCAAGGAAATTAGTAGCTCTGGCCTGAGGATTCTGTGAGTTGGTGTACTTCTCGAAGAAGCCGCGTCCCACAATGCGGAAAGCCATACTTGACAGTGGATTCAGTTTGGAGCGGAATTCCATTTCGCAGACAAAACGGCGACGGCAGGCCTTGGAGTCCAAGCCCAAAAAGGCAAACATAAAGTCGGCAATTCTAAAGTGGAAATCATGAGTGACAAAAGAAATGCTTTAGGGAATGAAGCATGCTTACTGTTCCTCGGCGGGCTGTTGACGTCCCACACTCTCGCTAATTTCTTCGTCGACAATCTCCACCTGCTCCTCCTGCTCCACTTCTTCATCCATGGTGTCCACCACATCGTCTACAACGCTGCGCTTGCCGCGACGACGTGTGCTCGAGGGACCTGTGGGTCCACTAGGTCCGCTGGGACCACTTGGAGCAACGGATGAAGGATCGCTCGAATAGTCGCTTGAGACGATGTCTGAGTTGGATGAGTAGCTGGAGTAACCGGAGTATGGCTCAAAGGAGGGGCTCGAGTCGTATGAGGGAGAATCGTAGTGTTCATGCTCATGCTCATGATGATCCAAAGAGTATGGTATGTGATCGTGGCTGAAAGATGGGGGACTAAAAGAAGTTCGCATTGTAAAATGAAATTGTAATTATAGTGCAACCATAATTGCTTACGGATGATCGAGGATGACCTCCTGGTGGCAACGGGAATGGGGCCAAAGGTAACGGAAGCCCAAGTAAATGGCGCTGCCCACGAAGAAGGAGACGATGACCACTTTCACCTTGATCCAGTAGGCGATAGCCAGAGGCCACAGATGACGATCTATAATTGATAACAAGATGATAAAACACAGTTCGAATTAGATAACTTGCAACACTTTCACTGAACACGATCAGAATTCTATAAGCAGTGATGCTTGGACGTGATCTACGACAATGCACAATTGTTGGGATTGAAAGTGAAAAGTGTTAATTAATTGTTATCGGACGGTACATGGAAATCGTGATGGTCCAATTGGAAAAGATAAAGATACATTGGACTGGGAGGAGGGCCAACAGCATCTGTTGGTGGCAACTTTCGAAAGAAAGTGCTGATTAACACATGCACATCAATTACCCACAATAATGTGGCTCAGAATGGGAGTGGATCAATTTCAATTTGAAATTGCTACTAAAATGTGCTAATTGTTACGGCTCCAGATATTACCCGATGTTATTACATAGTAGAATAACTACTGCATTGAACTTACACCACAATCGGTGGCGATGACGGCGAGTGCGTCCTTCAAATTCCAGCAGATCTCGGCCAGCGTTAATTAGAGTGTCGGTATCCGTATCCGTATTGGTGGCAAGCAGTTGAGTGTCTGGATTATCCTGGGTTTCCTCACAGAACACCAAAGTGAAGTAAACGAGCAGCAGCACAGCCGCATACCAAATTGTAGTTTTATTCATGTTGTTTTAGAGCGGAAAATATATCCTGATGCGGTAGGCGTATGTTTTAAATGTGATGTGTATTCACTGTTGTGGCACTTGGGACAGCTGCTGCAGAACTGATGATGCACTCTGAGGCGTCTGGTAACTTTTATACCACCGGCTAAATATGTTTGTTGTTGGCTCGGGGTGATAATTGATAGTGGAGTCTCTGCGAAGATGTTTTTTTAACACATGCGTAGACATAGTATATGACACCACAGACTCGCTGCTTCAGCGATCGAGTAATATTTTAATGCCTAGAGCATGCATTTGAAATGAAATGCTGCTAACGAAATTTCTATAAACTGGCGCAATTTCACTTTCCATAAATCGTGCTTTATTTTCTAAACACTTTTGTTTTTGCGGGATTTCATTTTCTATGAATTAGTCACTATTATGAAACACACGCAGATTTTTACATAATTAAAGTTTCATGCTATTTCAGATATGTATGGAAATAGAATTTAAAATTCTCATATTTAGGCGGGCACATTGATTGCATTTATTATGCAGCTCTGTAAATTCTTAAAGTTATCGAAACTATCGATTCTTGAAATGCTGTTGTGTTTTGTGTTCAAGCATAATTAATAAATAAATAGATAGCCGCCATGTCCAGCAGCACAAAATCAAATGACTTAGAAGCGAATCCAGCACCAGATCCTCAAGCGCCCATAACGCGCAAAGGATTCCTCATATCCCTAAAGAACAGCGGCACTCCGATGCCAATACCAGAACAAAATGTAGTAAGTTAAACAAATGATGCAAAGATAGCAACATTTGATAAGAGTAATATTAATCTCTTCGATTGCCCCTGGTTAGTATGGACGTTGCCGACCCGTGTCCGAGTTTGAGAAGCTCAATCGCGTAGGCGAAGGCAGCTATGGCATCGTTTGTGAGTACACTAATATCTTGTTATTGCAAATGTCTACTATTGATGTGAATCTCTTTTGAAAGACAGAGCACGTGACACACGCAATGGCGAAATCGTTGCCCTGAAAAGGGTGCGCATGGATCAGGAGAAGGACGGGCTGCCAGTGAGTGGACTGCGTGAAATAATGATACTGAAGCGCTGTCAACACGAAAATATTGTGCGGCTCCGCGAAGTTGTGGTTGGCAAAAGCCTGGATAGGTAACGATGCAGGAAGCTCATCCTCTGTGAGGAGCTCTATGATTAGTTTGGTCATTCTTTCAATCTCCTACAGCATCTTCCTGGTAATGGACTTCTGCGAGCAGGACTTGGCCTCAGTGCTGGACAACATGTCGCAGCCGTTCACTGAATCTGAAGTCAAGTGCATCACACTGCAGGTGCTGCGCGCTTTAAAGTACATGCATTCCCGCTACATTATCCATCGTGATCTGAAGGTCTCCAATCTGCTGATGACGGACAAGGGCTGCATCAAAGTGGGCAAGTAGCCAGGAACATCTAAGCCCACTGCTGGCATAGTCACATCAATTGTCTTTATGTCGTAGCTGACTTTGGTCTGGCGCGTTTATATGGTCATCCGGCAAAGCCGATGACGCCGCAGATGGTGACGTTATGGTATCGTGCTCCCGAGCTACTGCTCGGCGCCAGAACACATACGACAGCCGTGGATATGTGGGCGTTTGGCTGCATCCTTGGCGAGCTTCTGCTGGGTAAACCGTTGCTGCCGGGCAACTCGGAGATAGCTCAACTCAATATGATCATTGATCTACTCGGTGCACCGTCGGAATCCATATGGCCGGGCTTCCAGGAGCTGCCTGCTGTCCAGAACTTTACGCTTAGCCTGCAGCCCTACAACAATTTAAAGACCAAATTCCATATGCTCGGGCAAGCGGGCAGAAGTCTGCTTAACATTTTATTCATCTACAATCCCAGCACAAGAGCCACCGCCGATGAATGCCTGACCAGCAAATACTTTACAGAGGCGCCGCAACGTAAGTAAAAATTTTATATTTTCAAAAGTTATATGTAACAATTTCTTGTGTTTTCAGCTTGTGATCCTCGAATGATGCCCACTTTTCCTCAACACCGCAATAATGTTGCCCCAGCTCAGCCAGCGGCAGCATCAACTGATATTCCCATTTCGCATTTGCTGGATGTGTTTATAAAAAGGCAACGCTTAGAATAAACAAATAATACAATTTCTCTATACTAAATTGAGTTTATATTTAAAAGCGTTAAATGTGACTTCAGAAAAGTCAAACGCTGGGTATGGATATTTTTATCCTTATTTGTAACTTTCAAATTAACCAGTTAAAATTAGCAGATAGATTTTAAGTTAACAGCTTGAGAATCGCCGGGAAGGGAGTTCGGAATCAACTAGTCAATTCATATTGGAAATTTGACAAAGTTTAAGATTAAATGCTCACTGTTTTTAATCTGCTACTAAATGTTCATTAAATAATTAATTGTAGGGTATATGTAGCAAATGAATGTAATTAATGAAAATGTAACCAGGTAAAAATTGTCGTAGTTTGGTATATTTCAGCAGCGTTAAAGTATATTTTAGAAACTTTGCTGATGGTCACACTTCGGCGACACAGGTGCTAAATAAAGCTTGTTTTAAGTAACAAAAAGTCTGAATTCATCTAAACGAATAATTTATTCAATAATAAATGAATTTATAATATTATTTGCTGAAAAAACACCAATGCATCGATAGTGCCACCCATTGTGCCAGACACCAACCAGCCAGAAGCAGACAAGAAGATGACCAAGGAAGATGTGGAAAGCGCTGGACGCGAGAATGTTGCGGCAGTTGTAAGTAATGATGGTGATATTTTGGTACGGACGGAAAACCAAACCAATGAGGCCGCTGTCAATTTGTTGCCGAATGGCGCCCAAAACAATGCCAATAACAAGTCGGTGTCGAATTCACCCCAACCCCATGAAACCGAAAACAATGAGGATGCTGCCGACGACAATGCTGATGAAAATGAACTGCTGAGGCGCATGCGTGCTGATGCCGTGGACAACACGATGTACAGCAAAAAGTTTATACTGCAAACGCTGATGACGCTCAGTCAATTGCCGCCACAGACAACACTGGAGGTGGAGCTGGAGGATGAATTGTGCAAGCTCTGGGATATGTCGGTGTCCAAGGAAGTTGTCGACTTCCTGCTGGAGAACGATGCCATCGATCTGATCATTTCGGCCATAGAGGCCAGTGAGGATGTGCGTCTGTACGAGATACTCGTTGGTCTGCTTGGCAACATGTGTGCTCAAGTGGAGTGCGTCCAGCAGCTGACAGCGAATCCAGAGTGGATTGAGATGCTGCTGCGTCTGAGCACCTGCATGGACACGTGCATGCTACTACAGCTGATGCGCGTCTATCAGTATGTGATGGCCCATGTAGTCAGTGGTAAGGAGCAGCTGGGCATCGATTGGTACATTTGCTTTGCCGCTTGCGACAGCTCCGCTAAGAATCTCGGCTTCATACTGCAACAGTGCATAAGCGAGGAGCTACTGGTGGCTGCACTGAAAGCCATTAATGCTGTGCTGGCCAGCTGTGCGTTGGTCGAGGAGGAGAACGCCCAAACGGATCTCAATTTGAAGCCATTTGCTGAAGTATTTTTAGTCCGGGAGCTCTGTGATGGTGTGAACAATGCCTTTATGCGTCTGATGCGCGACGATGTTGCCAAGCAGGCGGATGAAATTGATGGCGGCGAAGCTACCGAAGCTGCAACTGCCGACGAAGATGAGGAAGATGAATCGTGTACACCAAAAATCACTTGCGATACAGACATAATTCAAACCTACCTGAATATTTGCACCATTCTCGTTCAGTTGCCGGAAGCGCAGCTATCCATGGATTCATATGCAGTCAGCATTATGAATTGCTTGACCCGCATCCTCGTGTTCCTGCAGCAGCCCATGCAGCTGCTGCCACTGGGCGAACGGCAGGAGGAATATCTTGAGGACTTGGCGCACATTTGTAGCGTAAGTACTGTAAATAAATTAATTTTTTATTACTATAAAGTATACTTTACTGTTTACAGTGTTTAAAGTATTGCTATGACAAGGAGATGTTTGACAATCTGCTGAGCGTCTGGTTGAAACTGCGACAACACCTTGAAGACTACGCTGAATATGATGAAAACGATTTTGAGGCCTGCGAGGATGAGCCTCGCTCACAGTACGAGCAGAACGCTTTCAAGCTATTGCGTCTTCTGGGTCACATGCTAATTACAGTCGATCACGATGTCATGCTGAACGATATTGCCGAGTTTGGCGTTATGAAAACGGAATTGCTTCGTACTGCTTTGCATGCGGAACAGGAGGAAGATGTGCTGCTCCAGAGAGCACACCAGCGTCTAAGCCTGGTTATCGACGAAGCAGCTGGCCAAGCCAAATAATTCTCAGAAAACAGGACTGAATATTGTTGTTGCCTGCAAGCGCAGCAATATATAAAATTATTTACTATACTTACAAATATACATAAAATAGATTTTAGAGCAGATAAATAAGTGAAGTACTTGGCAGTAGTCTTAAGATTTATTTTGCAAGTTTATTGTCTGACGCATCAGATCGCTCCACGATTGTTTCCCCAGCCTCACACCGTTCGCGCCCGTGCTGCTGACGATCAAGTGGTGCTCATTGCCACCACTCAGCTGAAATGTAGTCTTGTCATTGCTCAGCGCATGAGCAACGTGCACCAACTCGTTGCCCAGCGTCACCGCAGCAGCCTTTACCTCAATGTTGATATTCGACTCGATGGCTTCGGATATGTTGATGACCGCCTCGTTTTCCAGATTCTGTGCTACAATTTGACTCTTGCCAATAAGCTCGGACAGCTGCAGACTCATGTTGCCGCCTTTGGTGTTCACACTTAGATTACCGTGCACACCAGCTGAGGAATAGATTCGATAAGTACGGCAGTTACAATTGTGATTTCAGATTGTTGCGCACTCATTTTGAGATCGCCCGCTTCGTGTACATGAACTTCGCTCGTCTTGTGCACGTTCTTCAGCACCATGCTGCCCCTCTTCGTTTCAAACTTGGAGTTCTCCACATAGCAGCAATCCATATTGATGCTGCCCGTTTTCGTAGAGCATTTTAAACTGTCGCCCTGCAGCTTGTCCAGCACAATGTTCTACCGAGAAGATTAACAGTTAATCAGATATTGTGTTGCCATAAAT
This sequence comes from Drosophila formosana, assembly GCA_035045625.1. Taxonomy (NCBI): domain Eukaryota; kingdom Metazoa; phylum Arthropoda; class Insecta; order Diptera; family Drosophilidae; genus Drosophila; species Drosophila formosana. Next base: position 21,433,847 of record JAWNOW010000232.1, read on the forward strand.
TTGGAGCAGTCTTACACCATTGTGAGTCTCGATTTCGGTGCGTTTGCCCAGCAAGACGCCCTGACACACGATGTTGCCGTTTTTGCTATAGAGCAAAATATTTGTAGCTCGCACATTCTTTGTGGTGATGTCATCGGCTGCTTTAACCTCCAGCGCCTCGCTTTGTACGCCCTGCACAGATACCTTGGCTGCTGCCTCGATGTGGGCCTCAGCCCAGATGGGAATCTTGAGATAGCATCGAGAACGATTTGCTTGCGATGTTAGCTGCTTGACCAACACATTGACGACCTTGTCATCATCACTAACATTCACATCCAGTTGGGCGTTGCAGTTCTGCGCCGCCTCGGCCAGCAGTTGGGCTATAAATACATCGCCATTGGTGTGCACATGGACATCAACGGGCTCGACACTCACATAAATGTCCGACTTGATATTGATGCGTGCATAGGGATTTACATAATGCAGAAATTCCTGCTGCACCATGCGTCGATTGTTTGACATGGCAGCAGCAGCAGCAGCTTTCGGTTTCTTGGCGTAAAAGCGGATGCAGCTTTTTACTGAAATTGGAGGCGGGAACCAACGGAAACGTTGCAACATTTGCATAATTCACAAATTAACCGATGGCGCTTTTTCCCGATTTGTTTACGTTTCTACAAACATCTGATTTTTGCAGAGTTTTATGACACTAAATAGCAAGGTGTGTTGCAACACTGTTATCGATAGTCAAGTGCATGTTAACCAACACTGGGGTTATCCAGTCCAGTTGGAGTTTTTCAGTGTTCTTCGACGGGTGTTAAAATAATTGCTGTGTGGTGCGCACTTCGAAAATTTGTGTAAATTAGCCCGAAAAATATCCCCAAAATGTCTGGCAAAGATAGATTACCGATTTTCCCGTCGCGTGGCGCTCAAATGTTGATGAAGGCACGTCTCGCTGGCGCCCAAAAAGGTCACGGCCTGCTGAAGAAAAAAGCTGATGCATTGCAAATGCGTTTCCGTATGATTTTGGGCAAAATCATTGAGACCAAAACTGTGATGGGCGATGTTATGAAAGAAGCCGCCTTTTCGCTGGCCGAGGCCAAGTTCACATCCGGTGACATCAATCAGGTGGTGCTCCAGAACGTGACCAAGGCACAAATCAAAATTCGCACCAAGAAGGACAACGTTGCTGGCGTCACACTGCCCGTCTTCGAGTCGTATCAGGATGGTGGCGATACCTACGAACTAGCTGGCTTGGCGCGTGGTGGCCAGCAGCTGGCGAAGCTCAAGAAGAACTACCAGAGCGCCGTCAAGCTGCTCGTGGAGCTGGCTTCGCTGCAAACCTCATTCGTCACGCTCGACGAGGTCATCAAGATCACCAATCGTCGTGTGAACGCCATCGAGCACGTCATTATACCGCGCATCGACCGCACTCTCGCCTACATCATCTCCGAGCTGGACGAGTTGGAGCGTGAGGAGTTCTATCGCCTGAAGAAGATCCAGGACAAGAAGCGCGAGGCTCGCATAAAGGCGGACGCTAAGAAGGCTGAGTTGCTGAAGCAGGGCATCGATGTGCGTGAACAGGCCAATATACTCGATGAAGGCGACGATGATGTTCTCTTCTAAAGTATTATTTAATCCACTCGCGCTTGCAATTACGTGTGTGTATTCCAGCAATATATTATTGTTACAAATCTTTGTTCTGTTTCCATTTTTAATCCGCAAATTACGAATTATTGTATGTAATTGAAGCTACTGGCAAAACACAAAAAAACACTTTGTAAGCATAAAGTATATAGTCGTAATTCCAATAAGAAAAAATGTATGTATTCCATGTTTGTAGTTCTGTAGCGCTCAAAAATCATGCATTAAAGTCTTTTGTTTGTTCCATAGAACATCTTGTAATGGTTCAATTTTATTTTGGCTGGAAAAGTGCATAAAATTAAAGGAATCGTTTTTGTGAAAAATGGTCATCTGACTTGTTTTATACAATTGCAAAAACAATGCAATTGCAGTCATGTGACAGAAACATATGGCCACTCACTGCCAGTGTTGGTGGCTGTTCAATCAGCTGTTTGCCCACTCGCAGTCAGTGTGTGTTGGTTAACGTTTTCGGTAGCGTTCAATCAGCTGTTGCATTGAGCGTTGTCGTTGTCCACGCGTCTATTAGGCATTCTTCAAAAATCAATTGTTTATTGTTAAAATGACTAGTTGTGAATTTCAAGCGGTGATTTTGGCTGCGGGACGTGGCACACGTCTGCCGGAAGTGCTGGGCGATGCACCGAAATGCTTGCTGCCCGTGGGTCCCTATCCACTCATCTGGTATCCGCTCAACATGTTGAGCCGACACAATTTCACAGGTAAAGCAATAAATTGCAGCAATTTTAACTGAACTGCAACCGCTGCTTACTGTTCACAGAGGTCATTGTTGTGCTGCTGGAGCAGGATAAGCTGGAGGTGCAGCAGGCTCTGGAACGCACGCCCCTTAAAGTTAAAATCGACTATGCCACAATTCCCAACGACAGCGATTTCGGCACCGCCGACAGTTTACGCTATATCCACGACAAGTAAGTGTGAAGGGAATTCTTTGTAGTCATTTATGGACAACAACTAACCTAACCTCTCGTTGCAGAATAAAGGCTGATTTCTTAGTGGTTAGCTGCGACATCGTCAGCAATGTCAGTTTGTATCCACTGATCAATAAGTTTCGCGCCGACGACGCTGCACTGGCCCTGCTGCTATTCAAAAGTGGATTTGAGTCGGATGTGGTCATGCCTGGACCCAAGACCAAGCATAAGCCAGAGCGTGACATGATCGGCATTCATCCGGCCACTCAACGGTTGGCATTTGTGTTTGCCGCCAGTGATTGCGAGGATACCTTGAACCTGCAGCGTTATCTGCTCAAGAATCGTGGGCAACTGGATGTCTATGGTCGACTCACCGATGCGCATATCTATGTGCTGAAGAAGTGGGTGATTGACTATCTGCACAGGGTATGTCTAGCTCAACTAAGTTATGACTCGAAAAGAAATCGTATTGTATTGTTGGTTATTGTAGAAGGAAAACATTTCCACGTTCAAGGGCGAGTTCCTGCCGCATCTGATAAAGAAGCAGCATTACAGGCGCACGCCCAAAACGGTGCCGGATACCACGTCCGACTTGAATGTAACCACCAAGCACGACGACAACATTTTGCACGTGAGTTCACTATGATTATAAAGTAAACCTTAACTTTAATTACTTATTTCTTAGTATGCGACACACACCTTGATGGATGAGAAGCTGACGCAATCTTCGCTGTTCAATCAGTCGCTCTCGCATGTTCCTTACCACGGCGACGTTGTACGCTGCTTTGCGGTTCAGGCGCCACAAGACGCCATCGGTGTGCGTATAAACAATACGCTTAGTTTCCTAGCCATCAATAGAAAGCTGGCTGGCATATGGAGCGATCTATGCGGCGAGGCGCATCCCTTGATTGCCCCAGGCGCTGTGGTCAAGTCCACACAGACCAAGGACATTATTGTGGCCGACAATGCCAAGCTGTCGGAGAAGACGTCGCTAAACTGCAGCGTCTTTGGTGCGAACAGCATTGTGAATCCCAAGAATATTGTGACCAACTCTATCATAATGTCCAATGCGATTGTGGAGGAGGGCTGCAACATAAACAACTGCATCATTGGACATCGGGCGCACGTGAAGAGCGGCTCGGTGCTGAACAATTGCTTGATTGGACCCAATTATGTGGTGGAGGAGCACACAAAGAGTCAAGCGTTGCACTTGTCGAATGACGATCAGTACATGGAAATCGATATACAGTGAGAAGATTTAACTTAATGTTGCTCTTTATTAACGAAATATGAGTTAGAAGGCGGATTCTTCTAGCAGGACATTAAATATTACAAAATAAGGTACATCAAAACTCGCGCTAAATTTTGGGACTATATAAAGTGTTATAGTAGTGACAGATGGGCACAGCTTAAAGCTACGTTAACTCTCAGTTGGAACCGGGAGCTGCATGTACAAGGCGTGGAACGACAAGACTGTTTACAATGTGTGCGCTAGCGACTTGGACGCGTCGCGACGCTTCACTTCCTTCGCTCATACAGATACTCGTCCTCGTAGTAGCGTGGCGTCGATGTGGCAATAAAGACCTGCGGCCGACGCTGCTGCAGCGAGATGTTAATCTCCTCGGGTGTGCGGAAGACCTGCTGTTGATGCTGCTGCAGTTGCTGCTGCTGATGCAAATGCTGCAGTTGCGGTGGCGCTGCGGTAAAGAAGCGATACGGCGCCGGTGTCACAGTGGGCGCCAGAGTCTGTGGCCTTTGCTGCTGATGCAGCTGATGCAATTGCAGCTGCGGCTGGATTTGTGGCTGGATCGTTGTCGTCGGCAATGGTTTGCGATAGGCAATGGTTGTGGGCTGCGGCTGCTGGTGACGGATCTGTGTGACCACTTGCGGCTGTTGCTGGTATTGAACCCGCTGCACCTGCGGCTGATGCTGCTGCAGCTGCAATTGCGGCTGTGCCTGTGGCTGCGGATGGTAGGCAATGGGCTGACGTTGCTGCTGTGGCTGCGGCTGTGGCTGATGCTGAATGCGGGGTCGAGGCGCGGGCAGCTCCTCCTCCTCTTCTTCGTCGTAACGCTCGTGTTCATAGTAGTTCTCGGGGAAGTAACGCTCCGAGTAGCGCAGCGTGACATTGGGCTTGCTCTGGTGCTCCTGCAGATTGATGGGCTTGTAGAGATAGTCGTTGACAATATGGTACTTGGAGGACTGCTTGCAGATGTTGTCGTGCGAGGGGGGCATGCAGATCAAGTGGATCTGGTGGAAGGTGAATCCCTCAGGGCAGATCCACGAGTGCTTCTGGTTCTCCTGGCAGTAGTGGAAGACTTCGCAGCTCAACGATTCATCAGCATAGTAACTGCGTAAGCGAAAGAAGGTTAGTACTATTAATGCTAATGATTGAAGTTTTGCTTACCCAGAGTTGCGCTCGTTGCAGGTGAAGGAGGATTTGCTGAGCAGCGTGGACAGGCGATCGGGCTCCTCCACTTCCTCTTCCTCCTCCTCGCTCTCCTCGCTGCTGGGCTTCTTCTTCAGATAGTTGACCTGCTGCTGCTTCTGCGCATTACGATTAAGGTAGACCTGTCGTGGTGCCTCCTCCTGATCCTCCTCGCTGTACTCGTACTGAGGACGCTGTTGCTGTTGCTGCAGCTGATGCTGCTGCTGCCGGTAGGCCAGATGCGTCTGAGCCTGCGTCTCGAAGTCATCGTCCAGATCGCCGGCCGCGCTTACGTCCAGGGAACGAGACGAGAATCCTTTGGGCTTCTCCGTGGTGGCCGTGGCAGAAGGTGCTCCGGTGGCGGCGGCATGAGTGCAGACGGCGCACAGACCACAGATGGCCAGGAGGACGACTAGGGCTAAGTGACGGTTGCGTCTGCAAATGCGAATTGGCAATAGCAATCAGATTAGCCAAGTCATGCCGTCAATAAGTTGCGACTGTATGATATGGGAAAACTTTTCTGCTGTCTTTGCTGTGCTGTGGCAACTGCAATGCGCCAAACGCGCGGGAACCTTTTGTGCCAACCACCAACAACAGCAAGCTAACCACAACAACAACAACTGAAGATGCCGCCAAATTGCAGCCAAAGAAGGCAACAACAACCACAACCACAGCATCACCAACAACAATAACAACAACAGAGCCAGCCCAGCGACGAGTTATGCAAGACCAAGACCAGACCAGGCCAGAAACTTGTTATAAGGTAACGACAGCGACGACGACTAGACGCCTGAGACACAGCTGGGAGCTGGGAGCCCAGAGCTGAGACTTGCGAGCTGTGAGCTGCAGGTAAGAAGTGCAGTTAATCGACCGCAGTGCAAACATTTTGTGCAAATAAACGACTTGGTGATACGCTTACATTTCAAATAGTTGGCGGTTATGTTATCAAAATGCTAATCGAATTTATCGAAGTATCGTTTATGACCGTTACTCAACACTTACAACAGAATTATTGTACACGGCTGCTACATTGGGTACACTTGTAACTAGAGGGGTACATTTGTTGGCAGTTGGAACATTGCAATGCAACAACAAATCTTGAAATATTAAAAAAATTCAAAAATATTGAAATGACACAATTTGTTTTTGGAAGTATGAACTTCTGATAAAAGTAATGTTTGTTGTCTTAAAATATTATAAAGCTTCTTTAAGTATTTAAATAATATTAAGGCAGCATCTTGTAACTTGTTTAGAAACATGGACTAACAAATTATTCTCATATGGCAACGGTGTCTCACGAGAGTTTGAAATGCTTGAAAGCGAACTGCAATGAAATGATTGCCCTTGTCTACCCTACAGTTATGTATACCCCTTGGCAGGCAGTGTATAAAATGAAGATGTGCCACTTGCAGCGGGTTCAATTTGAACGCCATTTAGTTAAACCACATGGAGCAACAGCAACATCAGACTTGGCCAGTTGGCTGAATGTCAACCGCGGCACATACGCATCCATGGAATGCGACTGACATGAGGGTTGCTGGGAAAGAGAGGGACGGTGGGGGGAGGAGTAGAGTGGAATATGTAATGTAATTGAATGTATGTACGTTCCTGGTCCGGTAACCGGCGGGCAATCATCAGCTCGGCTTGGCCAATGTTACGTGCCACAATTGCATTTAATTGCGGCCTTTACGTGGAAAGCAAAACTGTTACCAATATTATATATACGGGTTTACGAATCATAATGGCAGCTGGAGCACAACAAATCCGCGTCAAACTTTTACTTTCGTTGCCAATCGCATGTGTCAGACTCAAGTGGGCAGTGAGCACTTGTTAATGGTGATTCAATAGCTATAAGCCAGCGCTAATTAAGGCATGTTAATAAACCAAATGTTTAGGCTTATGTAATGGCCATAATGCCGCCACACTCAAATGACAGCCAAGTGCTTATGCGATTTGTTTTAACCATTCTGGCTGGCAATTTGTCAGCCTGTCTGTCTTACTGGCCTTTGGGCAAATTTATTAGCCACCTTTGAACTTTTGTGTGAGAGCCAAAGTACTTATCGATGGCTTTGGCTACTGTTTGATTGTGGCTATCCGTAATCCCGAGGCCATCCACCTGGCAACTGGTTAAGTCATTAGCCGCAGCTATCAATTCATTTCATTTGGAATTGGGTTAACTGGCAAGTCGACAAAAATGTTTCCTAGTGCTCTACATAATCATGCGTTGCATGCCACAAAAGTGGCTGGTTGCCATAAATGGAGCCACTACTCTCTCCCTGTCTCCTTGTCCGTCTGTCTATCTGTCCGTCTGGATGTTAGTAGTCCAGATGCCAGAAACCAGCTGTAACCATGTGTTCATCTGGCCGCATTACATCACATGGCCAAGAAACGTTGCGATGCGATGCGTTGATGTTGATGTTGATTTTGTTTTGGTCGCTGAAATGGATGTGGGACTCTAGCCGCCTCTCGCCCGTCTCCTTGTCTCCAGCTGCAAACTGGTGCACTTAAGCTCAACTGAAGGAAAAGTGGTTTCATTACACACTAAACCCGACTCTGAAATCTGTGTGCGTTTTCATTTCATGACAGCGTTGCTTACATTTTCCATTTTCATTTCGGTTTTGTTTTTCGGCCAAAAGCTGCAATCGCTTTGATTTCCTTAAACGTTATGTTGGGTGTGCTGTGTGTTAGGCGGGAATGACATAAGACTAGTTTGCAGCTTATGAAATAGAAGACCCATATTTAGTGAAGTGCACAGCTAACCCACTGTGCATTATGACAGCCTCAAGTATGGGAGAATACTACAGCTAAATAAACAAAATGTTAAATCTTTCTAGAAGAGCATTTACTGTCGTAAGTTTTTGGCCTCAGTCTTTTCTTTTCAGTGCAATTATCAAGTTTATTCAACTATAGTGAAGCGATACCTCAGTATTTAAATATAATAGCTATTAAATTTTCAAATAATCAAGGGAATCATTTCGATTGGCCACCAAACTTTTGACTTAAATAGTTTTTATTTATACATTATTCTAGAACAATCTACAATTTTTATCCAGTAAATTCTATGATGTTTTATTAGAAGCAAACTTGCTATACAAATATTTTTATTGACATTAAACAAATACAAACAAAATAAATGAATAGATTTTTAAATAATTTACAAATTGGCTTCAGCCGAAATCTATTTTAAATAAGTCGAAGTTGAAGTTGAAGTTTTTTCCGAATGAATCATTTCAAATGCAACCGTTGCACATCCAAGTTCGTTGCCTAAGTCTTTTGTTGTCAGCTGTTTCAGCTGCAATATCTTGTCACAATTTCGTTATGCTAATTTAACTATGTATTAAAATGGAACAAAAAACTTAAGCCCATTCAATGCGCTGCCATTGTCCTTTAATCCCACAACGTCTCTTGTCTGAGGTTAATGTAATCAGCAGATTTATCAGTTATGCGCGAGCATAGCATAATCGAAATATATTAACGCCTAGATGGGTTAGTGGCTGCAGCTAAGCGTAGCATTCGAAGCGATGCCATTAGCTGCCATTTAACACTCTTGCGAGTTTGTTGCCTAAGTCTTTTGTTTTCACCTAAACTATTGCTGGCACGAGGGTAAAACCAACGAGTACAACGAGTACCACATAAAAGTCTCTTTCTTTTTTTTTTGTTTTTCGTTTTTATTGGTTAATTATACGCACGCTCGTTAGCGGCGCCAACGTCGAAAAAAAAAGAAAGAAAACTCGAAAATAAATTACATTGCACTGTTACAATTACAAGAAATTAAACAACGCTAATGGGCGTGCAGTTAGTGGGACTTCAATGTGGCCGGGACCCGTTGACTTGGAACCATGTGAATAATGTGGCGGTGGTGGTCGGATGGATGGATAATTGCGTGGCAATGAATTTGATGTGCAACCAAAGGAAAAAACAACCAACAGCAACAAAAAAAAATGTTGTTACAATTTCGAGTGACCTTCGGGCTGAGATTCGACTGTGGGAGCGAATTGAAATGGGGCGTCAACTGGCGAGCAATTTATAAATTGCACTAAACACACACCCCGAAAAAAAAAGAAAAAAACAGCAATAACAACAATCTAATCGTCATAACAATTGACTGCGATTTGGCATGTCTCGCGAAGAGGTGGAGGAACGGAGTGTGAAGAGGGAGCGGAGGCCTTGTCTTCGCTTTGGGCGCATTGCTGTGCGTAGCAGCTGCCTAACTGTAATTTCAAACGCGACGTGTTGAAATATTGCGTATACGCCTCGTGTCGTGTATATCGTGTGTGCGATACAATTTCATTGCAGTTACCATCGCATCGGTTTATATAAGACACCCAGGTAATTGATACGCCTTTACTTTTAGAAAGGATTGTCATAACTCTAACAAATGTTGCAATTCGATTGTGATTTTGAGATGTGACAGATTGCGATCTGTTTTGGCCAATTCGCTGCAGTGACCATGGCCTGGCAATGAGTCAGCGGCTGCTCAGCTGGACACCCGAACAGCCGAATTGTAAGCTGCAAGCCATTGATGTTGATTGACACAAAGGCTGCCACAACATAAATACGTCACGTAACCTAAGTAGCATTGAGCGCATTTTCCAAGCGCTTTACTTAGTTTGTTGTTATCTACCCCCTCCCCAACCCCACCGCCGTCCGCCTTTTTTTCTTTTTGCGCACATTCAGACAATGCGATTAGGTAATAAGCCAAGGCAACCAAAAGCGGTCCAAAAGATTCAGCTCGAAGCGCCACAGGCAGCAGCAGCAGCAGCAGCAGCCGCAGACAAACAAACAAAGCGAAACTCCCACGCCAACACAAGCACACATAGATACACACTCACACACACACACACACACACACAGTTAGATCGTTAGCTGGCAGACACGCCAACTAAAAGTCGCGGCAGTTACAGTTACGTATGGGGCCGACGACGTTTTGAAATGTTCGTAAAGAATCTTTTGTGGTTGCCAAGCGACACAAATCTGAAGCCCAGAGGCATTGCCCCACCTCCTCCTCCCCCCCCTACCACACTCTAACAATTCCCCCTCCATCGCAGACAAACAACAATACAAAACGTTAATTATTAACTGGCGGCTGCACGAATTGTTGTTGTAACTGCAACTGGATGATTCATTTTACGACTTTGACTTACTGCATTTTGTGCTCGACTGCAGCTACAAATCAGCTGCTGCTCCTGAATATATATATATCGATCTATATATTTGTAGCTGGGTATATCCAATTGACTTGGTCTTGGCTTTAGAACACACAAAGAACACAAACACAATTGTAGTTTGGACACTGCGTCGTAAAAGTTTTGTCTTTGATTTTTTTTTCGATTGCACTTTTGAAACTGAGGAAAACTGCCTTCCTCTGGATGTGTTGCACACTGGGTTTTTTATGCTTTAAATGCCACTAATGCTACTACTCTGGGCTCTAGCGGACTAACGGTTCGCGCCAGCTCAAACAACTAAATGAATGACTTTCTTCAGCGTGTTTATGTTTTATACCAAAGCCACAGAGTCGTTTGCCGTTGGCTGGTTGCCGTTTACCTTTTTGACGCTCACAATTCACAGTCGAAGAGTTTGTTGAGTGGCGAGTGGCAAGTGGCAAGTTAACTGGGCTTGGTTGCTTAGCTGCTTCGCTTCTCTTTGGCCATGCTCTTAGCTCCACTCAAACTTGCAGCTAGCTCTATGTTAAGTGCTGTCGACTCAAACTCTTTGAGCGTTTTTGGCTTGTTGTTGTTGTCGTCGTTATTAATAATTGATTTCAATATGAATTTAACAAATAACGATGTGAACTGTGGGAAGTGACAGAAGATTAATGGTAATAGCAATAGCTTTAATAATAAAAGAAGTATGCGCATGTTGGTCAGCAGAACTATTAAACTATTTACTGCGAAATACTAATCTAAAATACATACATATCTTTTAGGGCCAGCAGAATTTTCTGTTTACCTCAATTATTCATCATGCATCATTTACAATTTTTACAACTGCTGTAAATTGCAAATGTTACTCTGTTGTTTGATTTTATTCACTCTACGATTCTATCTTTATATCTCTTTATCTGTCTATGACATGTGCATCGCAGCTTCTTGTTTGTTGCAAACGTAGTTGCTTGTTTATTGCCCATCTTAATCAGATTGCAGTCTGCGTAGGTTTTTTTGTAAACGCCAACAGATCTGCGCATCTCACAGATACAGTGTGCAGTTAATATAGATAAACAGAATACATAGAAACAAATATTAGAAATATTGTATTATTTTGGAAAATGATATCAATCTTAATATTGAACATTTTGACCATAGATTATTTCGATATAAATTCGGCCACTAATATTTATTTTCGTATACTTCAGTCTATGTAATTCTTTATTTATATTAGTGCATTTTAAAATGCTTAATTTGATCACTGTCAAAGTGTTTTTTTCAACGCGATTTAAAATAGATAAACTTTTACCTCACTAATCCGCCATATCAACAGTTTAATCTCCGATCAATAGACAAAGTCCAATGCAAATAAAAATCTTCATCTCTCTCTTTACTTCCGACCGCGTATCTTTATTCGATATCTATCTTATCTAAGTGTTTTCTGTATGATTCACTCGGAGACATTTTGAGCTACGCAAATAATTTATTCGACAGGAAGCAATTGAAACTGAGCTAAATAGAATATAACTCATACGTCATGTGGGCCAAGAGCGTGGAGCATTTTGGGGCAAAGTTATGTGGCGACTTCAGCTGCTATTTGCATCCATCAGATATTTTATGTGTAGTGCGACTATGAGTGCAATCGCTTTGGCCAGTTTTAAGTAGATATTCTCGTAATTAACATTTTGAGCTGTTGATTTTCTCAGCCTTCAGGCGGCGATGAGATGCGATGCGATGCGACGCGACTTTTATATATACTCGACTATATATATATATATTGTTGCATTTGCATATTGTTGTTGTGTTTGGCTTGTTGTTGTAATTGTTATTTTTATTTTTATTTGAGTTTTGCATATAATTTGCGCCGGTTTTTGCAGCGATGCTCCCACAGACCGCGAAACCTGCACAACAACTCAAACTCAACGCCAATGAAATGCTAAAAGCTAAAAGATACACACACACATAGGTGTACACACACACACATGTAGAGAGGGAGCATCGCATTTGTTTTGCTAATATGAATTAATTTACAATGCTGCAACGTAGCCAGAGCGAGAGACAGAGAGGGACGGAAAAGTGCAAGCGAGGCAGCCGCGTCTGTTGAACTTTTGGTGCTGCACTTGCCTCAAAATAAATCGCAGTGGCAGTTGCAACAAGCTGAAAATGTTTGGCCAGCAAGCAGCATTGAAGCATTTCATTTGCGTTCAATGTCTAGACATGGACACTGACCGCAGCAGATACAAATCCAACTACAACTACAACTACAGATGCAGTTGCAGTTACAGATACAGATACAGATACAAGCGTAGCTGCAGCTGCAGATTCAGATACAGTTCGAGATGGAGCCGTAAACGATTTGGCAATGCACGAGGCTATGCAAAGAAGCGTAACGCAAAGAAAGTGCACTTGTTGTTGTTGCTGCTGCTGCTGCTTTTGAAAAGTGTTTGAAGCCACGTTAGCTTCGGCTTTGCCTTTGGCTTTGACTGAGGAGCTGAGCCGAGCTGAGCTGAGCTTGTTGGCCATGTGATATAACAAGTTCACATAATTTGCTGGCTTTTCTTTTCATTGCATTTTTCCTTTTATTATATATAGTTTATATATATTCGATTTAAAATAAAAGTTGCTTGGCCCGCATGCACAATGATTCAAGTCGAGTCATGTTGAATTGAGTTGAATCGATTCGCAGGGCGGCAACCGCATCAAAATTACAAATTCACAAGTTGAATCAGCGAATTGTAATTGCACCCAGCCAATCAAAATAGTTCCCAGATTGTTTTTGTTTGTGCTTTGCATAATTAATAAATAACATGCTCGTATTCAACTGCCAAAAGACATTTGAATGCATTGACAAAATCCAAAACTCACTTGCTGCAAACTGAAAACTGTAAATTGCCAACTGCAAAATTGAACTCTTGATTCATGCTGCAAGGCAAAATGGTTTTAATGACAGTCATAAAACCAAAAAATTATCCATTATAGTGCGGATTGTAAGTACTGCAATACAATGATGCATTGTGGCAACATCGACGGTCGCCACAGCGACTGGACTAAACGCTGAGGCGGCTTGTTTTCAATTTGAGGAAGTTGTTGTTGATTGTCACACAGTGACTGCGCTTGGCTCATAACTGTGTTCAGCTGCCTCAGACGGTCAGGTTCAATTCGAAATTATGGCCATAACAACGAAAGGTTGGGAAAAAAAAACGGCATTCGTGCCAAAACAAAACGAAATTCAAATACACTTTCAACAATGTCAACGAATTTTCGATTGCTCTGTAACTTAACAGTGCGCTGTTATTAACAGCTTAACATCTGTTAAGACAGATCTTGTGGGGATTCTAAACTAAATAAGTAAATTTAAAAAATAATAATGTTAATTAACGGTTAAGACAGATCTTGTGGGGATTCTAAACTTAACAAGTAAATTAAAAAAAAAAATACAACATTAATGTTTTAAGACAGAACAATTTGAATTTAAAAGCTAACAATTAATTAGTACAACTTTATTTCATCATCAGTTTAATTTGTTTTATATAGGATATTTAATTTAGTTGTTTTATGCATACTCGTTGCTAGTAAAGAATAATTATTTTGCACAACAATAATTGAGCAGTTCAGATTAGCAATTCGATACTTAAACTAGCAAGTTATTATAAAAATGAACAGCACTTTATAAACACGATTGGCATTAGAAGCAAACTCAAGAATGATTCGCAACAATGCCACAATTTTATTGTAATGAATTAGCACAACAAAATCTTTTAACAATGTTTGGCTATTAAAAGATTGTTCACACTCAACGAAACGCCATAAAATAAACTGCTAAATGAACAGAGATAGCGAAAGATAGAGAGAGAAAGGGAGAGAGTGTTTTGTCTATAAACTAATTAGCCTTAATGCTCCAGTTGGCTCACAGAGACAGAGACGGAGACAAAGGCAAAAGCAATGCGTATTTGTTATGTCATTGGACTGGGCCTTTCCTTTTGATGGGCCTGGGCCAGTACTGTGTGGATTTGAGAGTATTTCACAAGAATTACGATTATGATTTAATTGCTTGTTGTTGTTGTTGTTGTTGTTGTTTTTATTATTCGTCTGTTTGCTGTTGTTGTTTATTTTCCCAAGCTGTGTGTAGTATTATTATGGCACAAAAAAGCGAAAGTCTCAGCGCAGTGTTGAGCGAACTGGGATCTGTGAACGTTCTAATTAGTTTGGTGGGGAAGTTCAAGGTTTGACTCGATGAGTGGCGAATTGAAATTGATTATATTAACTCTTAACTCCACAAATTCGTGGAGGTTCTGGGCGCTGTCAGCTCATTAAATTAGCAGCGGCTCATACGTGCTTGTAGTTAGCATTAGATTAAGTAATTTCTGTCCAATTTGTTCGCGCATTTCGTTGGCTGGTTGGGTGTGCGTCCGTCTGTCCGTCCGTCTGTCCATCTCTCGGCGTTTGATTCGAATGTTGATAATTAAATACGATCGTACTTCTAACTGACAGCACACCCACTAGCTTTATGGCTGGGGATTTTCATTTCACATTACCGAACAATGCTCCAAAGCTAAAGACCATAAAAAACAAACAGCCGGAACTTGTGAGCCGCATGATTTGTAAGTTTTTATGATACCCTCGCAGCGTAGCGTGTTTACAGTGGGGCATGACTCGACTAAGCACAAGTAGGAAGTAGAATCTTGCATAACGCTATAGAAACAGTTCACTGGGTAACTGCGAGTCGAGCATGCTGCTCGCTTCTGCTCTTTTTTCATAGAGTCATTTAAGAGCTATCAAGATTTCGTTTTCAACTATGAAAATCAGTGCAATATTTGGGCTTACGGAAATGACTTGAACTTGACATTGAGGGGGGCTGCTCTTTGTCTAGGTGTGGGCAGTGGGTTGCAGGCAGAGGGAGGGGCAGGGGCAGGCACAGGGCCAGGTAACGGGGGAAAGAAATGCAAATGTTTTACCATGAGCTGCTCGCACATATACGCTTAATAATCAGCTGGAGCGGAAGGAAGTGAGTTGGGTTTCAAACAGAGCTGTGAACAAGACACTGATTGCTTTTGTCTAGTTGATAACTGTCACTGCTGCAGCCATTATCTTGGCTTAATTCACGTCTAATCCGTCTGCAATTAAGCTATAATCTTGGTTATGATATAACGGGAGCAATTAAATTTAGCTTTGCTTTTAAATAGTTTCAATTCATTCTTGAGATCGGTTTCTAATCGAGTGGTTTGGTTTCGATTTGAGCTCTGATTAAGATAAAATTATTATTAATTTTTTATTGATCTCTCATTTAGATAAAATTGGTCAGCATTCTTCGATATTAGATTTGTTTAGCTTTGCTGTTAATAAGCTACAATTTAATTTTAAGGTCGGTTTCTAATCGATTGGCTTGGTTTTGATTTAAGCTCTGATCATTCTTTTATTCTTAAGTGATCACCCTTAAGTTAAGATTCAATTGTTATTAGTTAGAATTTTCAAATAATCTTTACTATCGAAAATTCTATCAAGCATTGAACTATATTGCCAACTTCCTATAGCAGTTATTAATTACATTCTTCCGTCTTAAATTTAGACATTATCTAGACCAGTTCTGATGTAGCTCTCACTTATCAAAAAACTTTTCTCTTATCTGTTTCCTTATTGCAACATTAAATTTATCGCACTTTATGTTGCGGACCTTTGAAATAATTCTTTGAGCTCATCCTATATTTTCTTAACCACTTCTTCTCTGAATCTAAGCTCTCTAAGTGGTAATGTCGTAATTCTTGTGGAGTGTTCTTGATTTTTTAAATCAATCTTTGTGTTTAAGCTTTCTAAGTAGTATCCGCCGTTGGCAATTGATATCATTACCATATATATTGTTGTGTAATTTGAAATCAATTGCAACGCCAAAAGAGTTGTCTTACAATGCGGCATTGTTGACGGGCTGTTGAGTTGCTCAGTTGCCGAATCGTTGGGTGCGTGAAGCGTGCCGTTTGTCGCCTCGCTGTGTGAGATGTGTAATGCTCGGAGGTGTTTGTGAATGGCCCGAGACGAGACGAGACGAGAGGAGACGAGTATCACCTCCAGAGATTGGGCATGGCTGGCTGCTTAACGGCGGATTGTGAGGCGTTGCCAATTGGTGCGGCCAACAAAAGAAATGCTGAGCTCAGAGCTCGCTATGCGCTCTAATTAATTCCAGCTCGGTTCAAGGCGTCTCTCTATAAATCTATGCGTTTCATTGACGATTTGTAAGCAAATGCAAGAAATTCGCATTTCGTTACAAATTCCATTGTTTCGTTTTATATTTGGTCTGTTTTGTTGGGGGCGCAGTTCGCAGTTCGGTGCTGCTGCCCTCTAATTGAAGCCTCTCCCAAAACTCCCAGAGTATTATTATTTTTGCTTCATTTTTGGTTATTTTTTTTTTTTTTGGGTGTATTTATCATGCCCGTGTTACCATTTCAGCAAGTTCAGTTTTGTAGCTGCCCCATAATTATTTATGCAGCTCACTGTAATTGCTTTTTGCCTTATTAAATGGGTCAGTTTTGTTTATCATTTTTTTTTGTTCGTGCTCTTGTTGCCGTTGAACTTGAGTTTTGTTGTGGTTGCCAAGCAATGAAATCGGTGACCTTTGCGGTGATTATTTCAATTGTACAACCGAGTTGCGTTTAATTAAAAACTCCCTTCAATAATTAGGGCTGTCAGAGATGGGGATTTCGTTATAAGTAATTTAACCGATAAGACACTCAATTGTACGATTAATGTGCCAAAGATATAATACAAATGTGTTTGTGCCCGGCTGCTTATCGCATTTACCTTCTCCATTCTTTTGTTTTCGTTTTGTTTCCGTATATAAAATTGATTCTATTTTTGTTTCCACTCGACGAAGACATTTCAGTTCGTTTCCCATTTGCCGCTGGAAAGGATCGGCCGGGTGGCCAAACATGGCAATTGGGCTATATATATGCATATGTCTTCTCATTCTGGCAGTGATCGTGTTCGCTAAGGTATTAACTTTATTTCCAACGTATTTAATTGGTATACTAAAAAGTTTCTTCTTACAGATTTTGAGCCTGGCGTTTACCAGCGTAAATCGACGAAGAGCTAATGGTAAGCCTTTAATTCTTTTGTTTTAAATTTTAATATGCTTTGCATTTAAATTAGTAATTTGTAATTGTTGCTTAAAAATAACTCAATTTAATTTATTGAGTTTTAAGCATTTGAAATGATTCTGATTAGATTTTTAATGGTCTCAAACATCTATAAAAAAAAAGCTGAATGAACTCAAGTGAAATCACTTAAATTTGCCATTTGTAATTATTGCCAAAATCAGCAACTATTATTAAATTAATTGTCTTGATTAGAACTTTCAGCTGTTTTCGAAGTTGTTGCAAAAAAATGTTAAGAAATAAAGTGGATGAATGAAATTCGAAATGGTAATGCACGACTTATAAATACCCTTTCTCGAGACTGGGAATGTTAATAGTTGAGCCTCAAGTGGTACAAGGAAATTAGAGTATCTAAGCACGCAGAGCGAATAAAATAAGTATTAATTGTATTGATAAGATTCTGCTCTATGTGCGATTAAACGTACACGAAAGTCTGCTATCAAGTGTCGCAAATAATTCTCAGACTTTTGGGTTTAGTCGATTCCGTTTGTGCAAAGCTGAAAGTATTTTCCGTTAAATTTCGATCAATTGATCATCAAACAATGTTGATAGCAGCTGTATTCTCAGTGGCTGTTATCTTTATCGTCTGCTGTATAAGCTGCGTAAGTCGAGCAAAAAGAAATAAATCGAATTTTCAGCTTATAATTATTCACTTCTGTTTCCAAAGTGCATAACTCATTCTAACAATAGATCCAGGGAAACGAATCTTCCGCCGGCAAATGGTAAGTTGATGCTCATAAGCTCTTATGTAGATGGGAAGTGTTGGGGAACGATTAGATAAGATCGAGCACAGACTTAAGATAGCGGCTAGATAACTTTTGGTCTGGCATTAGCCGAGTTAGTCGTCATAAGGTTGTCAATCTACTTTGTCGTTGTTTCCACTTTTATCTCTATAAAATGGAGAAGTTTATTATGGCTCTTAACTTGGTAGTTCTTTTTGCACTACTATTATTTATTTTGTTTAATGTGAGTTAAGAGTTTCACTAATTTCCTTTAAAAAAATATAATTAATCAAATTTTTATGATTGAAGTGGTTGGATAAAGACTGCTCTCATTTAGAGGATGAAGAGCAATCACGTCCTCGAATTAGCCGCCAAAACATAACTGCAAATTCTATCGGTAAGCCTATTATTAATGGAAGCAATGAGATTATCGCTACATATTTTTATTTTCCCAATACCAACTGCTCGAATAAGTTTCAATAATCCTTGTGAAATCTTGAGGAACACTTTAGATACTTATTTGAGTTATTTGGAGAATGTTTTAAATTGTTAAAATTTAGTATTAATTTTTTGAACAACTTTTAACGTTTGTACCCTATAAAAAAAAACTATCGATTATCTGAGACTGATCTTTCATGACCCTTTCGTAGTCTTGGTCCATTCCCATTGAGTTTTCCCATTTTGCTGCTATTGTTTTTGGGGGAATAATAAGCCGTCTGCAATTGATTGAATATCGATTAGATAACATTCCCGCAGGTAATGAAACCGTGCGTTAGATCATAAAATCCGATTCCGACAGTCTTCATAAAGTGGTCAACGCAGTTAGTTTATATTTTTCGGATACTCGTTGCATTAAGTTAGGGAGTTTTTATTGTTTTACTAGAATGGAGGGTAGTTGGGATATTATTTCTATTTTTTTACTAATCACGATTGGGATCATTTGGGTAAGCCTTATAATATTTCAACCAGTTGTGAAATTAACGCATTCCATTCCAAAAGTGTTTGTTCAAAGCCTACGTGAATGCAAACAAGAATTTAAATGACGATATTCGACCTCGACTTCCCCCGAGAAACGTAACTGATGCATCCGACGGTAAGCTCTATAGATAAGTCAAGGAAAAGCTTTCCGATTATCTCTATTTTGGTCCATTGACTCATTGATTTCTTCCACACCTGTTCAATTGCTTCCACTAGCGTTAATACGTCGACGCCAATTGATTGACCACATTTTGCAAAAGAAAGATTAGATAACAAAGCTTTCTGTTCTTCGACCAACAAAATACCACAGATAAAAACAAACGATAGATCCTAAAGCGCCAATCACGCAGTCTTTATAAAGTTGTCAACGCTGTTTGTTGATTTTCTGTGCGTTTGATTGGATTTCGTACCGAAATGTCTAATGAATATTTCAACGCCTTTTACCTTTTTGTTTTAATTATAATATTTGTCGTATGGGTGAGCTATAATTGCATTGAATTCATTCGGCTTTCCATACTGAATGTCTATATCTTTTAAAGATTCTCGCGAAAGCTTATTCCAAGGGACGGAACCACAGAAATCGAACTCAAACGCAACGAACTAATACTAATGCAAATGCTAATCGTAATGCTAATGCTAATAGTAATGCTAATGCTAATAGTAATGATAATGCCAATGCAAGGGAAACTACTGGTAAGCTTTTAAAGATAAGTGCACGGAAGTCTGGATAACATTTGTTAGTTGCTCAAGAGATTATAAATCCCCATTAGTTGGTTTTCTTGCAGTCGGAATAATTACAATTACTTGATTAGATAAGGGAGCTTTTTGATGAGGAGTCATCAGCTTATAAAAAGAATTGTACAGATAAAATCAGAGCATTTAACCCATGATAATAATCAGACAGTCGTAATGAGATTGTCATTGTAGTGTGACGATATTTCTTTATATCGCAATGGATGAGAAGGACTGGGTTTGTATGCTGACTCTCGCGATATTGACCCTGATTCTCATTTGGGTGAGCCGCAGTTAAATTCAATTACAAGTGCTTTATCTAAAGAAAATTTCACAATTTCCCAAAGGTAATTGTAAGATCATTTATCGAGGTGAATGCGGGCACTGGACAAGGTCGTCCCCAGTTAATGAGGGTGAATCGTGTGGGAGATTTGCATGGTAAGATCAACTCAGATATCGTCCAAAAATAGACGCCTTAAATAAACTGCAGTAAAAGCCTAATCGCTGCTCTTATCTTAGTCGTTGATAGCAACGTTGATGCGCTCCAGTTCCGATCTCATTTACATTCGCTTGTTGTCTTTTCAACTGTCCGCTTGTTGTATTTCCTTTCCCCAAGATTATGGAACTCATGGAGTGGTATTATTTCCTATCGTTTGTAATCATATTTTCAATCCTTTTGAGGGTAAGTTGCCGCCAGAGAGCAAATCTAATTTCAAATCGTAACTCGTTGTTCTTTTACCTTACTCAAGACCTATCTGGGACCGTTTCGATATTGGCAACTTTGTAGCAAAGATCGAGCTGAAACTGGTGAGCTAAGTTGCTTGAGCCTAACAATTCAAAATATAATCTATTTTCGATGTTTTTTTTTTAAATTTCGTACTTGGATTCCAATTAACTAAACTGTATAAATTGTAAAAGGAATTTCGCTCAAATGTACACGGAATTTTGGTTCTGTGGCATTCTCATAGGGATCGCTCTGGTACTAATTTTTCGGGTAAGCCTAGGGTTTATTATGGGGCTCTCCCATTCAATTCAATTTATCGATTTCTCAAGGAGTGCTATCTGATTATCAAAATGAAATTGGAGGTGTGGAACAGGCATGTCTTGTTGCGACGCGAAATGATGTTACGATTGGCACTTGAGGGTAAGATTAATGTTCGCATCTAAGACTGTAAAGCTTCTAATGGTACCGCACGAGCAATTGTAAAGCTTAGGCGATAAGATAACCCCCCCTAAGTGATTGCAATAATAATAATAATAATAACAATATCACAACACAAACAGTTTGTGAAAATGTTATTCCTGAAGCATTTCTGCAATTTCTTATGTCAGTACTTGTACTTCAAACTGTTCGCACGAACTTAGCTCAGCTCTGCCACAATAAATAACACTTTGTAATGTACCTGACCGATCTGTTCTACATATTCTTATTGATTCTGTTGTTGACGGTCGTAAGTTGCTCAACTGTTTTACATAAATCTACTGCGTTCTGATTGTCGTGTATTAACTCTATTGATAGCTGTGCCTTAAGAGTATTCGCAACAATAACTCGGAGGATTACGACGACGTTTCACGTGCCTCCAGCTTGACGGGTGCGTATGGACTTGATATGATATGATAGGGAAATATGATAGGTTTATAGTCCAACTTCAGTGCTTTACAATTCTCATTAAAAATTCCCTCGATGATTGTGACAAAATACAAATATATATATATACATATTTATAGCATAACATATAGAACTAATCACCATTTTAGATAAGACAAAGTTTATTTTATCGCTAAACGAAGCGTTCAATTCGTATTTGTCATTTGTGAAAAGTATCTTGTGTGTGTCGAACTCCAATTTCGGAACTTTCCCAACGAAATGCCCGTCGATATTAGTCTCTATATAGTGTATTTCATTCTACTTGTGATTGTTTGCATTTTAGTGCGCGTAAGTTTTATATTTCGCAATGATTTTGTGAGATTTTCCTTTGCTAATTTCCCCAATTTCCCAGTTGTGTTGTGTTTGCGCTATGCAGAAATCGATTGTCGATCAACCGACTATTCCTATGTCACGGCCCGAGCAGCCTCGCGTGTTGCGTCAAATTCGCATTGATCCAACAGGTGTGTCTGTGGAATCGATCCCAGGTGAGAGCTAAAAAACGGTAGCAGCGACTGAAAAATTTAATGCGCTGAACCATTCATTAAAACTTATCGGCTCTGCCAGTCACAATGAGTGCTCGATATGATAACAATAACCCCTTATGCTGAACTCTAGAGTTAAGATACGGTCGAGTGTTTTATTGCCTCAAATCAAACGGAATTGAAACGTTCAAGAAATTGCGTATGTGCGTATTGAAAAACGATCTTCGCGAAACAAAACGAATGACGGAACGTAAATAAAGCTAATGTTTGTATTCGGAATGGAATTGAAACACAAAGTGCGTTTAACAAATTTCAAATTACGTCAGAAGTAACGTTGCTGTTTGCGAATCAATTTAAAAAGTGAAGTTATATGGAATTCAACACTTAAAAAATATATTTTAGCAATTTTAATTACAACTAATTTAATTTGTGAGGCTCATTAGAATTGGAGCACTTGAAGATAATTTTCAATAAAGTTCAATCAAGTCCCATTATAAAAGTTCAAGATGAAATTGGAACACTTAAAAATATTCTTAATGAGATTGTAACTACTTGAAAAGCTTGAAATAATTTAATTAAATGCATTAAATTTGAACGGAAAGAAAATCAAGAAATAACGCGAAATCGAATATACAAAAATGTTCTCAAGTGAAAACAAAACAAGTGAAAAAATTAATTTTGACTAAAGTTAATAAATAATAATCAATTGTAAAGTTGAATACAGCGGTTAAAAAACACTTCAGGAAACAACAAACAATTTAATTGAAGTACTTCAATAAAACAGCCAATTGGAAATGAATTATAAATTATTTTAAATGGAACGAAAAATCCCCCGAGACTTATCTAATAATATAAATAAAATGCCATCAACGGCTAACCCAATTCGCTTTGAATTGGATCACTCTTCATTGCAGTTACTGCGTAGATGTTGCCTGAGGAAACTTCGACTTTGGCATTGAAATTTGGGAAACAAGTTAACAATTTGTTGAACATGTGAAAAATGTTTTTCCGCCAGTGCCAGTGTTTGTGTAATTGTTTTCCAGTCGGGTCGCTTAAGTAGCTCGTTTAGGCCAAGTTTGTAACAGATTGCGTTGTGCAACTAATTAACGAGCTCGTGGCTCACATTATGCTCGCGGTATTTATTCACACACTGAATTAATTTGCAATTGTGTTGAGTGCTTCCGCACTTGGCCAGAGCTTCTTTCAACTGTGTGTCGAGTTTCTTCATACCATTTTTATGAGCTCTTTTTTATTTATGAATGTCTGCTTATATATATATGCATATATATGTTTTTTTTTGCGTGATACTCCTGTCGCCTCTGACTAAATACACGCTCCACATTTCAACACTCCCGTGTGTATTGTATGATGCAAATCTTATCTTATCTCCAGTTGCCATATCGCACTTGGTTCGCTCTGTGCTCCGCGTACTCGACGCACTCGGCATGGGGAAGGAATCCATCCACCTGACCACCAGGAAAATCGTACTTGGCTAAGCTGATAAGTACATACATAACTCCCAAATGGCACAATCTAAAAACTCGAACAGTTTGCCACCGAACAACGATCGCGTCTGACATTGACTAATTGACATTGAGCAATAATAGAATTTAATTTAATGTGCTCGCGAATATGAGTGTTATTGCAATATTTTCCGGTATCTTCCTCTTGTTTCTGGCCTTTGCTTTATGCTGTTGCCTACTGCGTTGCACCGTCTGGCTGTGCTGCGAAATGTGGAGTCCCGACGAAGGTATGTGCACACAATTCGCAATAAGGATAATTGCTGTGAATAAAACTGCCCCATTGCATAGGGTCTAATCTAATCGCTGCGTTGTTTTTGGTGTTCGATAAGCAGGTTTAAAACTTGGCCAATTTCGACGGCTAATTGCGAGATTGGTTGATAAGATTGGTTTTGATTCACTGCCAGCCTTGCCTTCAACCATAGTTCTGTCTGACGTTTCAAGCCAAACGCTTCTTCATTTCACATCAAGATGAGCTTCTTTGCCACATATTTTGTTTTCTTCTTTATTGCGCTAATCGTGATTCCGATTATTTATATGGTGCTTCAGGTAATCGGTTGCATTCGCTTTCTTGTGTTCGACAAACTTTGAACAATTATCTCTTAGTATCTGGTTTGGATACTGCTGTTCAAGTGCTGTGACAGAAGCCGCAATCCCCAGAATCCTGCCCAGAATCGGAACACTCCAGTGCAACGATCTCTCGGTATGTACAATAGATATGTGCCAGTTGGTTAAAGTGCTTAGACATCATCATATGGCTTGAAGTGCGTCTGATAAGACGCGCTGTTGGCTACTTGAGCTTTCCGATAAGGTTCCTTGCGTTAGTCTCGGCCAGAACCTGCAGCAATATGGAAGTCGGTCCCGCTTTTTACTTTATATTACTCCTAATCATTGGCTTTACAGCTTACATCGTGCTGCAGGTAAACAGATCCGCGCGGAATCTGAAATGCAGTTCGTTAATGGTTTTTTCATTTCGATAGTGCTTGATTATATGGATTATTCGCTGTTGTTGTCCTGCGCCGCATGCGCCCAATGTTCAGAGACGTCAGTGTAAGTAAGTGTAAGCTCTCTCGAAGTTCAGCCAAAAATATCCAAATCAATGATCCCCCATAAAAATATAAATATGTGGTTGTGTGAATTTAGTTTAGCAACTCCAAAATCACAAGATCAAAAAAATCGAACAGTTTGCAACTGAACAACGATCGATTGAGCAATAATAGAATTTAATTTAATGTGCTTGTGAATATGAGTGTGATTACAATATTTACCGGTATCTTCCTTTTGTTTTTGGCCTGTACTTTATGGTGTTGCCTCTTGCGTTGAGGAGTCCCAAGGAAGGTATGTGCCACAATTCGCATTAAGGATAATGGTTCAATAAAACTGTCCCATTGAATATGGTCTAATCTAATCGTTGCGTTGTTTTTCGAAGCAGATAAGCAGGTTTAAAACTTGTCCAATTTCGATGGCTAATTGCAACCGTTGAACAATTGATAAGATTGGTTTTGATTCACTGCCAGCCTTGCTTTCAACCGTAGTTCTATCTGACGTTTCAAGCCAAACGCTCCTTCATTTCTCATCACGATGAACTTCTTTGGCACATATTTTATTATATTCTTCTTTGCTCTAATTGCGATTCCAATTATTTACTGGGTACTTCAGGTAATTGATTAGATTCGCATTGTTGAGTTCAACAAACTTTGATGAACCATTTCTTAGTATCTGGTTTGGATGCTCCTGGTCCAGTGCTGTGATAGAAGACGCAATCCTCAGAATACTACTCGCAATCAGAACACTCCAGTGCAACGATCTCCCGGTATGTACAATAGATATGTGCGTCTATATCTTGACAATTGGTTAGAGTGCTTAGACATCATCATATGGCTTGAAGTGCGTCTGATAAGACGCGCTGTTGGCTGGGCTGGGCTAATTAAGCTTTTTGATAAGCTTACTTGAGTTAGTCTCCGCCAGAACCTGCAGCAATATGGAAGTCGGTCCCGCTTTTTACTTTATATTACTCCTAATCATTGGCTTTACAGCTTACATTGTGCTGCAGGTAAACACATCCGCGTAGAGTATTAAATGCAGTGCGTTAATCTTTTCTCTTCGATAGTGTTTGATTATATGGATTATTCGCTGTTGTTGTCCTGCGCCGCATGCGCCCAACGTTCAGAGACGCCAGTGTAAGTTGGTAAAAGCTCTCTCGCAGTTCAGCCACAAATATCGGACTCATTGATCCCCCATAAAAATCGACTTGTGGTTGTGTGAATTTAGTTTAGCAACTTCGTTTATCGTATGAGTATTGCGTGGGGCTATATACACTCACACACATAATCTTATCGCCCAAAAGCGAAACAAGTGCCAGTAAATACTGCTACAGTGACTGCGTGTGTAGGCCCACATTTGTGGTCCTCCATGCCAAGTGTTCTTCTATATATAAATGGGCTCTCTTCGATTAGTGTCCCACGGTCGGTTGCATGTTTCGGGCGTACTGAAAATGTGCCTCCACTTCGCGTCCAATTCCAGTTGCAATTGCCATCGAATCCATCGTCATGCATTTCGGCACTGAGTACGGCATCCATGTGCTCATCTATTTGGCGCTGGTTGTCCTCTTCTTCTGCTTTCTGCCGGTCATTTGTTTTCATGTGCGCATCGAGAGTCGAACGCTGGCCAAGCTCTGTCCATCGCGGTGCCAGCGGCAACACAATCGATTCCGATACCAACAGCAACAGCAATATCACCATCAACAGCGTCATCGAAATTCAAATGGTATAGTAACGTGTGCCAAAAGTTGAGGGACGCCAGGGGTTGGTTGGTTTATCTAATCATTGAATTGTAGAGCAGCCGGCACACCACATCAAGTTTCGACGTATTATTATTATAGGATGAAAGACAGTTTTTTTTAGCAGCACAAAGGCAATCGAATCGTCGAGGTTCAGTTCTGAATCGCAATATGACATTGACAGCCAATTTGATTGTGGCGCTGGGCTTCCTGTTCGCCATATTCGTTATAAGCCAGCTGATATACGTAATTATACAGTGATTACTCGTGTGGGGATTTGTCGTCATGGCATTATCACAATAATAATTTATTTCGTTTCAATAGCTGGCAATGCGCATGCACCATTCCATGGTGCTGAATCGGCAAAGACAACGTCAACGCCTCCGGCTCGGTACTCCAAAATCTCTTAACATCACAATTTCCTGATTTGCATACAATTTACTAACTTCGTTTTTTCCTTGTTTTTCTCTCTTTTCAGACCGTCAAAACAATATTGAGCTGGGGCGACAGAATAGCCGATATGGGGACATATTCTTTATTGAACCAAACAGCCAGGAAGCTGCACGGATCCGCGAACAGCTGGAAAAGGATGAGAAGGATCTGCCCAGTTATGATGAGGTGATGCGTATGTGTAATCTAACAACGCCGACAGCTGCGGCTGCATCTACTGCTGTACCGGCATCGCCGCCGGTTATGGAAACGACTCCCATTGGCATCGCTGCATTGCCTGCACCGCCATACTCCGAGACTGATCCGAATCCAGACAGCATCATAGTCAGTCCCAGTGCATTGGAATCGGCACCATCGACCTCGCGAGCTGCACAAATCCCAACGTAGCATGAGCATAAGTGATCCCAAAAGCACACATTAGTGTGCTTCTGTTGCTGCAGCATTCCCCGTGCCACTCTGTGGGCCACACAGATGTTGATTTGTGTGCGCCACATATTGAGATATGAAAAATGTGTGATTTTACAAAGTATAGCTAGTAATTAATTTAGACCTTCATAATTGTAATTATTTATAAATATAAGCTGCAATAAAATATAATATAGGTGAATTAATGGTTTGAAAAAATTAATTTTCGTGCGTGATTTCTTAAAAAAAACATAATATAGTTTGCAATTTAGGAATATTTTTTGAATGTTGTTTCTGTTCTTAACGAATTTTTACCGATTCCAGCTATCAGTTTTAATTTCGATATGGATATCGACGTGAACCGGTTAACTATCGATATAGAAATGCATATGTGCCTATCGACTAGTGTGACCAGCAGTGTATTCCGAGGAAATAATTTGTTTATTATGTTTTTTGACTTGTGGTCACGCTCAACCATTATTTGTAATTTGTTTTACAGATTCACGGACTAAAGCGATGCGATGAGTGCAACTAAGGTATGCATTTAAAAGTCAAGGCTTACAGAATGAATTCTAACACTTGCCTAGATCGAGTTTGCAGTGAAAATTCGGAAAGACGACACGACATGCGTGGACAGCCTGCGAAGCGCCCTGGAGGGCATGGGTCACATTGAAATAGATGCGACCGAGGGCCGTGTTGTCATACAGACAACAGCGCCGTGGTCCGAGGTGCAGGACAAAATCGAGAGCACCGGCCGTCAGGCTGTGCTATCCGGGTTCGGAGGTCAGTCAGCGGTTGCGCTTATCAACATGACGGGCTCTGTAGTGGACAAAACGGCCATTCAGGGCGCAGTGCGGTTCTCAACAATCGCAGCGCAACAGGCAGGCGTTGTTGTGGACGGCGTAGTGGATGGATTGGAGCCCGGCCTGCATGGCTTTCACATACACGAAAGTGGCGATGTGTCGCAGGGTTGTGCATCTGTTGGCGGTCACTACAATCCACGACAGTCGCCTCACGGCAGTCCAGAAGCATCGACAACCGAGCGACATGCCGGCGACTTGGGCAACATACGCGCCGATGATTCTGGTCGTGCCACATTCCGCTTTGTGGATCCCGCTCTCGAGATGTGGGACATAATTGGACGGAGCGTGGTCATTACAGCGAACGCTGACGACATGGGACGGGGCGGCAACGCACAGAGCCTTATCGATGGTAATTCAGGTGATAGGTGAGTGGATGAGTTGCAGTTCTAGTGTGAAAACTTGTTGATTCATGCTCTCTTTTAGAATTGCTTGTGGCATTATTGCTCGCTCGGCTGGCATACTACAAAACTTTAAGAGAATCTGCGCCTGCGATGGAGTCACACTTTGGGATGAACGCAACAAACCGCTGGCGGGCAAGCAGCGTTCTCAGGAACTTTAATGTTAATGTTAATGTTGAAAGGGACTTACTTATTTTATTGGTTTGTGTAAATATAAATTGTTTTGGTGTAATCTATTTGCAATCTCTTTGTTTGCGGGCAGCTTTCAAGCGCGCCAAATGCGCTTTGCATTTCGTTTTGTAGGCCTGGACGAGTTTACCGCCCGGCGAAATGGCAATCGCTGCATGAATCTGCAAAAATAAAAAATTATGTTCACCATAATACAGCGAGTGTTGTGATCCCTTACCTCTAGATAGTCAATTTCCATTTCGTAGTGTACGGAATCGTCCAGAATGTTGAGAACGATTTGAAATTGCTCTTGACCAAGTGAATAGGACATTTCGCCAATGTTTTGCTTGTACCACTGTGCATAATTATCCAGATTCTGTTGGATATTCAGTGTGGGGGCCGCCGCTGCTCGGGCTGTCAATAGCAGGTGTAACAAGGATAGCTGGCAGCCCAAACTGGCCACATGAAGCAGTCGCGTCTTGAGGTATTCTATTTTGAACCAAAATCAATTATTAATGTAGGACAATAAAGAGAAGTTTTTGCCATACTTTTGGTAAACGAGATTGTTTCTGTGCTGTTCAAACTGGCTATAGATTGCACCAGAATAAGATAGTATTTCCAGTGCTTAAAGTTGGACGCTGTGGACATTTTGAATAGAAAGTTGAGCGCTTCCATTTGATGCCTGATTAATAGCTAGTGAGTGGAAATGTTATTAAAAGTTCAAGATTGGTTTCTTCGCAATTTTACTTTTCCCGTCAGGCACTTGACAAAGGTAAGATCATCGACGCCCTCGTTGATCCAAGTGCTGAAGTTTTGAAATGCCAGGCTAACGTCTTCCACTGCGTGCAAATCTAATAAAATGCTTAAATGCATTTCCAGGCACACATTGCTCAATACGTCTGCTGTGTAGATCCAATATTGTATTCGCTATTAAATATATAGAATATGTATATGCTCACCTGGCAAAGATCTGGACAATGGTTCCATGTAGCTCAAGTTGCTGATCTTTGGATTCTCGGCAAGGGCGCCTAAAAGATTCCGCAATGCAATGTCGAGTATATTGTTTAGTTTAATCGTATTGAGTGAATCTGAAACAAGATCATAATCTAACCGTAGAATAATGCTTGACAATGTATTTATATTTATTAATAGTGATATGGATCCTTGGGAACGAAGAAGAAGTACATCGCCTATGCATTGCATAACTTTTTTAGACACACTTACCATAATGTGCCGATATGAATAAATTGGCCAGCAGATCATGTTCACTTTCGAGAAACTCAATGAGTATCAATTGCAATTGCTCTTCATCCATTATGCTATTGAAATATTGTTATTATTATTGTTATTATAAACGCGTCTTTCTTTTTAACATACCTACAAACATATTCGGTTGCAGTGAGAATTCTTAAATGCTGCAGTTGTCGCAGCACACGAAAGCTGCCCACATTTAAAGGCAGTTGGCAAAAGTACTTGGCTAGCAAGAGCTATATTATTAAGGATATTATAATATGCACACATAGAAAATATTTGATATTCAGAAATGAATGTTTACCTTTTCCTTAGCGTTCAAGCATTTGAGTAGCTCTATAAGGCTGCATGTGGCCCACGAGTTAATTTGTGGACTATCACATTGATTGCTTAATACCTTTAATGAAACATTTATTAAATATTATTCAAATCATTTTGGATTTCTTATATACTTTGCAAATAAATGGAAAACTATTGCTGATATTGAGACTCATTGAATTTCATTTCCCGGCAAAAGATGCGGACGCAGTGTGTACACATATCAGCCATTACAAAATTAATATCAGTGAGTACACTCTATTGCAGCAGAAAAATTAAATCAATACTTCAAAAGTGGCAACTCTTCCAGAGGTTTAAAATAAAAACGTTGACAATTAAGCAATTGCAAAATGTATGTGGATAAAACAAAGTAAAATTAATTTGAAATATATATTTATATTTTACATTTCAATGCATACAACAAAAAACCCTATTGTTGTAAAACCTATACAGGACAAGTTTATTACTAGATTTTCTGAGATTCCGTTTATATTCATGAAATACTTAAAGTTATTTTTAAGAACTATAGTGTCTTATATTTTTTTTTTTGTTTTGTTTTTTATTTAAAAATATTCTCCAAGTCTTACTCAGATTTAACAATACATTTAATAATGTTACGATATTTCTGCTTAAAATAGTTCATAATAAAGCTTTGCCCCATTCGCTTCTTTTTTATGTAACATTATTCAACTGTCTGCCTCTATAACTAAATTATAATGTATTCCCTTCTCTGAGTCTAAGAGCCTCGCTAACATCGGGCCAATATTCCTGTTTATTCCATTTACCTATTGTTCGATACTTTAATGTTTTTTATGTTGGATTACTCATAAAATATTCTAATTTGTGAGATGTGAATCAACTTCCCTGATCCGATACTATGTATTATATAATATAAAGGTCTGCTATATGTAAAGGGTAATCTGTCAGTGCTTTAAAATCATCTTTAGTCATTGTCGTTTTTATTGAATTCAATCTTACAAACTTTGTGAAACCATCTATAGTTAAAAATATGTGTGTTTTTTTACCCTTATTTTTTGTATGTTCGTGATTTTTAACTATCATAATGGTTAACTGCTCAAAGCTTCTACATGTTATGTTTCATCGCCAACTCTATGAAAAAACTTACAGTCGTAATCTTGTAGCGCCCATCGAGATATTCTTGGTTATAGATCTAGATTTATAATTTAACGTGAGAAACAATGAATTGGGATCCACAACTATTTTAAATTAATGTTCGTGTAAATATATTCCAATATACGAAGTGCATGAATGATTACCTGTGATTCACTCGTCCTTATTATTCTATGATTACATTATCGAGAAAGCGTAAGCATTCTACCACAATATTTTGTTGAACAAATATCACACCAGTTTGGAATTGTCCATAACAGGTGTCTTATCTTTAAAGTACTTAATTCAAAACATACACGAACTTGTTTGTTGTTGTAAGTCGTTATGACATTTAGTACATGTTTAGGGAGGTTATTGACGATATCAATGAGTTAATC
This sequence comes from Drosophila formosana, assembly GCA_035045625.1. Taxonomy (NCBI): domain Eukaryota; kingdom Metazoa; phylum Arthropoda; class Insecta; order Diptera; family Drosophilidae; genus Drosophila; species Drosophila formosana. The sequence goes on from JAWNOW010000232.1 coordinate 21,465,326, forward strand.
ACCTAATTGCAGCTAATCAACAAAAAATACACAGAATTCAAAATATATAAATAGAGTATTTTCTCTATTAATTCATAAACAGTAGTGTTGAAAATAAAAATGAACCACTTCAGAGTTGATATTTTTTGTTTCCTAATTTGCTGCCTGATGCCAATTGGTCTTTGCGGATCTGTAAGCTATATTTATGCCTGTATTGGTATAATTTATAATATATTTATGATTAATTCCACGGAAATTAGGGAAGGAAAAAATCGTATGAAGTAGTACAGATTTATACTGTAGATACTCCTGGTAATCTGGTAACAACTTCAACAAGAGTGGTTGGACGTGACGCGTCTTTCAATGGAACATTTACTGTTTTGGAAGAGTTGAACAATGATTCTGAAATGAAAATAGAGTTACTTTCTGACACGCTTAGAAATGGAGAATGGAAACCGATGGTAATAAAATTGCCCGCTGCGGGGGTGTGTAGCACCATAAAGAAATATTTTGATACATTTATCAAAAATTCGTTCATAACTGGACAACACACAAACTTCGATTTTCAAAATGGTGATCTGTGTCCTATACCCAAAGGAGAATATTGGTTAAAAAATGTCGTATTTGATTCTGAAAACTGGCTCGATATACTGCCAACAGGCTTTATCAAAGCACAGCTGACCATGTCAAAGGATAACATTTTTGGTGGATCGTTAGCTTTTGTCATTGATGTTCAAAGCAAGTCTATTTATGGCAAACGATGATAAGTGTTTTTTGTTTGTCAATTGATCAAATATATAACTAATGATGTACAAATTATAAAAGGTTTTTTTTTAAATTTAATCACGCAATATGCTTGTCAAAGCCTGGAGCAATAGATATGTAAGTGCAAAAATATTGTCTCTGAAATCCCCATACCTTACAAAGCTCATCCGTAGTGGGATTAAGAAGCTCATCACAATCGAGTTCAAGGTTGCAGCTCTACCAAACAACCAAAAAATATGTATGTGTCCAGTATTAAATAAATTTTAAACCTGTATATTTCACATTTATTTTAATGCATAAGGGCGAATATTACAATTAAAATATCTATTGGCGTAGGAGCAATGCAAGTCAAGCCTATTCCTAGATTTTTAGGCTTTTCTGTTTCTACTCATGAAATACCTTTTGCTCTTTTTGAGATTCTTAATGTCTAATATTGTTTTTGTTATACATCCAACTATTTTTTAAAGTAGACAAAAGTGTTTTTGTAATAAAAAGTGTGCAAGGCTTAGCCAATTTTAAGAAGACATTTTAGTACCATTACGACAAAAAGCCCCATTCGCAGTTTTCTGATTTTATAAAAAAAATCGGAAAGCTTCGAAACACATAAATTTTTTTATTCTAATTTTAAAAGGATTCGATTGACTTCAAAAATTTGTATGGCTGTGGTAAAAGGCGTCAGTCGTTTCATTAGTTTTGTATACAAAATATTTTGTTTTAGGAACGTCACGCCCATATCAGGTGTCTAAACTCATGAGTACATCATTTAATGCAACACGAACTTGTTTGTTGCTCTAAAAAAAGCCATTATGATATTAAGTACACGCAGAGGGATGTTCTTGATAATATTAATGAGTTAATCAGCTAATTACAGCTAATTTAAAAAAAGATATAGGTAGAGTATTTTCTCCATTAATTTATAAAAGAACAGTATGTTTATGAACAGATAGATATATTGTATTTCCGATTCCCTGTAAGTTCTTACTTTATTGTTATCATTAATAATGCATCTATAATTAATTCGACGGAAATTTGGTTCATAGGCTCCTGCATTCATTAGGTAACATAGATCAAGTTTATTTCAAAACTTGGATCCCACAATATGCATAAATCTAGAAAAAGTCACGTTTTTTATGTAAATCGCTTATAACTCGAAAAGTTCCTTGTGTAATTTCAATTTTCAGAAGCAGGTCGGGTTCTCCAAACTTGAATATGAATAAATTACGTTAATATTAACGACGAAATTCCTTCCAAAAACCCACTTGGAGCTGTTGAAGTACCAGGCGAACATAATCGAGTAGCAAGTAGATTAGCCAAAAATTTAAATTTTCAGAACATGGGCGGTTTTTTCAAACTTGAATTTGAATAATATACGTTAATATTAACGACGAAGTTCCTTCCCAAAACCAACGTCGATCTGCTCAAGTACCAGGCGAACATAATTGAGTAGCAAGTAGATTAGCCAAAAATTTAAATTTTCAGAAGTTGGGCGGTTTTTTCAAACTTAAATTTGAATAAAATACGTTAATATTAACGACGAAATTCCTACCCAAAACCAACGTCGATCTGCTGAAGTACCAGGCGAACATAATCGAGTAGCAAGTAGATTAGCCAAAAATTTAAATTTTCAGAACTTGGGCGGTTTTTTCAAACTTGAATTTGAACAGGTGAACGAATTACAATATTCTCCATATGAAATGACGTGCGTACCGTATGACATTTAGTAATGAAATAAATTTGTTGTTATATGATATAAATAAATTTAATTTAAGTAAGTAATACATGCATATATTTCAAACACAATGAGTAACGCTATAATGATGCTACACAAGGCAAGGCTCACATAGTGAAATCAAAGTTAGGTCTTATCATATGGAAAGATTATTATAAAATTAACAAATTTATAATTAAAATTTAATTCTTATTAATAATATGTCTGTATATTTTTTTAGTGTATTTTTTGTTCAAATATAATTGAAGTTTTTTGTTTTCTCTCGAAATGGGCTGCGGGTATCTTATGGTCGAGCACTCTCGACTGTAGCTTTCTTACTTGTTTATAGTTGTTTATATTAAATGAAAATATAGTAATTTTCTGATACAGTTAAAAATGAAAAATGAAAAAAATGGTAATAAAATTGGCTATAAAGGAGGTGTGTAGCGGCGAAAAGACAAATTTTGAAACTTTAACCAACGATTATTTCTTAACTGGCCAACATAAAAATTTCGATTTTCAAAATTGTAGAATTTTAGCTACAAAATGTCCAATTAAATGTATATATATTAAATTTATAGATACAATGACAACAGGAATTATTAAAGTGCAGATCTCCATTATAAAGCATAACATTTATGGAGGGTCAGTCGCTTTTGTCGTTTATATTAAAAGTAAGTCTATTTATGGTTAACTATGCGTTATGATAATTTTTTTTAATTTGAACAAATATATAACGGAGGACGTAGAAATTAGAAAAGCTTTTGTTTAATTTAATCACGCGAATATGCTAGTCAAAGCATAAAGCAAAAGGATTTCCAGTGCAAAGCATGAAACGAAGAAAAACATTGTCTCAGAAATGCCGGAAACTTAGAAAGCGCCTGCGCAGAGCTTTCAAGAAGCTCATCTCAATCGAAAAGCTTCTCAGTGCCGTGAGAGACAGGACAATAAAAAGCTTCTGTCCAACCTAAACTTTGCACAGTCTTTGGCAGATTTTAAGTGAGTTCACGCAATAGGAAAAATGTTTTGCAAAATATCAAATTGAAGTTAAAAGAAAGAAAAAGAAAAACAACAGATAATTTGTGTATAAACAATTGTTATTCCTCATTGAGAGTTGCGTTTAGAAACAGGCAGAGAAGAAAATTGCGGTAGATGAAGGACCGTTTGTCACAAGGTACGTATCAAGAATTTGCAGGACAATTGCATTCGCGTCAAGGTTGTGTCATGTGTGTGCTTTTCGATTTTTCATACCGCTCTCAAAATGTCAGACAATGGCGACTGAAGCTGAAACTGAACCCACAGGACACAAACAAACCCACAAACAGAGATACAAGAACGAGTGCGAGAGCATGTGAATATGTGAATATGTGAATGTTGAATCCTGAATGTAAATGGTGAATGGCGAATGCTGTTGAGTAGCAGTGAATGGCGCACAAGGCTACAAGCACAATAACTAAATTGATAGCTCCACGACGTCAATGGCTGGCCGCCCCTGGCTAATTCATGGTCATTCGCTTGATGTTTACTCAATTAGATATCAGTTTTCTAGGGAACAGGACCCATCAACTGATGTCCCTGCCCTCACTCTCCCTCTCTCTCTCTCTCTCTCTCTCTCTGTCTCTCACTCCACCTCAATTATTTGTTTGCTTGCGGTTTCTCTTACTGCGTCGTGTTAATTTCACTTCAATATGTGCGCTGTTCTGGCCGACCCGACTCGACTTCACCTCCCCACCTTTCAGTGGTGTCCTGTGTGCCATCCTGTTGATGACGCCATGCCAGGCTAAACTTGGCCGTTCCATCATCATTCGCAACGAACTTTGAGCCACAGGACACTCAGGACACTTGTTCGTCTATTTATTTAACGACGAAATGATATCGGGCGCAAACAAATGAAATTCTCGTTTGTATAATTGTCCTGGCTACTGGCAAATGTCTTTCCACCTGGCCAGGCCTTTATTTACCTTGGCCCCGCAAGTCGATTCAACGTTCCGGCGTCATTTCCATTTTAAATATGCCGAGCACAACATCAATTTTATTGCATGCAACAGTTGACTCAGTTTCTTTTATGGCCAATATCATCATTTTGATTTTATGACATTTATTTATATGCAACTGCCAACTTTAAAGTCACTTCGCGGCGTACTTATTAGAATTGCCATTTCTTCTGGGCCACAAACCCATCAGCTTATTGCCACAATTGTGGCTCGAAACGTCATTTCATATCGGTTGATATAAGCTCCATGATATGCATAAATTTATTGCCCCTGCAGTGCGAAGAGTTTTCCAAACGACTGTCAATTCCTGAAATACCTAGACAGTTTAAGCATGATGCAATATTTATCTATATGGAGTTGAATATTTTATTAGTATCTCATTTCCTTATTGCATTGAAAATTCGTTATACATATTTTAGATATTTTCAACTATCAGTTGCGATACTACTTTCTTTAATCTTAGTTTAAGCCCAACATCAGTTTTGCTCTATTGATTCTTTCGGGAGCAGTTTCTGAATTATACAACTTGAATTCTATTAATTTGGCAGCTTAGGTCCTTGAACTGACAGCCTGAGGCCATCCGTAGAGTCTATATGGCTATAATAATAAACTACTTTGCTATGCAGTTCATGCATGATATATGGTTTCAGTTGTGACCCAGTTGATGTGGTGTTTTAATAACTTAAGTGAGAGCAAGTCAGGCAAGGTTGATCCAGAGTTGTGTTCGCTGTCCGTCTAAAATTAGAAGATGTCACTGAGATGGTTACAGAGCGAAACTCATGGTCAAGATACAGATATAGACTGTGTGATGGAACAAACTGTTGCAACACATTTAACTGAACCAACAAGCTGGGTTAAGCTGTTGTTATTTAACTATATGTTGCGGCTGCTGCAACAAGCAATCATTGTGTGTGTGGGGGGAGGGGGGGCATCAATGGAGTTGCCACACGTGCCACATGAATCCCATCTGCAATTCAAATGGCAGATGCGTGGGCTTATCAATGCGTATGCCGAGCACGGGTTTTATAGTATGTTGCACGGGCTTTCCGTACGGAATGACAAGCTCAGGAATTGATTGCGTGTACAGATGAGTGTGACTTATGAGAATACAAACAAACCAACAAGCAGACAGACAGACCAACATATAAACGAATTTCAAATCACAATCATTTTCCGCATGCATCCAATCAATCGTGCTGCGAGTGTTTGTTAAGTCAATACCAATTAGAATTTATTGTCTGCAAATATGCCAAAATTTTCGAATATATGTATGTACACATACTCGTCTGCATATGCTCTGTTAATAGATAGATCAGGCTCTCGAGTCAACAATCATCTGCCGACTGGCAAAGGTAATCAGCAGCCCTCCTCCTTTTGCAGCATAATAATAAGCAGGGCCACATAGAGAGCGCAGCGCAGCAGCTTTGAGTTGAGCTCTAAGCGTTAAGTGGCTTTTGTGTAATCTGCATGACAATAAGGCAAACACGTAGGCAAGATGCTTGGTACACTGAGCGATAATACGGCTTAAAAACATACTAACAAAAATGCACCTTATTTTTTGCATTCATATTAATAAATAATTAAATAACAATAGCAAGAAATTGATCAAAAATAAATACAAAATAAAATGCATAAGCGAAATGTATTTTTACATTACATTTTTTCACTAACTCTTCGTAGAAGTCAACATAAAATATTTAAAAAAATTACAACTAAACTAAATATCTGAAATTAATTTAAATACAAGCAGCCTTACTTGCCCTTGAATATTGAATTGAAATCTAATATCAATAATAATTAAAATAATTTTTTTTTTAACCAGAACTGAAATCTAAGTTTCAAATAAAAATTACAATAATAACAATAATAGTTAAAATAATTTTTTTTTAAACCCAAATATTTCAAAACAACAACATTTTCAATATTAAATCGAATTCGTTATCTAAAACTGTAGTCTCGATATCAGGCTGGAAATGAGCTAATTTCTCCAATTTCTCCCAGTGTAAAGAAAGTGTTGCTCGGTTGGGAATGTCGTGGAGGAGCAGCCTACTTTAAAAACCAGCGCAAGTGCGCGCCAAATTTTGCTACATAAAAAAAAAAAAACTATAAATATTACAGGTGAATGTGGGGCTGTGGGTGTGCGAGTGTGTGTGAGCGTGTGTGTGCGTGTGTGTGCAAGGACATGTAGTCAAAACGCAGGCAATTAATAAACATAAACTTATGTGCAGTTTGTACGGGGCGTATGAGTAATGTTGAGCGTGGCACGTGCCACGTGCCGCATATAATGGGCAACGCGAGGCGAGGCAAGCGTGGCACACACACGAATGCTTCACGTGCACGTGTGTGTGTGTGTGTGTGTAACTTTGAGTGTGTGTGTGAGTGTTTGGCCTGTCAATTTGCGTATTTATAACAGCGATATTCACATTAATCATTCGCTGCCCACGTGGCTTAAAGATGAACTCATTGATTATCATCGCAATGTATGTTAACGAAAATTAATTTGCCAATTAATCAATTGAAAGCTGACGCAAAATACCTGTAAATTCGTTTTAAATATGCACACCTTTGCATTAATAATGTATTTATTTTTCTTTGCAGCTCACTTTGTGTCTGGCAATTGACGACATTCTGCGACAGGTGAAATTAAAGCCAACTTCTTTTGTATTTACTTGTATCTTTTTCTTTTGTAAATTTGCATGCGATCAAACGAAAGCAAAGTAAATATCCAAATTAATTATCGATTTGCTGTAAGAAAGTGAAAATTTAGGTGTTGAATTTGTCACCTGTTCGAAAGTAATTCATGTGGTATCTGCAGAACAAACCTCTATCGTAATTTTTGGCTAACTCTCTTTAAATATGTTCTACATCTATTTCTCTCTCTCTCTCTTTCTCTCTATCAATGTACACACGTTCTTTGCCTCTTGCTCTCTGTCTTTCCTTGCATCAATGTTGTCCAACTTGAAATAGATATAGATTTGAAATAGTGCCCATGTAAAAGCAAACGAGATCATAAGAAACCCCCCCGAAGTGAACCACAAGTCTACAAGTGTTGGGAGCATAGCAACCGAGGCGAGTCCTTGAGGTCCTTGAGGTCCTGATGGCACCCTTTAAGCTCAAGTTTCGCATGGGCAGCTCGCGCAGCACGAGCACATCGCAAGAGCACGATCCGGATCCGACCGTGAATGAGGCGCTCTTGGGCACACAGCAGCAACAGCAACAGCAGCACGAACAGGAGCAACAGCAGCAACTACAAGAACAACAACAACAGCAGCAACAACAACAGCAGCAACAGCAACAGCAACAACAACAGGCAGTTGGTGCCAGCAGCTCGACAATTGATTCAGTGGATTGCAACAGTCTCGGGTCGATGAGCGAACGGAAGCTGTTGCTTCCTCTGAATCCCAGTAAGGCTGCCATCAATACCAACAGCTTGCGTATGGGTAAGGATGCGCTACAACCATTAACATCCTTCATTAAGTTCACACTCACACACACGCTGACAAACACACAGTCTACGCCTTGTTTGTCCTCTAATTGGTGTCTTTTAACTGCATGACTGACTACGCGCCAATCTCGGGGCCCCATTATACTATAGTACAATACTACATAACATACTATACTACGCGTTTATTCGTATTGCCTGTCGATTGTGTTTCAACAACTTGGAAATCCCCTTTGTCCCTTTGTCTTAAGATGCACAATGCATGACCCAAATACACATCGCAATCACTTTGCCTCCTTCCTATTCCCACGCCTTCTTTCTTCCTGAAAGCTCTGCCTACACTTGGAGAATTTTATTTCCCGAGATTCTTCAATTCTTAAGTTATCTTAGTTTGAGAATCATTTTTAAATAGTTTCACCAAGGATTCTTAAAGTTGTATACTTCAATTTTATTTTAAAAAACAAAAATACATATATATATTTTAATTTAAATTGCATATTTCAAAAATGCTTAAGTTGTTCAAGTTTAAGTACTTCAATTCTAAAATTATTTTACATAGTTTCACATTTTTAACTGTTTCATTCCATTGAAATTCAAAACTAAGAAATACTCCTCAATTAAACAACAACTCAAATTTTTTAATTATTACAACAAATTCTTCAAAATTAAGAAATTATAATATTTTGTTATTTTAGTTTGCAACTTTTTATTTTTAAATATTCATTCACTTTTTTACTTTTTTCTCTACATTTTCCCATGTCATTGTTCAATTTTCTTAAAGAATAAAAATGTGGTCTAACTTTTAAATACAAAATTGATAAATAATAATTCAATCGCAATTTCTTTTTCCAACTAGGAAGTTAAAATTTCTCTTCAATAAGTTGAAAAATTCGTAAATTGCTCCTATTTTTTAAATTTTTATAGTAAAAATAATAATTATTGCAGTCCCTGATTTCAACATCTATATCATACATATTCTGTGTTCTTTCCAACGCAGTTTAACTTCTGACATCACTTCTGTGTTTCCCATTTCACCTTGTTTTAAGCATCTATTAATTATATTATTTATTATGTCTAAACTGACTTCAGTCTGCTTCTCGTCTCGTTGTTCCGTGTCTTAAATTCAACTATTGATTTCCTCTGTTTTCCATTTTACTGCCTCGTCTTACCTCAAGTGAGTGCAGACCCTGCGAGTAATTTGATGCAGCAGTGCTTGAGGTTAATATCATTTTCACCTAGTTTGCAGGCAAGAGAATATGAGATGAGTGTATGCACAGCACATTTGCATGGCTGCACAGCCCGCGGCAATCCTTCTTGCACTCCCACTCCCCCGTCCCCCGTCCCCCCTCTCTGTCTCTCCATCGCCGGAAAATGGATTAATAAATATGCACATAAGTGCAATTTGTATATTCGATACACTCACTAAACAGAGCAATATATGTACTATATGTGTGTGTGCAGGCTATGTTAATCCGAGTCGCACCTCGACGTGCATCAGCGAAGCGCCCGCAGACAGCAGCAACAACCTGCCGACGACCCCGCCGCCCACATACGAGTATGTGCTAGAGGAGGTAAGTCGCCTCAACCTTGCTCGCCATGCACTGAAGCTAATTAATGCATTGTCCTCAGAACACGCGACTCTCGCAGCACCGTCAGCTGTCGTCGGAGCACAGCGCCACACCGAATCAGAACAGTCGCCGCAGCTCGGCGAACAGCTCGCGACAGAGCGCTGTGCTGGAGCAGCTGACCCTCAATGATCGGAGGAACAGCAATAGCAACAGCGACAGCGACATCGATCTTAACATTGACATCGACATCGACAGCAACGATATCTGCAACGATCCCGATTGCCAGCAGAACTACAACAACAGCAACTGTGGCGCCGCTCGGCGACGCAACAACAATCGCAGCAGCAGCAACAGCAACGGCAACGGCAACAGTCCCAACAACAACAACAGCATCAATCACAACAACAACGAGGGCGAGCAAGTGGCGGAGGACGAGGCGGAGGTGCAGCTGCATCAGCAGGCCGCTGACCACCACATCGGCGAGGGCGTCACCGAGCTGGAGCTGCACAGCGACGACAACGAGGAGAGCACGCTGAGCGTCAACGAGTTCCTGCTCGAGACCGAGATGGCCGCCGCCCGTGCCAAGGCGTATGCGGCGTGTGGCGACGCCGCCAACGAGGCTGGCCAGCAACCCTGCACCGACGAGCAGTGCACCCAGTGCAGCGAGCGAGCCGGCTCCGAGGAGGACGGCGGCGAGCCGTCCACCAGCAATGCGGCGCGCCACAACTTCTACGACCCGCTCCTCAATCGCTATGGCAATGAATGTAAGTCGCAATCGGTCCGCATCCCAGCAGGCATTAATGTTTTGCTGTTCCACTTTGCAGCTGGCTGCTCCAATGGCTCGGGGACGGGCAACAGCAACGGGCAATCGTGCAACGAGTCGTGCTGCGCCTCGGGCTCGTTATCCGGCTCGGTGGCATCGCGATCCCGTCGAGGTCGTCGCCAGCAGCTGCAGCAGCAGCAGCAGGAGCAGAACTGTCTGCTCACGCCCGAGATGATGAGCAACAAGACATCCAAGGAGATATACAAGGATCTCGCCAAGCAGTGGGGCATCACCTGCAAAATGTCGGAGAGCTGTCGCTGCATGGACTGTCAAAGCCACTACTTCGACTGCGACTACGATGATGTGAGTCGACACTTAATAATTCTCTATTCCATATTCTATATTCCGTATTCGCCTCAGAATGAGCATCAGAAGACGGATGGAGGACTGGGCGCTGGCACGCCCATGTTCATCAGCGAGGTTATGCACGGATCGGGATGTCAGATATTGTAAATGGATTGCGTCTGATTTTTGTTTTCTACAATACTTTTGCCACGGGGTATGAAGAGATTGCTGAACAATTGTTATATGTAAATGCAAATGTTTTCTAGAAAAGCCAAATGAAATGCTACATATATAGTATTAAGTGAATCTTAATGATTGGCATTAGATTAAACATAATCGTAATCGTATTTGGACGTTATTTGCACAAATTGTTTGCACACAACACAACACAACAAAAAACGAAGTAGAAATAATGTTGCACTGGGTCTTAGGTCGGAATACTTGATGGATCTGTGGAAAATAGATTAACAAATTGCATTCAACATCCGCTAAAATGGGCTTTAACAAAACGAAACGAAGTAAACAGAAACGAAACGGAACGAATCGAAATGAAATGGTATGAAATGGTAACGCTAATTAGATATCGCGCTAACTTATCTGATGTCAACTTATGAATCATTTTTTTGCGATCTCGAATTATATGCATATTTTTCAGCAACATTTTGAAAAGTTCATTTGAAAAACGAAAAAACAAGATTGAAAATTTTATAAATCAGCCCACCTTGCCGATGAAAATTTCAAAATATCCTTAAATGTGTTCCATTTTTGAGGGTCGAAACTCATAAGAAATAACTACTCAACTTGATTTGTAGGTGATCTTAAGAAAGTAATTAACATCTATTCTCCCCAAAACTATTAATATTGTAAACCCCATTTGAAATCTGAGCTTTTCAAAAACAAAAAAGATTGCATTAAATTGAACAAATTGTCAAATTAATATGAAATATCGAAAATGAAATTTGTATGTATTTTTCTATAAGAGGAGAATGAAGATAAGGAACTATGATTATTATAGATATGGCCTAGGTGTCGAGGAAAACGTAATGGTAGAGAGGCTTACGATTCACATACATCTATCTAGAGAACCTTAACCGTATAGTAGTTTAAGCAATGTGACAATGAGGACAGTGAGCACTTTTGTGCTGGGAAATGGAACAAAATTTTAGATTGTATTAGAAAAGTCTAGGCTCCCCCCAATTAATGCGATACAAAGTTAACCTTTATTACAAATATATTACTGATATTAAAAAGAAAACGCGAATGTATTTAGTCTGATATTCGATGATTAATATTTTTTTGTGGAAAATTTGTGAATGATATTTTATGGTTTGATTCTTCTGTTGAAAGCAGTGAGGCATTTAGAACCTAATCCTAACATAAGCACGATCCAAAACTATACTGTAAACTGTGTATGTTCCATACTGTCTAAAGAAAGCGGGTTTCATTCGCATCTCAGAACTAGAACTGGACTAGTACTCGCGCAGTTATCGAATATATCGAATATGTATTTGTTTATAGTAATCGTAAATGTAAAACAGAAATAACATGAAACAGAAACATAAAAACCGACTAAGTCTGTTAGCCGTTAGTTGATATTGATATTGATTAGTAAATATTTTTGCTTATGTATCAATCGAACTAGACGAAATTATAAATTCAAACATTATACATACAATATAATATAATAAATGATACACATAAACGAGCATTTTAATTGGTGTTGAGAACGGGATGAAATGATTCTAACATATAGTACAAATTATATATACAATACTATGCTATGTTAATACTTCAGAATGCGACCTCGAAGTTTTTTATCGCTTGCATCGGTCTGAAAACCAATAAAATTAAGATCAATTTCGATCGAACAGCGAAGATATTAACAACCCTTTTACCTCTCTAAATATTTCTCCATCATTGGTGCAAAGATTCGAATATTTTTCGCTCGGAGTTGTCTTCCACGTATTGCATCTGCTGGCTGCATCTCCCGTCTTATAAATGAATGAATTAGCCATGTTGGTATAATCGTAATGGCAAGTCACAAAATGGCAATAGCTGTGAAAGATATCAAATTAGAATTGGGCATGGAACTATTTAAATACATAGATAAATATTTCGCTTACCCCTCCCTTTTCTCCTTCTCGCAATCGGTAGCTGCTACCAAGCCGCAGCCCACACGCGAGACACGATCACTTACCATAACCGTAAAATGTCCAACGTTATAGTGCCTGGAAAAAAATGGTAACGAGTAAGTAACAAGCTGGGATATAGCCAAATTCGAAGTACACAAGTATAAATGAAGTAAAGATCGATTGTTTCTAAATAATACATTTACACTATAACTATAACTATAACTATTACTACTTAGCACTTATTATCTTCAATATATCATCTTGGCAATTTAAGCTGATAAAAAATACATATACTTTATAGAAACTATCCTCTCTCAACTATTATTATTACTCTTATCCAATTATTTTGCCCGCCACCAATTTACAGTACTCCATTAGAGCAAATATATAGTTGCACTATATGCAAAGTGAGGTTATTCGGGCGCTTACTTGTTGATATCGAAGGCGTTGATAAGGTCATCGGGGTCCTCAGCCTCCAAATACTCATCGAACATGGCCTGCAGCGTGAGATCCAGAATATCGGCGATTCTACGGCGACTAGTGCTGGCAAACACCAGGCCCAAGCATTCGCCTGCATTCGGAAATCGGTCGACGGAACGACATTTCGAGTGTTTAAACGACACAGTGGAGGCGTGTAAACGCGCCGTGTAAGCTAGCTCCACATCCCAGATGAGCTCGCGCATCCGACTGGCTGCCTTGAAGGTCTGGTTGTTGTTGGTGGTGAGCGAACCTCCGGCCAGCTTATTGCGGAACGTATTGTGATAGTGTAGAATTTTGTTACGCAATTTAATGGTATCTGGCACAAAGCCAACAAATTTGGCTTTATCGTACAGTGGATGCTGAAAGATAAACAGCGTGAAGTTAAAAAAAAAAAATTTTTGCTTGATTTTTTTTACCAGTTCATCACTCATTTGGCAGATAAAATGATTCATGTCATTCACATTGCAATAGTGCGCATTGTTATTGCAATAATTGTAGCCATTGATCAGCTGCAGCAATGTCAGCAACAACACGAGCCACATTGCACTTTATATTACAAATTTAGAAAAACAAATTAAAAAAAAAAAACAATACAAAAATTCTTGTAAACATTATAAAAATGAACAAATTTGGCTTATTACAAATTTGACAAATTTTTCAAGCTACTTAAAACTTTTTACCTCGTAAATCCAATGGGCTAAAACGATATAATAAGTCGTCCATTTTCGTATTCCCGTTTATCCGATTATAAAAAATTCCATATCTTTGAGATTGCGGCTCATTTTGTATCAACACCAAGCATTAATTTTGTATCTTTTCAAAATATCTGCTGGTACTCGAATTGTATAGAAACTAGTGGAATCGTTAAATAATTCAATATTATTTGTTAGTTAAAAATGATGTCCAGCTTTTAACGGCTATCCTAAAAATTAAAAAGCAGTTAAAAGCTAAAATAGTTTTTATCATTAAGAAAGTATTGCTAGTACTCGAATTTTATAGAAAATGGAATATAATTTATAAGTTAAAAATATAAAAACTTTAAAAATTTCAATAATGTGCGAGCCTTCAACGGCGATCCTGAAAATTAAAAAAACAGTTCATCAGTAGATATCGAGATATTTTGTAATATTTGAAAGGTACGCACTGGGGTAAATATTTTGCCGTTGTTGCTACAAAGGTTGGTGTAAGAGTTGCTCCGAGTGCTGTCCCAGTCGGAACAGTTGCGGGCTGGCTCCCCCGTCAGATAAGTGAAGGATTTGGCCACCACGATAAAGTCGTAGTGGCAGGTCATGATATAGCAATATCTATTCAAGAGGAGCACGCATAAATTACGTATACGCAATGTGGATAAAGCAAATCCCGTACCCGGATCTATATTTCAGCATGCAATCAATGGCACTCACGATAGCGCAGCCCACACGAGAAACACGATCGTTAATTAGAATATTAAGGTTACTGTATTCCAAGTCTCTGAAAGGAACGAAAATGTATTAGAAATTATACGACATCAACTGTTCTACGTTGATCATTTACTCTGGCACGCGGAAAAATCGAATTAGCTGCTCCGGATCCTCAACCGTGATATATGTCTCAAACATAAGCCTGACCGTGCTGTCCATCACATTTTTGATGGATCTGCGCTCCGAAATCGGAAGCACGATCCCAATGCATTCGCCTGCATACGGAAATCGCAGGACAGCTCGACACGTCGAGTGCTTAAAGGACACAGTTTCGGCGTGTAAACGCGCCGTATAAGCGAGTTCCTCATCCCAGATCAATTCACGCATGCGACAGGCCGGCGGAAACGTTTTGTTGTACAGTGTAGTCAAAGTGCCACCGGCGACTTCATTGCGATATCTATTGTAGTAGGCGAGGAACATGCGACGCAAGCGCAGCGTATCCGGAATGGTGGCCACGTACTTGGTCTTATTCAAATAGGGTTGCTGCGGGTCATCCGTTTGATGCTATAGATTATTCTGAATCCAAATCGGCAGACTCACGTGCTTCTCGCAGATGAAGTGCTTCTCGCCAAGAGAGTTGCAGAGATGCGTCGAGTTGTGGCAATAGTTGTAAGCGCTGCCCATTCGCAGCAGGATCAAAAACAGCAGCCATCCCAGCAGCCTCATTTAAAAAACGTTTAATCTGTTAAAGAATTGAATCTAACATACGATAAAATTTTGAAAATAAATTCAAAGACATTCGTTTTATTCCATTTTGTTTATAATTTGTTGTATATTTCTTTTCAGTTTTTTTTTTATATTATGAAAATTCAAAATTCTTTTTTTTTTTATTCTTTTTTGGTATTAGGTATTATTATTATTTATTGCTGGGATTTGTAGGAAGAGTTTTTGCCTATAAATTCATTATGTTTATGCTTTGTTTGTTTTTATTAGTATGCAATATATAATTTGTATGTAAATTGTTTTAAACATTTGGTTTTTAGTTAGTATTAGTATATTAGCAAAGTCGAAAAGTCGAATTTTTTTTAACTGTTGATTGTTTTCGTTTTGGTTTTTTGGTTTCGGTTTCTCATTTTCTTTTTCCGTTTCAACTGATACAATTTGAACTACTCGTAGGATCAATAAATTAACAACAAATTAAGCAACGTCTAAACAAAAGGTACTTTCATCATTTATCATCTTGTTCAAGTTCGTATATAAAAAAATATTCTGCTTATTCAGTTTATTCAGGGTTTTTATTCAACGTCGTTCCATCGTTTCGTCATTATTATATTTTATTTAATTGCAACAACAAATTAAGATATTTCACGGCTTTCATAGCGATGGGTGTGTCTTGTGGGTGTGGCATGGTGGGGCGGGGCAAAAAAAAACTTAAAAGATCGCTGTGGCATTTCAAGTACTTATATACATCATAGAAAGGGTCTGTGTGTGTGTGTGAGGTGTTTGTGCATCTATATTGAATGCAGTTAATTTAGTTAGTAGCTTTCTCTCACTCTTATTGCATAATATATATAGGTTTTGTTTAATATATATGTATTAAAGGAGCTGCTAATAAAATATAAGTTTAAAAATTTTCAGTACTACTCTTCTTTACATTTCGCATACAATTGCAGAGTTATGTTTAGTCATATGTAGTTTCACGTCATATCATTTGTTTCAACTCTTCATTCACTCTGCAAGAGTATTTAGACTTCGGCATGCCGAAGCTGTATATATGTTTTGTATTTCTGTTTTCGTTTCGTTTAGCTCGATCTTTGCGTTCAAGTTGAATTGAGTTGAGTTTATGTCGTATGCATGTAGTAAAGGTATTTATGAAAAGTTATTATCAACTATGTATGCATACATATATATGCATAATAAATATATACTTTTCGCTTTGCCCGTATATGCATACATATGTATACCATATATAATGTATGTATATATATATTCATGTATATAAGTATTATAAATGTAACCACAAAAATTCACAAGTACTCTCATGCATTCCCAACTCACACAAGTCTCTATTTCTATATAGATATAACTATTTGTTTATTAACTAATTAGTAACACATACATACATACGTCTTATATACCAGGTGTAGGCACATCATTTGCAACAAAAGCGACGCCCACAACAAATGGAAACAAGTCTACAATCTAATTAAAGCATTTTTGTGTACACGAGTCTAACTGAAACTTGCCACTTAAACTAAACTTAATCACTATATTACTATAACATATATGTGTATGTATGTATGCAACTGTACAAATGCAGGCATTGAAGAAGAGTAAACAGGAGAAAAGAGGTCGGTTGGGATGCAAGACTATAAGACTAGAGAACCTTCTTTCTATATCAACTTGCACACACTTCTAATGACAATTTCGTATAAAAAATAGATATCTATACATACATATATAATAAACATAGATATACATATATAGATGGTCACGTAGGGTATATCAAACTCTATACTGTGTTCATATCACGTAGAGTACAATTTTAGCTAATCATCATTTTGTTGCTTCGGGTACTAAACACAGGTGGAGGTCGAGGCATGCTGCGATACACTGGCCGCCGCCTCCATATTGAAATCCTTGCTGTGCGAGCACATCTCACAGATGCGTATGGTATCGGGATTAAGAAACGTGCAGAAGCGGCAACTCCACTCGTTGGGACTAGTCACAATCAGTTGCGTGGACACAGGCGGCGGTTGTTTAGCTATAGCGCCCGTTGAGCTATTTCGCAGTCGCCCAGCTGACGCTCTGCCTATGGAACCTGTCGCTCGATTGTCGATGGTAGCTGTCTTTAGTGCCGACTTCACTTTCTTCACACCTGCACTGCTGCTGTTGGGTGCTGGCATCGGTGGTGGCGCTAACACAGCGCGAACTTCGCGTCCTTCGCGCCCCTCGCGTTTCTTCTCCAGCGTTCGTGACTTTTCCACATTTGGCATTTGAGTGTGCGTCTCGGGGCGTCGCTTCTCAGCGCTAGCAGGAGTTTGCGAGTGACCGCCATTGGCGAGCGTTAGCGAGTCGAGGTCCAAGCTCTGCATCAGCAAATCATCACGATCGCCCAGATCTTTGGTGTAGCCGGTGCGTTCCAGATTTTTAAAGACATAGTTCCAGGCCTCGAAACTGCCAACGCCTTCCTGCACCTTGGGTATTAGCGGCGGCGAGGAGCTATTCATCAATGTGAAGTCATCCAAACCGGGTGATTCGTAGCTGGTTGTTGTATCGGAGTTGGTCAGATCACGCTCTCGCATATGGTGCTGCTTCTGATGTTGTTGCTGCAGTTGATGATGATGGAGATGAGCATCCGCTGATGGTGCTGTCAGACTAATACGCTCCCTCAATTCCTTGTGCGTCGCTTTGGGATTATTGTCCAGGGGATCCTGCAACATAAGCTTAGAATTAATTGTAATTAATATAAGGAATCTTCATTGGTCTTACAATTTGTTGATCTCGATGCCGCTGAGGTCTGTCTAGTGCTGTTGATTCCGCCGGTTCGCGCTGTGCCCGCATGCGACTGCTTTTGGGCATGGGCTGGGCGTAGACGCACATATCTGGCTGATGCTGTGGCGGCTGTGGCAGCGTCGTTGGCAAGTCGTAGTTGCCGCCGCCATAGGCCGACGGTGGCGCATACATGCCGCTGTTCATGCCATGCTTGTTCGATGGAATGCGCGGTATGCTCGCCTGTTGTCCATATCGCGCATCGTTGAAGTCGTGTTGCATCAGCTGGGCACGCTCATCGAACGCAATCAGATGTTGATCCGGCGGAAATGTGCTCTGCCTGTGGTGCATGCCAGCTGATGGTGCAACTGCCACATGGCTGCCATAATAGCCACAACTGTGCGGCTGAGCTGCGGCCGTTGTCGATTTGCCAATGCTGGCATACATATTGCTGTTGTTGTGCTCGGCATTCGCGTAGCCATCGTGTGGCGTGGCATACTGTGCGTTCAGCTGGCTGGAGATGTTGTAGGGCAGCGGAAAGCGATTGCCGGGCGCATTGTAGCCGCCCGAAACGGCTGCGTACGATGCTGTGCTGCCCATGCTGAGGCCATCCAAACAGTCGTAGGGTGCCTCGTACAGATGCGGCTGCTGCTGATGTGCGTGCTGATGCTGTTGATGCTGCTGATGTCCACTACAATCCTTGGGATGCTGATCAAATGAGTGGCGATGCGGCAGCGCTGCATGCGGCTCATGGTAGTGCTCCAAGCTGCGCGAGTGCGTCATCAGAGCGGCCGACGGCTGCTGGTAGCTGCAATTGAAGGGCGGGACAGTTTGATGCAGTGCACAAGCATTGGGATTGGGATGACCGCGAAGCGCGCAGGCCGCAGACATCGATGACTTCTCTGCGACGCAGTTGTCACAGCGATTGGGCATCAAATTGCTGTACGTGTTCTCCAAATTGATCAACTGCTGCTGCTGTTGCTGAAGCTGATGCTCCCTGCGCATGCGATGCTCGCGCATCTCCTTGATGGCCTGCGTCGTGCCGCCAATGTGACGTTCACGATAGCGGAAAATTTCCTGCCAGGTGCAGTTAAAGCCGCTGGCGTGAAGACCAGCGTAAATGTACTTCATGATTTGGCACTCGACATAGGCGGCCATGGCATCGCGTGCCACATTTGTCACCTGGTCCGGACAAATTGGCCCCTCCAACACAAACGTGTCCTCGGCACTGCGACGATAACCCATGGCCACAAACAGCTTATCGGCATCCAGCAAATTGGACTCCACATCATGCTGATACGAGCCAGAGTAAGTCTATAGTGACAGTAGAAAATATATGTATATAAATATCGGGTGTTCAATAAAACAAATGCTGATGCAAAGCTTGCCTTCAGTTCGCGAAATTCCTTGCGCCACGGTTTCGTGTACAGATTGCTGGCATACTGGCTGATGGCGTCGAAGCCAATGATTGCCCGCTGTGCCGTAAACTCATTCAACTCGCAGACGGTGCGGCGCAGCACGTGCACCGTTTCCGGCAAAAAGAATTTGCGATCATGCGGCACCCGGCAAAGGAACTGCTTCAGACAGCCTGCAACAAATACCACGACAAATTAGACAAGTTGTGAAAGTGATTGTTAGATTGCGTTGTTACCTTCAAGGTTTTTGCGTATCTCGAGCTTCAGGTCGCCCAAGTCGGCATCGAGGTACTTCCAATGGAGCCCCAGTATCTCGGTCCAAAGGTCGGAGCAGGGTAAATAGTCCGACATGTTGGCGTGGCGTGACATGCAGCAACGCCAAGGACTCTCATTCAATGCAACTGCGTCTCCTGAAAGAGTGAAGAGAAGAGAAACAAGATGAGATGACAGGGTAATAAAAATGCATACAAGGCTGGCATCTTCGAATTACAATATCGATTTTTGGAAACATTGTGCCAAATAGATGACGATTACAACTACAGTCATACATGCATGCAGAGGCAGCGAAGGGCAAGAGACTCGAGCACTTTACCCACTCAAGAGCCATCCCAGAGAATGCGAGGTGGCCCAGAGAGAGTTTGCCGAAATAGCCAGCAACTTGGCTGGCATATGAATCAGCCGCAGAGAGCGCGCCACCATCCGGCATGACGCACAATTCGCTATCAGGCCCCAGTAGACACACATACACTCGAGTGCGGAAAGTATATGTGTACTCGCATATTCAACAGCGAACTGATAGAGTAAACAACAAGTAAGACAGCTGCAGTTGACTGTTTGACTCTGAGATACCCGCTATGAAAATAGCCACAGTTTACTACTCGATCGATAACAATATCAGATATGATGACAGGGTATGTATGTGATTGAATACAAAAATTTGCTAAGCTTTTAAATAACACACATCCTGAAACGTGTTAAGAACCCTACATTACCTTAAAACTACCTTCCTACATTAAAGCATATAAAAACAATAGTTCTATATATTAGCACACTCATAAAACGGTATTAAATAATTTTATATATACTATCGCGCTGAAGGCCACCGTCACCATATCCGAAATATAAAAGCTAGCATATAATTTCAATTAATAATAAGGTTTTACCGATTGCCAGCACACAATATAGACGTTGACTGTCAACGCTATACATTCATATAACATTTACTTGCCACACATATTGAACTGCCCATAAATTATAATACCCTTCACTCTTCGTGTGCCGGGCATAACAATGGCAACATATTTGCTAGTTGCTTTAGCCGTTGTCGACAGCCGCATCGATAATGACTGTTAGTTAATACTTATCAGAGCCATTTCTTCCACACCCCCCCACACAGCACACCAACCCTCCATCCTCCCATCAGCATGGGCATCAGCTGAGGACGGACGGACGGAATATAGGCAATCTGCGATTAGACTGCCAGCAACAACAACACGAAGAATAAGTGCAATCAATAAAGAATATGTATATTGTATGCTTACAGCGTAATTGTTAATATGAATCACAATCACAATATTTTACGGTGAACTGGAATGATTTCAGCACAAAGCGAATATTTAGTTGTTCAACAGCTTAGCTAAAGTATTCAATATTATCTTTATGAACTCTTGAAATGTCAAGCTGATTCACTCAGCAGCAGTTTTTCGAATTTTGTGCTTTCCGTAAATACCCTCGACTTTAACCTTTTTAGCTCTTATAATTCTGTTCTTTATGTGCACCAGTGTTGCCAGCACGCTTGAAAACACAAAACAGCAAATGATCCGATAGAGTTGGCAGCACTGACTACAAAAATTACGAAAATAATAAAAACGGAACCGAAAAAATGTATTCTGGAAATTTAAATTTGTACTTTTTGACAAGTCGAGGGTATTTGCCAGTCATAATGTCAGCTGATTGATGGAAAGCTGCTAACTGTTTTTAAAAGTTTATTAGTCACAGCACAGAAAGAACAACGATCTGCACACACACACACACAATTTCATTTTATTCGCATTTCAGCCAACTGACGAAACGTCGTCTTGGCCATTCGGTTAGCTCGTAAAACTGGCGCTGCACTTTGTCGTTTTGACGAATTCAATTTAAAGCTCTCTGCTGATGATGACTGGACCAGCTGCGCTAGGGCTGATTCGGGTGGGGTGGCAACGCCATGGGATTATAAAACCTTGGCGGAATCTTATTAGCCTTGGCAGCTGTCCTGCAGCAGGGGATTCTCATGACAAAGGGGCTAGAAAAAAACAACACAACTGATTTTTAAAGGTAATGGGAGCGACAAAATGGCGGAAGAAGCTTTTGTTCTGCCGGTGAAATTTTTTAATTAAATGAAGCCAGTTGAGCGGGCATTGGGCTGTGCACTGCAATGCATCTCAAAGTTTTCTGTGCATTTAATAAGCTGTAGACAACACAGCAACAACAAAAAACAATAGCAACTTTTAATTTACATATTTTATGGGGTCAACCAGCGAGTGCAGACTGTGCTGTGGATAGCGCTGCATGTAACGTGAGATGAGTATAAAATCAACAACAAACTGAAAGCTATATAGAAAGTGACCGGTTTAAGGCCGAGATAGACAGCGCGAGGGAGCGAGATAGCGAGAGCGAGTGTAAAGGTGTAAAAGCGCAACAACTGCAACAACAGAGCAGACCAGAGCAAAGTAAAAGCAGCAGAAGAAGAAAAAGAAGTGGAAAACAAAAGCCTTTGAAGCGCAGTGAAGCCGCTGCAAAATCCAAAGCAACAATAACAAAGAGAACCAGCACAGCAGCACAAGCAAAAAAAAATCAATAAAAACTAAATGAAGTGCAAAACAAGCACAAAACAACAAAAGCAATACAAACACACACACACATGCACACTCAGCTTGATCAGTGCAAAAAGCTTGTAAGTCACGTACAAAGCTACAATTGTTCTCTCGCTTTCTTGGGCTTAGCCTGAGCTTTTGAGAATTTCAAACAGAAGAAAGCAACAACAACGTCTTATACTCATGTTGTGTGTGGGAGAGGGTGAGGTGGCAATATTTAACTACGTCGTTGTTGTAAAACGTAGAGTAAAGTTTTTGTTGTTGTTACACATGCTAGCGTAAATGAGTGTTAATTAAAGAGTCTCCATTGACATTGACGGCATTCGCATACCAATTCATGGCTACTTGCGTAAATAGCAAACAAATCACATTTCAATTACATTTGTTGAGAATATTGGTCATTTATTGATTTTAGCAATACATATATGTACATACATACATATATACTAAGCATGTGTGTGTGTGTGTGGCCTTAACTTGCATTTCAAGTGGTTTTTTTGTTTTTTTTTTTTCAATCTTGTAGATGGCGGCGCAACAGTTTAAAACAGTTTTCTTGGCAAGCTGACAGAAATTGAATCAGTCTCCCAGTCCCCGCCACTGCCCCTCTCCCCATATTAATAGTATTCACAGCCGGCAAAAAGTTTGTGTCGCAGGGTGTTCTAATTCTTATTTTCAGCCTATCGCTTGCATTACTAAATTTAGCAAGTCCCACACACACACACACACGCACACATCATACATACGCACACACTAGGGCAACACAAAAAGCTTATCCACACAAACACAATTCACCGGAAATAAACTTACAGAAATTCCTCATCATCGCTGTTGTTGTTGTGCTTGGTTGTTGCTGTTGTGGTTGTTGCTATTGTTATTGCTGATTTTCTTGCTCTGCATCTGCATCACTGTTAACACACACACTGTTAACGTAAAGTTGCCGAATTTATGCGATTTTTTGTAAGCGTGGGTGGTTAAAATGACTATTTTTAGCACAGTTGCCGACCTTTTTGCTCGTTTTCGACGTACGTACGACGAACGAACGAGCTGAAGAAAACAGCGAATGAACGAAATACTTCCGCTTCTTGGTGTTGTTGTTATTGTTTCAATGGCAGCATCAGCAGCTGCAGGTTTATCGATAGTGATTGAGCACCACCAATTTCTTGAACGTTCACCATTCACTTACAAATATTGCAACGAACATTATGTATATTACTTATCATTTATTTGCACTTGAATTACACACACACACCTTTATTTTTATTTATTATGCGCTGCGTTGTGGTCAGAGGCGAAGAAACAACATCGATGCCGACATATCGATGTTCATTTTCTTATTATTATTAAAAGAGCTTTCAAAGCTGTGTCGGAGTGTGGCCGCAGGCATCATTTCTGTTTTACGCCAATAAGATATACCAAAACCAAGATAATTGTCATCTGGTTACTTTTCACATAACATTTTGGGATATTCCAAACGTGTATTTAAAGAGGCGCGTATTTAAAACGCATTGTTAGTAGAGTGTATTTCAAAATATATAAACGGTGCCTAAAACACATTTTCTACTACCCATGTGTCCCCATTGATCAGATTTTCGTTACAAACATATACGAACGAAGATTGATTAGAGACAGTAGTCAGTATATTAATACCACAAAGTATATTTTAAAACGTTTGCAGTCTCACTATGCTGTTAACATTTCAATTATTTTGAAAACCAACAATATTTATTTGTTATGCACTGTTTTCTGACATTTTCACGATGAACACTATTGAACACATTGATGGCGCTATCGAAACTTACAAATTTCTTAAACATCGATGTTTTCATAGCTGAATTATTTTATATTTAATAAAAAATACTTTTCAGCTGTACTTAGACATTTAAAAAAAATGGTGTTAGCGCAAAAAGAAGTCTCAAATATACGTTATTTTGCCTTTCAATTGTCAATTATCAGCAACAAGGAGTACTCTGACCGGAAACGGTATATTTTAGTTCATTTCGGTAAGTCTTGCAATTCAACTTGCGGTCACACTCACTAGAACGTAAACACGGGCGACATGGCTGTTGATCTTGGATTTGCGGAGGAGTCCGCCAACGTCGCCTGGCTAAGCAATCGCTATTTTCCCAGCAAATTGGGCGGACAACCCGCCTGGCTAGAGTTGGAAGCGCTGCCCACCACGACGCAGTTGCAATGCAAAAAGTGCCAGGCACAAAAAGCGTTTCTCTGTCAACTTTATGCAGCCTACGAGGACGAATTCAATTTCCATCGCAGCATTTACGTGTTTGTATGTCGCAATGCCGACTGCCAGGAAGCCAACAAAGCGGAGTGTGTAGCAACTTATAGAAAGTAAAAGAAACACTTACGATTATCGTATTCCGCAGCAATTTCACAGTGCTGCGCTCGCAACTGCCGTTGAAAAACAAATTCTTTTCTGAAGAGGAACCTTCGGAGGATGGTGATCCCTTGGTAAGCACTAGAATTTATAGGAATAAATAAAACTATTTATCTACTGTCTGTCATTATTCACACAGCCTGCCATACCGAGCCCCAAGAAGCTGTGCGCTGCCTGTGGCTGTTTTGCTCCACACGCTTGTAGTCGCTGCAAGAGTGTCAATTATTGCTCTGCCGGACACCAGCGCGCTCACTGGAAGCAGCACAAACCGAACTGTGAAGCTGGCAAGCCAGCTGATGCCACGGCTGCGTTGCCAGCAATTGTTTTCCCGCAGTACGAAATCGTTATGGAACCGGAGGCAGCAAGCGAAGTAGTCGACAAGGATGAAGAGGAATGTCTGGCGGAGTATGAGGAACTCTCGGCTAGCGGGCAGACGGGCGAACTCAGTGACGTGTCCGAGAAGGAGCTGGATAAGTACTTTGGCAGTGGGGAGGCCAGTGAAGACAAAGCATTCAAACAGTTTAGGAAGAAAACGTCAGCGGAACCGGAGCAAATAGTGCGTTACAAACGTGGTGGGGAGCCACTGTGGATAGCTGACACTCAGGCTACAATTGCGGCCCAGTTGCAGGCGCTGCCCAACTGTCGACACTGCCAAGGTGCGCTGCAGTTTGAGTTCCAAATAATGCCACAAATGCTGGTGCAGCTCAAGGACGAAAGCTTGGATTGGGGTGTGGTTGCAGTCTACAGCTGTGCGAGCAGTTGCCGCATTAGTGGCTATGTGGAGGAACATGTCATCAAGCAGGACATCGTAGCAACTCCCACCGAAGCGACGACGTAAATCTGCCAGCTGTTGCGCATTCAAGTCGAGCAGTTGCCGCATTAGTGGCTATGTGGAGGAACATGTCATCAAGCAGGACATCGTAGCAACTCCCACCGAAGCGACGACGTAAATCTGCCAGCTGTTGCGCATTCAAGTCAATTTTATTTGTAAATGACGAAACACTAAATGAAAAATACGTCGACAGTTAATGATTGCGATCGATATGAACACGTATTGCGGGGAGGATTTTGTTTTGTTTAGTGCTATTTCAGCTTCATGATGGGGAAATAGCTGTGCTTCGAGAAGTCGAATTCCGGCTGACGTTTCACCTCCTTTTGATGGCCACGCGCCAGCACATTCATGACCACAAAGTTTGTGCGCGCGATTTGCAGCAGATCCAGAATCTAAAAGGATAACTCATAAGTAATAGGAAGTAGCAGAGTAAGATTCCCCACTCACCTCCTGTTCTGGATTCTGTATGCTCTCGAGCACATTGCGCGCCTGGTCGAAGTGCTTGGCGGCTACGCTGTACAGCTCATCGACGCTGCTGAGCATCATGTGGTCGCGTATGCTTTTAAATTCACCATACGAGACGGGCGGGGGGCTGGTGAGTGGCACGAACGGAGCAAAGCGACGGTTGTAGCGTATCTCTTCGTTGTCAAACTTGGACATGGGCAGACGCACACGTCCGTCTTTGGTCAGAGCGCCCATAGCCTTGTACATGCCACCGCACAAGCTGAGTAGTGCATGATAGTAGATGATCTCCTGGCGGTAGGGTCGCTGTTGTTTCTTGTTCTTCTTGGGCTTGGCCGCTTTGCGATTCTTGCCGCCAGCGCCGCCGCCGCCGCCATTCACCTGCAGCTTGCTCTGATGCTCGGCGTACTCCTCCTGGGCCAACAGAATGTTCTCGGTGCGTGTGAGCGCCGACACGAGGAAGCCCACTAGAAACTCGTAGGGATACCAGTAGATGTAGAGAAACTCGTGGACTGCGTACAACTCCAGTTCGAAGCCGGACATCAGATAGATGAGCATGGCACGGAAGCAATTGTACAGCACCCAGGTGGAGAAATGGGTGCTGTGCTTCAGGGCTGTGGCATGCAACTCGTTGCCCTCCATGGCGCGTTCGTTGGCCAGCTGATTCATTACCGAGTCTAGCCGCACTGCGTCCACCTGCAGAGGATCAAAGTTCTCAATCAAATGCGCCAACTTGTCGCGTTGTCGGGCACGATTAAAGCCGCACAGCCGTATGAATTGATTGAACGTGTTCATGTTGATGCAATAGCGAAAGAAGGATTCCAGATGCTGCTGCACTTTGGGATCACTGGCCACCGGATGCTTCAAATTCAGCACGGGCGGCGAATTGAAAGCCTGTACCGAGTGCCGCAAGAAGCGCTTCATCGACTGTTTGCCATGCGCCAAGCGTATGCTGGAGCTGAACAGGTTCTGGAGCACGCTGCGCGAGAGGATGCAGTGCCCCGACTTGCGACTGTATTCAATGAAGAAGTTCTGCAAGGTACAGAAAGGATAATAAACTATTTACATCTGTAGATTCGACAGCTGCTTACGAGGGCGGAGTAGTAATCCTTGTGGCGTATCACTTTGCATGCGTACTTGAAGCGAGCTACCATCTCCTCCAGAAACTGATAGCTGGCGGGCCGCTCGCGTATCTTGATGCTGCGCGGAAACGTGGGCGGCTGGCTGCGATCGTGTATGCGTGGCGAGAAGCCCATGGGATTGGGCGCCTCAGCTGCAGCAAAGCATAAACAATTAATGTTTAAATAAGAGTTTATAAAATTGTGGTTTACTTACAACCCTCCACAGGCTGTGTGCCGCGCTCGATGGTGCGCTTGATAAGCGGCAGCAGCTCGGAAGCTACATTCAGGTTCTTGTAGATCTCATTGACAGCCTCCTCGGCACTCTCGGCACTCGCCATCAGCTCCACCTGATAGATGGCCTGAAACAGGTGCCGCATAAAGCGCAGTCGATGCACCACAGCCATAAGATTTTGATCCTCGGCTGGGGGCAGCTTCTTGCACTTGCGCACCAGCTCATCCTCGACATCCTTCAACTGGCCAGCAATGGTGGCAGGTTGGGCCTTCTCCGCTGCCAGCAGCGCTGAATTGCCGTACAATTGAAAGTCTTCCTCCTCGTTGACGGCCGCCAGAATAATAATATTCTTGATGACCACAATGAGATTGCGCACAGCGATGCAAAAGACGCGCAGCGCCTTGTCCTGTATCTGCGACGGCGCATGTAGATAGAGGCAGGTGAACAGCACCTGATCCATCGAGTTGCCCTCGAGCCAAGACACCAAGCAGGCAAACAAAGCATCAAAGACGCCAATCAGTTCTGCCGGCTCCAAGCCGTCCAGCTTAATGGCACCCATCTACAAAAGGCAAATGGCATTGTGGTGGTTGATCATTGAAAGCAACTCGAAGCTTACCGCAACAGCTGCCTCGAAGGAAGGCGGCGGGAGATCGAACTTATCGAAGCCCATGCCCACATCCATTTTGGGATCCATTATTTCGATGGCGGACATTGCCTCGAACAAGCCAAAGAGCATGTCCTGGGCCAGCTCGCCGGGCAGCAGCTCGGCGCATGCCTCGTGGAACTCCTGGGTCACATCCACCCAGCCATGGATGGGATATTGTGTAATGTCCTCGGCAGCGCTGCCGCCTCGCATCGCACGCTGCACCTCCGGATCATTGAAGCCGCACTCGCCGACACTCCACTCGTCCTGCTCACTATTGCTGTTGCCCTCCCGCTCCCGTTCCAAGTCCCTGGACTCCGATTTTGATCGCATGGCAGAAACTGTGACAGCAGCAGCGGCTGCAGCTGCGGCTGCGGCGGCGGCAGCTGCTGCGGCGGTGGCTGCCTGAAAATCCGTAGGCTGCTCCGACGTGAAGTTGCCTTGCATTATCCCTTGTCTGCCTGCCACTTGATGAATATTTGCTTTTGTTATTATTCTTGTTTTTCTTTTCTGGGCAATTCTTGTACGATTTTGACGTGCATCCAATACTTGTGGCAGTGTTGTGAAAAACCCTAAACACTGCTGAGCACTCAGCACAAAAGAGTGGCAGCGCTACGTGTGCTTGGCGCCAAACCCACAAGAATTTGAATTCGGTTTCAAATGAAAAATGCTATTTAAATTATTTGTGTAGAATAAAACTATGAGGCAATCATGTTTTGTTTTCATTTGCTGTCATCATCAGCTAAAGTGATTTTGTTCAACAAGTTTGACACCAAAAAACATATGATACACATTAATAAAAGTGTGGCAACGCTACGTTTACGTTTGCTTGGCGCCAAACACGTATCAAATTGAATTCCGTTTAAATTAGAAACGTAACAGGTAAAAGATAAAAATTCTTTATTAATTATTTAAGTAATATCGATAGCCTATCGGATAGGTGATGCAGCTATGTTTGCTATTGATTTACTGGCATTCTCTGCGTTAATTTTACACTACTTGAGCTAGCATTTTATATTTATTGAGTAACTTATTGACTGTTTTCGCAATACAGCAGTTTTATCACATTTGTGCTGACTATCAAAATGACACTCGAGCAGTTACTTCACTCCGACCACTCAATGATAAGAAGAAAACAATTATTGACAAACATGCGTCGTTGTTTGTATTTGCCCACAATAATTCTTATCGCAGTTGTTCTGTGTTTACATAAGATCAACTGCCGTTGGTGAGGGAAGTGCACTCATATTTAAGTTTGAAATACCGAAAGCAAAAAGCGTTGCCTTATCAACAGCCCTCAACTGTTATCGGCCGTGCTTCAGTTGTGAGTGGAAGTGAAAAGCTCGCTCAGCTCTGTCGACAATTTCGCTCTCCGGCGATTCTGAGCCGGAGCGCTTTCCGTGGCCCCAAACTGATGTCTCCATCACTAGCAACATTTTGGGGTTGTCCGTGCTTGTGTCCGTGTCGTGTTTTAGCGCCGTGTTGAGTGTTGTGCTGAGTGTATTTCAAATGCCCAAATAACGGGCACAATTGAGTGGAAAAGCGTCAGTTTCACCAATGCGAGGGGTTGAATTGGTTTGTTTACAACAATTCGGTTTCAGTATCAAATGCGTTGCCCTCGTGGTTAATACATGCTAACGGTCACCCACTAAAATAATTCCAATTTTCAAAAGTACGCGGACTATTCAAAGAATAGCCAAAACGCACGCCATACGGAAAAAGAGTGGAATTAAATACGAGAAACTAGACCAACCACTGCAGGAGGGACTTCCGTGGAAAGGGACGCACATTAATAACCATTTATTAGCCAAGTAAGTTGCCCCCATTTCCATTATCCTGTTTTTTTTAATGTATGCATTTAGTTTGTAAGGGGAAAGTTCTGATTTCGGTTGCGGCGCTTTGACCGACTGTTCGATTTGCCGCCAAGTTCTATAAAAAAAACAAGTCGCATGAAAACAAAACAAAAATATATTCAAATACAGATACAGATACAGATATTTGTGTGCTTAGACTTGATGTAATGTGGCTAAAATATAAATACACACCTCACACAACTGCAGTGAAAATTACGGAACGTTTTGGCAAGCGACCAAATCAAATTACAAAAAAATTGTCTGACCCTATAAATACAACCCAATGAGCTGAGAAATACTTATTTTATTAATACTTCAAAATTAAATACCGCGAAGCAGGCGGGTCCAAAGTATTTTCAAAACAATTGCACAATTTTAATGTAAAATATAACCTTGAAAATTGCCTACATTTAACAAATTGAAAATGACAAATACAGCGAGTTAAAGTTGTAAGAATTTACTGTACTTTATGGTTCTTTTGATAAAGTATTATCGCGCGATGTTTGCAAGTGTTATGGTTACTATGAAGAGTATTGTGACAACAATAGACTGTTATCGGCAGGGCAGCAAGAGTACCAAGACTGATAATCCAAATGCAGAATTAAATCTCAGTGATAACAAACAATTGAAAAACAATTTGGACAGAGTTGAATTTCAATTTGACGTGACTATTGACCAAATTATTGAATAGACGTGGCTGTCGTGCGATCCCCACAGGATGCCACAGACACACACACACATACACACAATAGGAGGCAGGTCGCGGAGGAGTCCATAAAATGCGAGATTACAGAATGTTGCAACAAAACCGACAAATGTTCAAGCCACACAAAGAAAAATCCGGACGTACGCGGTAAAAGCAATGAAAATCACAGTCTGCAAAAACTTACAAAGCAGCCACATACAAATACATCCCTCCATCCCTCCATCCCCATCCCCTCTAGGATCGCATACACACAGCTCAAACACGCATGGCATTCATTTCAATTGATTTGAAAAGCCAGAGCAAGCACATAAAGAAGAAATTCCAGATGCCAAGCAAGTCCAAGTTCAGTTAGTCCAGTCATGACTGGAGTTAACGTTACGTATACGCCCCCCATTACCCATCCCGGCAACAATTTCTTTCGCTTGTGTGTTTGTGTTTGTATTTGTATTTTTTTTGTACTTATTTCTGTATCGATTTGATTGGATTTGATGTTACGAGTTTGCTGTGTTTTACACGCTTCAATAAAGTTTGGCCTCAGCAATGCCTGAGTTTAATACGAATCCTGTTCTTCCATTTCTCTTCCCTTTGGCCCCTTCTCCCCCATCCCCTTTGCTGCCCGCAAGTTAATTGAATTCAAACAGAGGGCAGCTGATGAGAGGGGTGCGTGTGTGTAACAAATAAATTGCAGTCATCACAATTGGTTGCTTAACTTGGCCGACTCTAAAAGCCACTAAGCCATAATTAGCCCCCCACTCAGTTGCAGTAGTATTTAATTTAGTACCATAAATAAACAAATAACAAGTTTATTTGCACTAAAAACAACAATTCACATAATTACATTTTTATTGGCTTATTTTAATTGAACACCATTTAATCACTTTCAAATTAATCTGAGAATATGTTTCTAGCCTTACCCGGCTTTTTTGTGATTTGCATTTAACTATAGCAACATTAATGTAGATTAAATAAATTGGAAAGTTCACACTTATGAATCAATTAAATTGTATTACAACGAAACATTTAAGTAAAGTAGTTTAATCGATTTTATTAAATAATGTTCTTAAATTCTCTTTTAAATTTATACTCCAACTAACGTTAAAATGTCATGTCAAAATGTTTGCATTTTATTTGATAGAAACTTATTAAAAACTTGGCGAGTTAGAAAGTCTAACGAGGAGTAAAATATATTTATAAGTTTTGCACTGAAAGTTGTTTAAGCATAAGTTGCAAATGGCATCCATTAAAATTGAATGAAAAAATGTTTTCCCTGCAAAGAGTTCAGCAGGCGCATAAAAAATCATTTTTCATGCAATTAAATAAATGAGTGTGCAGATATATTATATATATATATACTATATTGAGATGGGGATTGTTTGGGAGCTCTCGCTTAATGGCCAAAGGGGATTTATTGCCGGTATTTTGTTTGTTTTGCGAAATGAGCAACGGCTTAGGCCTGTTTCGAGCACAATTAATGAGGACTCTGCTGGTAATCCAATTGCTAAGCGCATTTCGCCGAAACCAATTAAGTTAAAATGTTTACCAATTCACTGGCACTTCAATGAGCGCTCTTCAATGGAGCTCCAGCTCTTATGCTGCTTATGTGCTCCTTGCTGTCACGAGATGGAATGGAAACATAACAATGACAATAAAAACACATCAAAATCAATCTGTCAACAAGCGACAGCTCCCCCTCTGCCAAGTTGGAGGAGTCGAAGGAGCTGACTCATTGAATTTTCAAGCATTTAAATGCAAAAACACACTCTGCATATTGTGGGGCGTTGACTGAAGTCGAGTCGAGTCGCGTCTCTATGGATGCCATTATCATTAGCACAGCAGCGGCAACATCATCATCATTATAATCAACAGTGGCTGCCTCATCTGCGTCAAAGGAAACAGCATGCCGGATCTCATTTTATTACAAGAGGAAAGGCAAACAGCAGCAAAATGGCGCCAACAACGGTGGCAACAGAAGCACAAACAACACAGAGACACAGAGACAACGGCAACAACGAGTTCTCATGCCCCAAGGCAGCTTGTTGCTACTGCAACTCAGCCAAGCGGCAAACAGAAGCATCATCATCATCATCATCATCATCATCAACTTCATTATTGTGTTTTGCCTGGCAGCTGCCTGAGCTGGCTTCCTGCCAACAATTTAGCTGCTGTCTGTTTGCCTTCGCCTTGGGGGTGTGTGGCGCACGCGGCGTATGCGTATTGTTCTCCCGTTTTGTTAGCTGCAACCGTTGGCGTCGTGCGAGGCTTAAGGGTCCCCCCTTGGGGGCTGTGCAGGTCCGACGCCCGGGGAACTCGTGCCAATATGCTGCCAGATTAGCTGTAGTCTGTATAAAATAACAACAACAAGGAGTTGAACAACTGTCACAACAACAACAAGCAGTAGAATAAATGCAAAAAAAAAGAATTGCAACAACAATGACAACGACAACGCCAACAGATTTGAGCAGAAACATCGCGTGGCTGGCATATGTAAAGAATTATCTTGCATTTTGCAGCATTTCATTTTAATTGAGCTTTAAGCTCTTCACTTTCCCCTTCCCACTTCCCACTTCCCTTCGCCACTTACCGCAGCCTGCAGTTGGGCATCAGGCTGCTGCTGTTGCTGTATCTTTTCATTTGCATTTTCAGCAGTCCTCTCTTTGCTCCTCCCACACACTAAATGCAAATGCGACAATGAATATGTCAGCTCATAGGGCGAACGACAGCGAGCGAGAGGGAGATGGAGAGAAGCACCCGAGAGTGGCGAACATGTTTGCAATTTATGCATTACGGGTAATAATATTAATAAAGTTTGTAAATTGGGTTGCTTCAATTTAAGCTCCAATCACACTAACTTAATCAACGTTAAACGCATAAGTGGGCATATAAGATGTGCTCTCAAGGGCCAACGATAGATTACTCGCAGATTAGTTAGAGATTTAATATGGAAATTACAGTAAATAGTAATAGTCGGCACTTTAGTTACAAGCCTAAATAAAACACTTGATTTTACAATTTAAGCGTATTAAATTCGCTTTAACTTTTGGATATTATCAGCTTTAAATACATACGTTTTCACATACATATAATTATTATTATAATAATTATTCATTTATATAATTATATCTAAGAAATAAACCAGAACAACTTAAGCCTACAAGCTGTTATATATGTACGTAAATAAATTATTTAATTGCAGGTAACTAGGTATTTGACTTGTCTCAAAATAAAGTTGAGTTGATTTTATGACATTTAAATTAAATAGTTTATGGTTTCCATTAAAAGCTCATACAAAAGATATAAAATGAATACTATTACTAATAATAACTCGTCATATCCTAGACGAATTATATATAACTTCAAAACAAGCTACTTAAATATCCCACGTCCCCCAGGACTCTTTCCAATAAAGATATTGCAGCCTTAAATAAATTGAAATTTACAATCTAGTCTTAGATGTTTGTCAATTAATCTTGGACATATGTTTGTATATTATTCTTATAATAAATTAACATAATCAACAACTCTAATAAAACGCCAAAGAGCCGAAGCCACTATGTTTGTATATTCTTGTTAAATACAATTTTTTAAATAAATAAATTAATTAACTTAACTATTTAAAAATAATATAAAGCAAAATAATGAATTTAATAAAAACTAGTAAGCTAATTTACTAGTGACAGAGAAATATTTGAAAGAAAAACAATTAATTTAATAAAACTAGTTAGCTAGACAGAGACATTTTAAACTTTTACCAAGGTGTGGTTTAAGTATTTTAGGAAAGTTAATATTAAATAAAACTAATAATTTAACAAACAAAGAATATTGTTGAGGGATAGAAAGTTTATTGAAAGAGAAACTATAAATATAATTTGATTATAAAATATATGGCTATTGTTTACGAGTATTTGGAAAAATACTTTGTCATTTTATCAGGGAGTCGTCGCAGTACCCGTAATTCATTAGACAAGTTTTCCCTAACCTACGCCATAGATCCACAGATGATCCACTAATTTATTCCCGCGTCATCGCATATATCCCACCAAAACAACAACAACAAAATCAATGATATAGTCGTAAACAGATGACACACTTTGTGGGCACCCTCACCAAATTGTTTTGTTTATGCAGATACATTGGGCATTGCACATTAATATATAGTATCGCTGTAGAGATGATATTACTGAAGGCTGGAAGGCAAAATGCATGCTGGGGGTGCAATTTAATAAACAAGCGGCTAATGAATTTTTATTGGCTTCGATGTCAGTCGTAGTCGGCGGTTGTAGTTGAGCTCTGATGCTGGATTTGCGTATCTCACTTCATCCAATGATCTGGTAATTGTAATGGTAATGGTAATGGTAATGGTATTGTTCACCTCCAGCTATTTTAGTTTTGTGTGGTATTTGTGGAAAAACGTGCATTGTTCTCTTGTAGTTGGAGCGATGTGAGATAAAAGCATTTTAATGTCTTTAGAATGTAACATTAATTTGTCGAGATTTCGAGCACAAAATAAAATACGAATACACAAATCAGAGTACGAGCAACTAAGAGACAACTAAATCAATGCTAGCCAACTTGTTGCCAAGCCAGCAAATTTACACAGAGAGAAAAACAAGCGTCCTTAGCGCAGTCTTTGATAAAAAATACTGATGCTGATCCCAAAATAAAATATATATTTAAAGCGTTATTTTCTGATTGTTTCCATCAATATCTTTGAAATTATTGTCTGTTATTTATCAGCAAATAAGTCTTCAGTAACTTTCGAAATAATAAGCAACAATGAAATTGAATTGTTCTGTCGGAAATTTGTGCTCGAAGTACAAGTACAAAATGAAAGTGCATTTTAGCTGGCGTGATTTTTTTATATTGCCATGGGCATGTATATGGGGTCGGTGTTAATTGTGGCCAACAATAACACCCACAAGCCGAGTCGGCGGGCAAAGTGTGATAAGACGGACTTGATTGAAAACTCGGAGGTAAACTAGGCAGCCAGGCGACATTGGCTTTCAATTTCAAGTCACGTTCAGCCACAATGTTGACTTAAAGCCACACGACAACGACGGCGGCCACGACGCTCAAGCTGACGGCGACGGCGACGGCAACGGTCAGCGGCCAACTCCAGCGACCAGCGAGCAGCTCCAGCCGAGCGTGGGCCATTTGTCCAGTTTTCCCTCCCCAGTTTTCTGTGTGGGGTCAAATCAATTCCGCTTTGTCAAGCACACACACACACACGCAAACAGCACCTGTCGGAAAAGTCAGTGACTTGCAGTCGTCTCTCTATATATGTATACTGGCAACTTATATAGATATAGCGCATACATACTATACACACCTGTCAAGCTCGGGTCGCCAGCAAATCGTTGGCTTTAAAACTTTATAATGATTTATTGCATATTTGTAATGCAAATGTTTAATTTATATTTCTATATATACTGTATACGATCATACTTATTTTTGCAAGTATGACAACAATAACTAATTGCGATTTTCGTTGCAACAATCTTATGGAAATAGATTTTTACAATTCAAATTTGCAACAGCCTAATTATTGACAGTAACAGCGCTACAGTTAACACTCCGTTGACAGCTCTGTTAACAGAATGTGCAATCCGTAAATGCTAACATTAACTTTACATAATTGTAAGCTATTACCATAAACTGGTTAGGTAAGCATAGCTTAAATATTATGGTTTTTATCTAATCGGTGATAAATACTGTTTGAAAGCTATCCGCTAATTAAGTTACAAATGTTCTATTGAATTTGTTGGTGCCATAACAGCTAATTAAATCGAAATTTATTGCTAGGGTGTATGCATATCGTTCACTGTCGCTCTACACTTCGGAGCTATAAATCAATGCGACTTGTAGTTAACTTGCAATTACAACAGAGAAACAGAGAAAAATATTAATATTTCGCCTAGCGCTCGAAATATCACTCGCCGATATTCCACAATGGATTTGCATATAAGAATGCAAATGTTGCTGGGCTGGTTTATATTATTTATTAATTATATATAGTTAAGCATTCATCATCGGGCCGCAGCAGCTCGCTAACATTTAATAATAGATTAAATTGTAAAGCCAAAGTCGACCTTCAATCGTTTAAGCCTTTTGCACATTCAAGCTATTAAAAATTGTGCAATTATTGTAAAAGACTTTGGCAGCAGACCTTTCGAATCAAGAATATATACAATATATTCCAAATAGATATTCCGAAAGTTGCAGAACCATCGCTCAATAAATGCACCAGTTACGAATATATTTGTGTTTATTTTACAAGTAATTTTTGGCGCATCTGTTAGAGACTTTTGCTCGCTTAAATCTCTTAATCATTTAGCTGCAATTTCAATTTGCATCCGATACTTAAACAAATGCTCACTTTGTGCACTTAAACGGCGTTAATGTCTTTATAATTATCGATATGTAAACAAAATTGTAGCCGCAACGCGATGACGGATCATTAAAAGTCATTAAACGTAGCAATATACTATCAGTCATGCAAAACAAAAAAAAAAAACAAATATATTAATAATAAAATGCGAATGGTAAACGAGAGGAAGATTGAATACCCTTGCAAGCAGTTAATCTGATAAAGGTGCAGAATAATTAAGATAAAACTATTTGAAGTCAGATTTACAGAATATAAAATGACAGCTATGAGAATAAAGTGCACAGTAAATTATTCGTAATAGCTATTAATTAGATAAATCAGTGGAAATTGCTCTCTTACGACACTGTTGAATTATTAAATGGAATTACTCATTTTTTGCACCCATTTTCACACATACAATAATACAGTAATGAAATATAGAATACTTCAATCGTCCCTTTCAACATTCTTGAACACTTTGTTGTAGAGCATTAGCAACAAGAGGAACCGATATCAATCAGTCGACGTGTTTTGCGTTAATTAATGAACACTTGAGATTAACTAAACTGCAAATTGCGAGTCGTTGGTGCGCCACACGCAGAACGAAACATATGTAAATTGTCAATTAGTCTGTTTTTAATGACAGACCGCATTAAACTGCCTTTCAGCACGGACCAGTTGAGTTTTCGGCAAAACACACACACACATTTTTATTGCCGCCTCGTTGAAGTTGGAGCTATAAAGCTGCGTCGACAGCCCAAGCCTCATTAGTCCCATGACTGTGCAAAAAAACCACAGCGAACAGT
This sequence comes from Drosophila formosana, assembly GCA_035045625.1. NCBI lineage: Eukaryota > Metazoa > Arthropoda > Insecta > Diptera > Drosophilidae > Drosophila > Drosophila formosana. The sequence continues at coordinate 21,503,075 of JAWNOW010000232.1, forward strand.
TTGAATTGAAAATGAATATGAAAATTGTGCATGTCGCTTCGATTGAAGCGTAGACAATGCAAAATTATTTATGGGCCATCAAAATGAAATGGAAAACCAAATTAGAATTGCATTCACAAGGTTTGCTAATTGAGAGGAATATGATTAGAAATTGTGCGCTTCGAATTGATCACCATCTTTGACGTAACTATCAAATTATCATTTGTATAGTATAGAACACTGAGCGTATACGCAATACGCAATGAGCAAACACATGTTAAGCATACGCCGTGCAGGCCGCTGTCATGCATTATTTTTGGTGCCCAACAAATAATTAATTTATATTTCTTGCAATGCGATTGCCTTAATTAGGCGCAGACAGAAGCACAATCATGTGATGAATGTTAAAGTAATCGTTTAACACCTGCAATTGACCACATCAAAGACTTGTGTTTGATCAAACACGACAGAGCGAAGGAAGGCTTGGCTAAGGCTTGACTCCGATTTTAGCTTTTGACTTGTTGGTCATTTGGAATTTCGCAGAATCGATTCTCAATCTATGGGATAAACGCAGAGCTTGACTAAAAACAAAGAACTGAAAACAAAAAACTGGTTCAGCGCTGTTAACCGCAAATTGGCCCCGAGTTGGCAATGAATTTCTGTGTGTTTTCCCTTTAATGTGCTTGGCAACATTTCCATATGCATATTGTAAAACTTTCCACTTATTTTTTTATCACGTGCCCAACACAATAACAATAACAATAGCAAATAACAAACAAAAAATATTGTTGTTATTATTATTATTATGACGACGCGCGTTTACGCTCAAACAAATCCATAAGCAAAATAAAAATTAAATTCTTGTCAACGCGAAATCAAGTCAACAGCCAAAACTGAAATAACTTAATAATCACAATTCATAAATATTTTAAACCTATTGAAAAGCTGAACAGTCAGCGGGCAGTCCGTCCGTCCGTCCGTCAATTGACAATTGACGAGAGCGCACGCCCGCCAAAGTAAACAAAAAATCTGAAAACGAAAACAAAGATAGCGAAAAACGAAAACAAAGAGAGAAAAAGCAACAAATTTTAAAGAGATACATCGAAGTGTGTAGTGCGGGCGTTGTCAATGCAAACAAAACTCAGCCAACGCTGCTGACCTCCGCCTCCGCCTCCGCCCCCGCCTCCATCTCCACCAGCCACCTTCACATCTCGAGAATTGCTCCGAGTGGCGTCTGAGTGTGCCGCGGGCATTGTCGTTTATTCCATTTCCATTTTCACTGTCATTGATATTGCTATTGATATTGATATTGATTATAGTATAATGCAATGGGCTCTCCTTCGTTCCATTTGTTTAGCAAATAAACTGAGAGGCATCAGAAGTATCTAGATTCATCTCCCTTTGCCAACAAAAGCGGCAATTACTAAACGGAACTGACAACCGCTTGGCGAGAGGTGACAATTCGCTGTCTATTTGTATAAATGCAATAGAACAGCACGTAGCAATGCAGCTCTGGCAGGCGTGCCATGGTCACATTAAACAGATTTATATCGTTAATTGCATGCCACATTTCAATTTCAGTTGCAATTCGTTGCACATTCCACAATTCGGGATGTAGCGCAGCCAACTTCAAGTGAGCAGCGAAGTTGCCAGATCACGTAAGGACCATTTCTGAGTGTGGCATCTCAAGGATCCGGCGCAGCCAACTTCAATTCGTTCAAATAGCGATCGCTTAAGCATGTAGTAGTTTGCCCTTGTGACTGTAAACTGAAATAAACCTTGCTTACTTCAATTGCATATTCTTTCACTGCGGAAGTTGGTGGAAAGTTAAACACTCACTGCCAACTCCAAGCAGCCGGAAAGCAGCGGCTTTAGCTGGCCGGCAAGAACCATTCACAAACTTGTCACGACGCCCAGCTTAGCTACTGTTTCCCTCTCTCTCACGCTCTCTCAATCAGCTGCTGATGAGCCGCCGTTCACTGAGCGAGCTTTCTTTTTGTATTCACACACACACACACACACACGTCGTCAACTGTTTGCCTAATTCACTCGTGTGGAACCAAAACCAAATGCAAATCTTACTCTTGCTGTCTCTGCTTCCACCTTCGTCTTCTGCACACACGCACACTATCAAAGATCGGCACATGCTCAATCAAACGAAGCATCGACGGCGCTGCCAGCGTCGCTGTCAACGATGTCCATAGAGCTTTAGCTTTTGTTGTGTCCGGCAATTCGTATGCTCGTGCCGCGTGCTCAGTTACGATCGGCAGCAAGGCAATAACGGAACCAGATCCAGCCAACACAGTGAGATTGCAATTTCGCCTCTCTCGCTCTCGCTCTCACTGGCAGCGCGAGTGTGCAACTGTGTGTGTGTGTGTGTGTGTGTGTGTCGGTTCGGGTTCAGGTTCAGCAAAGCAAAGCAAAGCAAAGCACACACTGCGTATACGTTACTCTATATAAGGTGCAAACAGCTGCGATGTTTGGCATTCATTGTTTGCACAAGGGAAACTAAAGCTCGCTGCGGCCCCGCCAGGACATCATCCAATTAACATAATATTTGCATTTGCACATGTGTTCGTGTGTGTGAGCCCTGCTAAATTGCATAATAAATTAGCATTATTTATAACTGTCCAAGTTGTGTTAAGTGTTTTACCCATTGAACCGTGCCTTGTGCTCTAAAGGAAACATACAAAATAAATCAAATAACGTTAATAAACAAAACCAAATCGGCTGGAAAATAAACAAACGTCGCAAAAACAAAAAATAACAGAAACAAATAAAATAAACCAAAGAGAAGCGCGCGCCAAAAAACGAAACGAAAAATTTATGTTATTTATTTGGCTCGTTCTTTGTATTATTATTATTTATACGATCGGGACTTTCCTCTCCCGACGTTCTAACATTAATCTATAAAAGAAAAACAAAAAACCTAAAAATGGAGGTGCAAAATATGCGCGAGCAGCCGCTGTTGCAAAGCAGCCGCCGCATCCTTGACTCCAGATGTGCGGTAAGTGTGGCGGAACTATAGCACCATATATACTTATAGTTATAGTTGATCGACCCCGACCCCGACCCCGACCTCAGCCTCCCAATCGAGTTGGCAAACATAAACAATGTCCGTTTGCGTGGGCTCCATTTCCACCCCAGTCAAAGTCGTGCAAATGCAAATTGCTGCTCGATAGGTATAAATATAGAGTGCGCCAATAATAGATGCGATGCCAGGCAGCGAGAGAATTACGATAAGCTAAACATTCCATGTGTGCACATAAATCTAGCTAAGGGGGAGGCGTGGCCTTTAAATACGCACTCGCACTCGAAGTGCAATTAAATTTGATGCTTCGCAAAATATGCGAATCAATTGAAACAATCTTGTGATTTCAGCACTAGCCAACAAAAAAGAAAATTCCTTATACTTATAATGTGTTCACTTTGGCAGTGGGAAATCATTCTGTGCATTTTTCCAAATGTTTAGGCTAAAAGTAAAATTAAAGACATTTAAAAAGTTTAAGTAAGAAATCTGATTTAAATACAATAAAATTTAAATTTTCAGAATATGCTAATCAAATGAAATATATTCATATTTATACACAAAATATATTGCCTAAATTACAAAAAAATATTCTGCTATTTTAAAGTCCTATGTTAATACTTTGTGACGCTAAAAGCATTAGAAAGCTACTTTTAGCGACTTTACAGTCCCGTTTCAAAGAATTTTACAATAGATTGTGGATTTTCTGGGATAATAAATCGCTACACGTGTCTGTTTGATTTTCTTACAAATTCTGATGTGCCAAATTTGTGCCAACTCTGAGGGTCTGTTAAATTTCGATCAAAAAAATTCCATTCAATGTTTAAGCTGTATAGATGTATGCATATTTGTTTAAACATTATTTATGATGCCTGTCAAAAATGTACATGAAAAATGTATTCACGACTACTTTCCTGTCGCCGCGACGAAAATGGGGAAAATGGAAAATGGGAAATAGGATGGGGAAATACAAAAAAAAAAGCAATTCCGACGGTCACATGTGCTTCAAATTAAAATATTCGCCTTTCATCTAAGAGCAATAAATAACCATACCAGACAGACTTACACGCGAATTCCAATAGATATATATATATATATATATAATATATGTTCAAACATACTATATTCATACACGTGCCCAGGCTTTTTTTAATGATAAGTTTTCTCTACTTGCTCTTTTTCACAGCTGAACGAGTTTTATCCGATCGCCCGTTTGTCACATAAATTGGAGGTGCTCAACATGTCAACGAACGTGTCTTCGACCCCCACTGTGGATAAGTCTTATACCATTGAGGTCGTCAAGCCCGAGGATCACGAGGCTGTGCTCTCCATGCTCAAGACATTTTTCTTCAAGGTATATTTGTTGTTAGTATTCACAACAGATCAGTTGAATTGCCAATTCGATCTGTATTTTGATAGTTTAGCTGACTTTTCACCCATAACAAAACAATATCGAGACAATTGATCGAATCTCATCAACTAAGCATAATGAATATTAAGTAGGAATCACGTGCCGTCACATCGGCGAAAGATCAGCTTCATTAAATTCACCTAAAGTTGATTTTGCATTTTAAGTCACATAAATTAATACCTTCTGCTTATGAATAGCAACTGGGTATTACAGGCTACTGGGTATTGCCCTAAACTTTAAATATAACTGTTTGCATACAATTGCATTGATATTCGGAAAAACATTAGTGTTTTGATAATTAATTTACATATCCTAGAATGACTTTGAATTTATATGGCTTTGATTTCCGGAAATTTCATAATAATTGCGCAATAAACACAAACACTATAAATTAAATGGCAATAAAAAACTGTGAAAGTTATAGAACTAGACTATTGAAATCTCATTAACATATCCTGAATATTTTTGATGATAATGCCATAAATACAAGCGATATATTATATTATAAATGCAGTTTAGTGAGGGCCAAGAAACTTTTCTTGATATATGTATTTTTACACCGTTGACACGCATTCTGCAAATTTAGTGAGGGTCAAAATAACGAGGAGTTACATTCTCGTTTATTGGCACAGGGTATTTCCCAGTCGCTCACCTTCAACTAAGGTAATTAAACACGTTATGCTTAGTTGTTTTGGGGTGTTTGCTTACATTTTTCGAATACACTCATAGCAAAGTGAATGGAATCCTTGCCCAACGCATCGGTGACTCATTCGGGAAGTCCCTCTTAGCGTTTAGTTCTTTTCCCGCAATCTTTGCACTTTGGAGACCCGAAACCAGTTTAAACACGTCGTCGTAGGTCATGTGAATGAATGACTCGACTGACGGAATGAGGCTGACTTTGAAGATCAGCGACTGATTAACTAGTTTATCTCTGAAATGAGCATGAATTGTGCCGAAGCGTTCAAGCAGATCTTGCATTATGCACTCACTTCCACTCCAGTTAACTTTACAATTACTAATTCTATAATTTTTCAAGTCAAGTTGATGCCAACCACACCCCGAACACCACCGTCACTATATATATTTCATATTCATACTATATATTCGCAAAGCTCCGGTTCCGTTCCATTCTACTTTGTTCGGAGTGCGATAAATTCAATTATGAATAATGTTGATGAGAGAGATAATAATATTGCATTGCATGCGTGTATAAATCATTTGAATACAAATGATTCAAAAGATCTGTAATCGTGTCACGTAATTACACACAGCAATTTGTTTAGATTTGCTGAATCCAATCTGTCATTTTGCATAATGCTGGCAGCAACATATCTTGAATTGTGCATAAAACATTCATAATCGTGTCAAAATGAATTGATAACCTGTTCAGCTTGGCGCGTGGATAGGAAAATTACTGTTTCAGTTGTTTGAATTTAAGTCTGGCTTTATGGTTGATCATGTTTTTAATGGCGCATGTTTCTGTATTGTATCTTGTAGGATGAACCTCTGAATACATATCTCAATTTGGGAGAATGCAGCGATCTGGAAAAATACTCGATGAAGTCGCTGGGGGATAATTGCTCATACAAAGCGGTCACCAAGAGCGGCGAAATCATTGGCGTCTTCATCAATGGACTTTTAAAACGACCTGTAAGTAAAGCTCATTTTCTAGATAAATATATACGAGTATATATAATTAATTATAATCAATAATCTTATATACATATATAGTATTATAATCTAGAAAACGTTAAGCTTAATTTTGGAATATTTAAATAAGAATTCGTATCAGTGAAATATGTACTTTTTAAAGCTGTCTACAAATATTTCTGACATTTATTTATTTTTATATTTTCGGTAGCCTCCTCCGGCTGCAAATGATCCGCCACCAGCAAAGGCCGCCGACGGCTGCACGCATTTAAAATTCAAGAAGATTCTGGGCCTGATGGACACTGTGGAGGAGAGGTTCAACATCTTTGATCTGTATCCCAACGAGGACACAATACTTGATGGCAAAATTCTTTCCGTCAACACCAATTATCGCGGCATGGGCATTGCGGGAAGGCTCACGGAACGCGCCTACGAATTTATGAAGGAGCATCACATATCTGTTTACCACGTCATGTGCACCAGCCACTATTCCGCCGTTGTCATGGAGAAGTTGGGTTTCCATGACGTCTTCGAGATGAAGTTCGCCGACTACAAAAAGGATGGCGAAGTTGTCTTCAAGCCACCAGCACCGCATGTTGCCGTTCGTGTGTTGGTCAAGGAGTTCGGCAAGGATGCGCCAAAATCATTGTTGTAATTTAATTAAAAATTAGTAGTAGTTGTAGTTGTAGTAGTAGTAATGCATTTTATATATATCTATATATATATATACTTTATATGCAATTTATATGTATATGAAATATGTGATTTTTTTAGTTTGTAGTTCGGTGGCGGGTTCCCAAGTAACATTTCCGATTAACAAATTTTTAATTTTCATTCGTTATGTACTTTCAATTAAACAATATTGGAACAACAAAAAAAAAGAAGAAAAACAAGTACAACTTACACATACATACATATAAATATTGATGCAATTAACTTCACACGTCGAAGCGTTATTTTAAGTGTTTTAAAAATGTGCTCAAAGAATGCTAAATAAAATTAAATTAAACAAGTTCTTAAAATTAAAAATGCAACTTCCATGTTTTTATTCATAGACATCCGAATGTATTTATAGACTATACATTCAAATGAAGTTTAGCTTTTGGACGACGGGAAAGACCAATAATGTTTCACAAGACTTCCCAAAAGCAACAGGTGTGAATTCCCTTAAGATAATCGATATGCGACCGAATAAAGTCATACTTAATTTAGAGTATCGATCAGATCGATGACGGGGAAACTACACAATATTATAAAATTATTTTGCATATTAATTTTTTTGAAATTCCCGCGACACTTGAGTCGATAAATATTCAGCATAAACTCAGCCTAAAGATAGATAATCAATTTCTCTGAATTCCCCTATATCAAGTATATTATTGGGCGCCTGAATATTTATTAGTTTAATGCCTATAAGTAAACACAATTTCCCCAATCAATTTTGCAAAAATAATTATCTATTTAGTTCTACGTATATATACAATTTGTCACAAAAATTTAACGATTATTTGGCCGCTGCTCTGCCCAACGGATCATTGGCCAGACGCTCCACCATCCGTCGGATTTGCTCCTTGTTGCCATATTTTTGGGCATCAGCCACAACCGAAGCATGATGTGAATTGGCTTCTGCTGAGATTTCGTCCCGTATTTGCTTATTAATCTGAAATGAATGTCTTTAGAAAATACATTTGAGTGTTATTGTGTTATTCATACAGCATATTGAATTCGTTACTCACTTGACTGAGCTAAAGCCGAAGATGGCACCTAGAATGCCCAATGACGCTAGGAATAGAGCTACCTTCCAGTTGGAGACGCGATCGAAGCCCCTAATGCCATAGTATGGACCAGCATTGGGATCATAATTGGGCTTCACTTCCCACGGATGAATCGTTTCTCGGGCGCTGCTTCCGCCTGCATTCCACATCAAACTATCATCGTAATCCTTGCGAGACGACGGCTTCACCAGCGTCTGATATGCCTCGGTGATCTTAACGAATCGCGCTGCACCATCCGATTGCACAGCAGCGTGTTTAACATCAGGATGATACTGTAAGGAAACCAGTTTGAATTTACATGCAACGAATTTAAATTGCACTTGTTGCACCTGTTTCGAGAGCCTCAGAAACGCATTGCGTATATCCCGTTTGCTGCAATCGTGACTGAGATTGAGCACATCGTAGTGCGTTTCAGCCCTTTTGGTGTTTAACTTTGCTGTCTGTGCAAAACTGCGCATAAAATGCAGTACAACATTTAATTTATATAACAAAAACAATGCAAATAAGTTTGCTACCTACTTACGACGGCTAGCCGCTTCGATGCCGAGCGTATAGCTCGGTAGCCGCAGCATATTGAGCATTTGCGCTCACTTTTCCACTAGTGCAGTTCCAAATAACAAATACCGCAAATAACCAAATAATAAATAAACAAATAATTTTACGAAACGCATTAGTGTTGAGTAATGTCGGCTGCGAACAGCTGCCAAGGGTGGCGATAGTATCGAGTATCGAATCGGTATATATCTGTATATATTAAGAGCAAAAATATTACATTTTCAGCAACAGCTTGCGGTCACACTGTCGCTGTCATGACAACCAAAATAGCGCTCTTTACTACAAATAAAATAACAATAGTTTAGTAAATTAAAATGAGTAGCGAACAAAAAGCAATAGAATTGCAAATGCAAGTGCGTCGCAATGCCAGCGAGTACCAAAATTCGATCAAAGACCTGTACTCATGGGAAAAGGACATCAAGAACCGCGAGGAGGCGATGAAAAATGCTCCCGCTCCAACCATCGATTCCAAAGTGAGTAGAGCGCGCACATGCCGCAAAAAATGTCAAGTGGAATTTGCATTAATTGTATACTTTAACGTGGTATAGAAACTGCCAGTGCGCAGCCATGTGGACAAGTCAAGTAAGCCCGCAGAGCAGAAGGCGCAATCAGCTGACAGCCCCGCAGGATCAACGGCAAGCACGCCCACTGAGAAGCAGGACTTGCCGCAGGATGCGTTGGCGCAACAGCACAAGAAGGCCAACGACATTAAAGATCGCGGCAATAACTATGTGAAGCTAGCGGACTATGAGAGGGCCATCGAGGCATACAATGAGGCTATTGAGGTTTATCCACATGATCCCATTTACTTCATTAACCGCGCATTGTGTCACCTCAAGCAGGAACGGTAAGCAATATATCTGTATTAATTTAAAACAAAACTATATTCTTGTACACGTCGTAGTTATGGCAACTGTGTGGATGATTGTGAGTCGGCCATCGCCTTGGACAAGACCTGTGTCAAGGCCTATTATCGTCGCATGCAAGCAAACGAATCGCTAGGCAATAATATGGAAGCGCTCAAGGATTGCACCACGGTACTCACTCTTAATCCAAAGAACGTCGAGGCAAAGACCAGCTTGGAGCGCATCAACGATCGCTTGCGTAAAAATGGTACACGTTACAATAATTTCTATCATCGTTGCAATCCTAATTGTGCTTCATTTCAGCTACTAAGAACGGTCCCAACTTCAGTGCGGCAAATGATAATTTAATTGATATTTTACCCTTTGATAAGCCGGCTTACAAGCGCTCCAAACAGTCCATGCGCCGTGTGCCGGTTGTGGATATTGTAACACCTCGAGCCAAACAACATGAACCTCAGCAATTGCGCATCTCGGATGATGAAATTGATAAGATCTTTAACAGCAATTGTGGCCCGTTTACAGAGGTGAAAAGGGATAATACACAGAAGCCGACAACTAAGCCGGAAAAAATAGTAGAAGTCGATCAGCAACCAAAGCAAATAACTGTTCAGCCAAAAGTCATTGAGAAGAGCACAACATCCTCTGAAAAAGTAGTCAAAACTGTTTCCCAAGAGCCAACAAAATCAAAAGATACCGATAAGAATGTGAAATCTGTTGAAAAAAACAATTTGAAAGCAACAAAAGAAGAAGTAAACAAATCTGAGAAGACTATTAAAATTGCTGAAACTGCTAAAATCAACAGTAAATCCGAGTCACAAGTTAAACAGTCCTCACCGACAACAATGGAAGTAAGCCATGAAAATAGAGATTCATTAAATAATTAGTGTATTTAATTCATATATTTTACAGCGTATTCCCCCTGCACCATCTGGCACAGCTCAGTTCTATGTGACCTGGAGGGAATTATCTGCGGTGCAGAAATACCACTACTTAAAGTCCATTGAATTGCCAAATTTGTGCAAAATTCTTGGCGCTAGTTTCGATTCAGATACGTTTTCGGATCTGATCCAAACCCTGAACGAGTTCTATGTGCCCAACAAGGAGCCAACAACAGCAGCTGTGCTATGGGAGATTTCTAAAAACGGCGAGTTCACCATATTGGCAATGCTCATGTCCAAGGAGGAAAAGAAAAGTAAGTACATAATTCATTCTATTCGTTTAGTTAATATTTATTTTGTGCATATCTATTTCTAGTGGTTGCTTCAATAATGGCTGCCATTAAAGAGTTCCCCAAAAGCAATGCTGAATTATTGGTGAAGCTTAAAAAAACTTATAGCGTAGCTTAAAAAGAAAATTGTTCCAAACGAATTACGTATTTGATCTGTTTCAGATTATTAGCTCAAACATTGAATCGTTTTAAAAATGTTGAATGCAAATAGATAAAAAAATATTTACAAAATCAAAATGTAGTTGTTATTACACAATAAGAACAGATGTGCCAGAAAACAAAACAAAACTATATTAATACACATGTAAGATGTAATAATCTGTAGTCTATTTAATCGTAATATTACATTGCATATTAACAAAAGTAAACCATAAAGCACCAAACCATTTGCAATAACAACGCCAGCAGCAAATGATGATTATCAAGTTTTTGCCAGAAGTAACTGAATACCATGCCATGGAATAAAAGAACGAGAACGAGAACACGAAACGTCGCCCAAGCAACCAACGAGCGAGCGAGCGAGCAATGAATATTAAATAGCAAATTGAGTAATATGAATTAGTGTAATTTACATAAATCAACGTGTATTAATTCAATCAGAGAAAGCTACTACCTAAAACGTAAGTATATCTCTGTGCCTATATAAATATGTATGTATTTCTTGTAAACAAAACGGCTCCATTAAGTGATTTAAAGTTGAAACTGTGTGCTGATGATGGGTTAACTGCATGGCATATCATTACAACACCAGCGAAACAAGTGTGAAGTGTGCACTACAGACGAGTCTGCTCGACTTTTTGATACCCGACGACTGACGAATGTTTATTTGTCTATTGAAAATATATGTGGAATATATGTATGTATGCATTTTTTTTACTTTTAAACATGTTTAATATCCTGTAAATCCACATATAGGTTTTTTCCAGTGTCTCCACTGACACCAACATTTTGAAATGTAAGGAAGCTTAGTATCTAAATTCTAAAGCTAAATCTGTCTGCGTTGAAATGTATCTGATCACTATTTGGGGGTCTTTACGATATTGTTGTACTAAGACTGTCACTAACATATACTACTCTTCCACTCCGCTCTACTGTTGGGTATAAAAAGGCGACAACTAATCTGGGGGGCGGGCGCATTCACACAAATTGTGAGAGCTACTCGAGAGAATTCTCGACAATGCCGAAGCCAGATTTGTGTCAGCGTTCGGCTCCCCAACCATTAATTGCGTGAGAGCCGATGGCTATGGCGATGCCGTCGGCTCTGTATTAAGTAAACGTACACGGGGCTTAGCTTAAGCCCATTGTTGCCGCAGCTAGTTATAATTTAATTTACATTTTTCTCGTTCTTATCGTTTCATTTCGTTTCGTATGAGCGCTAGTCTCTCTTCTCTATAGTGTGTGTGTGAGTGAGAGTGAGTGCGAGACTCGACATGGTTGCCAGATGAGCGCAATGTTGAGCGAGCGCACTGGCAACTCCGCCGACGAAGCTAAGCTTCATTAAGCAGAGATGGAGAGGCAGCGAACGGAGCGCATGATCGGCCAGTTGCTGTCCACACTCTAACAGATTTAGATATCGCGCTCCGACTGAATGACAAATATCAAATAAAATACACAAAATAAACGACAAAATAAGCGAACCCGCCGTAGTAATTACAAACAAACATACCCAAATACATATATATTCGTATGTACATCGCGTATACGAAGCGTGAAACACAAAACGATCGAATAAACGTAAACAATTACAGTTAAACACTAACGGAAATTTGTGTAAGTGTGTCTGTGCGAGTTGGCAAATTTAAATGCAATAATATACTTATATTGTATATCAAATCAAATTGTAACTAACAAGTGGAAGCATTTGCAAAACAAAAGAGAAAGCAACTGTGCAAAATACAAAATGATGTATTGTAGTTGAAATACTTTGTTGTTGTTTTTATACTATAGATGCATGCAAATAAACAACTAATTTAAGCGATGCAAAAAGCGGCGAAAAACCAGCAAAATTGTTGCAAATTAAGAAAAGCCGTAAAATGTGCGCAAGTGACTCTGTGTGTGTGTGTGTGTGAATGTGCATTTATGTGTGACAGTATTGTGTACTAAATTCGAACATATACGAAAATGTGGAAAATTATTAAGAGCCCCCAAAACAATGAAACTCCCACCAAAATCACAAAAACACGCGCAGCATCAGCAAAAATTCAAAATACGCACACCAACAAAGCTCGGCTCAGCAGAACGCGAGTAAAGGAGACAGCGCAAACAAGCGTGCGTGCATGTGTGTGTGTGTGTCGGTGTGTGTGTAAGAGAGAGAGAGAGAGAGCGAAATAGATGAATACTAATACCAATGTAGACGTACACGTACACGTACATCGTTTACCTTTCATTTCAATCACATTCAGACGGATAAACAACCCGAGAGTATCTGTAAAAGAATGCAAAACTAATTTGTCAGCTGTTGTTGTTGGGGTTGTTGTTGGTGTCTTGGTGTCTGGCACAACGAACATCTTCAAAGACAGAGATCTGTGCGCAAAGTGCCCGCCCACCTGCCTCACGACGTGCCTAATTTATGCTGAGCCCCCCGCCAAACCGGAGACGTTAAGCCAAGTTCAAATCCAAGCAGACGATCTCAGCCAGTTTGCTTGCTTGCTTTGCTCACTTGGCTTGCGACTCTTGTGCTCTTTATCGTGCTGCTTGTTGTTGTTGTTGCTGTCGGTCTCTTCTTATTTGCGCTTAACGCTTCATCGCTCGTTTCAACCTGTGCCAAGCGCAAAAAAGTAAAACATCTACCATCCCAATAGCCCAAAATAAGACTACAGCGACCACGACAACAACAACAGCAGCAGCAGCAGATATAATAATAACAACATCAGCGTCGGCTGACTCTCAAGCGTCAGAGACAGCAACAACAACAAATGGAATATCAGCAAAAGACATAAAATTCAACCGGTTGGTTGAGTTTCAAAGCCGCCGTCGCAGCAACAGTAACAGCACCAACAGCAACAGCAACGGCAGCGGCAGCGCAGCAGCAATAATTTGTAAAAACAGCAGAGAAGAGAAGCAACAACAAAAACAAACGAAGCAAAATAAATGGCTGATATTTATTTGTATTTATAAATAAAAGCAGCTTCGGGGGGGTAAAAAGATCTTTGCATAGTTTCTTTTCTACACAGATCCGCTTAGCTTCTTTTGCCTTTCTTTTTTGTTGTTGTTCCATTGTGGAGCATTCGGCAGCGGCATTTAAATCGGCATTTTGATAACAATTTCCAAGCGGAATATTCCATGAGTTTCTGCAAAAGACATGCTAATTGTTTATAATTAAATGCCGATAATTCCATTAAGCTGACGAGGACAATTTCGCATTGCGAAAGTAGCTTAACAATAAATAGGCAAAATCCTTCGTTGAGTTGTTGCCGCTTTCATTCAACTTGACAAAACCGTGTTGATCTAGATACATTCTGAAAATGCGGCCATTGATGGTTTTTCGCTATGATTCATTTACTAAATTACTATATTTAGCTGACAATCTTAAGCTCAAATGCACTTGAATGCGATGACGCATTTGGAAAAAGTCATAGAAGGCCTTTTGTGTCGATGGCAGCTACTTCAATATCTTCTTTTTTTTTTGTTGTTGTGGCGTAAGGCAGACGACGTGTTTAATCAAATCTTTAGACCCTATGCGCTAAACAAATTGATTAGTATTAATGTTGTTGCCATATTGCCGTTCGATTCGTCTGTTACTGTTTCTTTTTGGGCCCTCTCGCTGGGCACACGTCAAAAGAGATTGAAAGATTTGAGATTTTCGCCAATCTGCGTGTGTCTATTTGCAGTTCGCACAAATTGAAATCATGAGTTGAGCACGGTTGGTGCTTAAAAAGCCAGACGGTCTGTTTATCAACGCCACAGTTCTGGTCCAACTCTGCAGCTAATCCGACTGTAATTGAAATGTTGTCGAAAAAAATCACATGCCGGCGGCAATTAGCACAGCAGCAATGGCAACGGCAAACATGAGAGTTGGCATTTCATATTTTATTTCGAATTTACTTCATATTTATAACTCAATTTTGTGGTCAACTCGTGTTGTAGTTTATGGTCAGCACGCTATTTCATTGCAATGTGCGTTAGTCTGTAGTCGACTCTCAAATACCCAGCCACGCAATTACTACAGGTTTTTTGTGGGCGTGGCGAAATCGAGAAATACAAAATTAATTCTCCCAAAATTAGGTAGCGTTAAATATGAAATTTAGTTGATAAATTGGGCAAACAAGAGACGCCTGAAAAGGGTTTAAATCAAGGATTTGCTTCCACATTTTTTCTTGTCCCTCGAGAAATACAAAATTAATTCTCCCAAAATTAGGTAGCGTTAAATACGAAATTTAGTTGATAAAATGGGCAGTCAAGAGACGCCTGAAAAGTGTTTAAATCAAGGATTTGCTTCCACATTTTTTCTTGTCACTCTTGTAAAAAAAAAGTGGAAGTTCCTGAAGATGGAAAGAATTCAAGTCAAGGTTTTCCTTCATGCATGTTTCTTTGTTAATTTTGTGAAACAAAAAAAACAATATACCATTTTTTCATTTGAAAACCTACAATTTGTATATATCTTAATTATTAATATTCACATGCGTGAATAGAATGGTTATATTATAAAAATCACAATAAATAAATAATAAATAATAGTTATACTAGTAGTTGTAAGAGAGGCAGAAGGGGGTGTGGCTAAGATTTAATATAATCGGCAGTTGTGGGGGACTAATTAAAGCAATGCTGTTACACAAATATACATATATTCATTATACCCTTGTGCCGGGTATTAAAAGTCAGCTATTATGAACTGTGCTGCTTGGGGGTTTTTTTTTTCGTTTTGTGTTTTATTAAAATGCTAATAAAATGTTAAACATTTTGGAGGTGTGAGCAAAAAGCAAAAGATTGACCGAAAAAGAGAAGACCGTTTACGCTGCTCGTTGTTGTTGTTGCTGTGGTTGTTGTTGTGTCTCAAGGATGCAGCGGTCGAAGATGCCACAGCAATTGGCCAACGGCCACGGCTGCTAAAAAAAAAAAACAGTCGAGTCACGCTGGCTTTAACTTCCGGCTCGGGCTACCGTCAATAACAGACGGCAACAGGAACAACAACAACAACAACGGCGACACTTGAAGAGTATCTACAGGTTCTTCGTAGCTTCTTCTTCTTCTTCTTCTCATCTTCTCCGAATTTTTTGTTTTGTCAAGAATCTATTTTATTTATATTTTTAGTAATTTGACGAAGTTTGTTTTGTTGTTGCTGCTGCTGCTGCTGCTGTTGCGTCAAACTAAATCAAATCACTTGAGTTATTTAAAAATATAAAGCATTATTGTTGTTCTCTTCTGTTGTGTTGTGTTGTGTTGTTGGGGGGGATAAGCAAAGTTTTCGCAAATGTATCACATATCTCAGCACGTCGCTGGCTGAGTCGAAGCCGAAGCCGAAGCGTTAATTTAATCAAAATCATTGCGACAACACGACACAAAAGCAACAACAGCAGCAACAACAGCAGCAACGTCAATGAATGCGCGACAGCAGCAACAACTAAAGACGATAGCTTGGGGCAGAGCTCAGTGCTGATTGAGTACATTTCTTTGCCATAATGACGATGCCGTTTACAAGGCACAATTAAATGAAAATATATCTGAAGAAGATGTTGCAAATAGAACAACTCGATACAGTGTCTGCAAAAGCTGTGGCGCATTTAAATAAGCGCAGATAAAACAACATAACCAGACAAACAACAATGGCAACAAATTCGTTATTCAAAACGCAATTAAATAGCTAGAAAAAAATATAAATAAGCACAGCACTCAATCATTTGACAATGATATACTAAGTATTTAGCATGAACAGATTTTATCTTTCCGAATTTCCTCTTTTTTGTTGCATACTTAGCAGCGCTGCGATCCAAACCAGAAACTTTGTTGACATAGAAAATATATAAAAAGTATTTGAGAATGAATATAGAAATGATATAAATTTCACGATTTGCAAGTTCATTAATACAATCTCTATCAGTAATTAAACTTGATATTGGTTTTCTCATTAAACTCTGCGCTGAGCACGTGATTGAATCTTGGGAAGTTCCACGTTCACGTTTACAGTTGAATTCTATAATTAATTACAGTCTACAATTGAAATGCAATAAAAACGATGCCGATGGCAGTTTAGCAAAGTTTATCTCGCTTGCTGCTTTAATACCCGGTAGCCATAGGGTATACACTGCTCTGTGTCATCCGGAAATGCGGCGGGAAGCGACTTCCTAAAGTATTTATATTCTTAATCAGCGTCAGATGTCTGACTGTCTGTCCACAATGAAAATCGCATTCTAAATAATTTTAGAATATTTCTAGAATTCTTAGTTACTTATTTTTGTGTTTGAGGTGCGATTATCTCATAGTCGAGCACACTATAATGCTGCTTTCATACTTGTTATTTTAATTTCGCAGTGCCAATGCAAACTTGTGGTCCAAAGGCTAAACGAGATATAATGTTCAGTATTTGTCGACATTACGACGTCATTGTGTTATCACAGAGCTTCCGAGCACAAAGAATTTAAAATATGCACAGTTCGCAATCACTTTAAAAGCCAAACTTATTGAAGCGCAAATGATATTTAATTCGTTCTAAGTTGTTTAGTATCATACAATATTCCCAGAATTGTCGCATAACTGAAAGAAAAAAAAAACCAAACGACGACTTCTTTATAATCAACACAACAAATAAGAAACTCTGGAAAATTTATACATTTTTTTTATGCTAGTCAAATTGCAGTGCTTCCCACTAACAAAAGATCGTAATTGGAGTGATTGTAAATATAGAAAGACAAATAATCGATTATGGTAAACTGCTAATAAATCGGAATATTTTTTTTCTTTCTCGTAGAACAACAATCGGAGCCATGCTATAGTGGGTAGACACATCGGAAAGGATGTTAGTGGAGTGCAAAGGTTTATTGGATAACTACTTTTGGATATGAATATGGAATTTGAATTTCCGGACTTTTGTAAGTATGAAATAAATGAGAAAATATAAGATAAGAGTTCAAGCGAAAACATATCTAACAAACAGAGAATAAAAACATTTTTTTTTTGTTTTAAATATTTCCGTTATCAAAGTCTTTCTATCTGTATAGTCATCGTTATTGGCTATTTCATGTGGCTTCATTTTGGGCATATTTTAATAATTAATTATTGAATTATTGCCTTCGCAAATTAATTATACAAAGCGTATTCTAAGCGATCGAAGCCGAAGCAACAAATTTCACTTGTAAAACTGGCAAACAGATTTAATATCATGATCAAATTATAATGGCCAACGGCAAGGTTAGCGGCAGCGTATAAATTGTCCTTCGGCTGGTCGCCAGCAACAACTGCAAGAATAATAATAATAACAAAGCTATCGTTGGCTACCCAAAATAGAAGTCAAATAAAATAAATTGATGTAGCAGTCGACGTGGATGTGCTTAACAAATTTCGGCTTAGAGCTGGCGAATAGACAATCTAAAAAACCCACGGCTGCCAAAGCAAATACCTATAGAGCGGCATATATATATGTATATATATCTATATATGCATATCTAAATAATGTCGCCTCCCTGAGCAGAGCATTGTTTGATCAATAACTTGGCCAAAAACCGAATTCAAGCAAACCCAAACTGATTGAATTTCTCCACTCGGCAGTGCAAAATTCCGACGTTTGCCCGCGAGTTGATACACATCGAAATAGCAATATACATATATATATATAAATAATAGTACAATTAAAAAGCACGAGACTTGTAAAACAGAGTATTTAAAACAGCTGAGCTTTGGTTTAATGCGATTATGATTTTTTAATGAGTCAAAAACACAGTTGGAATAACAGAAGGCGAAAAACGTTCGTTTTCATTTCAATTGGGGATTTGTTTTTATTGCCTTTTCTGTATTGAATTTGATGGTTTGGATTTTCATGCACATTTCGGTTTTGGCTTCTGCTTCTCTCGCCTCGATTTTCCGTCGTGCCTTGGGAAAAGCGCATTTTCACTGCTCAGCGAGTTGTGAAAAGTGCATCAACCGCTTGTGCGCTCACATGTGCGTTAGATAATTGTGTGTTTTCGAGTATCTTTAACTTTTAGTTTTTCATTTGCACTTGGCACAAATCGCAGCCAACCATTTAGCCAGCTAAACTGCTAACTTGGCTGTTAGTGCATTCCGTTTAGGCTCAGCAAAAAGGCGTACAAATTGTTTCTAGTCGAAAGCCATCAATTTATTTTTAAGTCGACAATTCAATTATGGATTATGCCAAGGCACTAAATGGTAATTTCTTCCAACAAATACAAATACAAATACAAAAATATAAGTGAACAAGTGTGTGTGTGTGTGTGTGTGTTTTGTGTTGTTTTTGCATAAATTACTTAAACATTTTGCTCGTGCTCAATTGAGTCGCGCTTTTATCGATCAAACAGCTGGCAAAATACCTTCGCTCTCAGCTGCAGTTGGAATTTGTGGTCTCTTATCAGTCGATACGACGATACACGGGGGCTCATTTATCAGCGAACTGTTCTACATGTTTTTATTCGACTATTTATGTGAATGAGAACGCCCCTTAAATTATTAACGACACTTTTCAGAGCCAGGCCTGTGCTATTATATCTTCCAATATAGGCGGATATCCACAGTCTGGGAAAATAACAAAACTTTGCCGATAACTTCCGAAGATTATGAAATGTCCACAGCAATTATCTCTGCTATTATAATATAAAATATGCAAGCTCGTGGCGCAGACTGTCTAACTATAAATTAACATTAATGATGAAATACTAATTTCAATATTCGACTGTTCATCAATTTTTTGACCACTAGAACTTACAGCTGTGACGTGATTTTTCTAACATTTGCTGAACATTATTAGAAATCAATTAATCAATGTTGTCTACATTATGTAATTATATTATTTTGATATTGCTAAAAATTATATATAGCTAATTATAACGAATTTAATTAAACTATTTTATTTTAAGTTATCATTTATTATAACAAATTTAATAATGTAAAGTAAAAAATAATGTAACTTACTTATAGTGTTAATGTTAATTTTCTGGCATTATGTTAACATTTTTAGAATCAATTAGTCTGTGTAGTCGACATTATGTAATTATTTTATTGAATTTAAATAAGTTAGTTATTTGATATCTGAACAAATTACGAATAAAATGACGAATTATGTATTATTATTTTATTTAATGTTTTAATTGATAATAATTAATTTAATAAAGAAAATAATTTTTAATTAAAGCTACATTAAAATTATTTACAATTCCTCTATAACAACTAAAACTTCGACAAGTCTTTTTTTGTATTCCCTTTATTTATCTGCTGAGAAACAGAACTGTTACTTAACATTAGCTTAACATTATGCTGTCGCTTTTACTCATGCTTAACATTCTTTGCAGCTCGCCCAGATTTCATGGATGGCATTGACAATGAGGCGCTGGATTTGTTCATGCAGGCTGCGGGCGTCGGCGGCCTCGACGAAGCGCCACAACACAGCCACAACGCCGGGCTGGGCGTGGACAGCGTGGGCGGAGTGTCGAAGCTGGAGTCGCCGCACACGCCGCCAATGAACGTGCTCGATGCGCAGCTGACGGGTCGAGGCATGGCCATGCCGCTGGCACATTTGCCCGAGAGTCCGCCCGACTCGGGCTCCGAGCCCGCCTACAGTCCGCTGGGCGAAGCACATGGCGTGGGGCTGACCGGGCGGGACCTCATCTATCCCGGTCTGAGCAACATGCAGCACCAGCAACACCAGCAACAACAACAGCAGCAGCAGCAGCAGCAACAGTCGAGCATGTTGCCAGCAGAGCTGCAATTCGCATCGCCAGCGCAGCAGGGACATCAGTTTGTATCGCCGGCGCAGGATGTGCGCGTCAAGCACGAGGCTGGCCTGGTGATGAATGCCAACAGTCTGCTCTGCCAGCAACAGCAGCAGCAACAACAGCAGCAGATGAACGAGCAACAGTTGCTGCTGCAGCAACAGCAACATCACGAGTTGCCGTCGGATCAGCTGCTCTATCAGCACTACGACAACAGCGCTGGCTTGTATTCAACTGGCAGCTATCAGAATCTGTCCAGCATTTCCACCTGCATGTTGACCTCATCCCTGGGATTGGGAGATCGCGTCCAGGTCATCGGCACCAGTCAGTTGTCCCTCAACCGCTGCTCCACACCATCAACTCCAACGCATTCATCGATGTCGCGCAAACGCAAAATGTCCACGCAATTGGATTGTGCCGACTTTGCGCCCAAGCATGACACGGGTCTGCTGATGAGTCCGCTGCGCAGCTCACATCACTCGATAGCACCACGTGACATGGCCGGCAGCAACAGCAGTCCAACAACAGCAGCAGCAGCAGCAGCAACAGCAACAATTGCCAGCCACAGTCACAGCCAGAATCACAGTCACAGCCAGAGCGATCATGATCTGAGCAAGACACCCGCGCATTCACACTGCTCCGCCTCCGTTTCGCCAGCGCTCTCGGGCATCAATTCGCAGGCGGACAACAGCCTGGATGGGCAGACCAGCAATGCGGCCGCTGGCTCTGGGTCGGGCAGCGAGGCTGGCGATCCGGCGTTGACGCAGTGCATCCGCTTCAGTCCGTTCCAGCCGGAGAACTGGCACAAGCTGTGCGACCAGAGTCTGCAGGAGTTGTCCGTCATCTACTATCGCGTGGATGCCGATAAGGGTTTCAATTTCAGCGTGTCCGACGATGCGTATGTGTGCCAGAAGAAGAACCACTTTCAGGTCACTTGCCATGCTCGGCTCCAGGGAGATGCCAAATTCGTAAAGACACCGTCCGGCCTGGAGAAAATCAAATCCTTCCACTTGCATTTCTACGGTGTCAAATTCGAGGCGCCCAACCAGACAATTCGTGTGGAGCAGAGCCAATCCGATCGCTCCAAGAAGCCATTCTATCCCGTACCGTAAGTGCGAAACCTTTCTTTAATCCTAAACAGAGTAATAAATAAACTAGGGATTGTGTTGTGGATAGTTTTTCGAATATAAGTTTCCAGCGATAAAACAAATCTTTTAGCTATTTAAACATTCGAATAGTGTAGCTTAATTTAATTAAAAATGTAAATATTTGAATCATAAAATTATAATCGCAACTTGATCTGTGGGAAGGATCTGAAATTTTTTAAAATACCCTTGGCATTTAATGCGATTCCATTCTCGATCCGGTCCAATCATATACAAATTTCGAAACTTTCAGTATAAAACCCCCTTATGAAATCCTTAATTTATATCATTTTAAAAAACTTAAACATAAAGAACACAAAACTTAATTATATTTTAAATAAAATAGACATGGCATTACAGTTCTTAAGCTGCAGTAATCTAATTAATATATACACGAAAATTATTGTTATAATACGTTCTAAAATCTAATGAAATAGATCAAGATTATTTTTATAATATTTAATATTTAATTCATTTAATATATTACGTTTTTCATTCACCTCTCCATGCAGTATCGATCTCCAGAGCCATATTGTCAGCAAAATCACCGTGGGGCGTCTGCACTTCTCGGAGACGACCAACAACAACATGCGCAAGAAGGGACGCCCCAATCCGGAGCAGCGCTTCTTCCAGCTCGTCGTCGGCCTGCACGTGCACACCACCTCCGGCCACTTCCCGGTGGTCAGCCATGGCAGCGAGCGCATCATTGTGCGCGCCTCTAATCCCGGACAGTTCGAGTCTGACGTGGATCTGTGCTGGCAACGTGGCATCACTCAGGAGTCCATCTTCCATGCGGGCCGTGTGGGCATCAACACCGATCGCCCCGACGAGAGTCTTGTGGTGCACGGCAATCTGAAGGTGTCCGGCCACATTGTCCAGCCCAGCGACAGTCGCGCCAAGCAGGAGATCGCCGAACTGGACACCTCGGTGCAGTTGCGCAACATGCAGAAGATCCGCATCGTCCGCTATCGCTACGAGCCGGAGTTTGCTGTGCACTCCGGCCTGAGGCGTGAGAGCGACACGCGCGAGATTGTCGACACCGGTGTCATAGCGCAGGAGGTCCGCGAGGTTATACCGGACGCAGTCCAAGAGGCTGGCAGCGTGGTACTGCCCAATGGAAATGTTATTGAGAACTTTTTGCTGGTCAATAAGGTAAGCAAATCAAAACTATTTGTTTTAACTATTTTCATCAACACAAAAAAGATATTCAAAATTTTGTTCATAAATGTACGAGTACTATTCTTATACATATATGATTTTGAAATTAGTATTTCGACAATTTACTTTTATTTTTGTGATATAATTATTAAACTTAATTTGGTATACAAAAGTTAAAACATACATCTTATTTTCTATTTTTTAAATAACCAAAATAAGGGGCTGCAAATAATTTTAAATTTTAATTAACAAGATTAAAAAATGATTTAATAAAAAACTTTTTTATGAAACATTTATGAAACTTTTTTACAATACTGGTTAACACAAAACAAAACATACACAATTTAATTTACATTGCTTTTCTGATAAATGACAGATAATAATTAGTTCATTAAAACAAGTTATTTATATAAATCGCTTCCAAATGCATAAATAATAAGTACAAGTCAAAGTGTACCGAAACTTATCCGCTGTGCAGAGAAACCAAAAATGTACCACTTTGTTTGCAAATGTACCAACATACCAATAATGTAACACAAATGTACCAAACGGTTTTTTATAGCGCTGCCACCTAGTGAATTCAAAATGTGATTTGAATTTATTTTCAACAGAAACTTCCCATATGCAAAGCAACACACAACAAATACATTAATTAAACACAAACACTACTAACTGTAACAAAAATATATATTTATTGCCAGGATCGTATACTAATGGAGAACATTGGGGCCGTTAAGGAGCTGTGCAAGGTGACGGGCTCGCTGGAGACGCGCATCGAGCACCTGGAGCGCGCCAACAACAATCACAATAACCACCAACTGCGTGCCAAGGATTTGCTGGAGCCGCGTTGTCTGCTGCCGCCGCCGTCGCGCAACTACAAATCGCACAATCGCAGCGATGGCTACGAGATCTGCTCGAGTCGCGTCATGCAAATAATTATCTTTTTGTTGATCATCGTCATGGCAGCCTGGTAAGTAACGAAATTAAATCTTTTAGAGATCTGTTTTTATTTAAATGAATTTGCAGCTTGGCGGCGGTGTCGACGCTGTACTTTGTGGAGCACAACAAGCAGCAACCGCAGCCGCAGCAGCAGCTGGATGGCTATCAATTGTTCGGCGACACTCGCATCTTTCGCCAGGATGCGCCCACGTCGCGTCTCAGCGACGAGGATCGCCTCAACTTTCAGCACAACTTGCAAACGCTCTTCAAGAACAAAACACACGTGCCGTGGCCCAGTTTGATCTACGGTGCGAGCACCACGCGACCCACGGACAGCACCGCAATACGTTTGGGCGATGGCGAGGAGATTCGGCAGAAGGAGGAGCTGACCGCTCTGATGAGTGATGCGCAATTGAATCCGCCGCTGCCCATACCCACGACCATTGCAAGGATTACGACGACAGCTCCGCGCAACAGCAGCAAACCAATTGCCAGCAAGAACAAGTCCAAGTGGCCCGTCTCCCACGAGGTGTTGCGTCCCGGCGGCAGCCAAGGCGCCGCCCAGAAGCTGCTGCAGAGCGTGCGCGCCGCTGTGGGCAGTAAAGTGTTGCCGGCAGCAACAGCAGCCAATAATGGGACTATAACATCCTCGGAGAAGCCGCAGTCGATACCCGTGTCGCAGGACTTTGAAAACAACTCGATTGACGTCGATCAGCAGCAGCAGCAACAACAGCAGCAGCTGCTGCAGCAGCAGCTGAAGCAACCCCTGAAGCTGGACGAGCACATTGTGGTGGTGGGCACCATTCCCAGCACGGCGGTGGACAATGCTGCAGCCGATCCCACTGGCCAAGCCATACGCAAGCTCAACGCCGGCGATGTTGCCATCTACAATGTGTACAAAACCGTCTCGCCACCGACGGCTAACCTGGCACTGACCACCAACAAGGTGAGCACGGAGCAGACCCATGTGCCGAGCACTCTGTCGCTGCCCCTCGATGTGCCCCCGCCGGCTGCGGTGCGCAACACGAGCGGCGCCAGCAAGGAGAGCAGCGATGCCTTGGACCTGCAGAATCTGAGCAATACCAACGAATCGGAGCCGGCTGATAATCCCATCACAGCGCTGTTTGGCTTCGAGTATCCGAGTGGTCTGCGGGACTCCAGTGTGGGACGACGTTCGGCCAATCAGCGCAGCTTGGACTGGATACGCAACAAGAGCCTGAAGACGCCGCTCTTTGGCCATCCGCCCGAGTGCAGCAAGGACAAGGACGACGAGCACGACAATTGTCAGGTGGGATTTTATAGAGTTGACTTTGAAAAACTTTGAATTTGTTGTGGATAGAAGATCCGATTGGGAACAGGGCCAAATGAAGTCATTATTCTTAAAATGAATATCATATTTTGTTTTAAATTCAAAATTTAAATTGTATTTTTATCTTGCAGTCCACTTGCTTTGAGGAGCTGCAGCCGGCTGCAGCTGCTGCGGATAATGTGGACGCCAATGTGCAGCATCAGCATGTGGAGGACGAGCTGCAATCCGCCGAGCAGGAAGACGATGCTGACATACTGATCATTCAACCCGTGTCCAACAGCAACAGCAATGACACCGCCAGCAATGTGCCCGCATCGCGTGTCTATCACGGCAAGAGCTCGCACAACACGGCCGCCAGAGCCAAGCAATTCTCCAGCGAAACGGATGCGTCCGCTGGCGAGGATGCGCTGTACACGGTGCTCAACGATGCGCCTGTGGCAGCTGTGGAGCATGCGGCGGTGCTGCCCAAAGCGGATGCTGCTGTAGCGACTGTTACAGCGTTGCCGCCGCCTCCTCAGCTGGATTGCTGGAGCATTAGCAGCTGTGTGCTGGCCGGGCTCAATAACTACACCATCGATGTGGAGCACTTCTGTCCCAGTTCGGGCAGCTCCTTGAACATCAGCTATGTGGTGCCCGTGTCACGTTATCTGCAGGCTGTCAGCCTCGAGCTGCACTTCAGGTGGGTCACCCGCAATCAATTGGGGAATTCAAAAAGTAATCAGTTCCCTCTTCTTTAGTTCCAACAAGCCACTGCAGTGGTCGATTTGCAGCAACGAGGATCAGAGCAAGGCGAGCGCGGGCGCACAGCTGAACGAGGATGATGATGCGGCGCCAAGCAGCAGCTGGGTGAAGGTGCTCAAACAGCTGGGCAACAACAAGCTGATCCTGGCCTTGGACATGCCCAGTCGCGGTAACTTTCTGCGCGACTTTATGCTGCGTGCCAGCGCCGACCTAGAACAAGTAATGATCAGCAATACTTCGAAATTAATTCCATATCTAATTCTAATCCCTGTCTGTTTTGTGTTGCAGCAAAAACTATGCGATGACAACGCCCATGTGGCGAACCCTATACTCCAGTACAACTTTAGCATCGTAAGAGATTGTGATTAGTTAAACAATTTAATTTATGGCACGCATCGATTTGTGGCAATCGGAACCAAAATGTTGTGGCATTCTTATTCCACATTTAAACAACAACAAAAATGCATAAACATTTATCGACATTTTAAATAAAAATATTTAGTAAAATGACAAACAAACATTTCTTTCACTTATCGGCTGACTTAGACAACTATCTATGTACACACTATGACTACACGGCAAAGGGCTGATCCTTGCCATCCTCGTGATACTTGATGTACGTCTCGCCGTGCGTAAAGTCCTTGGTGCCCTCCAGGCGACCACGCGGCGGCGCCTTCTCGTAGTCGAAGGCCTTCGCCGACTTGCCAAACAATTGATTGGCCATTTCGATGTCCTCTCGGTACTTGCCCACCACGACCTTTTTGCCGGTAATTGGATCGGTTATGTCACCAAGTGGATAGACGACTTTTTCAACGGCGTGCGTGATGAGGCGTGTCATGCGCTCGGGCAGCTCACGTATCAAAACCACATCGCCGGTTTTGCACAATTTCTGTGGATCGTGCGCAAAGTAATATGTATCCTTCTTGAAGTACTAGAAAATAGATCAACAAATTATTAATTCCAAGCTGCGATCCACGTTAAACTCCATGAACTTACCATGTTGAGGTTCTTGTCCAGCTCCATGCGGCGTATACGTATTTTCGACGCATTCTGCTTGATGCAGGGTATGCATTGGCCCATCAGCAATAAACCACGCGCTGCCATTTTATTCAATATTATTATTTTTTGTAAAGAAACTTTTTCTTTCCTAAAGCTGTTTCGTTTATCAGAGTGTGACCATAAGCAACATTTCTGAAATATGCATTTTAACGCCGAAGGGAAGTACCAAAATACAGGAATCACAAGAATTACCAACTGATTAGACTTCTAAGAGAAATTGAACTTGACTTTCCTCCATCTACTAATTGAAAATCCGCAAAAAAAAAAAAATTATTTCTCAAAAAATGCGAAGTTTAATAATCGATGTTTATCAACGTTTAACCGATGTTGTGCACGTTATAAAAGTCAGTGGGACCACAACCCATCATAAAAATACCATAATTCGGCTTAAATGCAAGTGTGTACACACTGGCGCTACTGATAATCAGCTGTTGCTGTGCAGCTGTTGTGTACACACCTTGTATCCGATAAGAAACAGTTTTGTGTTGTGTGATCTTCCAATTTAAACTTAATACGTCTATTGCATTGGCCTCTTCCAAAACGTTTGCAACCAACTGCATGTAAGAGGACTGCAAGCGTGCCTAAACATCGCACGACACTTACATAATCATGGTAAATAAACAAAGAAGCCGCACAAATTGAAGATGAGTCACAACGACGCAATATGAAAATGATAACTTTGAATTGCAGCTACTAATATGTAAATTATGCTATTATCGTTGTTGTCAATCATTTAAAGAAACGTGGCGATGCATTAGGGTGCCCTGATATTGCCAAACGATTAGATTATTTGATCATCTGCAAGCTAAATTATTGATCTTATGTTGCTTGTTTTCTCAATAGAGCTACGAGGACGAAGATTATCATGTGGATTCTTTTCCCAAAGACTTTGGCTATGGCGCCTACGATCAGGACGGCTTGGAGCTGGAACCCAATTCGTCGAGCAACAGTGAAACGAAGCCACGGATTTTGCTGATGGGTCTGCGACGCTCAGGCAAAAGTTCTATACAGAAAGTCGTGTTCCACAAGATGTCGCCCAATGAGACGCTCTTCCTCGAATCGACCAGCAAAATTGTCAAGGATGACATCAATAATTCCAGCTTTGTGCAGTTCCAAATTTGGGATTTTCCCGGTCAAATTGATTTCATCGAGCCCACTTTCGACTCGGAAATGATTTTTGGAGGCTGTGGAGCGCTCGTATTTGTGATTGATGCCAAAGATGATTACAACGAGGCGTTGACCAAGTTCAAGAACACGGTCATCAAGGCATACAAAGTCAATCCTCGCATTAAGTTCGAGGTCTTCATACACAAGGTAAGCAGATAGCGTTCGCTTATCACGTTTATCGATTGCTTCCTGCAGCTGTTGATTTTCCCCACATTAGGTTGACGGTATTAGCGATGATTCGAAAATGGAATCACAACGCGATATACACCAACGGTCGTCGGACGATCTGAGCGAGGCAGGCCTCGATCAAATCCATCTCAGCTTTCACTTGACTTCGATCTACGATCACTCGATATTCGAAGCATTCTCGAAGGTTGTGCAGAAACTAATACCACAGCTACCTACGCTAGAGAATCTACTAAACATTTTCATACCGGTAAGTTGCATTCATATCACTATTCACTGTTTTTCTTATTGGATTCCAATTGCACAGAACTCTGGTATTGAGAAAGCGTTTCTCTTCGATGTTGTATCGAAAATCTACATTGCGACAGATTCATCACCAGTTGACATGCAAGCTTACGAGCTGTGCTGCGACATGATTGATGTAGTCATTGATCTGTCCAGCATTTATAGGTAAACCAGTTGTTATGACTTGTACTTTAGACATATTGACTGAACTCTACTATTTATTTTGACAGCTCGGAGGAAACTGCCTTTGACAGTGGCAGCTCTAGTCTTATCAAACTAAATAACAACACAATACTCTATCTGCGTGAAGTCAACAAATTTTTAGCTCTTGTCTGCTTACTGCGAGAGGAGAACTTTAATCGGCAAGGCGTCATTGATTACAACTTTATTTGCTTCCGTGATGCCATCAGCGAGGTGTTTGAATTGCGGCTAAAGCGTCAAAAGATGCTTGAGAACGTTGACCAGGACGATGATGAGCTGGTCGACGATCACGGCATAACAATTGCTTGCTCGAATCATGAAAATGATCCAACTGTTGTATCGAGAGCACCAAAAATTGCATGAGTATGAATTCCAATCACCTTTAACTTGGATATCTCATGACTTTCTCATACAAATCACATGTATTTACATTGGAAAATCATTTATAAGTTTTGTCATCGCTTTTTATTATCAAATTTTTATGTTTTTTTCCTTCTATATATCTTTGTTCTATATTGTTAATTCATTTGTTTAGCTCTGCTGCTGTATTTAACGTGAACAACAAGTTGCCCAGCGCTTACATTAACTACACTTAATAATATGTATATTTTTTAATAAAAATTATATTAAATCAAAACATTGATGAATTTCGAGCGATAGAGCTGGAAAAAAAGAAAGAAATCGAATAGAATCGAATCGATTCCAGTTCTACTTAAAATTGTCACCAATTAACGATTTACCTCGATTTCGAAATTTTACTAAAATTTCTATTTGTGACCAAAGTCCTAGCGATGTTTGTTTAAAGTTTTGCGTTTTAAAAATGTATCGAAATTGCTATGGAAGTGCAACTTGTTGGGAGTTATCGAGGTACTATTTTGTGGTATATATCGGTTTTACAACGTGTATTTTGAATATTATTTTTACGGTCACACTCCAACACAGGTGTGAAATTATCCCATAAGAAACAAATTAGTTTTAGTTTTTTGCTTATGTTTATTAATCAAGGCTTAACTAGTTGCAAGTCGTTTTATTTTAATTTGCAGAAAAGTTTTTAAAACTTAACAATTCTCAAAAAAAAGATTCGATTTTGACTCCGAAAAAACAAATCGACTAAAATCGATTTAAAATCGAATCGTTTGCAGAGCAATCTCTCTCTCTGCCATAGAGCAGACAGGTTGACGGCGACAGTTTTCGCTTGTGTGAGTGCATCTCGGTCGTCATACAGCCAAGCAGCAGTGAAAAATGAGCTGCGAAGAAGAGCAGTAGAATTTATTAATTGATGCGCGTTTCAGACTAAAACTGCTAATATTTTCTACTCATCCATCAACAATCGTGTTAATTTAATAATAGCAGTTGGTGTCTGTCTGCCTGCTTTACATACGTTCGTTCGTTCGACGGTTGAAGCATTAAAGTAAAGCAAAAAACGAGTTAGTCGCTGTCGGGTGAAAGAAAGAAATTGTGTGTGTGTGTGTGCATATGTGTTGGTGTGAGTGGAATAGCAACTGCAACAACAAAAACCTGGTCTCGTATGTCCGCTTTCCTTGCTCATTACGGTGCTTTTCTGTGCCCAAAGTGCAGGCGAGTGCAGTCTGGAGGAGGAATCAGCACCAAAAACAACAACAACAACGACAGGTGCGTGCACACAGATACAAATAAAAGCACAATATTTTCTACTTTCGTTGCGTGAATTTGTCATCACTACTGCTTTCTGTCTTGTCTATCTCTGTTGCTTTATTGATTGTTCAAATGCCGCAGCATCCCATGGACAATAGATATGTATTCATTTCGTTTTTGGCTAAGAAATAAAGTGAAAGGTGGCGGCACATCTTCGTGAGGGCTTTTGTCATGTAATTGTTGGCATACTAACAACCATTTGTTATTACTAAAATGCAAAAATTCATTCATTATTAACACTGGAAATTGCAAGGTGCGAGAGAACCATTGATTTAATATGCGGCGGAAAGAGATAGCTAGAGCTGAAAGTGAGCCAGAGCAGAGAAGAATGAGGGCAACAGCGACGACAACGCCGACTTTCTTGACAACGCAAATAACAATCAGCAATCGATAAATATTATTGCAGTTTTGTCGATGCTCGCACAAATACACACGCACACTTGCACATACACACACACACACAAGTCGAGCTTAGCAGCAAATCAGTTAGAAACGGCTGTTGCCTCCCCCTTTCCCCATCCGGCGCTTATGTCATGTGACGGAAGTGAGTTCATAGAATATTATTTTCTTGGTGTCTAGTTTCAAATTTGTATTTAGCAACCCCCAACATTTAATTACAATTATGTATGTACATCTATGACATCATACATAATCGCATACATTCTGATTTTTGACCATTTCCTACCTCAAGAACCTTTCTATCAAACATGACACATACTTTGAGGTTAGGTTTTCAAACATTTGCCGGGTGGTTTTTCGCCGCATGCTCTTTGAAGGGTTGTACCGTATATCGATTGAAACGTCGAGACACGTTTTCGTTTTCACAAAAAGTCAAGACGTCTAGCAAAATAATTATTTTTATTTATTATTATTCGTTACTTAGAATTCTACGGTACAAAGTACCCTCAAGCTGCGTCTAACAAATTAGTACAGTTTAATTGTTGCTAATTTCAAACTCGCGTCCGTTAGGCCAACCAAATAGCGTAAAGTGTGTTAATGTTTTTAATGCTGCCAACACGTGCGGTGCGACTCACAAAAATTTTCATTTTCTTTTCGACATTTTCACAAAAATACAACAAATAAAACATTCTCCAACTCGAACCAAGAGGGCGGTGCCCGCAAGACATAAGCTTACAAACCTTGCTTTTATTTTTTTTTTGGGGAGGTGGGTAAAGAAATCTGAAATAAAATAAAAAAAACCCGAGGCCATTTGTAGGCAAATTAAATTGCTAACAAAGCGTGAAGTTGGTTAGTGGGTTTGTTGTTTTCTGGATGGGTTCATCTTTGTATATATGCAATATGTGCGAGTCTCGTTTCTTATCTCTGTGAAAAGCATTTGCCGTTAGAGATGTGCAGACGCTTTGAAATTGTGGTTTGTTATCGATTTCTTGCTCACTTCCGCAACGCAAACAATCCAATCAGCCAGACACAATTGCCAGGCTTTTTTTTTTTTTTGCTACACTTTTTCTCTCATTCTCTAATAAATCTATGGGTAGTTTTTTATTTTGCTTTTTGCCATCCTCTAGTTGTTAACCAGCTTGCCAGAGTTGCTCTTTCACTTGCAATTGTTGCTGTTCTTGTTGGCTGCGTCGAGCGACGTTGACGGAAAGCGGAAGCGACGTCATTTATGTAAATTGTTTGCGTGACATTTGTATAGAGCACCCATATTATGAACCGGTACGCACGCCCCTTAACATTAACTGCAACACCAGACCATTGTTACAAACTGAACTCCCAGAGCCCCCAGAGCTTTGTTGCCATGGCGGCTGCGCTCTATAAGCTTCTATGATGATGGCCATAATCAGGCAATTTGAACAAAAAGAATGCTTTGCCATGCAAAGACAACTGAATAATGTTAATTTACATACTGCTAACGGCGTCGGCTCACAAGAGCATTCTGTTATGTTAAAGATAACGGTCGACTGCTGATAACAGTTCTCTGTTATTCTTGTCACCTGTTAGCTTATCTTTTCTTTTAGATTAACTGTTGAAATTATCTCTGCTTGTATGCAATTATTAGAGTTAGCATCTAGCCAACTTTACTTTCATATCATTATGAATCGCTTTAGGTTTTTTAATGACCTTACAACGAATTTCATATTCTTTCATCTTGTGCTCATTAACCATACATTCAAATTCGTTTTAAGCTCTTTGCGTGTGTGTTCAACAGTTAGTAGCTTATTTTGTAAACTCGTTGAATTTGTTGCTTAAATTATCTGGCCGTGCGCAAAGTTCAGCGAGGTGAAACGGTTAAATGTTTTCGAAAACTGCCCCCAGTGAGTCGGTGCTCCGTTTTAAAGGGCACCTCTACTCATACAGGGTGCTCCAGTCTGCACTAAGTTCAGCCAACGGCGGTTCAATGCACCGAGGGGGGTGCGATAAACGATAAACTACAAATTAAGTATGCGCATTTGTCAGTCACGTTGTTGTTTCTGCTTTTGTTCGCTGTCAGCAACAATATGAATAATGTGGTTCCATGTAGAAAAAACGTGATGTACAAAAATAAGGCAAAACATAGAGTGAAATAAATATAATGCGCATTGTAGGCAAAATATTTTTATATACGGTAACTACGGGCAACGCACCATAATATTATCTTGGGGTAAATAAAAACAAAAATATGTGACGCAAGTTTTCTTTAATTTTCATTTTTTTTTTTTGCTAGCAGAATCCATAAACACACACTGAATAACTGAATCATCATCGAAGTCTGGGCGGCAATATTAATTAGATATATATATGCCCGCCATATGTTTATTTGTGTGAATGCCCGATATGAGTAGCGGAAGCGAAGCAACGTCATCAACACTCGAAATATTTCGAATAAATTGTGTTAAGACCCTCGTTCTCATTGGTGCTGGTCGATTTCGGACGCCTTAAGCGAAAAGCGACCACTGTAATTAATTTTTACCGTTACAATCCATACGGTCCGATAAAATATTGACCTAGTCAACGAAAATTGTGAATCACTACTTGCGCGATGCCAGCGAACTTTGTTAAAGTTCGCCAATCCAGCGATCGTCGCGAGAGCGATTGAGAGCTTTCGCACATGAAAGCTTTTGCTGCTCTCACGCAATTATTGAGAGCTTGTCAAAGAGAATAAAATTAATTGAAAATAAGAGTAAATTTAAGTTGCTCTTAAATTGTGATTAATTACGAATCTCTTGTTGTTTTCGGCATTGAATGTGTTTTGTTGATATTAAATAAAGAAAAACTTAACCTTATGATGGCCTGAAGGTTTTCAATTGTACATTTGGGATAGCCCCATTTAAAGAGATCTTTGTTACAAGTGATTAGTACGCCTAAGCCTTTGTATCGGACTCAAATCGCAATAACAATTAAATAAGAACAGGTCAACAGCTGTTACAGCAAGTATTTAAATAGCATTTGTGCATAGACTATTTGCAGCGCGTGTAAACAAATAGTGAATTAAACAATAACAAAGGCAATTTGCTTACGTGCTGCATTCAACGTCATCGCCGATCGACACTACAAAAGTTTTGTTTTGTTTTGTTTACTTGAATTTACATACATATAATATAATCTCTAGAGGAAAAGTAACTTAGTTGCATTATGTAATATCGCCAGTTATCAGCTGCCATAACATTCCGGGGTGATAAACTAGGATCGATGATAACATAGCGTGTTTCTACACACAAAATAACCTTGATTTGTTTTTCTAATACCCCCTCGGGCTCGCTCTCTTTTGATGTTTGTTTTTTATTGTTCCGACAAAACTAGAAATGAAAAGAACAAGAAAGAAAGCGATAGTGGCGTGGACTCAACTATGAAATGCTCGATCGTAATTAAATTGGAAGTAATCATTCGGAATGTGACTAATTTTCAACTAAACAATCGATAAGTGTTCTTTTCCTGTATACATACTTAATCGGCTACTACATTTTGTATACCCTTCTACACCAAAGTACCGGGTATCAAAACCAAAAAAACCAAACACTATTTTATATACTACATTCTTCTAGACGTTCGCACACATTCTACAAACATACAATATGTACATATTTAGTTCAGTTTAGTTGTTATTGTTGCTTAAGCTAATGACAAATAAACAAACTACGCGAGTGCAAAGCCATTAAAAAAATACAAGAATAACCTGACGGAAACATGAATGAAAATGCCTGACTAAATGCTATGCTATTTAACGTGTATATGAGTATACCCCATAGTATTTAATACCCTGCAAAACACTATTTAAATCGTATTTAAACAATTCTCAATCAACTTGAGTTGAACAAACTTATGAAAATAATTATTAAGCTTCGCACCTCTTAATTTCTCGAGTTTAACCTCACTTTGCAATCTAAAAAGTTGAACAGACTTTGAAGTAGAAACTCAAATTCAGGGTTTTTTTGTTGATATCTCTAAAATGTTTGCTTATATCGCATAAATTATAATTCCAATCACCAATTGTTATGAACTGAGCGTATTGTGAATTACTAATGCACATAGTTGCACTTTATTGTTGTTTACAAAATGTTATCTAAAACTATTTAATTATTTTTTTGTACCCCACGCGCCTTTCGAATTGTTGTTTACGTGAAATTGTTGTTTACGCCACAAAGGCAGATACAAATACCAACAAAAGCAGCATTAGATACATACGCTCATATCGATGTACTTACACATACGCATTTTTATTTACATGCTTGCATACGTAGACACATTAATTATATAGCATATTGTTCTAAGCAGTCGGTTTCTTTGCCCCCTTTTACATATCCGAGTCGAGCCCACAAATTACAGCCAATGGGGCACGAGTAAACACACAATTCGAAAACAACAAGTTCAAGCGGGATGACTAATCGACTGCCTGTTACCCTGTAGCAAGCAAATATAATATGCACAAAGTTAATTAGTTTTTACGTAAACTGTTTGAAATGCGGCTAGTATGGAATGTATAGAATAATACTCAAAATTGCAAATTCAAAAAGCCAAATTTTAACTATCAAATATCGCAGTAGAATACCAAATGCACTATCTTTAAAATTGTAGTTCAAATCAGATTTGACTAGCTCTAATTGTGTTATTCAAACAGTTTTTGAAATTAATATAACACTTATTTTTCGAAAATGTAATCGTCTCATTTTTTACCTCTGTCAGCTTCCCTTCTCATAATTTGATGATTATAGGGTAGCAAAACCGGCTGCGTTGAGCATGCGGAAATATTATACGCTTGTTTACGTGTGCAATGCACTGCCAATTATACGATGTACTTAAACAAACATATAACCCAGTTTAACTGTCCGACTAACAACTTAGACATTCCATCTTTATTTCGATGTGGGTCATTCCGAAAACCTTTTTAAAGGAGAAGCTACTTGACTCCCAATTGGTGACAAATTAAACGGGAGATCAATTTGTATTTGTGGAACCGGCAAAAATTGTTGATGTACGCTAAAAAGAGTTGAAAGCGTCGCTTACTGCGTAGTATTATTTTGTGGAGCATTTGTTGTTATTTGATTAGTTTGTTTTTATTATTGTTAGTGTTGTGAAAGGTAGAAATAGTAGTTGACGTCTTGGTATTGGTGCCACACGCGCTCGCCTCGATAGCTCTATAGTATGCTTAACTAATTCGACCTTGATGCGTGTTGTATTCCTTCTATTTCATTCGCCGGGTTATCTATCTACATAC
Source organism: Drosophila formosana (assembly GCA_035045625.1). Lineage (NCBI taxonomy): Eukaryota > Metazoa > Arthropoda > Insecta > Diptera > Drosophilidae > Drosophila > Drosophila formosana. Next base: position 21,538,956 of record JAWNOW010000232.1, read on the forward strand.
ATATACATAGGTACATGCATATGTATGTTTTTAATGCTCTGCTAGAAATAGCCGGTTTTATGTATGCATGAGAGCTCTATCTCAATTCTTATTTATATTCACTTGAGTGCTGTGTTGTTATTCTCTTCTTGCCATAAAGAGGGGCTCGTCTCAAGTTCCCTTCATCACGAATCTCCAATAAACATCTTGGGAGACAAACACATTTTCAGCGAGCTCCATTTCCTATGGAAATATTTATTCACCGGATACACTACAAAAAATGCAAATAACGCTAGGTTAAAAACAAAACAAAACTGATATCGTAATAAATAAACAAGCAATAACACCATATGAAACCTTCAAGGTGAGGTAAACTTAAATACGAACTCAAGACGACTTTTGTGAAACCACACGAAACCCAGTAAAGCCGACCAACAAAAACCATCTTAAGTAAATTCAATTGTCGACTTCTAAATACTCTAAGCAACTACACTTCTATTATTTGATTGCATCAAACCTTTTCTTAAAGCTGATTATAATACAATCATTAGAAGAAATCAAACCAATTTGTTGCAACGCCTCCTCAATCAAATATGCTGAATGAAAACTTAAAAATATGGCGAGTGAATTTCTTCGTCTTAGTTTTATCTTTCAATGTGTTTGTTTTAGATTTTGATATTTGTCATAAATTTGTTTTAAGATAGTTTTTCCAAATTTTCCTGTGTGTGATTGCCATTATTTAGTTAACAACTGTATCAAATTTGAACAGTGAAGAGCTTGATAAGAAGCATTTCTCGAGCGGTACGTGAGACGGCATTTCTTCTGCCTGCAGACAGGGCTCGACTGGACTGGGCACACACTTTGAGCGATAGTTTCAGTTGAAGTCTGGCCACATCTGGGCACAATTATCGCTCGTCGCTCCCCAAAAGTTCAGTACACTTTGACGGACTCTCTTCGGCAGACGTATGCTTAGAGTAGTAGTTGAACGAATGCGGGTTGAGTGATAAATGTGCTTCGGCTGGGTTCGTGTACCTTTTGTTATCAAGCCAACTTTTGTCTCTTCCTCTCTCTCTCTTTGTTTCTCTCTCTCTCTCGCTTATCACGCGCTTGTCAAATATCGAAATCTTATCAGAACTTTGCAAAAGTTCCGTTAAAGGAAAAAAGAAGCAAAGTTTCTTCAAAAATCATTGTGTATTTTTGCGTCGCGTTATTTTGATTTTGAGCACAGTTATTTTCGACTAATAACGAGCATAATTCGCATTTAATTAATCCAAATTCAAGTGTTGGGTAAGAGCTGTCAATCAATCAATCACCAAGCATAAAGTTTAGTGTTTATCAACACCGCGTGAAACGAAATTTGCCGACCAGCTTAACCTCACTTTAGAGCAAAGTGCTTTGTTGTTGTTTATAATTAGTGAAACTATAATCAATTCGCAATTATTCCAAAGGTTCTATTAGTCAGACATTTGAGATGCGTTATGGATAATGCGACTGACTTGTGTAATTCTATTTGCTGTGGCAAACTTTGAACGCTTGACTCATGTTTCGCGTTGAGATTAGATAAATTTATATGATGTATTGGTGTTGGACATGTACTTAAAATACACAAAGCAAACGCACGCATAAAGCGAGTGTACTCGACATTGATATACCCGTTAGCCGTAGATAAATAATAGATAATTTGTTTATCTGATCAGAGTTGATTTTTTCTTCAATTTGTGGGGGCTCAAAATATCAAAACAAACGAAACCAATTGTTACAGTATGTGATATAAAAGTGTTTATTCTGACGAACACACATATAGAAGAATTGACACCTTTGTTTATATCCACTCGACTTCAGAAAGTATATTTGTCACTAACTTATAATACCCTTCTACGCTATGGCTACCGGGTATAACACACACATCAATCACACACTCATGTACAACACGTTTACACACAATTACTGTGGGATCGGAACTAAACACGAAACTAACCCAACTTTTGCTGAAAATTACAAAAAGAATTGAAAACGAATCTTCCACACATTTCTTCTACGCACACAGATAAGAGAGGTAAAAAAAGAGAGAGGGAGCGAGGGAACTGCCCGATTCCGATTCCGATACCGATACCGATAACGATAAATAACAAATATACAGTATAAAGAATACTAGACAAGATGCCGCTTTTTGCTCGCAAATCAGCGAAGAACAATGCATCGGATCACAGCGACATTAGCCAGGAGAGCAAACGATCCTCGCTGAGTGGCGGCAACAGCTCGCTGCACAGCAACAACAACAATCACCATCACAACAACAACAATGAGCTGGACAAGAAGCCACCGCTGATCTTCCACTGCCAGCTGGCCCACGGCAGTCCAACCGGTTTGATCACGGGCTTCGCCAGCGTCCGCGAGCTCTACAAGAAGATTGCCGAATGCTTCGATATGTCCGAGAATGACATTCTGTTCTGCACCCTCAACTCACACAAGGTGGACATGACGCGTCTGCTAGGCGGCCAAATTGGCCTAGATGATTTTATCTTTGCCCATCGCAAGGGGCGACCCAAGGAGATTGAGATTGTGAAGACGCAGGATGCCCTGGGACTGACGATCACCGACAACGGCGCAGGCTATGCGTTCATCAAGCGCATCAAGGAGGACTCAATCATTGATCGCATCGAGCACATTTCTGTCGGCGATCACATCGAGAAGCTGAACGGCGTCAATATGGTGGGCAAGCGGCATTATGAGGTGGCGAGAATGCTGAAGGACATTGCCACCGGCGAGACGTTCACATTGCGTCTGATCGAGCCAATTCGAAGCGGTTTCCAGGGCATCGGACCGCGCAGTCAATCGAGAGCGTCGTCTTCGTCGTCGGGAGGACGCAACTATGGCAGCGGTAAGGAGACGTTGCGCTTCAAGGCCAATGGCAATGCCCAGATTGAGCCGAAGTTCGATGAGGCGACCACGGCGGGTGTGGAGGCCATTAACAATCTGCTTGAATCGTTTATGGGCATCAACGACACGGAATTGGCATCGCAGATTTGGGATCTGGGGGATCAGAAGTCCAATTCCATGGACTTTGCCGAGGCCATTGATAACTCCGATTTGGAATCTTTTGGATTCACCGACGATTTCATCATCGAACTCTGGGGTGCTATAACGGATGCGCGTCGCATTAGCGCGAGAAACTAGGGATTGTTAGGATGGTTCTCCTTATAATATGCTACAAACAGAGAAACATTTCTATAATAAAACGACAAAAATCATATTTTAATTTTCATCATTACTATACTTTTTTTATTGTCATTATTATGATTATGATTATTACTTTGTTTAACTGTATTTGTAGTTATTAGTTATTGCATATTTATACATACATTTATCATTAGTATTTGTATGCCTGCATTTGCCAATTATTTCGTATTTGTTAAACTTTAAATTATACTATATACATTCAGATTGACAAAAACATAGAGACTAGCAAAGAAAACAAAAAAAAGAGATAAATATTATACACTTTCCGTGTACTGCATTGTATTCTTGGTACAACTTGTTCAATGTACATAATTATGCATTTTCATTAGTTGATATTCTATTCCTAAATATACAAATTTATAAATAAATTTAAATTATTGAAATACGCTTTTTATTTTATTATTTTTTTGCATTTTGTGTTGGGTAAGTTTTATTCTTGTTTTTCGGTTACTAACTCAATATTTATGTGCTAGAATTATTAGTCGATATCTTCCGTTTCTATTCATAACATACATTTTAACATTAATAAAAATGATTTTTTAACATTTTTCAACACTTATTTATTGATTTGAATAAAAAAATACGAAATAATTATTTAACTTACATTTGTATTTCAAAATTAAGAAAAAACGTATATTTATTTTAAACATAATAATTTTCTAAAATTAATTTGTTTTTATTTAATTGACAAACAAATTGTAATCATTTCAGACCCTGTTTTTTCTCAGTGCATTCATCATTCGCTTTTCTGTTTTGGCACTCGTCGACATTTCGAATCTTTCCACGGTGACAAATTCTATTTTGCATATTATTAACGTATTTTTTGCGTATATTTGACCATGAGCACGTGCTTTAAGACTCTTGATGAATTCAATCCCATTGATACACAAAACACACACATACATACATACTCTAATACATAGTTACATTTCCTGTCTGCCAGAGCGAGAGCTTTCTTTTACAAATGCAGCAACAATATATGCCGCGCAAAACATCGCAGAACATCGTCTGACAATGAATTTGCAATGGCGTCGTCATCACAACAATCGCCACAACTGACACACATATGTACATATGTTCGTTCATATGTACATGCATAATATTGCAATTGCTCAAGCAAATGGCAGCAATAACAGCTGCTACTGGGGAACAAAGCGTCGTCTTGCGTACAGCTGATAAGCAGAGTTATTAATATTTGTTGTTGTCTGTCTCACTAGCACAAGTACATGCAATTAAGTCAAAAAGCGAGAGAACGGGAGAGAGATATGCTCAAACAGCTGCTGCTCAGCCGCAGGCATGGCAACAACTACTACCATGCATAACAATGCTTTTACAAGACTTTCCGGTTTTACAGGTTCTTTTTTTTGCTTCTCTGCCGAACAAACACAACACATGTCCCCAAAGCTTTTACTCTTAAGTCTATCGCGCAATGTGTTTCGTACACGACGCGCTCTCTCTGCGACTCTCTTGGTTAACGCTCTCTCGCACACATACTCACACACACAGTCAGGTGCTTAATTTAATTAGCTTTGGCGCGTTGCTCGCTGTCTTGTATAACTAACTAAAAAGAGGCAACGCTGCCGCTCAACTGCTCAGTTGTGCAAACGCTGTCGTCGAAGCAACAAGCAAAGCGGAAACACAAAGAAAAATAATCTAAGCAAAGCAACAAAAAGACTTGTGTTAACAAAACTCAAATATATTGAATTACTACAGACTCTCGAGTAATTTAAAGTGTTTGCAGCAGCAGAAATAGAGTGAGGCGGATTTGTCTTGCTAGTTTTTCGCGAACTATACAAAATCGTCCGTCAAGCATCGCATCGTGTGAAGAACCCCCAACGAAGGTAGTGAGACACATAAAATTTCCATTATACTAGAAAATACATCTGCAAAAATTGAATGTGGATTTTCTTGGCACCACAAACCATCTTGTTTGACTTTGTTCCTGTATTTTCTACGTTATTTTGCTGTGCTTTTAATTAAATTTAAGGCGAGTGTTTGGACTTTGAACGTGACTCAACAGAATTGTCTGGGCAATTCAGCCTAATAAAATAAACACAAACATTACAAATTTGCATGCAGTGTTCTACGTCAATTGATGTGCAGTTTCTCAGTTGTTCTCGCCAAATTCGTTTTATGTGTTGTTGTTGTTGTTGTTGGTGCCCAAATGTCTCTCTGTCTGTCTGTCTGTTGCTGTGCAGCTTCTGTCTCTTTCGCGTCTTTACTCTCGTTTCCCCTTCTACAAACTTGTCTCGTTTGGTGCTGCATTTGAGGGACGAGCTTTTTGTTTCTGTGTATGTGTGTGTGTAAGTTTTGTGCGTTTGTTTTGCTTGCAGCGTTTCTCGCGCTGCGTTGCGTTTGTTTGCTTGCGATTTGTTGTGCAGGTGAAAGTAACGGCAGCGACGACGCGTGACAGATGTGGCGTGTTGTCTGCTTATATATCTCTCTCCCTCTGCCTGTCTGTCTATGCAGTAACTTATTTATTATGTGTATTCGCAAAACACGACATTGATATCGATATCGATAAAGAGTTGAGTACAAAGGAACCTTGTCTTATCATCGACTAAATACAAGAAGTACAACACGCCTAATAAAAGTTCGAAATTATTTTGACCATTTCCTTTGTGATAAGCGTCATCCACATACAAACACACATATTTATTAATAACGTTGAACATTGAACTTTACGCTAGGCGAGCATTCATGCTTATTAATACATTTTATTGTTTGTAATACAGTTGGAAGCGAGTCTTACGACTTTTAGTAGAACAGGTAACAAGAAAAAACTCACGCGATTTGCTTACGCATACAAATGCCAATCGCAGCACTTAATTAATTCGTAATGGGGGCTGATAAACTTATACACATACAAGAAGCTATGTGTACATACATATTTTATTAATTTACAGATCATTATTCGTTTTAAATGCTGCCGCTAAAATCGCGTGATGTTTTTCCAGTGGCCTGAGAAATGAGTAATGAGTTTATGATCACACACACACACAAACATGCTTACAAAACTTTTGTATGTGTGTGACGTTTGTTCGGTTAGCATTATTATTGTTTATTACACACACACCAACAAATAAAGAGTGGCAACACGCCACTAAAGTTACGAACTAATCATTGATGTCTTTGCGGCCATTTATCACACTATCGGCTTTTATCGATAACACACTGAACAGTCTGTCGCCAACGCTGTGAAGCGGGGACACATGTATTCTACATGTCGGAGACTGTGCTGGAGAGTTTGTGTACCTTTTTGTCACCCCCTTGAACTTGATGTAGACTTCCCCAATGACACTGTCAATGTTTGCATGTGTATGTTTTCACTAATTAATATGTAAATAAATAAAAGTTCGATAGACGGCATCTCGACGATGCAATACCCTATCTTTAAAAATAACGATCATTGAAGATGCACCTTAGTAAAATTGATATTTGTGCATCAATATATTATAGTTTAATAATAATGTACAAATATTTTATTAATAGAAAATGAATTTTAATAAAAATTTCTACCATCGAATACAAATTTTGCACAAATATAAATTTTACTGAGGTATCTTAACTAGTGTCAACCACACAATTGTACGCATCATTATCTCACTCGTTGACTTAGATTTGCTTCACTTGCATTGCAATTCACCTTGACTTTACTTTCGTCACAAAAAGCTCGCAGTTGGCAACAACAATACATATGTTATTTGGCAGCTGCTTATTATGCATGTTGCAGCAGCAGAAAGCTTTCTTGTTGAAAGACATTCATTATGAGTGCTTTTATTACATGTCCGGCGACATTTGCCGTAAACATTTCAAATGTCAGGAAAAAGGGCTATTTTAAGATCTTACGTACTATTTATGTATGTATGTCTAATACCTTTTTTTCGAATATCACATTAATGAGTACCTCTGTGTTTTCTGCCATTTTCAGCTGCTGCCGCAATCGGGGCTAAAGGCGGATTTATCAATTGCAAACGATTCGCCGAAACAAGTGCAATAAAAACAATGGCTGGCTATTAAAATTTGTGCTAACAAATACAATCGTCATATACAGTTACTATTTAAATATCAAGAGTCGTAATACGCAAAGGAGGAAATCGGTTGCGTTATCGCAATAGTTGCAATTCAAATTGGACAATATCGATAAGAGATTAATCGATACGACAGGCGCTCAACATGAATAGTTTGGTGCGCGTGTTTAGCAATCTGCAAGATTTTTACAACGACATCAATGCGGCCACACTGACCGGAGCCATCGATGTGATCGTCGTGGAGCAGAAAGATGGCGAGTTCCAATGCTCCCCATTCCACGTACGCTTCGGCAAGCTCGGCGTGCTTCGCAGTCGCGAGAAAGTGGTAAGTGATCGATAGACGATTAGCAGCAGAAATCGCAACATTTTGTTTACAACTTCCATTTATTGCCGCCAGGTGGACATTGAAATCAATGGGGCGCCCGTTGACATACAGATGAAGCTCGGCGACTCCGGCGAAGCGTTCTTCGTGGAGGAATGCCCCGAGGATGATGGCGAGGAGTTGCCCGAGAACTTGGCCACATCACCCATACCAAAGAGTTTCCTGCAGTCGCTGAACAAGGGCAACGACACCATGGAGGACATAAGCGGCGTGGCCGCCGACAAGTAAGTGCGATTCCTCTATAGCCCACTAGATTCTATAGCAGCTAGATTCATGTTCATATATATTTTAGAAACGCTAGCGATGATTTGCAAATACCGTTGCCAATGCCGCGTCGCAACTCCATTGATCTGTCTAAGGAGGAGCCCAAGGAAATTGTCATCGAGGGCAACAAATTCGAGAATCAAGTCTCGGACTACACACAGCGCAGGTAGCGTTTCATCCATCACAAGTAGCTTCGCCTTTTGCCAGCAACTCATCCAATTTGATTCCGATTTTTGCCATTGCAGACACACAGACAACGTGCTGGAGCGTGGCAATCTGGGTGACAAGCTCAAGGAGTATACCACCCAAAAGATGCGCCAAGAATGGGCCGAGCACGAGGATTTGTTCCAAGACAAGAAGCCGCTGGACAAAACGCTCGAATCCGAGACCAAGTCGGAAGCGAAGCCACCACAGGTCGAAGCCGAGCCAGAAGTGGCTAAAATCACAATCAAGGCAGAGCCATTAAAGCCAGCTACACCTGCATCAGCAGCACCAGCAGCAGGAACGTCTTCGACAACTCCAGTCACCAATGAGCCCAACAAGGATGAGTCGAAGAGCAAAACCAAGAAGCGCCGCAAGAAGTCGCAGATGAAAAAGAAGAACTCACAGCGCAAAACATCGTCAAGCAGCTCGGCAGGCAGCGCCGCTGGCGGCGATGCTGGCAACGCCGATGCCCAATCCCTCAACTCCGTGCAGGTGAACAACATTGATGAGACCGATGTGCAGATCGCCAGCATTTCCACCATCACCAACACAATCTCGTCATCCAACGACGAGCAGCCATCGGCACCGTTGCTAACAGCCCACACAGGCGACGACAGTGCCCTTAGTGAGCTGACCACGCCCACAAATCTGGCATCACGTCACGATCCCGACATACATTTCTTCAGCGACACTGAGATCACCACGCCCACCAGCATTGGGGCGGCGAGCGCAGCACGCGGCGGCGGACGTCCATCGACGCCCATTCAAAGCGACAGCGAACTGGAGACCACGATGCGGGACAAGCGTCATGTGGGCGAGGACGAGAACAGCGGCCTGTGGAACTGGGGTGAGCTGCCGACACCCGAGGAGGATGCCGAATCCACACCAAATGCTCGGCAGTCGGGCCGCTTGCTGTGGCAGATGTTTAGCTTCATGAAGCGTGCAAATCGTTTGCGCAAGGAAGGCGCCGCCAATCAGGCGGGCGACATTTATCTCTCGGATCTGGATGCTGGCAGCATCGATCCCGAGATGGCTGCTCTCTATTTCCCCAATCCCAAGCCCAAGGAGCCAAAGGCCACGCACAGCGGCGACGAGGATCGCGAGAGTGGCAACGGCACCAGTCTGCCGCATTCGCCCAGCTCGCTGGAGGAGAACCAAAAGAGTCTGGACTCCGATTTCGATGAGAGCAAACTGCGGCAGGACAAGAAGTAATTTTCAAGTGAATTTCTAGAATGTAATAGAGATTAATACTTTTGCAATTTCCGTAGATATCTGGACTTTGTGGCCATGTCGATGTGCGGCATGCAGGAGAATGGCGCACCTCCAGTGGACGAGGAGTTCGATCGCCAGCTGGTCACCTATCACGATGTAAGTTATCGTTGTGTGTTGTAATCACTCATCATTGCAACACTACATCTGTCATGTGTGTACATAACTGCAATCGATGCATCCGTTTACATTGCAAGCTTGGCCAAAACCCTAAACACTCGGTTCATAAAGAGACTCTGCAGTATCAATGTTGATACTAAAATTGTAAATGGTCTATATCGAGCATAATTTACGAAAATAACAAAGGCGATATTTTGTGGATTGTTCTTCAATACAAAACTAACATTTAAGGCAAACTGCTTATGGTTTTAGCCAAGGCGGCAATGGACAAAAACACTATTACACTGCGCTACACAGCACCTGCAACAATGCACCTAACCAATGAATGTTTTTTTATTTTGTTTGTTGATCATGCCTTGCTTGCTGAACCTGCTGTGTTACCCCTCGTTATCCTCGGTGTGTGCAGGTGTGCAAAAATCCACATATGTTCTCATCGCCAAATCTAGTCGTACGTCTAAATGGCAAATACTACACTTGGATGACTGCATGTCCCATTGTCATGACAATGATAACATTCCAGAAGCAACTAACCGACGTAAGTTTCGCTAGACACACAACTCACGAATGCTCGCAACTAATCCGTCTGCAATATTGTGATTTACAGGATGCCATAGAGCAGTTGATATCGCCATCTCCTCTAACTCCGGACGATGACAAGCCCGGGGCGGCTCACCAGACGGCGGACACCGTTGGTCAGACGAAGCGTTCGTGGTGGAACTGGCGACGATCTCAGGAAGCAGCACCCAATCAGCCAAACAGTAACAACAAGAACGCCACGCTTGACAAGGTGGACAAGGGTCAATATAACTTCGCCGAGGATGGCGATCAGGCGGCGGTTAGCACACAAACATCGCGCCCCAATTCACCAGACGTTAGCGATCCGACGCTGAGCAAGAGCGATTCTCTGGCGAACGCTGAGAACACCTCGGCCCTGGTCGATAATCTTGAGGAGCTGACCATGGCCTCCAACAAGAGCGATGAGCCCAAAGAGCGCTACAAGAAATCACTGCGCCTCAGCTCGGCAGCCATTGTAAGTTACCCAAATTCACTACAAAGGAAGTCATTAACAATTATTGTTTTATTGTTTAGAAAAAACTGAACCTAAAGGAGGGCATGAATGAGATTGAGTTCAGCGTGACGACCGCTTATCAGGGCACCACACGCTGCAAGTGCTATTTGTTCCGCTGGAAGCACAACGACAAGGTCGTCATCTCGGACATTGATGGCACCATCACCAAGTCCGATGTCTTGGGTCACATATTGCCAATGGTGGGCAAGGACTGGGCACAGCTGGGTGTGGCACAGCTCTTCTCGAAGATCGAACAGAATGGCTATAAGCTATTGTATCTGTCGGCTCGTGCCATCGGCCAGTCGCGGGTGACTCGCGAATATCTGAGATCCATCAGGCAGGGCAATGTAATGCTGCCCGATGGCCCATTGCTGTTGAATCCCACATCGTTGATATCCGCATTCCATCGCGAAGTAATCGAAAAGAAGCCCGAACAATTCAAGATCGCCTGCTTGTCGGACATACGCGATCTGTTCCCTGACAAGGAGCCTTTCTATGCCGGCTACGGCAATCGTATTAATGTAAGAACTTGGAATAATTCCTAATCCATCGACAATGTTATTCACCTATGCTTCTGCTTGCAGGATGTGTGGGCCTATCGTGCCGTTGGCATACCCATTATGCGCATCTTCACCATCAACACGAAGGGCGAACTTAAGCACGAGCTGACCCAAACATTCCAGTCATCGTAAGTACAATCGTTCGTTTTATGTCGTATCTGGTTATGGTCTCCTCACATAAGGTTCGCTTGCCACTAGCCTAAGCTGACATTTAACAACAGCGAGAAGCTTTGGTTAAATCGAACTTTCAATTCTGCAACTCTCATGCCACATTCAAATCGAAAAAAACAAAAAACAAAACCCAATTGGTCTAAGCCTCGTATTAACTTCATAATGTAACGCCATGCTAGGTGTATTGTAGGATGTATTTGCTCACAAACATCACAATGTGCATCCTGCTCCCGTATGTATTTATGTATAGGAATAATGACTACCGCTCATATTCACAACAATTAATCAACTCAACAATCAATCGCAAAAAATAAGTGTGCGTGTGACGAAATTGTATTCAAGCATTGTCAATATCTGATTGTCAATTTATATAGTGGCTACATCAATCAGTCGCTTGAGGTCGACGAGTACTTTCCGCTGCTGATGCACAACGATGAGTACGAGTATCGCACCGATACCTTTGACAACGACGATGATATGGAGGACGAGCTGCAGTTCAGCGATGACTACGACGTCGAACTCGACGACAGTAGCAACGATGGCGATAACAATAACAGCGATGACGATGGCGCCGTCTTTGACGATGACTTTGCCAACGATGACGATGATGCTACGGCTACCTACATTATGAACGCAACGGCCAAAAATGAAATACTGTTGGCCTCGCCGCCCAAATGGCTTAAAGACACCCACAGCTAAATTCCCGCTTCTAGACAGTATACATTAATTTCCGAGTATATTCGAAAATTGAATTTGTGATATGATTAATTCCTAGTGCTAAGTTTCTAGCTTATTTACTGTTTTGTGCTATGAAAGGGCGGCTTTGAAAGCTCCCACAGCCCTTTCGATAAATGTTCTAGCTGTAGTATTTTGGCGTTGGGCTTTGAAAGCTATATGCAACGCCTCTAAACTTCTACGAATGATAATCGATCGCGTTACGCGCTAAGAAGTAGACTATAAGTTGTTTTTATCTAATCTAATACCAAGTATACATATATGGCAAGATATCGACACAAATAAAATGTGTGCATACTTTTGTTGTTATCGAATGATCTTTTATCGGCGACGACTTGATTTGAATGTGGCTTGATGATTGAGGTTGCTTGTCCATTATTTTCTGTTACATACTCTCGGGCGCTGGGCCAGTGGCAGCTACTTTGTGTTGTTTCCAATGTGATTTGTTTATTAACCGTGTGAATCCTCCTCCTTTGCCGCTCTTGCAGGTACTGCAGCATGACCTACATTGTGGATCAGCTGTTTCCACCCGTCAAGCATGACGAAGTCGCCGTCGAATTCTCCAATTTCAACTATTGGCGGGATCCAATTGCCGATTTGCCGGAATTGGACACGGAACTGGTGCCGCCTAGCAAACTAGACAACGCCACACTGAAACCCATTCCAGAAAAGTGAAGCACAAACTACTTCTAAACCGAAATGGCCGACGGAACATAATGAACATTTAGCCTTACACACCTACATACAACATACATACAAACATATATATAACTATGCATTATCTATTCAAAGCTTCTTGTCGTGTTAGCAATTCATATATTTCGTTTAACTCCAAAGAGCGGATTGATTAATTAACCATCGGTATTTATCTAGTTAATCCAAAAAAAAAAACTACAACAAAATGAAAAACAATTGAAATTCATAATTACATTATGCGTTATGTATATTTTATATTTTATAAATTTAAATTTAAATTAGATGCGTCAATGCGAACCAGAGAAAGTGATTTTAGCCTATGATTTGCATTCGTTTATTCAATAATTTAGTCAATTGCAAGAGAATTTAATCAAAGAAGTTTAACGGATTTATTTGTAATTTCTAAAATTATTCTTTCTGCTTAGGGTTTTATGAGAATGTTTGGTGAATAATTAATAAAATTAATTGTGAAACTTGCTTGAAACTGAAACTTGAAATTCCTGAGCTGCCTTATGTGATTTTTAATTTTATAATAATTATTTTTATTATCATTAACTTCTAATTTTGTGATTGTCAACTAGAGAGCTCTGCTGCGTTTAATTCAAGCAAACATACGATACTACAATATAAACTATATGCTTAGCCAATAAAATAAACATAAACAATATAATGTTTCAAATAAAGATACAAATGCTTTAAACAATTTATAAAAGAAACTGATGAACTTTTCTCTCTAACACAATTTTAATCAAAACAAACCGTAGCTCGGCTTGCGGTGGAAAGTTTTCGACTAGATCGACAACAACAAATTATTGTTGATGCTTTTGTTATGGTTCTGTCTAGCAAAGCATACATAAACCCGAGAACATTCGACTCGATTATGGACAATAAGCTGCCCGCTTAGGGTTTCCAACATCAGGGATGGACGCTGGGGGTGGGCGAAGAGATGTCGCCGAGGTTTGCAGCTGAAGTGAGCAGACATGGGGCTGGCATGTATTTGTCAACGTAATTTTGCCAATTCAATTAATGCTCACTTAAATCAGAGCGACTGAATCATCATTATCTTGATCATCATCGCCTGAAGCATACAAAACGAGAGGGATTCAGCTTAAGTGCCCACAAATAGGCAGACATTGCCAGAGGCGCAGCCAAATACAATGACTAGGGGTGAAGAACTGATTACCCGATAATTCCAAATATAAACAGCCCATGTACTTGCGGAAACATTTGATTCAGCGTTACAGCCTCCATTGAATTTCAATTCAATACACAAATAGTTAATTAAATTGTCTTGGAAATGGGTTAATCTGTTTTAGTTGTGTGAAAGCAATTAAGACCCCTCATCAAATCAAGGGGCATAAACTTATGTTGAGCCACGGTAGTTTTCCATGCCTCCCCTACCACCAATTAGGGTAACAATGACATGAAGCGAAATTTTCCATCTCTTGAGCGAGGCTTTTGTTCGACAACGAGATAAGAGCAGATTGAGCTGATTATGATTATATAGTTCACTACAACACATAAATGATGATGATGCTTCAACTGAGGTCAAGTCAGCTGATTTTCCTACGTTTTGTACAATAATTTGTTCAAGTGCAGCAACAAATCAAAAATGCTGCAAGTGAGAGAGAGAGAGACCAAGAAACAATAACACAAATTAATCTATTAGTTTAGTTTATCATTTGCGATAACGACTTGCAGGACTTTCAAGCCGAGTAATAAATTTCCATATCTAATTTAAATTGAACCGCTCTGCATGGTATGATTTCATTGAACTGCTGGCGATTTAGCTATTTTTACGCCAAATTTGGCTTCTTTTTCGAAAATAAAATTTATTAAGGCTACTAAAGTGTCTAATTTCCTCATAATTTTTGTGTTTGGCTTTAAAATATTTTCTAGAATGGGTTTTAACAGTACTATTGCTAGTACCGACTCAATCTCTTAATAAATTAGAAAAATAAAGATAGTGCTGTTTTTCAACAGTTTGTAACTGAATATTTTTTTAGGATAAACCCTTTACATATGGGCTTTTGGCTTTTTCAACTAAGTTGCTTATAAAGTAGTAGAAATTTAGTTTAATAAGATAGAACAAATCAAGTTATAATAATAAGTACATCTCATATTACTCCGTGGATATTGCAAAAGTTCTCGTTAGGTTATGCATCCGTGCTTTCTCGCAAATCGATATGTGGAGCAACTGTTTGTAGAAATTGGATTTTTATCGTAGAATAAACACATATAGAATCTAGCTACTTTTAGATGCGATGTCGGCATCACTTGCACCACTGCTGTGTCGACTCAATTGAGCGCCACTCAAAATGTACGCCGACGATGCCTCCCACAACCTTCGGCTTTAACTCGGAAAGATATAAAAGCCCGAGTACGCCAACAACTAACCATCAGTTATCACACAGCAGCAAGTCAAGCGTGACAATCAAAACACAAAACAAACACAAATCCTACAAATATGAAGAACTCCGTTGCCATTTTGCTGTGCGCCCTGATCGGTCTGGTAAGTAGATGATGCGAGATCTTATTCCACTCGTGTTCCCGTTGTTAACCGGCCTTCGCTGCAGGCCTCCGCTGCCGAGTACAAGCTGCGCACCGCCGAGGATCTGCAGAAGGTGCGCAAGGAGTGCGCCGAGTCCAACAAGGTGACAGAGGCCTTGGTGGCCAAGTACAAGATCTTCGAGTATCCCGATGATGAGATCACCCGCAACTACATCAAGTGCATCTTCAACAAGTTCGATCTGTTCGAGGACACCAAGGGCTTCAAGGTTGACAACCTGGTCGCACAGCTGGGCCAGGGACGCGAGGACAAGACCGCACTGAAGGCCGATGTGGAGAAGTGCGCCGATAAGAACGAACAGAAGTCGAACGCCAGCGCCTGGGCCTACCGTGGCTTCAAGTGCTTCCTCAGCAAGAACCTGCCACTGGTCCAGGCTGCCATCCAGAAGAAGAACTAAATTTAAGCAGTGACCGTGCCTCTGGAGACACCCTATGCACACAACACTCTCTTCCAAGGATCCGTGAATGATGATCCCTAACAACACTGCACTTTGTTTCAACTTTGAAATAAAAACCGTATAATAGCAAGATTTCAAGTCATATTATGATCTTTTATTTATCTATTTTAAAACAACACACAAATGCTAGGGGGGATTGACATAATAATGCTTATTATATTGCAACAGTTCCGCATTCAATTGGTGGCCCATCATCCATTCTAGTTTCTCTCAACGTCTTGGTCTCCACCTTGTCCCACCCCAAAGGAAAGGCATTGAAAAGTTGTTTAATTCGATTATATTTCATCTTCATCTTTTCGGTATAATCAATTTTTCTTCCGTACTCTATATATATATATTTTTTCAAATATATAAAACAAGATTGTTATTTATCTTGAAATTTTTTTCTATTTTGTCGAGTTTTTTTCATCTTTTGCATGTCTCTTTCATTTTTTTGTTTTTTTTTTTTGCTTTTGCCATCTCGTTAGAACTTCTTTTCATTCTATTATTTTTTTATATTTAAATGCTGCTTTTGTTTGTCTTCTTTTTCTTATTTATTTTTAACCAACTCTTTTTCCTCGTTTTTTTTTATTAGGCAGTATATAAATATTCTTATTTATTTTATTTGATATTGTTTTTTTTATTATTTTTGAAAACTTAAAAAGTGTGATAAGGGGTGTTTTGTGGTGTTGGGTGCTTCAAAAAACATTATAGCCAAGTAAATATTTTTCTTTTTCCTTGTTGATTTTTATATATCATTTATTGGTTTTCATCTTTTTTGCGCCTATTTTTGCAAATTTTTTTTTCGTTGATGCTGTTGATTTTTTTTATGTTATTTCTATATAATATATATATATTTTTTTGTTGGCGTCATCTTGTGGTATCTTTTTTGTTTTGTATTTTTATTAGCAAAGAAGTTTTGGCAATAAAATGTTTTTTGAAATTATATATTAAAAAAATCTGAAATCAAATATTAATTGGATTAAAGAAATGTGTCAAAAATAAAACTAAATATTGTTTCTTGTTATGGAAGCGCCCAGTCCAACAAAATGCAAGCAACAGACAGACAAAAATGGAAATTTGGCCAGCATGGAAATCGGATATCACAGACCTTTATTTGTTTTTGCTCTGTTATTTAAATTATTGAGCATTATACATTTCAATTTTTGTAGTGGAAAGTGGAATCGGACGATATATGAAAGAAATGTGATTACTCAAGTCAAATACGATCTAAGCAGTTTCCCATCACGTTGTAAATGCTTGACCCCCTTGATAGTGAGTATTCAGCTCTTTTGGTGTTGTACTTACCTTACTATAAGTTAAGAAAACAATAATCAATACGGCGCATAGTAATTGGCACGTCCGCGGTAACCTCTTCTGGAACGAAAGACAGACCGGAATTAGCACATATCACCAAGCGAAGGAGACTCTGTCAGGCGATCTTACATTGCGCGTCGAGCGCCACGGAAAGTGGAGTGACAACAGGCACGTGAGACGCGTGCTCCTCGCCCGCGGAAGCTGCCACGAGCGAATCGATTTGTGGTCGATAATCCTGGACGGTTTGTGCGCTTCGACATTACCTATAATTCGATGCGTATAGTAAAATAGATAATTAAAGAAGTGCAGTACTCTCACTTTAATTTGACGTCCTCGGAATAGTGTTTCGTTCATGGCCAGTGCTGTCTCAACGTACTCCTTCGAACCGAACTCAATGTACGCAAATCCCTTTGGATGTCCGTCGGCTTTGTTGCACAGAATGGTCACGCGATTGATGGTGCCACAGCCATGGAAATGTGCTTCCAGCTCCTCCGCAGAGGCGCCATAATCGACATTGCCCACGTAGACAGAGCGTGTGTCAATCTCCTGTTTTTCTTCGAGTGAAAGCGGCACTGTGGCGAGACCGGTTGTTGAACCGCCAGCCATTTGTTTGTCTACCTCTGACTGCATTTGCTTTATTTTCTCAGCCTCCTCCTCCATCTCTTTGACGCGTGCCTTAATGGCCTCCAGCTCTGGATCGATCTGCATACTGCCCTCCTCCTTTCGTAGATAATCGTTTAAATTTGGATTAGTTTTACACGCAAATTTTATGCGAATTTTAAATTATTTAATATGTGATGAGATGTGCTTTTCAGGCAACAGCCAATTTAAAATGAATGGGGAAGGCGACGCTTCGAAAATGGCTGCCGCTTTGTTTCGCGCGAGCTTTTGCGCAAAAGCTTTTTCCGAGAATTTTTAGTTGCGCTTTCAAGGCGAAATGAAACTGGTTTTTTTTTGGCGCTTACCTCGGTTTCAGTCACAATTTCAGTCTCCTGCTCGCCGTTTGTCTCGTCCAAAGACTCCAACAGCTGATCCTCGTTTAAAGTAATGTCTTCATCGGCCATTTTTGTTTTTAATTATTTGAACTTTGGTGTCTTGTTTATGTTTACGAAGCTAAACTTTGTGCAGTGGAAAAAGCTTACAGCGGCACTGCGGTAGTTGTTATCGGTTATCGTAATTCACTGCAAAAAGAGCGAAACTAAAGCTGAGAAATACAATTGCAATTTATTAGGGCTCGCCCAAAGAGAGATTTAACGTGCCAACTTATACATTTTAAATGGTCTACACACATTTTGTATCTTTAATAAAATAAAAATATTAAAAATTGCCGCCTCATCGCACACACTATGCGCTTACAAATACCATTTCAAATCTAACACTCGCACACACACACTTACGTCAAATGAAGGCAAGGGGCTGCGCTGCTGACGTTTCTGCGTTCGCTCAAAATGGCCGCTAGCAATGATAGATATAATCCAAACGCTCTAATTACGGCTAAAACTGTGTATCAATATGAACTTTATTATTGCTTCCGTTCGAATGCGTGAAATTTTTCGACACAAATAGCAGCTGTACAATTCACAAATATTTCTGTATTTACAGTAGAGTCCGACACTTTTTTCACAGAAACAATTTTTTTGGCGTAAAATGCAGCGAAAATGGATTCGCCTCGTTGTTAGAGATGACAGAGCAACGTGACCACTTCGCGAAATACAAAATATACCGAACTCACAATTATACTAGCACGGTCGCACTGTTTGAGTGTGGCATCATTTTTGTTTTTATCAAATCTTTCATTAAACTAATTAGTTTTAATTTTTTTTAGTAATTACTCACCAAGAAATGTATTTAAGTATTTTACTAATATATGCAACTTATAACAAAAATGGGTGCACTTTGATATTTATCGATAAATTTTGTACCATTGATTAATATAGTATTGAGACATATTCTTGTAATATTTATTAGGAAGTGTAGAATATATTTTGAAGAAATCGATTTAACTTTTTAACTTTAACTTTTTTTGCTATATTGTGCAAGCAAATTTATTTTTATTTAGATGCGATATATTACAGTGATGCATGTCAGACAGCTTGAACGTAGCTAGACTGCCATGACTTTATAGCGCCTTGATGCAAATCAGAGACGTCTTTGCACGATGAACGACGATTCAGATTCGGAATACGAAGAAACCGAGTATTTGGTGTACGCTGACTTTAAAAATCACTTGGCGCCGCATCAACTGAAGCACGAAGATGCTGCATTCAAAGTAATTGGCATCGAAACAGACACGCCGATGGCTGAAGTGAATGGCAATATCTTTAAAGGTAGCTCCCCATAAAAATAAATAAAATTAATATTAATTGCAAGATTTCGATTGCTGCAGGTTCATATGATATGGCAATAGGCACATATTTATTTTTTGAGAAAGACAATAGCAGCGCACCCGGCGATCCACTCTTCGAGCCGATCTGCAGACAGCAATACAAATACGTGAACAAAACGGACAAAGTAATCACCTTTGAGCGCACTTACGTGGAGTGCGTGCAACAGGAGAAGGAAACGCTAAAGCTGGAAGAGGATCTTAAGCAGTCCGAGGCGGAGGCAACGGAGCAACCAACCTTGAAGCTGAACATTAGCTACAAGGAAGCGATTAACAAGTTCGGCGAGGAGCAGTAAATCAGTTATGGAGTATGCTGTGGAGCCACCGCATCCGCCAATAGAACTAAGTAAATTCCTTAATGAATTTAAGAACACCGCATTTGAGGGCGCCCTCGACAATCTGCCCTTTTACTTTGACAGCAAGTCGCCCGTCAGCCAGGAGGTGGCCGACAGTTGCTCGTTGGAATTGCTCTCGTCACCCGACGATAATCTCATTATCAACTTTGAGCCTGGCGCGGAGCTACAACGCTCCAAAGTGACCGTGCCGGCGGCGAATAAACATGTGCCAAAGACCTACACAGCCATCAGCGAGCATAAGGCAAAATCGAGACGCAATCCGTTTGCCAGAACACAATACAGTTATCGGCTGCTGCCGGAGCCAAAGCCCAGCGGAGATGTGAATGCAGCGTGGATCCTGGAGGACTTTGAACTGCAGATTACGGTGCGGTTGTATAGACCACCGCGTGCTGCACATCGTGGCTTTAAGCTGGAGCATCCCGTCTTTGCCGAGGAGTTCCTCTGCCTGGGCTCCAACTATCTGACCGAGTTGCGTGACAAAATCTCTTGCGTCTGCCAAGGCAAACGGTTTGTGGACGTCAGCGAGCAGCCAGATGCAGCGCTGCCAGTGCTTGACACCGATCCTGGCTACTTCTTCATCTACAACACATTCTACAACGACACACGCAATCCCAAGAACTGTGATTACTCGCAAACCGTGTTGGATTGGGCAAAGACGGCGCACGGTCTGCAGCCGAAACAGTTCCAGGTGGCTTCGATGGAACAAACGAGATTCATAGATCTGACCCTTAGTTTGGGCGCACCTGTGCAGTATCTGCACCATGGCAACTGCGAGCATTTGTTTGTGTTCTCGCAGGTGGAAGTGTTGCGACCACACACAAGATACCTCAATCGCAGTCTGTATCCATTGATGCGTGCCTTGAACAGCTTCAATCGCCGCTCCTGCTTCATGTGCGGCCGGCGTGCGTATCACTTTATTGTGGAGCAGTCGCGACGCCAGCTCTATGATCCCTCGTATCTGTGTCGCACTTGTTTCCACAGCTTTCACTATGTGGATGGCAAGAAAGTGGGACACTTTAAGGCCTATCGCTTGTACGATCACACAGAAGGCGAAGACGAAGATGAGGAAGCCGTGAGCCAGGATAAGCAAGACAGTGGAAGCGATGACAGCTTAGAATTAGAGGCAACTTAAATATTTCGATTTATTAATTTAATTTTTATTCAGATAAAATATATGCAAAACATAAATGATGCATACGCGGTTGTTTGTTAAATTAATACACACTGTAACAATAGTTAATCATCATCTTGTCATTAAATATATATTTAATTTAATTAATGTATACATATACATATATATATTTGTAGTTTATTAGCAAATTAGTTAGTGTCGACATTAGGAATCAAAATGCAAATCTAACGCAAATCATTTGAGCTCTTAATAATAGTTGACTTCTCATTTATAAATACTTTATAGTTGTGTGTGTTTCAATATCAATATTGTTGAGCATACTGGGAGTTGACCAAGAGCAAATGGGTGGAAAAAACTGGGAAGTAGATACGACTAATTTGGCCAGTAACATATATGGGGGTGTGTATCCTATATAAATATGTAAATATTGTATATACCGAATACAAATACTTATGACTTACAATATCTAATACAGTTATAGAGTAAAAACATACATATTTATGTAATGTTATGTTGTAGTTTTTAGAAGTTTATCAATTTTCGTTTGTGCGTGTTTAATTGCTTGTTTTCGTTCCTTTCACTGTCTGAAACACAATACAATCAATATCTATAACGTTTTTTTTTTCTAATATTTTGTTTGGCAGTGCCTTTAGCTGCCTGCGAACCTCTTTGGTTTTGTCACTGTCCCAATTAAAGCTATCACCAGCAGCAGTTTAACTTTGGAATACCAATTCACGCTCAACGGACAGATACTCCAACATTTGCGCCGGCACCGGCAACTTGGCCAGATCAGCAACGGGCATTTGTCGCTGCAGCACACGTCGACACAGATCCTGCAACTTTGGCATGTTCAGGTAACGACTCAACGGATACTTGAGGATGACCGGAAACGGCGGCTGCATTTCGTTTGGCACCTTTACAAAGCATACGAAATTATCGTTCGTACAGCGATGCAGAATGTCCTCAATCATTTCCACAATCGATTCGTATTTCAATTCCTCAAAGTGCCAAAACTGATCGCGATATTCCAGGCGATAATGCAGCGTGACATTGACAATGCGAAAGCTGAGCGTAAATTGGGAACCGCTCGTCTCGGAATCTCGCACCAGAAACGAACCCGTTGGCTTATCGCTCAGCTGCTTCTGGGAATCGCGACGCGAGATTTCGCCCCAGTACCAAACTTGACTGCAAAACAAAAAGGCAGAGATGATGATGATTCATCAGAACAGGTTTCATATACTCAAACATACTTTAGCATTTCGGAGCAGGCCTTGTACATGACCTCGTTAGGCGCATCCTGCCGCTCCAGCCACTTCTTTCTGATGAATCGCATGTAGTCATGGGTGAATGGCAGTGTGGGCTCCACACGTATGGCTGGCGTTAGAAACTCGTACATGGCATCCGTTGTACCGCCATCACAGTCGCAATCATCGCCCATCGAATGCCAATTGCGAAGCGCACTCAAGCCGAGCCCCATCCGCTTGCGTATGCGCGAGAACATTGTCTTCTTGCTGTTGCTGTCCTTGCGCTTGCGCATCGCTCCATTGTTGCTACCACAATTGCTCGCCGAAGCATCGCCAGCTCCAATTCCAGCTCCTGATGCAGTGGAGCAGCTTGCCTCGAGCGTGCCGCCAAGGGGCTCGTTATTGTTATTTTGCAAGTGCACCACGGTTGCAGTGCAGCTGGAATCCAATTTCTTGCGCCTGGTCAGCGAATGGAACCAGCTGCGTTTCTCCTTCGGATTTGTCGTTGTTGCTGTATTGGAATTTTCAATTAGTTCCACCAATTGTCAAATAAGTGCTGGACATGGAATGCTTACTCTGATCGACGCTGCTTTGACTAGCTGGCAACCTGGGACGATTCCGTGCCCCCGCATTACCCGCACTCCCCCCGCTTCCATCACTCGCATTTGCAGCAGCACCTTGGCCTTGGTTTTGGTTTCTGCTTGTTGTGGTGCTGTTCTTCTCACCGTTACTCATCTTGCACGAGTTTCGCGAGTGCTTTGTATCACATACTTGGCCTTAGTAACGGTTCGGATGACTAACTTAAAATTAATTGATAAGCATGAAAGATTTGTTTTCGTTTTCTTTGGATTTGGAGCAGTATACAAAAAGTGGAAGGGCTTTATGTTCAGGTATCGATGCCTAATGCGAAGCATTTCTACTCGATAATTTCCCCGTTTCGATAACGCAAAAAATGACTTTTAATATTTGAATTTCTAAATTGCACGTATGTTAAACGTGTAAAGATCGTATTAATTAGCTTTTAAATTAAATAATAATAAGCTTTCAAACTTAAATATAAAAAATATTAATACGAAGAA
The DNA here is from genome assembly GCA_035045625.1 of Drosophila formosana. Taxonomy (NCBI): domain Eukaryota; kingdom Metazoa; phylum Arthropoda; class Insecta; order Diptera; family Drosophilidae; genus Drosophila; species Drosophila formosana. The sequence continues at coordinate 21,562,192 of JAWNOW010000232.1, forward strand.
AAATACGCCAAACTTTACGAGCAATACACGGTTTTCGATTTGATTATGTTATCGATGTTTAAAATACAGCACGCCTCGATAGTGTCAGCGGTGTTTTCCCACATTTACACATTCAGCGGCGGCAACAAAATATAAAATAGTGCTTCAAATGAACTATTAAAGAGCGAAGATTTTCGATGATGACCAATTCATCCATGCGAGTGGACTTGTCCGATTTCTTCAACGATGCTCGCAAGATCGCGCTCATCTTTATTGAAGAGTCTTGGACGAACATCAATGATGTACAGGATCACATTCAAAAACTGTTTCATCTGGTTTGTTTTGCAATTTTCCAAATTTGAACTGCAATAATTTCGATTTTTTTGTTTTAGACTCAAATCGGTCTGCTGACCAAGGATGGCTGCTACCTATCGCCTAAAGAGTCAGTTATGGTGCTGCGATTCGTGGAATCCGTCAAGGCATTTAAACTGAGCGCTGAAGAGGATTCGAGACGATCCTCCTCATTGCTTTGCTCATCTGAAAATGGGAAGAAACGAAAGAATCGATCGCAAGAAACGGAAGTTGGCTTCTCCAGCTCAACACCCAACTGTCCAAAACGCTCCAAGAGCACAAATCATTCGGATGAACTCACATTGCAGTCGGCAGAAACCACTAAAGTTGAGCGTCAGTCCAGAAAGAGCCCCAGAAATAAATCCCAAATACCCACAATAGTGATTGATAATGGCGAAGATGTGGATCTGGCTGAGATCAGCAAGCACTCAACGTTACCCAGAATAAATAATTCAAGTCGCCAGAGTTGTACAAAAAGCCGAAAGGAAACACGCAGTCAAACCCAAAGCTTTAATGTCGAATCCACACCCAACAATCACATTATATACGCAGATGTCGAAGAGGAGGAGATAGAAGAGGTAGAGCTGACAGCAGTTGAGATAACCAACTGTCGAGCATCCATAGCTGCACCCCAAGTGGAATTTCGTTGCCGAATGATGGAACTGGACCCGAATATACCGCGCATTTTCGAGCTACCGCGCAGAAAGGAAACTATCAAGATTCTAGAAGACATTGTAATCCCAGCGGCAGCGTTGAGCAGCACAGCAACTGCAACTGAAACAGCAGTGGAGCCATTGGAGGCCCAAGCAGCGACCGCCAATGGTTCCAAGGAAGCCGAAGTACCTGAAGAGCTGACCTCTAATGGCGTCAACGAAGCTGAAATACCTAAAGAGCTGAGCTCCATACCAAGTGCAAGTGCTCCGCCTCTCACTGATAAGGAAACCTTAAAAGTCGATTTGGGATCTGAAGAATCGCTTGACTCAGATTCCGAAGATGATGTCATGGTGCTGGACACAACTTTAGAGGAGTCAAACGTGGCCGAGTGCATATCTGACATGCTGAGTAATGCGGCCCCATTATCAGATTTGCCTAACGTTGGGGAGACCATCATATTTAAGCTATCCACAGCAAAGGGAGCGCCACAGTCGTCACCGAATACCAACTACATTGCCGGCACCTGTGGCTACGTCAATCGACGTAGCAAGTCGATCAGCATCTCTGTGATTGGTAAGTTGTGGAAGGAGTGACCGCCTGTTTGCCATATCCTTTTCAAATCTGTCACTATTTCAGCGGGTGACGTTTCTAAAACTATATTGCGCGGCTACATGACCAATCTTGAGGACACCAGCGATTCAACAACAATTGTTCTAAATGTAAACTTTCGCGAGTTAATCGAGCCAAAAGTAGTCGTATCAACGGTTGATTAGACCAATCTTCAAATCACACATTTCCAGTTAATATTTTGAATAATACTGCGGAGAATGTGGATTAAACACAAGTGACACAAGTCTTACATTTCCAAGTTTATATTTCGCATAATAATGTGGGTGAATGTAAACGATCAAATCAATATATATTTTTCCAGTTGAATCTCAAGTCTTAGATGGAGTGCGTCTTAATTTGTTCCAGCAGCTCGTCAGCCTCCTCGCCCGTCTTGACGCGCAGCAGTATGGACATGGCCTTGCTCTCCTCCGGCGTTGGCACGCATACCATCATCACATTGTTCTTGCCCATGCGCTGGCAGGGCAGACCTTTGCTCAGTATCAGATTGATCAGAATGTTGCCCAAATTGGTGTCGGCGCGCACCAGCATTTGTGTCTTATCCGAGTCCTTGACGGGCTTCAAGTACAAGGTGCCCACGCCCCGATCAGCAAAGTCTTTGTCCTTCTTCACGAACACCTTGCAGCGCTTCGAGAACGTGGCATCATCCTCAACAACCTGATGGAAGAAGGTGTTAAGTCAAATTCAAGGCGATGACAATTTTCGAAAAATGTTTATACCTTATTGAACTCCACCTTGGGTGGCGTGTCTTCTTCATCCTCCGCATTGGCTGCTGCAGCTGCTTCGATGGCTGCTGCCGTTGGCGGTTTAACGTTGCCAAATGAAAATGTTGTCGAAGGCGATGTGAAGGAGAACCCGCTGGATGCTGCAGACTCGCCCGCTGGCTTGCCAAACCCAGCAAAGCCACCCAAAGTTGGCTTATCATCGCTCTTCAAGCCAAAGCTGAAGCCATTTGTTTTGGCCGGCGATGCAGCAACGGCATCTGAAGTTGAACTATCTTTGTTGTTGTTGGCCAGGCTAAAGAAGCCCGACTTGGCCGGCGAATCTGACTTGGCCGCAGTTGCGGCTGCCGACTTGATGCCAAAACTAAACGTAGATGTGGCTGGAGCAGCGCTAACTGCATCTGGCTTGGTGCTAAAACTAAAAGAGCTCGTTTCAGAAGAGCTGGATTTGATCTCGGAGCTAGTCGCTGATGTAGTTGCCGTGAGGCTGGACGTCTTTTGGGCACCACCAAACGAGAATTGCGGTGCAGTAGAGGTGGTTGTGGTGCCACCGCTGGTCACGGTGAAGCTAGGCTTCTTGCTCAATGGTGCTGCCATTGGTTTGCCAAACGAGAAGCTCGATGAAGCAGTCGTTGCAGTCACAGATGTCGATGTCGCATTGTTGATGTTGTTATCCTGCTGCACTTCCTTTAAGAACACGTTGTAGCTATCAAACACGGGCGTCAGAATGCAACACGGCGTTTTATCCAAGTGCTCCTGCAGAAATTTCATCACGGCCATATTCAAGCCGATCACATCATCACGATATTGATTGGATATGATATTGGCATTGCCTGCAGCGGATTTATCGGCGGGCACGGTGCTCTGGAACATGCTCTTGACTGGCTCGCTGGTAGATGCATTGCCGAAGATTGAAGTCGACGTCGAAGTCGATGCAGCAGCTGGCGTCGGATCTTTGCTTGATTCTGTTATTTTATTTGCCTCGAAGCCAAACATTTTTGTGGAGGGCGTCGTCCACTTGCCATCGGTCTTGTCCGTGCTGGGACTTGGCTTTACCGCCGCATCGCCACCCCCCAAATTGCTCAGAAATGCAAATGGAGAGGAGCCGGCGCTGGCACCGGCAACTGAAGACGCCGCTGGTTTGCCGAAGCCTAAACACATGTGTCACATCAACAAACGTAATTATACAAACGTAATATAGTAAAGCACATACCTGAGAAGCCGCTAAACACACTGTTGCTGACTTTGGGAGCTGCTTCATCGGCATCCGCATCCAATCCACCGGCATCGACCTTGCGTCGTGTGGCCTTCTTGATAACGCGTGCTTTTAGCTCTTCTGGCGGCGCCGTTCGAAATGTGCCGCGCTCTTCCGGCTCTTCTTCGTGGTCCCAGTTGTCGTGGTTCAAGTTTGAGGTAGCTTGTCGTTTGCAAGACATTTTATTTGTTTGCGTTTAATTATTAAAAAATTTATTTAGTTTCCGGGGCAAAGACTTGTAACTTGTAGTGAAGCCTCCTACTACAATAAATGAACGATTTCAAGTCACTGGTGGGAAAATGTCGATAGAACAATAGAAACTATCACAGCATTCGATGACAGCGACTTCACTATCGATAGTGCCTCCTACTCCAAAAAATAATATAATTGTATGCTTTTAAAATTGGACGTTGTTTTAAAAAGAGTAGAATAAATACACGATGTTTCCTGCATTCATTAATTTTATTAAAAAGAAAACAATCGTTTAATAAAATAACCAAAATCAGTTCATTTGGTGAACTGCGTGCAACCCTGTGCTTATAACCACAGTGCTGGCTGTACGACACTTTTGGTATTTTCTTGCAAGCGTTCTGTTGGTCACACTGGTGCATTGAACGCGACGACGACGACGCCAGCAGAGCAGCAAAAAATTGCAATATTAATAATAATTAAACATAAACCCCCGGCTCGTGGCTTCACTTAACAAAAAGTAAAATCGGGACAATTTGTAGTGAACTATGGTGAATTGTGGAGAATCGTGATGGCGTGCTAGCAATGTGACGAAACTGTGTTGTGGGGTGTAGTAAATATGCGCGGCGCATTTCTCTACTACTGTAACATTAATTGCGCTTCGACTGCGACTGCTGCGACTTTATTATTTGCTGCTGCAAGATGAGGCGATCAGGTGGCGCGCCTAAAAAGTGTATCAAAAACAACAAAATACGACTGCCTGAAAGCAATGTGCAACGGCAGTGTTTGTAAAACAAAGAAACAAGCAACAAAAAAGCAACGTGAAAATTAGATGCAGAAGGGAAAAGAGTAAATAAGGTACTACTCCCATACACACACACACACTCGCACACACAGGCGTAAGTGCGAGCACCAATACCACCAACTCTCACGCACGCACACACACACACCTAGGTTAAACACGAAACGAAGGCATCGGTAATCGGAATCGTAATCGAGAGTCGTTGTCGTTGTGTTATCCTGTTCGTCGTGTGATCCTTTGTTGTTATTCGCAGCAGCAGCAGCAGCTGTGCCGTCTGCTGCCTTAACGGCACAAACGAATAGGTTTGCATTTGTTCGTGTCCGGGTCGTGTTACTGCAAATCGTTCGTCGTGTCGTTGTTGTTGTTGCCTGCCTGGGCGTCCTTGAAGTTCAGCTGCCCAGTTTGTTTTGTGCGTGCGTGCAAAAAAGCAAATAACAAAAAAAAAGTGTGCCCAGCAGAAAGTAAAGCAGCAAGAATATCAAAATGCCGCCAGCATTAATTGGCATTTCCGAGTTTGTGGAGGAGACGCGGGATGATTACAATTCCCCCACCACCTCCACATTTGCATCCCGCATGCCGGATTGCCGTCAAACGATTAGCATACTGGAAGAGGTAAGCATGAACTCCCCCTATCTTTCTCTTTTTTCACTGTTTGTCTCAGCTCAAGTGTAACGAAAGTTCAAGGTAGCTAATCAATGATCCAACAATGCTCCAAATTGCATGCATTGCACAAACTATACACGTTTATATATATACATATGTACATATATACTGCATTACAAACACCCCCACACAACTAGCTGAAATTTGTTTATTATGTATTTTTCCGTGGCTATGCAAAATCAAATTGAATTGGCGCTGCGCCAACTGAGCTCCACAATAATCGTTCGCCCGGTCACTCTCGCTCTCTCCACCTTCCCATCTCTCACTCTCCTTCTGTCTCTCTCCCTCTCTGTCATACAACTTGCAATTGTTCTACGATGACGTCGCTATTGACGTAGCGTCGCAGTCAGCGGCAAGTGCAGGTGGTTTCTGTTGCTCCATCAAAAATAATAAATACTGAAAGTGCATATTCCAAGTATACGTAAATCAATGCAATGCAGCTGCCTCTTATACACTTTCCCCCCTGTTTGGGAACGTGGGGAGAAGATTTATTTTTATTTTTAGATATTGCAGCTGCTGTTGTTACTCCCCACAACACATTGCTATGCGTTTGCTGCCGACGACGCTGATAAGGACAAGTGCGGGCGGAAGGGCGCACGATAAAGCGTCGAGGCGTCGGCTTTGCTACAAGCTGGCATACAATGCGAGCGTATAACGTATAACACATTTCATTTGCAATTGCGATCAGGGCTCACTTATCAATCAAGTCTCCACTATACGGCCACACCCACCCCATATGATTAAGCATCTGCCTGTATGTGTGAGTGTGTGCGCAAGCGACAACTTTCGATAAATCGGGATCGGAAATCTGTGCGCTCCAATTCTTTTGGCTGACGTCGCACGAGGCCCATTGCAGCGCTAAAATTAGCAGTTTTGGGGCAGCAAACGCAAACGCACCGCGAGCTGCAGGCAAATAATAAATTTATTCAGTTTAAAGCTACAACAAACTTCAAGGAATGAACTTCTTGAGATTCCATTTACAATATTTAATTGTTTATAATTTTGTTATTCATACATTTGTTACTATATATATTTATTAAAATTTCATTTATATACGTTATAATTACATTTGTTACACTATTTATATTTTTTCCTTTTTACAATTTCAAACAGTTTTTAAATTTCGCTTGTAAATTGTCTTTGCACCAGTGTGCAGTAAATTGGCTCTAATCTTTTTTAACTCTCGAGACACGGGGAAGTCTCACGTCATCAGCGCGCCCAGATTTCTGTTTGTTGAATGTTTGTGCCGCCAAATGAAATGTTTAATATTTAATTTCACTGATGGATTTTCAACTGGCAAATCAATAACTGAACTGAACTAAACTAACTGACTGAGCCCAAAAAAAAAACAGCCAGACACACCTTTCATTTTTATTGTCATTGCTTTGGCACACAACCGTAAACAGTTCGAACCCAATATAGAATATTTATATATATTAGCTACATACACATAGTATATGCGTTTGTCTGTCTGGCATAAGTATTAAATCTGTAGACACATATACAATAAGCGTATTATTTACAGAGCCGCTTTATTCACATAAACATAAATAAATTGCGGTTCTCGGCAGAAAAAAAAAGTAACCTGACCAGAGGGCTAACCGTTTTGGCCAATTTCGTCTTTTGTTATCAACGAGCCGATGAACGGAATAACGAAAAATGAAATGAAATGAGATGAGAAGAAAATAATAAAAATACATTTAAAAAAAAACTCACTTGGTAGCTAGAAAGAGAAACGAAAACCAGTTGTGTTGGCTTGACCAACTTTATTTGTTATTTGTTATTGTTCTAAGCGATTCGAGTGCCAAATATTTGGCATCAACGTTTTGCCACAAATGTTTATGCACATGACTAATCTTTATTAGGACGTTTCCATCGAACATCTTTGCGTTATTCTTATCGCTGCCCACACTCAGCCCTCGAGTTATTATTCCACAGAACGCCGAGTATCAAATTGCAATCGTAAATTGTTTAACTGAACTAACATACATATATATTTAACAATTACGTGTACATATGCAATTGCTTATCTAATCATTGTATTTGTTTGAAAACCAGGAAACGGTTAGCCAAGGCTTGAATTTACAGTTATTTCTAGCTTAATTAAAAACATTTGTAGATCTATTACTCGAGAATATTTTGCCAATTGTTATCGAAAGCAATGAGTCGAGTGTGCTCGACTACAAGACATCTGCTATTCACATTTAGGGTATACAATAGTCATACTATTAATTTATTTTGTTTAACTTTGTATTTAATCGTTATGAAATTTTTAGAAAACGTTAAGTGATAACATCTTTTAACTCTCTGAGATCAAGGTCGAGAATATATATAATTAATGGTGTAGGAGATACTTCATGTGGGATGTTTTCACAAAGTTATAATGCACTTCTACACTCTGGATAGAGAGCATGTATAAACAAACCTATGTATATCTAATGCTCTTTTGAATAATGCCCAATTTTCGTCACACTTGTAGCGCAGCCACAGACACTGATTGCCTCCACTCGAAATTCATTGAAATAAATTAATATTAATTGATAAGTCAAGGGGTTAAACAAGTTATAAAAGTGCATGAGAAATGTGCTTTTGTCAGTTTCTGAGAAGAACTTTCCTACATATTGACTATCTAATGGATTTATTTATAGTTTACTAATCTAATCTATTGGATTCTTTTTGCAGCGCTTGGAGTTTGATCGCGAGGGTCTGACGAAGCTAAAGAAGGCCGTCAAAGCCATACACAACTCGGGAAATTGTAAGTGATGAATTGCTTAAGCATAGATACATATATGCGATATTGATATTAATTTCCTTTTCTTTGCTGTACAGCTCATGTGGACAATGAAATGTTTATGATGCGCGCCTTGGAGCGCTTGGGCGGCAAGGTCATTGATCAGGATGAGCCGGACATTGGCGCCGCCTTTCTCAAGTTCTCTGTGGTCACCAAAGAGCTCAGTGCGCTGATGAAAACCCTGGTCAGTACATTTACATACTCTTTGAATGACCTTCGAATGGACTTATCAACAAGTTTGTCCCACATTTTTCAAACAGATGCAAAACATCAACAACATTGTCATGTTTCCGGTTGACTCGATGCTGAAGAGCGAGCTGCGCGGCGTTAAGGGCGATATGAAGCGTCCATTCGATAAGGCGGCCAAAGACTATGAGGCCAAGTTTATCAAAATCGAGAAGGAGAAGAAGGCGCAGGCCAAGGAAGCGGGCATGGTGCGCACGGAAATTGATGCCGCTGTTGTGGCGGATGAAATGGAGAAGGAGCGGCGGCTCTATCAGCTGCAGACCTGTGAGTATCTGCTCAAATACAAAGAGATTAAAACAAAAACTGGCATTGAGCTGCTCCAGCATTTCATCGAGTATTATCACGCGCTGAACAAGTGAGTTGCATATTAATTAACTACGTACGTTTTTATATAAACACAATCACTTGGCATTGCAGCTACTTTAAAGATGGCTTGCAAACGATTGAACACTTTGGCACGTACATTGGCGATCTGAGCGACAAACTGCATGTGATCAAGCAGAAACAGGACGAGGATCGACGCAGCCTGTTGGACTTGCGAACACTCTTGCGCAGCACACCCGACTTTGAGCGTGTCGACAATGTGCCGGCCTCGTCGGAGAATCGCAGCGGTGGCGCGGGTGCTGGTTACTCGCTGCACCAGCTGCAGGGCGACAAGCATCATGGTGTCACCCGGCAGGGCCATTTGCTCAAGAAGAGCGAGGGCAAGGTGCGCCGTGTGTGGCAGAAGCGTCGCTGTCGCGTCACCAGCGACGGTTTCTTAGACATTTTCCATGCGGACGAATCGAAGCCGCCGACGCGCGTCAATCTGCTCACCTGCCAGATTAAGCCGGTGCCGGATGACAAGCGTGGCTTCGATCTAATCAGCTGTAAGTGTAATAAATGATACTACTACTATCAGTAGATGATATTTACAAATACTAATTATTTGTTTTTTACCCGTTTAGACAATCGCCCATATCATTTTCAAGCGGAGGACGAATCAGATCAGAAGGCCTGGATGGCTGTGCTGGTCAATTGCAAAGAGAAGGCGCTCACCAAGGCCTTCCAGCATGCCAATCCGCAGATGAGTCCCAGTCTCGTGGAGCTGCAAAAGACCGTCATACGCTATGTGCAACTGCTGCCCGGCAACGACAGATGCTGTGACTGCGGTTCGCGCAATGATGTCACCTGGATCAGCTTAAACTTTGGCATCCTGGTGTGCATACAGTGCTCTGGGGTGCATCGTGATCTGGGCGTGCATCATTCACGCATTCAGAGTCTTACGCTGGACAATCTGACCACAGCGAATCTGCTGATCGCACGCGCAATGGGCAACAGCACCCTCAATGACATTATGGAGGCCAAGCTGGGCCGCGGCAAGCTCACTCATGAGAGCAGCATGTAAGTTCGCTTGCCTTCTTGCCTTCTACATTTCGTTAACTTCCTTCATGCAACAGGGAGGAACGCTACGATTTCATACGCGCCAAGTATGTGGCCAAGCGGTATGTGATGCGCACTTGTGCGGACGACAATGATCTGCGCTGCGATCTGGAGCAGGCCATAGTTAATGCGGACATGAGTCAACTGCTGCAGGTGTGGGCCGAGGGCGCCGATCTCACTTGTTGTCTACCCAGCTCGGATGCGGGCGAAACAGCGCTGCATTTGGCTGTGCTGCGCGAGGAGGGCTCCACACTGCACATTGTTGACTTTCTCATACAGAATATGCCGCCCAAAGGCTTGAATCGAGCCACCAATCCGCCCGGGCTGCTGGACGTCACCGGCAAGAATACGCCATTGCATCTCTGCGCGCTGCACGATCGTCGCGAGTGCATGAAGCTATTGCTTCGCTCCGGCGCCGATTATGAGCTTCGAAATTCACATAATAAAACAGCGCTGGACATTGCCAAAGAGACGGGTCACAACAGCTGCAAGGAGCTAGTAAGAAATCCAATTCCATTATACTACACACAGATTGCTTCAAAGTAATTTATTGCAGATTGAATGTGCCATAAAGCGTGAAAAGAGCGCCTTCGATCACATCAACACCGACTGGAATCTGCCCAACGAGGATGGGTCCACTGACTTCAGTGACGACGAGACCGTCATCGATGAGCGTGTAAGTATTGCGTAAATCTTTTGAGGATTGATGAACCTTTAATCACATTACGGTTACGCTTGCAGAAATCTCGCTCACGTCCGCCCAGTTTTGCGGGCGGGGATTCGCCGGTGTTGCGCTCACGCTCCTCCACCTGTGACTCCATACAGTCCAGCTCTAGTCCAATTGCCAATTGTCCGAGTCGACAGTTTACGCTGCCCGGCTACACACAATCTGCGGGCACGTCGCCCAAACAGCACACGAATGTTGGCCAGTATCTGGGCAGTGGCAACAATCTGGGTGTCAGCGGCAGCAGCAGCGGCAATGGCGCTGGAGGCGGTGGCGGCGGCTCTAGTCCCAGCTCGGCGTGCAGTCAAAATGTGCGTGCCGCACGCAACAGCCTGAATATGCAGAGTGAGCTGGCGCATGTGACGGGCGCCAGAAAATCGACGTCCACGGCCAACATGAATTCGCTGAAAAAGCGGACAGCGCCTGCTCCGCCTCCAGGAACGTTGAGTGGCGCTCCTTCGAGCATATTCTATGGCACGCTGCCACATCCGCCCAGGCATTCGCAGAACATGGATGCGAATGATATACGCGCCATCAATCATAAGAATCAATCTATGGACGTGGCCTACGGCACCTTGCCACATATGCGCAGTGTAGAGAGCTCGCCGCGCATCACTGGCAGTGGATCTGGCGGCGGAGGCGGAGTTGCTGGCAATGGCAGCAACAGCAACTTGATGCCGGCCATGACTTCGTTTGGACACAAGCGATCCCCGAGCGGCGAGTCCCTAAATCGTAATATTCATTTAGCGGGTGCCAAGCTCGTGCTGCCCCCAACTGGTGAGCTGCCCACGTTGAAGCATGTGGACAAGTCGGCGTTAATGAGACCCAAGATACCACCACCAGGTCCGCCTGCAGGTTAGTTCACTCGTCCTATATATCAGCTAAATTAGTTTACTCCAAGAATGCAATTCTTCTTGTTTCACAGAGCGGGAGATACCAAATGGACAGTCCAATGAGAGCATCAGCTCCATGGACGAGGGACCCATTGCACCGCCACGCAAGGTAAGTGAAATGCATCCCTGGTGGAGTTAGAACCAAACGGGGATCGCGTAGAGTCAACGAGCACTTCCGTTTATTTCAATGTATTTCCTGTGTATATCTCCTGTAATTCACAAATTTCAGCGCAAGCAACAAAACTTGTTGAGATTAGAGCATTCCAGCGAGGAAACGGTAAATGGCAAGCCACAACACAATCACAACAAACCAAACAAACAAAAAATATAAACAATTTTGCCGTTCTTGTTGTTGTTCATTACTCTTTTTTTGATCTTCCACTAAACGTGTGACGTTTGCATTATTCTCAAGAGCTCTTCTAACTTCATGCGCGCCGCCTATCTAAAATTAAAACTTGACAAATTTCTGTGTGTTCTTCTGTGTTTCTTAATATTTGTTGCACTAACTCTAAAACAGCTCATATATATAATTGCATAATATCAGTTGAACTAATTACTATATTCATCCCTTATTAGCTGATCAACCAGTCCGCCAACTTCACTGACTACGAGTCGTGGCATACGGATATGGACTCCTCAGGCGGCGGCTTAGATCACTCCGCCGAGTCGAATGTATCATCCAGCGATAACGACAGACTCAACTCATCGCCCGACAATCAGGGGAAAAACGCCAGTGGCGTTGGATCTGGTGGCAAATTGCACTATGTAAGTGAAATGTTTTTGACCTACTTAATTATTATTGTTAATTATGGAATGATCATTTTAGAATGGACAACGACGTTGTCGTGCTCTGTATGATTGCGTGGCGGACAACGATGATGAGCTTGAATTTAAGGAGGGTGAAATACTGATTGTGCTAAATGAGCGCACAGACGACGAGAATTGGATGGAGGGCATTATTGAGGGTCATCCAGCGAGGCGTGGCATGTTCCCCGTTAGCTTTGTACATATGCTGCCCGACTAAGTGGTATTGCTGTCCCAAATGACTGTGTGTGTGTGTGTGTGAATGTTTGTGTGGGTTATTATTTATTACAAGTTTTCTATTATAATCCTATTATATATGTATTTATTTGCTTTACTCGGTTGTAAGCGCACATGCACAGGAGCAAAACAAGTGTCTCAAGTGGGGAAACGTAATCATTTACAGCTCTTATTAAAAGTACCCAATATGTAAACCACAGACGTATTTACTATGTATTTTTTTTTAATTAAATACTGTACTCGTTTTTAAAGCATATACTATAAGTAGGCGCCGCTTTGAATTGCTTTTAACAAACTGAATATGTCCTGCAAATGTGTTATAGGCTATTTTACTTGCTAGCTATAACTACCATCATATTATTATTATTAACTATATAGAACTTTTAATTGCTAGCCAAAAAAACATCACGCGGTCCTCTAAAAGTTACTCTACGATGCTGTAAAAATCAATTGAATCGAAACGGAAAATCGATGTAATCATGTATTGCAATAGGTTGAACGCAAATCAATATCGATGAAATTATGTATTGATTTATGCTTAACAATACGCTGCCATATACATATAGTATGTATGTACTAACAATAAACAAAAGTCGACGAGGTCTGGCTTCTTACTTTACATTGAACACTCGTACACAAATTATGTAATACTGTTGATGGATTTAAATGAAAGTTTATAAAACAACGTTAATAAAAACAAATAGTTTACTCCAATTAAAACTTAACTCAATTGCAAACGCGTAAATCGTAAATAAACCCCAAAATGCTATTACAAGAAAAATACATATAATAATGCTCTATAAACAAAATCTAAGTAAACCTTACAATCCCTGTACCTAGAAGTTGTTACCACTAAGCATATATATATGTATGTATATCTTATTCCAAAGCGCTGTCGAGAGAGAAACACATAAGAATTCTGGAATGTTTCAACTTTGTTGTATACCATCTTGTATCATCATTATTGTATATGTAAACTGTAGATACAATTTTTTTTTAATGTACACAACACCACCCTTTACATTTTGTATACACATTTCAGTATTTATTTTAGCAAGAACCTTAATATTATATTATAAAACAACATATTTGATATTATATTTAAGACAAATAAAAGAAAAACTCAACGCTTATTAAATATTATATGTATATCTTTTATCGTGTAGTAAAAATAAGCTTTTAAAAGTCGGGTGGTATTTTTTTTTTGACTGCGGTGAACAAATATTCTTCAATTTATATAAAATATTTAAATTCAATAATTTTTTTCACAATTCAATACGAAATTACTTGAAGAGAGCGAAGAATAAATAAAGTTATTTTTGATATTGAAGTATTTTTAATTTTTACAATTTTATTGCAGAGACTATTCATTTAGTGACTGCAGTTTGACAATACATATAATGTATCTATCTGAATGAATTTGAAAAAAAAAAAACCACAAATTTTATTACAACATAATTTTGAATGCAACGGAAACCGTGTTGAAAATGGTATGAATCAAACCCGTCATGCAGAAACTCGCGTGCAAAATGTTGTACGACCAAATGTCTCGATATTCGTACTGTCTATCGATGACTCAGCTATCGTACAGTATGGCACAGGACAATGTGGTGGTTGGTCGATACGCGATTGCTGTCATTAATCTCCAATGCATAAATTGTGTTCTACCGTGCAAATAAATAATTAACGCGTATTTTGGTGTGCTTTAAGTAATCAGCTGTAATTTGAGTGAACGAAGTTAACTAGCACCTTAGACGTTTATCAAGCAAAGTGCCTTTTGCGTATGCAAATACAAGGTTTATTGCTGATGGCGACAACGAGAAGAAGTGTGCAAAAGTAGCGAAAGGTATTTGTAACTTATCGATATCGTCGGTTTTTTGTTTGGCCCAAGAATTGCATTGTACAAATTCAACGTAGAAATTTATGGTTGCAAACAATATAACTCTACAGACTGACACCTAACAGCAGCAGCAGCAATAACGGTCGGTGTGCACAACCCAAAACATCAGTTAATTGCCGTCGCCAGAGCCAAAACGCCGTGAGCAGCAGAAGCTCCTCCAGCGTATTGGGAGACAACAACTACACAAAACTCATTCGCAAGCGATGAGTGCTGCAAAGAAGTACAAGCCTATGGATACGAGCGAACTGCACGACACTGAGAATATTGCCAGCTGTCTCAAAAAGGTTGACAGTGCGACAACAAATCCAGGACGCAGTGCGTTTGCCGCCCAAAATATGAATTCAGCATCGACAGCAGCGGCATCGGGAGCGGCGGCGGCGTCCACAACAAATGGCGAACGATTGCCAAACTTTTCCAAACTGGGCGCACATCATGGCAATGAAATGCGTGCAGCATCAACTACCTCAAATCTGCTGAATCGCATGGGCGCTATACATAACACCAAGCCGGGCGATGTCAAAAAGATTGTGATTAAAAATTTCAAGGGTAAGCTTCAAGCATTTCCGATAACGATAACTAGATTACAACATTTTCAACATTTATATACTTTGAATTTGTCACAATGCAAATGTATTTATAGCTAAACCCACACTGCCCGATAACTATTCGGAGGACACTTATGTGAAACTGGAAGAGGCAGTTATCGCCATCCAACTGTCCAAGCCCATCAAATATTCACTGGAGGAGCTCTACCAGGCCGTTGTAAATATGTGCAGTCATAAAATGGATGCACAACTCTATGCCAAACTTAAGGAGCTGACGGAACTGCACGTCAAACGCAATATCAAGCTGAAGGAGCTGACTGGCGGCAGCATGGATAAATTGGTAAGCAACAGCTAAACATAATTGAACTATTCGTATTTATAATTGCTTTGCTTTGCGCAGATTCTGTTGGAGAAAATCAACAACTGGTGGCTGTCGTTCTGCCAGCAAATGATTATGATACGCAGCATCTTTCTATACATGGATCGCACCTATGTGCTACAAAATTCGTCCATACACTCGATATGGGACATGGGGCTGGACCTCTTTCGCATACACTTTGCTCAGAACAACGTGGTGCAGAAGCGCACCGTTGATGGTCTGCTAACGTTAATTGAGAAGGAACGCCAGGGCTCGACTGTTGATCGTGGTTTGTTGAAGAGTTTGGTGCGCATGCTCTGTGATTTGCAAATCTATAGCAGTGCATTTGAGGAAAAGTTCCTGGATGCCACCAATCAGCTGTACAAGGCGGAGAGTCAGCGGAAGATGCAGGAGCTAGAGGTGCCCGAGTACTTACAGCATGTAAGCAAACGCTTGGCCGAAGAGAACGAACGTCTGCTGCACTATCTCGACTCCAGCACAAAGTAATATACATATATATATTGCTATTGTTTATGCTGTAAATAATCATCTTTTGTTGCAGACATCCTTTGATATACAATGTGGAGAAGGAGCTGCTCGCCGAACACCTAACGACAATTCTGCAAAAGGGCCTAGATGCATTACTAGAGGATAACAGACTGAATGATCTAACTCTTTTATACGGCCTGCTGAGTCGCGTCAAAAACGGCACATCCGAGCTCTGTGGCAACTTCAATGGTTACATAAAGGTAAGGCCACAACTGAATTTGCAACGCAAACGGTAGAAGGATAATTTACGTTGGCGCATGTATCAGGCACAAGCAGGCAATTCCAATGCCAAAAGGATCAGGATTTGAAGATATTTATGTTTATTCGTCTGTCTGTCTATCTCTTCTTAACACGTTTGCTTGTATTTCTTTAGAAAAAAGGCCGCACTATTGTCATCGATCCCGAGAAGGATAAGAGCATGGTGCAGGATCTGCTAGACTTCAAGGACAAAATGGATGTCATTGTGCGCAATTGTTTTGAGCACAACGAGAAATTTACGAATTCGTTACGCGAGGCCTTCGAATTCTTCATCAATCAGCGCGCCAACAAACCGGCTGAACTCATAGGTGCGTGTTTTTGTCCTTGATATATATTTATAGATCGACTTTGTAATTTTGCGTATTTGTATTGAATAGCTAAATATGTCGACATGAAACTTCGTTCGGGCAACAAGGGCACCACAGACGAGGAGCTGGAAAAAACATTGGATAAGATCATGGTGCTCTTTCGTTTTATACATGGCAAGGACGTATTTGAGGCATTCTACAAAAAGGTGAAGCACATGACAATATTGTTAAAATATTCAAATTAACCATGTAAATTTTAATAGGATTTGGCAAAGCGTTTGCTGGTGGGCAAATCGGCGTCAGTGGATTCAGAGAAAAGCATGCTATCGAAGCTAAAACAGGAATGCGGCGGCGGCTTCACATCCAAGCTCGAGGGCATGTTCAAGGACATGGAATTGAGTCGGGATATCAATTTGGCGTTCCGTGGTCACACGCTTAGCAACGATCGCGATGTAACCAATTTGGATTTAACTGTCAGCATACTGACCATGGGCTATTGGCCAACATATCCGCCCACTGAAGTCACAATGCCACCGCAGTTCATCAATCCCCAGCAGATATTCAACAAGTTCTATTTGGAGAAGCACAGCGGGCGAAAGCTGCAGTGGCAGCCAACGCTTGGCAATTGTGTATTACGTGCTCAATTTGATGCGGTAAGCAAAGCATTAGATAATCTCTATAATACCAAATGTTTAATTGGTTTTTTAATCGTACAGGGCTCCAAAGAGTTGATGGTATCGCTGTTTCAAGCGCTGGTGCTGCTATTGTTCAATGACAAGCCTACACTGAGCTACGAGGAGATATTGGCGGCCACCAGCATCGAGGATGGCGAGCTGCGGCGCACCTTGCAGTCGCTGGCCTGCGGACGGGCGCGTGTCATCACCAAAACGCCCAAGGGTCGCGACATTGAGGATCACGATCAGTTTGATTTCCACAACGAGTTCACAAATAAATTGTTCCGCATCAAAATCAATCAAATCCAAATGAAAGAAACGGTAAGCAGCACTAACATAATAATTAATAATACAACTAATTATAACAAATTTTTTTGTAGAACGAGGAGCAAAAGGCAACCGAGGAGCGCGTCTTTCAGGATCGTCAGTATCAGATTGATGCGGCCATTGTACGCATTATGAAAATGCGTAAAACGCTAAGCCACAATTTGCTCATCACCGAGTTGTTCAATCAGCTAACGTTTCCAGTCAAGGTAAGCACGCAAATCTATCTATCTATCCATCTATTTAACGACTCTCATTTCGCTTGCAGCCTGCTGATCTGAAAAAGCGTATTGAGTCGTTAATCGATCGTGATTACATGGAGCGGGATAAGGATAATCAAAACCAATACAACTATGTGGCATAAGTTTAACTTTAAATTACATTTTGGCCAACATTTACACACGAAAAACGATTGTAGTTTTTTGTTTGTTCTTTATACCAACCATACCATACTTCGAATGCTAAACAAACAACAAGTCCAACGGCAAGAAATTATCAATTACATATTGTAGTTGTAGTTGTTGAAGCGATTCACAGTTCTTTGTAAGCTATTTGTATCATCTAATAAATTAGACGGTTCATTTACAATTCGCTGCTATTTTGTGGAGCAACATTTTTTCGGAAAAATCCTGATGTTCGTATGTTATTTTATATGATGACCAAAACTTTCGGAAACAGTTTTGTTTATGGGGTTTTTATTTGTTTTTTAATATTGATGATGGATTGGATAACTTTTCCTTCGAATAACAATAGAAGAAACATTTGCAGGCTAATATTATAGAATACTTAAATAAATAATAAACTAGTACTCGTAATTTTGCTGCATCTGTATGTAAAACGGATATGCATAAAACTAAATCGTTTTTATTTATGATTTTTTCGATAAATAAACTGAATTGATTGTATACATACGTAAAACGCACATTCTGTGCTTTTGTTTCTCCTAATACTCTTTATTTAATGTATATGTATATAAGTATAAATTTAGTTGCAAGCTGGAGTGTGACAATAGTTCGAGTTATACGCTTATAGAAAGAATATGCGGTAAAAGAATTAATATTTACAATTAAAATTATACATTAGTTTGATAAAATAGAGTAAATCAGGGGACAGATACATGTGGGTTTATATATATATATACAAAAAGGAATTACAAATTAAAAGGGCGCAGCGCATGTTATACATTTAAACTGAACTCAGACGCATAAATCGAGGCTAATATTGGTATCACAATTTTCCCAGTTGCAAACAAAGCACATTTTGCACACACATTCTACACTTGGAAAGTTCTCAGCGGCTTCTACACAAAAAAGTCTTATACAAAAATAGTATTTAAATTGTTAATTGTTAAACTCTTTGATTGCTTATAGAGAGTCCAATTTAGCCAATGGCGTCATTGTTAGTTGTCGCTTCTCGCTTTACGCCTCCACGCTGTTGACACTGTACTGGGAGCTGTCGTAATCGGATACATTGTCTGCTCCGTAATTACCGAATCCGGCCACCGAGGGTCGAGTGTTGTTTGTTTCCGTGCGTGCTTTAAGTACGTCCGGTATGTAGGCGGGTGCTGGGCCAGCGATTTCCACAATACTCGGGCGTCGTGTCGCCGCACACCGTTTGATGGGCGACATAAAGATGAACAACGTAACCGTAATGGCCAAAGTGATGATGAGTAATAAGAATCGTGCCATGCCAACGCCTTCGCCACGGAAATAACAAATCATTGCCATAATCAGGACTAATATTAGCACCGAAAACTTAGTCATCGTGACAGCTGTCGAATGAATCTTGCCTCCCTTGCGTGATATCATGTTCGAAGGTCCATAGGCAAAGTATAAATTGTAGCGATCCACCATATGCTTGAGGCAAATGTAAATCATGGCAAACGGCATGATCAGCGGACAAAATACGCTGTAAACAATCGATATGGTAAACACAAGTGTGGTCCAGGCATAGTGTATGCCAAAGGGGAACTCAATCAAGATGGACTTCCGTATGTAGGGAGTCTCAGCCTTGGAATTGGCTTTCAGCAATGCCCAAATGTAGACGATCAGCTCGGGGAAACGCAACAGCTCCAATGAGGTACCAATAAATGCAGCGGTTATGATGTAGTTGACATAGAAGGAGCCGCGATCCGGCAAGAAAATGCACTGCCAGCGTCCAATCTCGTCCGTCAGACCCCACTCGAGCAGCGCTTGTGCCGAGGTCAATCCCAACGAGGGCAATATTAAAATCATAAGTAGCAAGTAGCTAAAGCATTTGGTCATGATGGAATAGTTTTGCTTGGAGCGTGTGTAGTGACCCATCCACTTGTCCGATATGGAGACTATGACGGGCATCAAGGCAGACAATGTCCACAGCATCAATGTGGGCAAGAATTCCGATACCAAAGGCGAGATTTTCGTTTCAGTATCCTTTAACCAGGGGCGACTGTTCAGCAAATTGACAACCATGGCTGGTGTGGTCAGGAAGAAGAGCACAATGAAGAGCACCACATTGACGCACACAAATTTCAGATACCAATGGCTCTTGTTCACATTCAGGTTCTCCCAGAAGATATCGTCCGGCGATGGGGCAAACATAATGTTCCATTGCCTGTACGTACCAGGTGTGAAATGGGTGACAATGTTTTGGGCTTCCTGCACAGTGGAGACGGTGAGGAAGGCAATGTCCAGCGGTTCATTCATGGTCGAGGCACGCAAACGTGCCACGTCGCCGGACAATTTGCGCTCCTCCCGCTGGTAGTATTCGTAGGCATTCTCCTTCTTGCACGAGCACATTTCCGGCTTGGCCATCAGCGAGTCCCGATCCCGATGCTGCTCACAATAAACTCTCGCATCGTGGGCGCGCTCGAATTCCGCGTTGCGCACAAACAGACGAGATATGTTATAGGCTATGCTGACGGTCTCGATGGTCACATCCGGAAACAGTTCCTGCATGTAGTTGCGTATCACGGTCTTGTTGCGATCACTGCAAGCAATACAAATATAAAATGTTAATAATTTCAATTTGTTTTGCATCTTTTTCGCTTGCAACTAATTTAGTATTTAAGTACTAACCTGTTGGAAATGTTGGATATCATGATGGTGCGCGTGGCGGCCTTTTTGAAGGCATTGCGACCAGAGGATCGCCGCATGATGAGCACCACCAGCGGTATATACAAGATGGTAATGATGGTGTGCACCCAAAGCCAGGGCGACTGCGGCTCCAGATTGGCCATTGTGGTGCGTCCAAAGGCGTTCACATCGTAAAAATCATTCGAGGGTCCATTCAGGAAATTGATGGGCAGAATGATGGCCAATGAGATAATGGTGACAATCGACATCACGACCATCAAATGCTGTTGAAATGACAAATAGTGAACCGCATCAGGGCCAGAATGCAACAGAATCGTCTCCTTTCTCAGTTTAAATGTCACTCGTATCCAACTAAACAGTCCCGGATCGGCGTCAATGGGTGACAATGGTGTTGACTCCGCTCCCTGTGAATGATGCGAGTCCACACTGGGCCGTGGTGTGGGATTCTGGGATGTGCCCGGTTGGGGTTCTACAACGCTTGCGGCACGCGAATAAAATATTTCCGTCCAGCGTTTCTTGTTGCCATTGGTGTTGACCAAGGCCAAGCGGTAATCGCTCGCCCGATGCCGCAATGTGGTGAACAGAAGCAACAGTAATACCCAAAAGATGGTGTTAAGTATCAGGGTCTCGGGTATGCCATTGTAGGCGCTGGTGAAGATTGTAGTTCGATTGCCCGTTATCAAACAATACGAGTTGTTCTGGACTCCATTGTCGATTTGCAGAATATTATCCATTTCGGAAGCTTTTCCCGACTCACAGCGACAGCGACAGCTGGATGTTAATCACTGTAATGCAATGGAAATACCTTAATTAAAAAAAGACATAAAAACTTAATGGCAAACAGTAACTTTTCCGGCCCGAACCAAAGCCGTAACGTGTGATACTCGTCTATGTACACAACACAAACTGATAAAAAACCAAAAAAATACAGCTGGTCGAAAAGACATATGTACTATACTAAAATGTTTCACAATTCTGCATTAGGTATTACAGTAAATATCGGTTATATGCGACATTGATAATGCAGAAAAAATTTACATTTTCAAAATATTATATTCAAATAACAATCTCAGTTTTGAATACAATTGGGATTTTATTAAACTTTTGCTCATCGAATTTTTAAGATTTATTTATTCATTTATTTTAAAGACGACTATAAACAATCGACAATATAAAATTATGATTAAATATATGCAAAAAAAAATTTTAATTAATAAAAATTTAAAAAGTAATAAATAAAATTAAAATCTGTCTTTAATCAATCAAAACCATTTGTTATCGATTATGAACTTTCAATAAGGTATTGCTGTTAAATCAAATAAATTATCCACTATATTGACTTTAGCCCATATTCACTGTATTTGTTGATACCCTTCAATCAGCAGGCACTTCGCGACTGACGTGCCATGTGTGACACCCTAAGTAAGCGTGATTTTCTTTTGAACTTTTTCGCGCGCGTTGATAAGTTTTCTGTGCGGTTGCTTTGATTAGAATGAATGCCCGCAGCAGCTCAAATCAATTTCATTTAAACCGCAATTTCTCTGCTACTAGACACAGATTTATCTTAATAGGTCAGAGAAGCAAAGTCTAATATGGCGTGAACAATAATCATAGCACAAAACACGCCTGTAAATGTCACTCACACACACATACACATGCAGTCTTATCGAGCTACTCTGATTTGCCTAAGTAGCGAGCGAGAACAAAATAACCACACAATCATATAAATAATTCACATATGTGATGTTTGCTCAAGTTTAGTAGAACATCGGTAATGCCATTACAGAGCATCAGTTAAGTGCTGTTAGCTAATTATACTTGCTATTGTTGCTGCATTCATCCAGTGATGCCCATTTTCAACACGCAATTTGCTTGACCGCTTTATATGGCTGCAATTTGAACTTTCTTTTGTGGTTTGCACAAAAAAACCTTAATGATACTCGAAAATAATACACTCACAAGACTTGGCTAAGACCACTTGACAAGCATTCATTATCAATAGACAGCGTACAAATGGATTTAAAAATAAAATAATTGGTTTTTGTTGTTGCTTCTTCTTCTTATGTTGAAACGTTCAATGAATTTTGACGGTATTACGCTGTAAGGGGGCAGGCGGGTGGAATTGCTAGACAAAAAGTATCGCGTCACTGCCACCTTTCCTTTTCCATTCGTATTTTTGTTTTCTGCCTATGAATCACCACGCACATAATGCAGTTTTCCACACACATAAATATAAAAACAACAAACATACGTTTTTTTAGATTTCGCAATGTCATATACATAATTATAATATTATATTTGGCAGTAAATTTGAATGTTTATAACTTTTTTATGCTCTCACATTGTTTGACGACACTGAAATTGTTTAATAATATTTGCCACGTATGCATTACGGTTAGCGTACCTTGCAAGCTATATTTTTATTTTATTGTGTTGATTGCTATTTGTTATTTATTGCACTTTTAAATTCATCTGTTTTCTTTTTCTCTTTTACACTCTTCGCTTACTTGCGTAAACTAGTGACGGGACGCTGTCGCTTTGTTGTTATCTTTTCGATATACAGCTGACGATTATTGACATTGTGGCCAGTCTATTTTTGTCTCTGCGTCTACAGCACTATGCAAACATTTGACCAGCTTTTGCTTAATAAACACAATAAAAATAATAACAATACTTAAATAAAGTAAAGCTTTGCTAAATTATAAAACGTAAAGCGCAACTGTCGGTGCTCCGACGATATATTAGCACGAAAACACAATAGTATCGATATTTTTGCATTATCGAAATAAGCAATTATCGCAAGCGACGCTTAATCGACAAGAAACAAAACAAAGCGCCGTGTGAATTGACTTTTCAAACTTGGAAAACTACGAGATTAGTTTAGTTTTTCTCTTTAACTCAATCCTAGTAGTTTCTTTTTATAAGTATTTATACAACTGCAAGAAACTCATTTTACCCTCTCTCACCACACCACAGCACAAAATTATCATCGAAAACACAAGAATGCCGAGCCAGGCCGCCAACGCCAATCTCAGTTTTAAAATAAAATTACTGTCGGGCAAGAATGTGGTGCTTGTGGACTGCCCCGGCTTCGAGAGCGAACTCTTTTTGCCGCAGATCGTCAAGGGCCGCATAAATTTCCAAAACATAATTCCAACCCATCGTTGCTGCAATGCAGCCGCAGCCAATGTGGAAACCAATAAACTTATATTGCCCGGCTACAAGTTTGGAGGTGGCCTAAGAGTTCTAACGCCTCCCCAAACAGCAAACACGCCACAAAAATACAGCTATGCCGAGATGCAAGTGAGCAACCTGTCTGCACCACTGGCCAGGAGCACCCCTTCGAATGGTCGACCTGGCAAGGAGAATAAACAGCGAACACAGACACCGGAGCCTGCACGTTTTATGACCAGCCAGGAGGCGATTCCCCAGGAATTACCTGGACATTCACTGGAGAGATCTTTGGCACAACTCATGGATGTCCCGGCGTTGAACGTTAGCGACTCTGTGACGGCCAGTGCACTGCGATGCTCACCCAGTTCCAGCTTGACGCTGTCTGGCAAGTCAATGGACTCGCGATTTTCCAAGGCGACAACCAAGACGTACTCTCGTCTAAAGCCGAGCGCAGCGACGCAGTCGAAGCCACCGATATCCTGGTCACCATTGCAGAAAAAGAAGAAGCCATTGAAAGTCTCCTCAACAAAGCCGTTGAGTCCCACGATGAAACTGGAGGTGCGTCATCGGAAGCTGATTGTAGACAACAAAAAATCGATCGCTGCGAATGTATCCCACAAACCCGAAAGCAAGCCAATTACCAAGACGAAGATCCGACGAATGCAAGTGTCGGGCAAGACGCGGCTACAATTCGAGGCTCTAAAGGAGACCGCCTATGATCGGCTAACGATGCCGGGACTTGGGCACGTATCGGGGGAGCTATCCAAGCAATTCAAGGAAGCCTGTTTGGACAAGTACTCGGAAACGCTGCCGACCTATGCGGCGTTATCGAAGACAGCTCCGTTGCAGCTGGATCGTCAAGTGAAGGCATTGATGAGCAAGGAGAAACGACTAGAAAAGCAAATGACCAAATATCAGCAAGTGAGAATAATTAAATCTAGAAACATAAACGAATAAACAATCATTTTAAGAGAGTTGTGAGATAAATATGTATAGTCAAATATATTAATTCTGATCGACAAGCGTTTCTCCATTATACTTGCAATAGTCAAATACAATTTTCGGAGGAATGGCCAACAGGCAGCGTAGAAATTTAAATTAATAGATGACTTATAAAATAGATACAGACCTACTTATTATAAGGCTTTGAAGTTAAAAAAAAGGAACACATTCTTGCTAAAATATATGTACAATAAAACTACGTTAAGCGTCTAATCTAATAAATTATATTCTAGGTTGTACAGCTGTTAGCTCCACTAGGAGCTGCGGCAACGGAAGCAGGCCTTGAATCCACGCTTGATGGCGCGCATATTATGAATGACTTGTTCCTGAAAGTTAGAAAATGAAGATTAACCAGTCACTAAGTATTTTGTGTTTTGGGACGCTGACTACTAACCTGCATTAAATTGAAACACATGGCAATCAAGGCCATGCCCAGCAGCAGATAAACGGCACATAAAATGAAGCTCACCTCGACCTTGTCTTTATCGGCGGTTATCTGCAAGATAAAGTCAAGTATTAACAAACAACTGACATCAATTGTATGTGAAGTAATCTTACCACACGATCACCCGGCACCAAATCGCCAAATCCGATGCTGCTCAATGAGATGAAGCAGAAGTAGCTGCCATCCAGATAGTTCCAATCCTCCCAGCGTCCAAAGAGTATGGCTCCCGACAGAATATAGCTACAGAGATTACTCATAAATATGGCTTATCTATAAATACTGTGTATTTGAACCCACCTGACCATCACAAAGACACAAACGGTTAGGGGCACCGTAATCTCATCCGTGCTGCCGCGTATCTCGCGTTCTATATCTGAATCTGAGTCTGTTAAGGGCACATCCAGCACACTGGACGTTTGCACCGAGCTCTTGGTGTAATCACTGCTGCTGCTGCTGCTGTTGCTTGTGCTATTGCTGTTGCTGGAGTAACTGGAGCTGCTTCCGCCTCGAGCGCTTTCCATCTGATGCAGCTGCAACTTTAACAGAGATTAATCTGAATCTTCGTTTAGAGAAAGTTGGTTATTTACAGCTCTGGCTAGTTGACGTAGTTTCCGTCGCTCGCGTATTATGCGTCGCTTGGCGACACCTGGACAGATGCGACAGAGACACACCTTGGAGTAGATCCACTTGAAGGACTTGGCCAGCACATCGCCTACCAGATAAATAGATAGAAACACATTAACGATTATAAAATCACCAGCTAAGATTATGCAAAGTTTAAACACTAACTTATAGACCCCTTCTACATATATTATAGATAAATGATTTCTTCGTCATCTTTATGCAGACGCTTAAAACAACAATTTCTTGCTGACACAATGGTTCTTTTTTCTTACCTATGTTGGACAGGTAGAGCAGAAAGAGTGGCATGCCAATGATGGCATACAGAATGGTCACCAGCTTGCCCCAGTCGGAACTGGGCGTAATGTTGCCGTAGCCTATGGTGGTGATGACCGTTAGCGAGTAGAGAAATGCACCCGAGAAGCTCCACTGATGATCCACATCGGGGCCTAGCAGTTGCTTCTTTACCACAGCGCGTTGATACTCTAAGAGCACATCATTGACACTAGACGAAAGATGTTTACGATTAATCTGGTAATTAATTAAATAGTATCTATGCGAATACTACCGTTTTCTGTAGGCCTGATGATCGAAGAAACTGATGTTTTCGGCTGTCAATTCCCATATGCGATTCAGGCAATCGCCACTGAAGTTGCGCTCAATGAAACGATGCGGTTTAATTATTTTCAATTTCTCGTTTTCGAATATCTCAATGGCTTGGAAGACAAAGGCGCCGCCAATGGTATAGAATGTCACTAGCAGAATAATGCCCACATTGCTGAACATAAACGCGGTAAAGTGACGACAGTGATCCTTGAAGCGCTCGAATGCCGGCTTCTCTCTGCGTCGAGTGGAGCTGCGCCGCGACGACATGGCTCCCTGACCACATCCAAACTGGCCAACTTAGCAACACGTTGCGGCGTCGTCTTCAATGGCCTCGGTCTGGACATGCTTAAATCGGATTAGTCTGCCCATTGAGACGATTTATTTGTTGAAAACTGCAAACACAAAATACAAATAAATGTATATAGCAGAGTTGGACGCAATATATAAACATTTAATTATTTTAAGGACTTCCTAACGCAACGATTAAACAAACTGCCAAATAAACAAGTCTTTTAAGATAAATAAATCTTAGCGTGGCATCAACTATTTATATATGTTTACAACAAATTCAAAGAATGTTTGTGGTTGAGTATACGTTGACTGAATACTCTTTAGTTTGTTCATTTCACAAATTACGAAGCGACTATATAAAATAATTAACTAACTCCAAAATTTTATTAATTATAGTAAAGTATTATAAGTATTATCATTACACATAGTTGAAGTTTTGTTTATATATGTATATATACAGTAAGATATAGGTTTTAAAAAAGCGAGAAAGGTTTTAAAATGATGAGACAGTTAAATGCATAGCCCTTGCTCTCATTGTATTATTATTTAGATTGAATTAAGCACTGAAAGCTTAAATTAGGTTCATTCACTGATTTTTTTGCCTTCGCCCACCATCTGTGCTTAATACTCTTAATATTTATTAATTTATTTTTATTAAGTTATTTGTTAAATTATTTATCAAAATAGCTGTGCCCTATGTACATATTTATATGGATGTTTTAAGTGTGTGAATGACCTAGAGATATTAAATTTGGTGACAGTATTCGTGTAGCTCTTAAGCAGATCAAGTTGTTTTAGATTTTTGCCACGCCCCTTTAAAGCCGTTATAATGGACCTAGGGCATTAGGGTATGCATAATAATAGTTATAGTCTCAATGATTCCTGTAAATTGGGTTGTGATCGAATGAAAAACAAGGAAGTTATTAAAGAATAAATTTCATAGGTATGTTATGGATTTTTCCAAAATAAACAAACAAAAATTAAGTATATTTCTTTAGTATTTTTTTGTTCAAATATAATTTAAGTTTTTTATTTTATCCCGAAATGGGTTGGGGGTATCTTACGGTCGAGCACTTTCGACTGTAGCTTTCTATACTATAATTTATGTTCGTACACCTAGATTTATTTTTTTATAATTACTTTTTGTTGTGCATATTTATAGTAATTATAAAAAACAAACAACGACAAATAACGTAATAAAAATCTTCTGTCACACGGCATTACATTGTCTCAAGTAGATCCATATATGTAAGTTTTATCGAATCGGAGAGATCTTGTGCTGCCTTCTTGCCACCCGCACCCCATCAATAAGCCATATAGGATTTGCTCCCCTCCGGGAAATAACTCATTTTAACGTCTAATATTTTTGTGAGTGCTCTGTTTGCTTTGACATTTTTATGGTATTTTTGAACAAATTAATTTCGAAATTCATTTCGCGATACGGCATTGTTGTTGTCGTTGTTTTATAAATGAAACTAGCTGAATATGAATTATTTGAGTTTGGCAACTGGCCTGTGTGGCGTCTCGACTGCGATGGGATGCGATGGGGATGAGGCTGAGGCTGAGGATGAGGTTGAGGTTGACCATGAGTGTGGGTGGCATTTCTGGGATTGCTCTGGTGATGCCCATGCTGAATGTTGATGGCACTTGTCGCCTAGTTTCGAGAACTAGGCATCAAATTGGCAGAGAGAGATTTCCCATGGCCCATAACGATGTGGCGGCTGCTGCCAAATGTTTTTCATCTCATATTTCCTCCCCCTCCACGGTTTTCCCCCTCGTGTGAAATATGTTGCAGCTTATTTTTATAAACTTCTACAAACAGGCAACAGTCATTTGTCTAATTTGTGGCTTTTTTACTGTTTGGCGAAAACTAAAGCATATTGTGGCAGTCAAGAGATCAGTCTATTCTTAATTCATAAGCCCACACTAACATCGTCTAATTTATACGATTTGGATAAACCAGAGCATACATAACATACAATAAGTAAGTACTCTGCATTGACAGTGGGGCGAAGCGGGTGTGCGGGCGAGGGGGAATCCCATAAATTAAGTTCAATTTGCAATTGATGTCTGCATTATTTACAAACGAAAACATATTATACCACATACACGTACATAGATAATTAAAAACCAAACAAATTCGCACCAAAAACAAATGAAAATCGAAGCCAAAAGATTGTAGTTGCAGGCAACGGGGTGGGCGCGACTGGCAGTTACCCTGCCATATGTTTTTGAACTAAAGTTTTTCCCACTTTAATTAAAAATGTAATGATTAAGGTTTAAGATTAAATTTAAATTCGTTTGTGACTTGTTGAGAAACAGAAAATCCCATTTGCATCGTTTACAGGGTATTGAAATCAGAAGAAAATTACGAGCACTAGCCAAAAACCGAACATCGCAAACACATTAATGAGTTGATTGAAATGTGGGCGGCAAATACAAAACAAAAAAAAATAAAACGTGAGAAACTGATCGTGAAAAAATGTCTATGTCAACTTGATGTTTATGCGTTTAATGTAATTAAGCGATCATAAGAATTGGAAATACTCAAAAAAGGAGGAGAAGACACACAACAGATTTATAAACACATAAGAAAAATACGAAACAAGAAAGATTTAATACCCTATTGGCAATACTTAATAGGCAGCTAAACTTTTTTATTCAATAGAAGATATTTTACAGCAGCCTATTAAATTTATGAAATAAATTTAATCATGTCTTCCAGAACTAGCGTTGTGTTAGTTTCATTTAACAAGACAAACAAAAATACATTTTTAAATAAAATAAAAAGCTAAACAGAATTATGGAAATTTATTATGGGGGCCGCGTTTTTTAATTCCGCCGATTACCGATTAAGGCGTACCATTAGCGTTAAATAAAAGATCAAAAGCAAGCAGTTCCAAAAGGGAAATTGAAAAGCGAAACTGCTGTATGATTTGTGCTAATACCGAATACCTTCTAAATGAATGTTTGTAAATTTCTTCTGGGAAGTGGACGAGGCTCTTTTAAGTTTTTTTTTTGCATAGCTTTTAGTTCAAATGGGAATTGCCTCATAAATGTCGGCATTGTTTATAGTTGAACAGCAGAAGAAGCTGACTAAAGAACGCCAACGAAATATGCTTTGGGGATGAGGAAAAGATAAGACCACAAACAATTCGCTTAATAATGCAAACAAAACACACCAAACGTTAAGCAACTCTTAAATCCCACCAACAAAAAAAAACAAGAGAAGAACATACTTGCATAATTTCATGTTTTTTTTCATATTTTTCTGCTGTTCATAATTACCCACGTCAAAAAGAGAACGAACAAAAAAATAGAATATTATAGACAGGCATAGAATGTTAAGTGCCAACGGCTACACGAGGAAAATATTTGAAAATTGAATAGAACCGCAATGTTTGAATGCAAATGAAAACACAAGAAATCGTAATGCTTAAACTAAACTAAAATGAAGATGCATCTGTATTTGTATTTGTGCAAGCGAAATGACACGGATAATAATAAATTACAGCGGCATACACACAGACATGTGTATGTGTGTGTTTTTTGGCTACCAAATGTTGTTCATTTCACTTGACAGACTGACAAACCCAAATTGATGTGATGTGATGGGAGGCCGCAGACCGAACCGACGAAAAAAAAACTAATTTTCGAGCATTGACCGGCGTATTGAGTTGCCGCTGCTTCTGACGACCTGAATCTGTATGTATATCTTTTTATATACCCCCTACCAATAGGGTAGTAGGGTATTATACCTAAGTGCCCACAGAAAGGAGGCCTCTCTGACCCCATAATGTACACGATCATTGTCAACAGGCAAGACGATGTAGCCATGAAAAATAAATAACAAACGCTATTTTAATAATAAAAAAGAACATATTTTATATGATTCCTGATTTGAGGAGCTTTGTTTTGGATAACGAAAAACTTTTAAAAATTTTTAATCTTATAAGCAAATGTAGCTGCTCGGGCTTGGTTGGTTTTGTTGACAATGTGTGGTATATGATAATAAACTTTTTGGTATATTGTTGATATTTTTTGGTATATCGCATAAGTGTTTTGTAAGCTCTCAAAAGGGGGGTGTCAGGTATCTCGCAGCCAATCTCTCGACTCTTGTCTTGTTCTTGTGTATACACGTGTACGCACATCACCACACACTTATATTTATGCCATTAATTGTTCTTAGTTTTTCGTAGTTGCACTAATTCTCGAGCTCATTTATCATGGACAATCGATAACTATCAACGATCACCATGACGTGCTTTTTGTTTGTTGTTGCTGTCCGTCCGTCTGCCTGTCTGTCGATGTGTACACACTGTTCACACAAGCAAATACATACATAGTAATGTTATTATTGCTGTTTTGTGTTATTTGCTTTGCCAGATGTCCGTGAGCGACGCGCCGGCCGTGACGTCATAAATGCGTCTCGTCATTGCATTGTTGCGATTCGGTACGTTTCGTTTCGTTAGGTTTTTGAATTATTTTTCGCAGCAGCTGATTTGCATGCACATCATCTATTTTAAACTACAATGCTGCTCTATGTGTTATTTTATCAATGATTCAATGTACAAATATTTATGTTGCTCTATTTCTTAATATACATTTTTTTTTGTTGTTGCTTGTGTTTTATGCGTTTGGCACCTGCAGTGTTGCTGTTGCTGTATTTTATTTTTAAACGCACATTACTTAATTCCACACACTTCACAAGACGCTGCCGATTTCAAATCCGACTCCACGGCACATTTATTTGCGAGGTTGCGCGAGATCTTCTCGAGAACTTAGACGTTCCGTTCGCCACAACGTTCTGCTGGCCACTGGTCGCACTATATTAATAGCAGACGCATACAAATGCTAATCTTTACGCTTCACCTGTGACGTCTAAATTGGCTCGGCTCTCTCACTGACAAATTGAGAGCGCCAAGGCGCCAAATTGAGAGTGAGAGTGCGGAACAGTGATGCCACAAGTTTCGAAAATATTCAAATATTTTTGAAAATTTAAATAACAGCGATCGAGTTTTTTTATCCACAACTATTAATTTATTCCACCTTTGAAATCAAATATTTTCTAAACACACTTATTAATTTATTTCAAGTATTGTCTAATTTAGGATAAAAGATAATGCTGCTAAAGCGTTTTTTCCTCTTCTTGATTTTGCTTACGGCTTTTAACCGTTCCTTTTGAGAGGTTTCTTGCTATTTGACCTTGGACCTGAAACCATTCTCCATCAATGGAGCCACATCCTCTGGTGTTCGGTTTCTGGTCTCTGGCAAATAGAAGAAGGTTATCAGAAATCCATAAACGCACATACCAGTGAACATCAAAAAAGCAAAGGGTCCAACGGCGTCGCTTAGTATGGGAAAAACCATGCCAATCACAAAGTTCATAGCCCAATTGGAGAGACTGCCCAGAGCCATGACAGCGGCACGCGGCGACACGATAAACAGCTCTAAAAAGAACAAGTAAGAGAGAAGGAACGATAAATCGATAGCCGTGGCAACGTTATCGATAACAAACCTGAGCCTATGAAGAAGGGCATCGGACCGAGCGCCACGTTGAAGCACAATATGTAGAGGGCGAGGAAGGCAATGCAAACGTTCGACAGCCATTTAAAGTCATCCTAAACCGAGAATTAAATATTAATAAAAGTAAGCTGCTATATCATGTAAGGCTGACCGTGAAGTAGAGTCCGAAACTGAGCAGCAGCATAAAAAGACCTGCTAAAAAGCAGCTCAGCAGCATCGTGATGCGTCGATTGAAGTGGGCCATTAAGAAGACGGAGGCGACGCCACCCAAAAAGTTGAGCACGCCCAGCATAAAGTTGAGCCACCGAGCCATCGATGTGCTGAAGCCAGCATCCGTAAATGTGTCCACCGAGTAAAACCAGATCTGGGTAAATCGATAGTTGCGATTTCCGTTACAGTTGATCGTTAATCGTTAATCGGAATTTGAACTTACAGCATTGATGCCGCTGCCTTGCTGCACAAAGTGAAAGGAGCAGACGAGAAGGACGGCCAATTGCAGTTTGCTATTGCAGATGACTTCGTTAATGCCCATAGATGCCTCTGCTCCTCTTGCCGCAGCCTCGATCAGTGCCAGTTCCTTTTCCGCCAGCTGCTCGTTGCCACGCAAATGGATAAGCGCCGATTTGGCCGAACGCCTGTTGCCGTTGGCCACGAGAAAGCGCGGACTCTCCGGATATATAAATGAAAGCAATGCACCAATGAGCACAAATAAAATGAATGCAGCCAGCGCCCAGTGCCAAAGGGCGCTGGTGCCCAGCGCGAAGTCGAAGCTGAATAGTTGGCCCACAACGACGCCGCCAGTGACGCCGATGCAGGTGAAGACGCCCACGCTGCCGCTTAGCTCTGGCGGCGCCAGCTCAATCAGATACATGGGCTGTGTGGAGTAGACCAGGGCGGCCGCCACGCCCCCGATTAGACGACCCAACAGCACCATTTCCACCGAGTTGCCGACAAATCGGCAAAGAGCAAACAACAGCGCCGACATCATGAATATAATATCAGCTATGTGAAGAGTTCCGCGACGTCCGAATCGGGTGTTTAAGCTTGCCGCGCACAGCGACCCAATTATGCCCCCAATCTGCCACAGAAAAATTAATATTATTATAACGATAAAACTGGTTATTGTCAAGATTTTTTTACATTGAATATCGACACAATGCAGGCCCAGAGGAAGGTGATTTGTCCATCACTGAGATTCGTCGAGTAATGCGAATTGAACGATTCTGCGCCCCAATCTTTGATGAACTGCAGAATTGACGCTTAGTTAAAGTTTGTGGAACAGCTTGAACTTACCTCGGAGAGCGCATTGGTCACGCCAAAGCAGTAGCCAATGGGCAACACAGAGCCAATGGTCACCGAAATGCATAGGAACAGCAGAAAGTAGATCGATCCAGCCGCACCAGGATCCTGATTCATTTTGTGTAATAAAAACGCAGCTGCTGCTGTGTTGATGTCAATACAAAATAATATAATTAAATAATAACTACAGGGTAACTGCTACGCGTCTTTTATTGTATGTATATGATTAATATAAATGCTACAATTTGTTTTGACTTTTTGTTTAGAACCTTGAGCGCAGTCCTTGGCTCATCAGTGGCTTCACATCCTTGGGCTCGCGACCACGCGTCTCGGGCAGAAAGCGCCAGGTGAGCAGCAGGCAGAGCAGACAGACGCACATGCAGGGCATGAAGGCGAAGGAGCTCCAGACTTTCTGCAGCAGGGGAAAGCACATGGCAATCAGAAAGTTGCCAGTCCAGGAGAACAAGCTGCCCATGGACATGGCCACCGGACGCGGCGCATCCTCGAGCAGCTCTGGAAATCAAATTGGAGTTGACTGAAAGCAAATTGCAAAAGGGATTAAACTCACCGGAGCCAATAAAGTAGGCGATGGGTCCGAGGCCCAGTTGAAAGCCCAGTATGAAGGTCAGCATGAAGGCGATGCTGACAAAGGCCAAGACATTGCTCTGGGTGCTGAGCATGTAGAACAAGGAGAAGGACATGCCAGCCAAGGAAACGGCACACAAGCCACAAGAGCTCAGCATCAGCGGACGACGGTTGAACTTGCGCAACAGCAGCGGACCCATTAGTGAGGCGAGCAGATTGAAGCCGCCAACGCCCATGTTCAGCCAGGTGGCCAAGCTCGTGGAGAAGCCAGCCTCGGTCAGGATGGACAGCGAGTAGAAGAAGATCTGGTGAGAGGGAAATCATTAAAGAGAGCTGTGTTGGAGCTGAAAACTTACCGCATTTATGCCGCTCAGCTGCTGCGTGGCTTGAAAGACACAGACCAGCAGCAAGGGCAGAAACAGTTCCTTATCCCTGAACACTTGGCAAATCCCGCTCGCTTTTTGATTCGACTGCAACGTCAGCTCCAAGTCGTTAAGCTCCTGCTGCACAGCGCTTTGCGTGCCACGCAGACGTTGCAAGGCTGCACCGCTGGCGGCAGCATCGCCCTTGACCAAGTAGAGCCAACGCGGACTCTCGGGAAAGGCCACCAGCGGCAGCAGACAGACGAGCACCAGCAGCGCATAGAAGCTCAGGGCATATGGCCAGTGCTCCTCGCTACCCAGCAGATGGGGCAGGCTGACAATCTGCGACAGCAAAATGCCCCCGGTGATGCCGATGCAGGTGAAGACGCCCACGCTGCCGCTGAGCTCGACGGGCGCCAGCTCCAGCAGATACATGGGTTGGGCGGTGACAATCAAAGCGGAGGCGACGCCGCCCACGAAACGTGCCGTCATCAGCATCTCCAGCGATTTGGCGGCACGACACCAGGTGAAGAGCAGACCACAGATCAACAGTATGATGCTGCTGATGATCAAGCTGCCCTTGCTGGCAAGTAATGAAAGTAAAGAAACGAAAGTAAAATAATGAAAGTAAATTAAATGCTTACCGTCCGTATTTGTTGCTGATGAAGGCGGCGAAGCAGGAGCCCACAATGCCGCCAATCAGATAGATGGACACTATAGAAGTCCACAGTAATTCCAGCTGGCTGCTGCTGCTATTCGTATCATATTCGCTGGCCAAAATGTTGTCGCACCATCTCTTGATGATTTCAGCCGGAGCGTTGAGGACACCGAAGAAGTATCCCACGGGCACCGTGCTGCCCAGCGTTGTGGTCAGGCAGATGGCCAAGAGCAGCCAGTTCCAGCCCTGGCCTGCATCGTTCACATGCTGTCAACGAAAGAGAAAGCAATACACACAAAATTTACATATGTAGAAAACAAAAGATTCAAGACACAAACTCGCCACACAGCGAAAGCTGCAGTTGTGTGTGTAAAGTGTGCGTGTGCGTGTGCCTGGTACGATTGATCACCATTATGACGACCATAGTTCCGCAATATTGATGCGTTGTCTATCGATGCTGCTCAACAACTGTGCCAACGAATTTCGTTGACTCAGGCCCTCAAAGAACACAGCTTTTAAGAGCTGTCTGAGATAAGCGCGTGTCACGAGACAACAATTAAAAATCACTTGATGCTACAAATAAATATGAAGTCAAACGTATATAACTATTAAAAGTTTGTATACTCAAAATTATATTCAATTTCTTATCAAATTTAGTGTAGAGGTCGCAACGCACGCTCAACTCTTGTCAATTTTTGTAGCATTGAACAAACTCTCGGCAAAATATTTAAATCACTTTTAACACACTATAGTATACTTGGTCTTTATTTTCTTTTCTTATTATATTCAAAATTTAAGTATAAGAGATGCTCTGGCTGAGACTTAAAAATATAGGCAATTTCTAGTTACGTTTTAGATTTAAAATGTTGGCAATATCTTGTTAGTTTTAAGATTTTATAATATTTTATTTTGATCCATACTTTGTCATTATATATAATTTAATTTTGATCTATACATTGTCAGCATATTCGTCATTCATTGTAGTGTTCCACCCACTGCTAGTTGAAACAATATAATCAACACTATAATAATTTATTTTGGAATCTTTATTTTCACAACATATTTCGAAGTTTCGTGTCACGATACGCGCTCAACTCCAAGCGCTGTTCTATGATGACGATGACTTTATCTCGGCAGCAACAACAATTAACAAGGCCCCAATAAATAGTCTTGGCAATTACTTTTACAAAAGCATTTACACATATTTCCAAGTTATCTTCAACTTGTCTCGTTTCTGCTCTTATCACCAGCTAGAGGTAGACTCGTTGGATGTGCGTGGGAAACGCCTATGTATCTATAGATGTTTCAATATATGTTTGATTGATTTGTTGTCCTGTTTATTCCTCATTATAAGTACATTGCAATTGAGTTTACAGTTCGCCTATGCTGAGTATTTTAGCCTATTTATATCCCTCGTTTCAACTTAATATCTTGTGGTTAAGCACAATAAATTTAATTAGCAAAGTAACTACAGTCTTTCTCAAGGCAATTAACTTGAACTTGTGCAGTGATAAGAATTGTGCCAGCAACATCACTGCGGCTGTCTGCACGGTATACTCTTATCATAGTTATAATTACAATTAACAATTTACTACATAGAAAAGACATTTACAGCATTCACATAATATTTTGATTTGATTGAGCAACTTATTGTCTGTCTCTTGCAGGCACTTTAAGCTTATCAAATAGTTTTAGTAACAACAATGAGCTTAATTAAATATTACAACTACGTTTCCTGATACCCTAAGTGTGTGCTCTGCTCTCTATTTGAGCTTGGAGCGGAAGCCCTTGGCGACGAGAGGCGCCACATCCGACGGATCGCGGCCCAGCGTTTCCGGCAGATAGAATTTCGTCAACAGGAAAAGTAAAACGCAGGTAATCGAGAAGGGCAGGAAAACAAAGGCGCCCCATGCGCTCTGCAAACTGGGGAACGCCATACCAATAATGAAATTGCAGGTCCACGACGACAGACTGCCCATTGACATGGCCACGGAGCGTGGCGCCACCTCAAACAACTCTGCAAATGAGAAACTTGAATTTAATATGCTAAAGTAAGTAAGGTAAACCAGCAAGCAGACCTGAGCCAATGAAGTAGGGAATGGGACCGAGACCGAATTGATAAAAGAATATATAGCCCATGATGCAAACGATGCAGGCCCAGGCGAACCAGCTCACGGATTCCTGTAAAGAGTCAACAATTATTAGAAGTCTTTAAATATAAATAATTTTCTTACTATGTAGTACAACACAAAGGCAATGCAGAACAGGAAGATTGCACAAAGTAAGCTGGACAGCATCATCAAGAAGCGACGTTTGCAGGTGGCCATCAAGAGCGGACCCAGCAGCGAGATGGTCAAATTCAGGCAGCCAGCACCCAAGTTGGCCCACTGTGCGTTGGCCTCGCTGAAGCCCGCCTTGGTGAAGATGGACACCGAGTAGTAGAAGATCTGTGTACAGCAAAAAAAGACAATTAATTGTTAACCATTAATATATATTTTATTCGTAGCTACTCACCGCATTAATGCCCGACAGCTGCTGACCGCCCTGGAAGCTGCAGACTATGATGAGCGGCATTAGCAGGCGAGGATCACGCAGCACATCGCAGAAGCCGCTGCCTTGGCTATTGTCATTCAACTCCACTTCCATTTCGGCAATCTCCTGCTCGACCAGTTTGGCCGAAGTCTTGCCACGCAGTCGCAGCAACTCCCTTCGAGCTGCCTCCGAATTTCCCTTCATCACATACAGAAACTTGGGACTCTCGGGGAACACAAACGATGGCAGGTAACAGACAACGATGAGCACCAAGTAGGCAGACAACGCATAATGCCAAAGCTCCGCGGTGCCAAAGATATCCGCTAAGCTGCACACTTGGGCCACAACGACGCCTCCAGTGACGCCGACGCCACAGAAGACGCCCAAGGTGCCACGCTGTGCCGCCGGCGCCAGCTCCGCCAGATACATGGGCAGTGTGGCGGTGACGAGACCCGAGGAGAGTCCCACAATCAGGCGACCCAAGATGAGCATCTCCACCGACGATGCCGCGCGACAGAAGTAGAAAAGAAACGCTCCAATGGTGAACAATCCAGCGCAGATGAACATGCATACTTTTCTATGGATGGCGAGAAACAGAGAGGGAAAAAGTAAATTAATATATTGTCATAAATATTATAATTTGGATCTTAAGTAATTATCTTATCTTTTATTATGCAAATAAAGTGCTGATAAAAAATTTGACTCCTCTTGTTTTTTCTTATTATGAATTAAGATATTGCTGTCAAATTTAATATGGGCAACAATATTCAACCATCATTATATACATATACAATATTATCATATATTCATACGATAATTTTGCAATTTGGATATTTTGATTTTATTTATTTAATACATACGAATATAGGGCTCACGATCCTGGCCATATTTTGTAGATATTGATTTTTAAGTAACACATATTGTTTTTGAAATTATACGAAATAATTTATTTTTCCTTTAATTCTCTCAAATTTTAGTTTCGTTAAGTTTTATGGATTTACATTATAAAGTATTACATGGGAAGATACATATGTATAATCATTTATAAGTCTCAGTTTATTTACATTAAATTTAGCTTTTTCTGCTGCAAATAATTGCCAGCACTGACTCTAACAAGCATTTTTATCAGTTGAACGACAAGCTGACCCTTGGAAACTATACACCCGATTATCAACAACAATTAGGTTAATTCCATTCGAATTGATAAGCTCAACAAAAATTCCATTCAGCGATTTGACCAGCTTATCAGTTAGCTCTACTAACCTGCCAAATTTATTTGCCAATCCAGCGCCACCCAGCGATCCAATGGCGCCGCCAACCAGGAAAATTGACACAATAGATGACCAGAGTATATCTAATCCGCCAGGGCTCAAAGAGCTGCCATATTTCTCATGTATTACTTGATAGCACCACTCTTTCATAAGCTGTTGAAAGATCAGGAAATCGATTATAAAGAATATTAAGTATAAAATCAGTCGAGTGGGTTCGACTTGGAAATACTGCATACTAATTTTTGGGATATGTATGTTTTTTTAATAATTAAATTCTATTCTACAGAGTACATACAAATAGCTCTACCAGATTTTTAAACTAAAAATGTAATTTAAATAAAACAGTTCATTAAATTAAATTAAATTCGTCAAGATTCATAAAGTTAAAATGATTTAAAGTTAATGCCAAATTTGTAGATTATAAATTACACTTGCATTACCGTGCAACAAAGAAAGTTATAGACACCCAATTTGCCTGTAACTACTAAATTCAAGATCTTAAAGAAGTAGGATTTAAATATATTGACGGACCATGACTATATAATTTTAGCTTTTGTTGCTGATCATAAATATACGTTTACTTTATGGAGTCGTTAATACTCTCTTGAGCCTGCTGCTAAGATTTTCAATTGACTCAATTTGTTGTACCCTTCTATCTTGTAGGTACATAAAAAGTTTTATAGATTATTAAGCTATAGTTATGCTTACCGCTGCGGGGGCATTGATAACGCCTATGCAATATCCAGTGGGGACTGCAGCTCCCAGGGTCGTGGCGAAGGCAACCAGCAACAGCAGCTTGCTCCATGGTGGTTTCTAAATTTGATAAAACGCTTATTTAATATTTGATTCGAAATAACTTCAATGTCAAGTGAAAAGGAAAGTCATAGAGATGTGTTGAATAGTATTTATTGCATAGCGTAT
The DNA here is from genome assembly GCA_035045625.1 of Drosophila formosana. NCBI lineage: Eukaryota > Metazoa > Arthropoda > Insecta > Diptera > Drosophilidae > Drosophila > Drosophila formosana. Next base: position 21,601,834 of record JAWNOW010000232.1, read on the forward strand.
AGTTTGATGATTGTGCGTCATTCGCCATTCGTTTGCTTATCAATCCATCCATCCATCCATGCATCGCACATGACGCTGATTAATTTATTTCTGACCGTAATTGTCACTAATTAACTGACCCCTCCAGTCGAGTCGAGAGGGAAAGTCGTCGCGTTTAATTGGCATTCTTGCCCGATTTATTTTTGGGCACTGATAATTCAATTATGTCTCTTCATATTTATAGCCCGAGACACACAGTTAAAACAGTATCAGAGGTCGCAGTAGCCGATGTCTGGCAAAATTTTGCACTTGAAAGTACAGAAATTAACCCAAAGGCTCGGCGGCTCATTAAATATTAAATATGGGGGACAACTGATAAGAAAGGCCGAAATACAGCTGATAACAATGTGTACACAATGACAAATTCGCCGCACATGTGTGAATTTTCAAAAACATTTATATATGTGTACACACTTACATACATATATTCTGGGTGTATAAATACATTGCTCATTGTCAACAACACCAAAGAGCGCTTTTCAACAGCGATCTTGTATATGTATGTAAATTACAGCTAGTAATAAAAGTATTTGGACAAGGCTAAGCACAAAGCTTTTTATAAGTCCAATAAAATGACTAAATATGGCATTTAAAGTTTATGGGAAATTGCAAACATAATAGACATAATAAACGATAATGTGAAAACCATTCAAATTCATAGTAGAACTTTTAGTGGTCAGTACCCACTGGGTACTGTACAATTCTATATAGTATGCACATACATACATATGTACATATATTTATATGTAAATACACATTATATCAGATTGCCTTATTGCCTTAGTAATTTATGCAAATGCAATACTGCATTTGTATGCGGAAACAACAGCTTTAAATGCATATTCAATCTTAGTTCGCCTAACAAAAGACTTGTTTGTTTTGAACACAAATTTATCAGTTTGACTGTGCCACTAATAGAGTGAAAGTGCAAGAGGGATAGAAAGTATGTACTTGAAAAGTGCAGTTACAAAGCTTTGAATACGAGTCGAGTAGGTCAACGATCTGTCGATGTAAACAGAGCATTGAATTTGGAGTGCAGACAGAGAGCGAGAGAGAGCAGAATAGACAGACAGAGACAGAAGGATAGAAGATACCTTTGTCATTTGCCAGCGTGCTCACCTGATTGGTTTCCGTCTGTTGTGGCGCTATTTCAACCTTAAACACCGGGTTCAAATGTTCTGCCTCGGCGTGATCAACGTTATGCATTTTTTATGGAGCACAATTAAACTAGTCACTCAGTATGGTCGCGTACGCTACACGTGTGCGTTATAACAATGAGCGGTAATTGTTCTGTTGCCACTTTTGCTTTAGCCGGCGTCTGCATTGGCTAGTTAGTGTTGTATAACAACATACAAACCCAAATATGCAACAAAATTAAATGCGTGTCTTTAATGCTAAACACACAGCGTAATTTTTTTAACAATATTGCGGGGTGGACTAAAAATAGACACAAACTTAAAAACCGAAACCCCGCGCGAACGAAACTAGCTCCGCCGTCCGACACATGTGAGCGACTAATACGGCAAAACTTTGTTTTGGTAATATGCGACAGCAGCAGCGCAGCAGCGAAACCGAAAGCTTTTAACTCACCAACAACATCCGCTTTGCCAACAAAAGCTTTCACATGCTGCAGCAACAGCGCAAAGCTTTCAAAGCAAGCGCGCAGTGCAATCGACTAATCGATTCGATAACAGCGATACACATAAAACTAGAACTCTGGCAACTCTGACTGCTCGTCAGCTGTTTTGGTTTTTTGTTGACGTTGTAGCGGCGGGGTTCGTTGGCCAGCGCATATATAAATAAGTATTATTATTGTTTGTTAATTAAATAAGTAGAATTTAAAAAATATATCGGGCACCATGGCGCCGGCCTACGATTCGGTATTGTCCACAACAGCAGTGATTAGTACTGTTTTTCAGTTTCTGTCTGGAGCGTAAGTACAACAACATTTGCCACTTATCGATAATCAAATGTTGCCTAGTAATTAATTGCATAAACAATAACAAAAACAACTTATTTAATTGCCGGCTAAACAGCGTCATTTGTCGCAAATACGTACAAAAGAAAAGCACCGGCGAGTCCTCTGGCGTCCCATTCATATGTGGCTTCTTATCGTAAGTACTACAAAATTGTCAATTGTCGACGTAGACAAGACAAGATATGAAATAATATTTCTTGTTGATACAGCTGCAGTTTTTGGCTACGCTATGGAGTGCTAACGAACGAGCAGAGCATCGTAATGGTCAATATAATCGGTTCGACGCTGTTTCTGGTCTACACGATGGTCTACTATGTGTTTACGGTGAATAAACGTGCCTATGTCAAGCAATTCGCCATCGTTCTTGGCATCCTCATCGGTGTCATTATCTACACAAACACCATGGTAGAGGAACCCCAAAAAATTATACATTTCACAGGTGAGCGAGCACGTTCCAAAATGCATAAGTATATATATGCAGTAATGAGCCACAACTAATCGTATAAATAATTTTTTGCAGGCATTGTTTGCTGCATTGTTACGGTTTGCTTCTTTGCTGCGCCCCTCACGTCGCTGGTGCATGTGATACGAGTAAAGAACTCGGAGAGTTTACCTCTGCCCCTCATTGCCACATCATTCTTTGTCAGCCTGCAGTGGCTCATCTATGGCATATTAATATCAGATTCGTTTATACAGGTGAACATTTTCCCATAATTTGCCTTTAATCGTCAACTCTCTCACTATATACATATACATATAATTCACTGCACTTTTCAGATACCCAATTTTCTTGGCTGCCTACTGTCCTTGCTGCAATTAGGACTCTTTGTATTGTATCCGCCCCGTAGCTACAGTTATTCCGGTCAAGGCTATAAATTATTGGAGCAGGCCGTGCCCTTCTGATTTGGATATATTGCATTATTTAGTCGTGTATTTGTATGTACTTATACTGCGCATTTTGCAAAATGATAATTAAGCATAATACAGGTATATATGTATAGATATATGTGTGTATGTATATTTTGATATAACGTATCGCTTGCTTAGTTACTATATATACGTATACGTATTTGTAGCATTTAATGTAATATATACTATATATATATTTATAAAGTCGACCTTCAACTCGTTTCTGTGTCGTTTATTTCGGACTTACAATTTTAATCTGGTCAATTTCTGCAACCATCGGAATGTATTTCAGCCAATATTCTGATAAACACAACACAAAACACGTATTACTCAATTGCTTGCTGGAAACTAACTAATTCATATAAGTGAGATTTTGTATTTTGGCCCATTGAGCGGACTGAACTGAGTGCAATCTTTATCATTCAGCTGATATGTTGTTGATAATCAACAATTGTATTTTGTGTAATTGGGAAAACTTACTTGCATTCGTAATTCAATAAATATTCTCACTATGGCGCTTATCGCAATATTATTAATTTTCTGCTCTTTGCTTTAATCTTTATCGTTTAATTGCATGCATTGGCATAATTTAGCGGAAGCGGAATGTCCATTGATAAGATTCGAATAGTTTGCGTATTAGATTAGCACTTGACACAATTGAAAACATATTAATATTGTTTTAAATCAATCATGTCAAGTGCCCACTATATACAGCACAAGCCACTTCGAAGATAATCTTTACATTTCCATTCAACATCTTCAAATTTTCCATTACGCGGCAAAACATGTTAGAGTCGATAGCAGCAACAAAATGAAACCTTGCGCGTTGTTATCGATAACAGCGATTACAATTACTGCTGCGTATCAACAATATCTATCGCTCTTCGTCATTCATCCAAGTTAATTTTCGCATTTAATTTCGACACAAAAAAAGACAAAGACTGTATTTCGACCATGCAGGAACAAAGTCCCGAGCTGTACGAGGAGGTGAAGCTATTTCGCAATGCCCGCGAACGCGAGAAGTACGACAACATGGCCGATTTATATGCCATCATAAACACAATACAGCAGCTGGAAAAGGCGTACATCAGAGATTGCATTACGCCGCAGGAATACACAGCAGCGTGCTCCAAGCACTTGGTGCAGTACAAGATTGCCTTCAAGCAGGTGCAGTGCGATGAGTTTCCCACTGTCGACACGTTTGTGAAGAAGTTTCGCCTCGATTGCCCCGCGGCCTTGGAACGCATTCGCGAGGATCGCCCGATAACCATACGCGATGACAAGGGCAACACATCGAAGTGCATTGCGGAGATTGTCTCGCTGTTCATCACCATCATGGACAAGCTGCGTCTGCAAATCAACACCATGGACGCACTGCAGCCGGATGTAAAGGACTTGGCGGATAACATGAGCCGTTTGTCGCTCATTACCGAAGATTTCGATGCCAAGGTGAAGGTGGACAAATGGCTGGGCACCCTGAACGAAATGCAGGCATCCGATGAGCTGACCGAGGCGCAAGTGCGTCAATTCCTTTTTGATCTGGAGACGGCCTATGCCGATTTCAACAAGCTTCTCCATAGCCAGTAATTGTTAACGCTTTATAACGTCGTATATTATTATAGTCTGTATTATTCGTAAAGTCTCTCAATAAAATGAACAAATTTATGAAAATTGTCGATAATGTAAGATACCCGCTACCCATATTTTGGCAATAGAAATATATGCACCTGTTTTTTAATATTTATAAAATAATTTCTTAGTCTATATGCGGTTTAGTAAAATTTTCAGGAATCTTTCGGATATGGTTAAAAATTACGCTCGATATGAGCATTTTCTTGATAGAGAAATTATTTACTGTCAAATTTGGGTTTTAGTCTATGAGAATCGAGATAAAATTTAAATACAAAATCAATACTTTATAGGATCGGCAATAATCCATCTCCCCGTCACACACAGTATTTATTTTAACCTTAAGGTTACCGGGTATAATGAAGACAAACTGAAAATTTTGCATTTGTTTGGATTTAATCGTATCTTTTATCTTCTTTTCTTGTATTTAATTTAAATATTAAGGTTATAATTATACAATACACATAAGTTTAAACCGATTACAATAATTAATTTTTGTTTGTTGTGTGTGTGTTTTCTCATTCACGTTACGTTTGTTTTGTTTGTTTGTTTTTTTTTTGTATTTGTATTTTGTATTTGTTTCTTCTTACGCTTATAAATCTGTTAAATCGTTTTACGCCTTTAATATTTAATAATTGTTATCTTTTATCTTTGTAAATTATTTGTATGCAATGTGAAAAATGGTACTTGGTATAGTTTATTATGTATGTATATGCAGATGGTTGGCTGTATATAGATGTAGGTGTAATTGTTTTGGTTGTTGTTGCTTGTGATTTGTGTGTGTTCGTGTGTGTGGTATGGTGTGTTGTGTTGTGTTGTGGATGTGTTTGTAATGTGTAGGCGGATGACGAGGAGGAGGAGGAGGAGGCGACGTCGCCTTACGGTGCGTTCGTAGTAAAAACATGTTCTTCTTATTAAGTAAAATATGATCTCTCATCTTCATATATTAGATAATCATCATTAACATCATCTGCTGGCGATGAATGATGCTCCTCGCTCAACGCTTCATCGGATTTATTAAGCGGTTGCTGTTGTTGTTGGGGTGGTGGTTGCTGTAGTGAAACGGATGTTTCCTTGACAAGCATTAATAACTGATTTGTTGCAGCGGTTGTAGCTGTTGTTGTTGTGGTGGCTGTTGTTATTGTGGTTGTTGTTGCTGCGGTCGCTGCTTTAGTAGTAGTTGTTGTTGTTGTTATTATTGTGTTTGTTATAGGCAGCATTCGCTGATGCACGATATTATTATAATTATAAATGTGAATGGGTGTTTTTGCTGTTGTTAATGATGCTCCAGTTGCTACTGCAGTTGTAGTTGTGGCTGTTGCTGTTGGGGCGGTGCGAAGGCTATAAAAATCGCCGAAGCTCTGCGGTGGCTGCAGCGTTATCTGCAGCGGCCGCCAAATGGTCTTCTCCGGAAGATGCTAGTTCTGTCCGGTCCAGTACGAGGCTGGGTAGTTCTGTTTGCCGGCCGACTTGGACTGGCTGCTCGACTGTTGGCGCTGGCCAGCGCTGTTCGAGTCCTGCAAAGCGGGGAATGCTCCAATTAATAAATGTTCTCTCTTATCAATTTCAATATATATAAATACATATATCCGTTAATATTATATTTATATGCTGGCGCGCTTATTTTGCCATTATCCATAAACATACAAATATAGATGAATGTATATTTGCGGGTTATTCATATACATATATATAGAGACATAGAGCTGATAGTTACACATATGTATATAGTTATTTATGAATTGTATATATATATATATATATTTTATCTTCTATGGACACTGCATGTAACATGTTCAGTTCGAACCCTTCCGTTTATATTCTTTTCTTTTGATGATGTCTAAGCCAACTACGATATTACTATAAATATTATAGAATCGTATAACAAATTGTGTGCGTGTGTTGCGTGCATGAAACATGTGTTAGTTCTATATACATACATAATACATAGCAGAGAAAGAGTATTCAAATAGTAAAAGAGAGTTAAAGAGAGAATACACATTGATATTTACCGAGAATAAAAAAACAAACAACAGAAAAATGTTTGTGTCATTTGATACAACAACAAAGGAAACTTACCCGGCGGGATGAGCTATGAATCCTGCCGTCCATCTAATGTTGTCCCATAAAAAAATCAAAAGAAATTATAAAGAAAAAAGTCAAACAATCGAACAATTTCCATGCATTTCACAAAATGTTCATAAGGCGGATATCCCTTGTCCCCATAACCATAAAGCGCTTTCCGATTATGTTAATTAAGCTACAATACTACTAATTAGAGTACTAATAAATTAAGTGAAGTTACTCCTTAAAAGGTAACTATGAATAACTCGATATATTTTTCTTATATAAAGACTCGCTCAGTTTTGTGGCAAAATGCATGAAATGTTTGTTATTGTGTTTAAATATAAGTGAAGGAGTTAAGGGAACAACGAACTAAAAAAAAGTTAATAAAAGTTAAAGAGATATTGAAATGGTGCGCCAAGTGCTGGTGCAGGATTTTGATTGTTATTGTTAGGTAGTAATAATGCTTTAAAATTTAAGGTAATTTTATTGTTAATAGATCAAAAATCAATTTGGAACAACAGCAACAACAACACAAAAATTATAAGGTTATACGCCGATTACAAAAATAAAGGGTAAATAACTTTGCAAAAAAAAAAAACAAATTAATAATTTAGATTAGATATATGACCAGTGAGAGAGACATGCTTCATAAATGATATCACAGGTGATGCTAAAATTAGTTTAACAATAAATATCTATGAGAATAATGTGTGTTTTCTTGTATGGGTTACAAAGTGAGTGTGAGTGTCAGTTGTATATGCAAGTGTGACGTGTGTGGAATATGTGGAGTGCGAATCTATTAATTTTGCTAAATGATATTATGATTATTGCTCTTGGATCTCAGCGAAAAATGAAATGTCACTGACATCTTCGTCTTCAATGGGCTGAACATTATAGTAATGATGCTGCTGCTGGTGCTGTTGCATGTAATTCGCAGCATAGCGACGATCACGATTGTGATGTCTACGATGACGATCCGGATTCGGATTAATCGAGTTCTGATTTTGATTCTGTTGCCACATTTGCTCATTATTATTATTATGATATTCATACGCATCTTGCAAGCTTTCATCTTGTTGATGTTCTTGTTGTAATTGAAAATGCAACTGCTCGGCATTGTACTCTACCTGATGTATGGGCTGATGGATCATATTGTGGTGTCCGGCCGCTGGCATCGGCAGATACATGCCATACTGTTGGCCCGACGTGCCGCCAGGTGTTTGTGTGTTGGCCATATTAAATGGTGGCGGTGTGCTTGAATGGAAACTCTGCTTCTCATACGACTACAAAAACAAAATCACAAATATTATAAGCGATGTTGGACACACAAATAGTGACGAGACTACGTACATTGACCTTGTTTAGCGCCACGTGACCCTTGCCGTACATGGATGAGGTCAGATCAGAGCCAGTGCCAGCCTGTGGCTGATTGGAAACCGTTTGCGTTTTGCTCTGCTGATTCACGCTGGACGAGTAGCCGCCCTTGCTGTAATCCTGAGTCGCCTGCGAGAGTGTATCATAGCTTGTGGAACCATAGCCAGCGCTATACGATGGCTTGGGGAACTGGCCACCGGAGGCAGTATTCGCGGTCGGTATTTGTTGCTGCAAGCAAATGCAAATATCATCAATATAAATGCATAATGAATAAGTGTTCAATTAGAGACTTACTGGGTAAATGGCTGGAGTGCCATATTGGAAACCGCCCGGCATTACATTGCCACCATAGAAATAAGCATAAGGAACATTCAGCATGGGCGCACTGGAGCCAGCTTGTTGCGACATTGTGCTGGACACCTGCAACATTCAGGAATAACATTCAGTAAGGATAAATCAGAAAACTAACTGAGCTAAATCTGGCTAAATCAGGGGTAATTTGAATTGAACGACATTTACTTACATTACTAACTGGACTGGAGTTATTGTCGGTGCGCGCGAAGCGTCCATCAGTCATGGTCGAGTAGGCCACAGAGCCGAGATTATCGCGACCAGCGCCGAGGCTGGTTGGTGTGTAGTTCAGATCATAATATCCTTGCTGCAAGTAGTGAGAAAAGTAAGCCAAGTTAGCGATTATGTTGTTGCCCCCTCCCCCAATTTGTGAATGGGCGCACAGCAAATGTCAATGAATTAAAAAGCTGCGAGTTTATGGTTTGGTTTAGGCACAGCGTTGCCAGGGCATCACGAAAGTTGTTTGTGTTTTTTTTTAAACAGAGCGAAACGGAAAATGGTAAACGAAAAAAAAACGGAAAACAATAATCAATAAAATGAATGCAAATGTTGTGTTAGGCAATGCACAAAATTAGTAAATGATAATGTGGGAAATGGGGTTAGTTGAATTAAGTAAAATTATTAGATATGGTATGCCGTTGATGTTGATGATGATGATGATGAATGAGCGTGGAGTGGAGAGGATGCGGTGGAAATAGTTGAATCTCATGCCACAAATAAATGTGGACTATGATATTGAATTATTTCTTGTTAATGAGCTTTAGATTGTTTCATTTAAATGCCAATACAAATTTTATATGGTTTTTAGTAACATGGATTTTTGAATTGAATTTTGTGTGCAAAGAAAAACAAAGCTATTAGATCCTTTTTCAAAGTTCAAAAGGGCCTACAAATTACTTTTACTATTTTGGGAAATGGAAGCGGAAGTGGTAGACGTTGCTTTATGTGGATGGGGATGGATGATGATGGTTATTCGGCGAGTACAATAACAATAATGTGCAGGAAATTTCATCGATGAAATGTAGAAGACACACACACATACAAAAACACGCACCACAATTACCACACGAATGGAACACAGACACCGTTTACGTAATTGGTTGTTGGTACTTGTTAATAATATTAACATGTGGAAAATGGTAATGCACACTGAGAAAAACAGTTAAGAGAGATGTACAGCTTGCAACGTCTGTGAAGCCAGCGCGTGCCGAGAGAGAAGTGAGAGAGGAATGCGTTGTTGGGAATGCGCTGAGCATTAAGTTAAATATATATAATTATATATACATATGTATGTATTAGATCTGATTTGATGTGAAGTGAATATGGAATTTGAATTTGTACAGAATTGATTTGGATTTGAACTGATTTTCGATATTCGATAAGCTGATTTGATTTTAGGTTGGTTGCATTGAATTGTTGTCGAGTTGTTTTTGTTTTTTTTTTTTTTAAATTTATTTTGTTTGTTTGGTATTTTTGTTGTTGTTTGCATTTTGCTTTTCTCCATGAACTCACCACATGTGGCACTCTCTGTTGCATCATTTGTAATTCCTCGTAGGAATAAACTGGTTGCTGATAGTATGGCAATCCAGCCTGAATATATTGACTAACCATTTGGATGTTGGTGGGCACCAAGCCGCTGCCGCTGCCGCCGCCCCCGCTGCCACCACCAGCACTACCAGCACCACCAGCACCGCCAGCTCCACCAGCTGTGGAGCTGCTGCCGCCGCCGCCGCCTGCGCCGGCGCTGCCCGTTGTAGCGCCGTTGCCGTTGCCACCGCTGACGACGCCGCCGACGACGCCGCTGCCGCTGCTGTTGCTGCTGCTGCTGTTCTTGTTGGTCAGCGAGGCGAGCACCGCTGCGGTGGTGCCCGCAGCCGTTTGTGCAACGGCTGCCACAGAGCTGGCATTGCTAACACCGACGCCGACGCCGCCGACGCTGGATGCACTGCCGCCGGCAACACCGCCACCAACACCGCCGCCGCTACTTACGCCCGCTATCGAGCTGCCTTGGACCTGGCTGCTAACTGACACCACATTGCTGCTGTTGTTGCCGCTGCTGTTGTTGATGCCACCAGCCGCAACGCTGCTGGCCGAGCTGCTGCCGCTCACATTGTTGTTGGCTGCAAGAAGAAGGGGAAGAGATGAACAATTAAATAAGGAACAAATTAGAAAGTCGAATGTGCTCGCCCTTAAACTGAGTAAATTGGCGTAGATAAATTCGAAAACAAACTTTTTGTGTGAGAAAGTTTGCTTCCCAATTGATTAGCTTTCTTTCAAAGTTTGGTGTTGTATGTATCGCAACATTGATTCGGCTGTTATTGCTACCAATATTTTCTCATTTTTTTATACTACTTTATATCAAATAAAATGGTTAAGCTTTGCATTAACTACTCACTGTTGGAAACGACCGCCTGGTTAGCACCCGATCCGCCAGTCACTGCGCCGGCTGGACCGTTGCCTGTGCTGGCGCTGCTGCTGCTCACGCCGCTGCTAGTGGAGACACTGTTGAAAAGAAATCACAATTAGTTGGTAGCTGTTTAAGTTGGTGTCAAGACTGCATGCCATATTAGTTGTTAGCTAACTGTGGTTGGGTGCTTGGCGCAGCGCTGGGTTATCTGTTATCTTACCTGTCGTAGTGCGTGGCAGCTCCAGCGTTAGCTGCTTCCTTCAGCTTGGCGCTAGCACTAAAGTTACCATACTGCGAGGCCGAGTTGCTTGCGCTGCCAGCAAACCTGCGATGCGATATAACACAGCAAGGAGTCAAACAAAACGAAACGAAACAATGGAATCAACATCAAATAGTTAGTAATAGCTAATGTATGACTGCAAGCTGGCATTGTCCAAACTCGACTAGTAAATTAAATTGGCTTCAGTTGGAAATAAATCTCTACTAGCAAGTAAAAGTAAAAAAGTCGAGCAAGATGATTCGACTGCGTTAGACCCAGCAAATGTTCTGAAAAGAACGCTGATCGGGCACATTTCTACTAACTTTCTTTGCATGCAACATAAAAACAATACCATAACATTTTCTAGCTATAAGTTTATAAAGTGCCGGCTGAGAGGCAATCGGACAAACTGTTCTGACATTGAAGTACAGGATCTTAATGCCTTCCTAAACAACTAATATTGTTCTGCTGCAGTTAGCGCTTAAACAAAAAGGCCACATGCAATGCAAATATTGGTGTGTGAGTGATGAGGAATTATGGTGGGTGACAAGGAGTGGGAGGGAAGAAGTGAAGCATAATACATACCCGCTGCTGTTGGAGAGACCAGTGCTGCCATAGACACTCTGGCTGGACTGGTAAGCACTTTGTGGTGTCGAATATCCCGATGTGAGATAGGCGGAGCTCGCATTTGCGCTGTTATTGTGAGTATATAGTGAGTTTTTAGTTGAGAAAGAGAGAGAAAGTTGTGGAGGACAAAGGAGTTAAATTGGTAACAAAGAAACAAAAAGAGAAATCAACAAATTAAATAGTTATTGTTGGCAAAACAAAACGATAAACAATATAACAAATGCAAGCAGTTATTAAATGAGTTGAGGGAGAGTAGTTTGTGTTTGTGTTGTTGAGGAGTACGCACCTGGAGCTGTTCTGTCCGCCACTGCCGCTAATCGGAATGTTTTGTGTGGCAGCGCCGCTGCCGGCAACGTTGCCCGTTGCATTCTGCGCGCCAGCTGCCGCCGCCTGCTGCTGCTGATAGGAGTTGACAGCATTAGGCTGATAGCTGGCATAGCTCGAAGGCTGATAGCTATTCGCCACAGAGGATTGAACGTTGGCATAGCTCGAGCTGTTGTAGCTCTGCACCGAGCCAGCCGTTTGATAGGCACTGTTCGCCTTGTTGGCGGCGCTGCTTTGATACGCATTCTGATACGACGAGGCGCCGTTGTTGCCACTGCCCGCCTGGCCGTACGGATCATTCTTGGTCAACTGATCTAACGCATTGCCCGCCTGCTGTTGCGCCGACGAGCGTGCCGCATAACTAGCCGCACTTAAAGCATCACCCTGTAACTGCAACATTACGTTAACATTAGATAATTGTCTTGAAAATGAGTCTGCCGTCTTTCGCTCAGTCTACTCACAATTTGCGCATTTTGCAGTCCAGCGGTCAACGCCGCCTGCTGCTGTTGTGACTTGGTCTGGTAGTCATCCTGCTGCTGCTGCTGGCCATCAAGCGAGACTCCCGCATTGAACTTCTCGGGCAGCGCATCGAAGCCGTCGTCGTTGCCAAAGTCCATGCCACCGAATTGCACATCCAAATAGCCAATGTTGTTCAAAGCATTGTCACCCGGCATCTCCACTGCGGTCGAGGGAATCTTCGACGGTGGCGGCAGCTTGACACGTGCCCGACGCATCGGCGCCTGCTGCGACTGATCGCTGCTGTTGCCACCTCCCACACTGGGCGTGCCTCCCACACTGCTGCCAGGCGCCGAGGCAAACACATTCGCATACGTGCTCGGATACTGCGTTGACGCTGTGCCGCCGCCGCCGCTCTGGAAGGCCATCGAAGGCTGTTGCTGCTGTTGTGCAGCAGCTGCTGCCACCGCAGCTGCAGCGGCTGAAGGACTGGCGCCCTGGGACGTCAGCGAGTTGAAATACTGAGATTGTTCCGCTGAGAGTGTCGCCGATGGCTTCAGTGGTGTCTGCTGCTGCTGTTGCAACTGCTGCTGCTGTGCCTGCTGCACCAACGTAGCAGCTGCCGAGGCCGCACTCGAGAATGAATCGGCGGCGGCGGCCACGTTGCTCGCATAAGTCGACGCTGAGCCGGGAGCAACGCTGCTGGGCGTGCTCACCGAGGCCGACTGCAGCTGGGGCGGTGGATTGCTAACCGCTGCGCTGTACTGCATCATGGGCGTGGTTGCTGATGATGATGTCGTTGCTGCTGCTGGCGCCGCGATGTTGTTGCTGTCCTCGTGATGAGATCCTTGATGATGCTCCAGACCCGGCGGTGCCGACAACTCGCCCGCTGTCAACGAGACGCCGCCAGCGACCACCTGCGAGTTGAGATTGCTCGTGGTAAACACTTTGCTGTCCTTCAGCGAGCCCTCGTACTCCTCGTTGTTCCAGTCGCCCCAAGCATCGTCGTGCGCCTGCTGATGCTGCTGCTTCTCCGCATTCTGCGCTATGGTGTTGTCCCACAACTCCACCTCGTGATGATCCTCGTTGTTGGCATTGTTGCGTACCCCAAAGCCGCGTTCGCCCCGTGGTCCGCCACTGCGGCCGCCCATGCGTCCGCCACCGCGTCCCGGACGCGACATGAAGCCGCCTCCGCGACCTCCATCGCGTCCGCCGTCGCGTCCACCGCCGCCGCCTCCAGGACCGCCAGCACCACCGCGCGGGCCATTACGCTGACCGCGATAGTTGTCGTTGGCGCGATCTTCGCCACGATCGCCGCCACGAGATTCACGCATGTTGCGATCGTTCTCACGTGCCTCTCTGCCGCGCCCTAAAGAAGAACACGAACATTTACAGTTTGTACAAACAAGTATGAACGCTGATGATACTCGCTACCAAAGAATGTACTGTGGCCCTATGTTTATTTACACACTTAATAATTAAATTATCAGATAGTAATGAAATTTCGTTATTTTTTCTCCGGATTTGATGTGAAAACAGAAATATGGGGCAGACAAGAAAACAGAACTATTTAGTACATAATTAACTATTCAAAAGAGGTTAAATGTTACTGATAAGATAGAAAAAATTTAATAATTTCCAAACCGTTGCTGATTTTAGATTAAAATGGAAAAAAAAGCTTTTAAGGTCGGAGATCTTTAAGGTCGAGTTCAAAGAAGTGAATGGACTTGGCCTTGTCGTTTCTTGACTATATAATAGTTCACAGGTTTGAAAATGCAATAAGCTAAAATATCCTTATTGAACTCTTTGCTTAGCGAGTATACAAAAATGAGAAAAAGAATTTGCTTACAGCCGCGACTGTCGGTGCCGCCGCGTCCACCGCGATTGGCGCTGCGATTGCGCGACTTTTCGCGCCTGTCCGCATTGGCGTTGCCATCGGCCCAATCGCCATCGCCGCCTGCGCCATCCGCAACAGCATTTGCAGCCTTGTTCTTGCGCTTCTTCTCGTACTTGGCAAAGGCGCCCTGTGGACACACAACGAAGATATATATAACTTATATGTTGCAATTATCGTTTCAGGGTCGACTTACCTGTGGTAGTATTTCAATCAAGAAATTGGCTGCCGCCTGCAAGTCGTAGTCACACTCGTTCAAGGCGCAACACACTTCCTCCTCGGAACGTTGAGTCATGGTCAACAAGAGCGTGACCTTTTCATTGATCTGGGGATCCTCTGTGGTGCTGCTATTGGTGATCTGAGCGAGGCGCAACTGTTCCGTGGTCGCCTTCGGTTGTGCCTTCTCTGCTTTCTCTGTCTTGTTTGCATCGCTAGTCTTCTTGTTGTTCAACGTTCCAGCTGCATGTGTGACTGCATCGCTGTTATTGATGTTGCCACCGCCATGGCCACCGCCGCCTCCTCCGCCAAGATTGGCAGAATTTGACTTTTTCTGAGTGCGACCGCCGCCGCCTCCGCCCCCCGAACGAGTTTGTTGTGTGCTCATCTCTATGTACACTGTATATACAAATTAGCTGCAAAAAAACGAGAGGATATGCAAAAAAGTATGAGTACGATTTGGATTTCGAGAAATTATCACACAAGATTTCACTTTATAAGAACTTAGAACAAAACTTTTTCGGGCTAACAAAAGCGTTGCCTACTCTACAATCTGTTTTGGTCGATTTTGATCTTGTTCGTTAGTCAAAAGCTGGCATCGAGCGATGTTAAAAGTTAGCAAACAAAACAAAGGGTAAATAACAAGTTAGCAGGCTAAAGTCGATTGTGTTGGACTGTGCGTTACCCCTTGCTATTTTTAGGGAATGCAAACAAATTATGTGTGACATTCGATTGCAATGAAATTCCACGTAATCACTTGCAACGTCTGACTTCAAAAGTTCATAAAGTTAACAAATCGTTTTTAGACCCTTCACTCTTAAAAGAAAAGTTGTCGAATTCGAAATGTGCGCAACAGGCAGAAGTGGCTGTCTCAGACCCCATAAAGTTGATATATTCTGGATCAGCATCGTGTAACTTAACTATAGCTGTGAAATTTGGATAACGAAATTAAATTTTGCATTTCAATTTGTTTCTGTGCATATTATATTTCTAAGCAGAAAACCACAAAGTAAATAAGGTATTGAATTCGACGTCAAGATTTTAAGTAAACCAATAAAGTGCAGGGTCTTTTACAGTCAAAACTAGACGGTAGCGTTTTTACTTCCACTTGTTCCACTATTTGTGGGGTTGTCATTACAGATATATGTAGATGTCTAAATCTTTTCGGGTTTTAACGATATCTCAGAATATATTAACGATTTAGGAGGTCGCCCCATAATACCCCTCTACGCTCTAGATGCCGGGTTTAATAAAAAGCTCAGCTGAGAGTTCAATGTACATTTAATCAAAGAGAACGGCGCATAATGAAAGAACGTGAACAAACACACACACACTTTGCACACCAATACACGTAAGTACACACACGCACACTCGCAAACACACTGTGATGGATGCGAAAAGATGCCACACGCATGAACAAAGTGGAACGCAGCAGAAAGCAGAGCAAGAAAAAGTTCAGGAATAACAAAAACGAACTGCAGACGAACGGAAGAATAAAGCAAGCAGCGGACAAAAGCAATAATAGCAAACGCCATCGACGGTGGCGGGCGTGTGTTTGTGTGTGTGCGTGTGTATTCGCAAACAGGTAATAGGGGAGGGTGCGGTGTGCGGGACATTGGAACGTGATCGACAGCCACGGCAATGAGGAGAGGGAGGCAAGAGTAAGAAGAGGGGTTGCTCAGATATGTTGGCTTGACTTTAACAAATTACATTAACATCCCTTTGTTCTGGCTGCAATAGATGCAATGTATATTACATCTATTATTTATTACTCTCAACATATTTTGGTTCATATTATTCTTTTTAATACGGCGATGAATAACAATTTTTCCCGTCACATTATCACAAAGCTTTGTCATAGCAGCTGCTGTTGCCGCTGCCGCCGCCACCGCATTTTATGTGGAGTCAATTCTTTTTTTATAGCAACCCCAAAACAAAAAATAATATATAAAATTATATTCACACTTGCAATTTGATGTGTACATTTAATGGAGCACTGAACGACAAAAACAACAGAAGGAAAACTACCTTATTTGCGGTATGAATTGCACAGAGCTCTTGCATACACAAAAAATTGATTTATAAATTCTTGACTCGCTTCGGTTTTCTGCTTTTGCTTTGTGTTCGGTTTTCGTTCAGAAACCAGAATAGCGGCGTCTCGTTCGCACTGCTGCCAAACAGTGTTGCCAGCTGCAAAACAGAATTTGTGCTGAGCCCAAAAGTGCCATAAAATATGAATGCACATTATACTTTAATATACATTTTCAACATTGAATTAATTTTATGCAAATCATTTGCAATAAATATACATAAACAAATAAATGGTAAGAATATTGCCGCAAGTTTGAAGCGGTGTCCAACACTAGGCACACATACACACACAGGCATTTAGCAACACTTAAAGCGAGGGCATTGAAACCGAATAATGGGCACAAAGCGGAATAAAAACCGGACAAAATGGTGTACACTGCAAGTAAAGCAAAGCACCCACAATTGTTTCGGGTAGAAAAACATTCAATTTCACTAGAAATTCGCATTATCGAAAATGTTTACTTATGCTGCGAATGGAGGCGTATCTTGAATTATTTGTATGTGCGAAGCCGTCATTGTCTGACTAGTTGTAGGCCATGTGCACCACACTTCGACGCCATTTCTGCAAATACAACGCTAGCTGACCCTCTCACTCTTATGTAAATCAATGGACAATGTAATTATATTGACTGCGGCTCCAGACAGCGGGCTAATTGTAAATTTTCAAGTTCATTTTTGCGTTAGAAAAGCGTCAATTATTAATGGGAAAACACCACACACTTGAGCAACTGAAGTTTAAAAACACTTTCACACTAAATTTGTATATTTAACGCGACTTTTACACGTGTAAACAAATTTTCAATGCGGAGCCAAACCAGTACCTGCAAATGCGAGAACGCACTTATATTAAAACAGTGCTGCCTATCACGCAGCCAAAGAACTATCGAGTGTACTTTAATCGGCAAACGATAACTTTGGGCTACATACAAATTATGTTTTATATGGCAAAATAAAACGCCTATAAATAGAAAAAGCCAATTAAATTTTTATTTTAAATAAAGATTCATTAACTAATGAGATCATTAAGAGAACAAGCAACACTATGAAATATCGAATGACAATCGATAACAATGCGGTATTCAAAGGAGATTTGTTTATGGCGCAGGCGACGTTGTTACACCAATTGCCTGACTTATGTAAATAGGTTAAACGTAGTGTATGTAAAAAGATATCGCAAGAACTATATTATTTTAATAGAAGTGATTAAAAGTTGATTTAGGTAAAATCCAAGATCTGATTAGAATGATTAAAAACTTGTAATTTGTATTTGTTCTTAAATTATTTCGCTATAAATTTAACGTTTTGAACTGCGATGGTGGCTTGATTAATCTAAATGAATCGATAACGATAACTGTGCTCATTTACGCAAATGGCGGTTAGTTCAAAAATACATTATTTTTCGCATCATTGCAGCGCAGAGTTGCGCAATTAGAACGATTGCATTTTGTGCAAGAAGCAAAAAAACAACGAAAAAATAGTTACTGCAAACTCGACTTGACTCCAAGCTGCTGCTGCTGCTACTATTGGCGTTGTACATTATTTTTTGGCCTAAATCTGTAGGCCTTGAGGAATCGTCGAAATCGCTTCGCTTCGACTTGTTTACTGAGCGCGGCGCGCGCAGTTGAAGCGGGACTGACTGCAACAAAGAGAGGCAACGGCAGCAGCAGCAGCACTAGACAACGACGACGACGCTGAGCGTCGAACAATAGAGCGGCCGTTGCGGCGACGGCGGTGGCAGTGCTGTTTCGTCTTTTGGCCCATTCAGATGTGGGCAACGCGTGTGCGTCCGTTATTTTCATATTATTATTATTGTTATTATTGTTGTTTATTATTTAAGCTTTAACTTTTTGCTCGCTGCCCTTTCGTTTCGGTTACGTTTCGATACAGTGTTTGAAATTGTTTTCGCATATATTCGCTCCAGAAACAACTACACAACATTCAAAGAGGCGCGCGTTTCTTTTCGGGTGAGCGGAGTGGAGGTTAGTTAGTGTGTTGGTGTTGTTGTTGCCCCGCCCCCTCGTTGAAACTTCCCCCCACACACACTTCCATTGAGAAACCAAACAAGCCAAAAGAATTGCAGTGAATTGTGCATGTGTGTGTGCGTGTATCAGTGTGTGAGTGCTGAGAGCGAGCAAGACTGTGTGTGTGTGTGTTAGAATGCACCTTGTGGTATTTCAAAATCCGAAAATTGCCAAATACAAACGCCTTGCGGAGACTGTTGCGAAATATTCCAGCTGCGCTGAAGGTAAAATCAGCAACAAGAACAAACACAAGGCCCACTATTGTCTATTGTTGTTGTTGTTCTTACGAAAATCCATGTGGCTATTTTAGATGCTTAAATATATGTATGTATGTATATGAACATTTCGAAAGGCATTTAATGTGTGTGTGTGGATCACTTTTAATGTGGATTATGTGGCTTCCAAGGGTAACAAACACAGCCTCTGCTGCTGCTTCTTGCTTTCCAAAATGTTCCCACACACACACTAACGCTCCAACACACACACACACACATACACGTGCATTGGCCAACATTTACCTACGTCACGCCCACCTGATTTCAGTGCAATCGCGTTGGCCCAGTTACGGGCGTGCGCCGCGCTCCAAGACAAAATACTCCTACAAGGTCGATTGCCTCTACATACACATGCATGTGTGTGTGTGTATTGGTGGGTTTGCGTGTCTGTGTGTTTCTATACCAGTTTCTAAACTTGCCGCAGCCAGTTTCAATTTCTACTGGGATTATCTGGTGCTGCGGCTGCTGCGCTGCGCTGCTTGCAGGTGCTGCTGCTGCGGCTCTGTGTGGTTCACTCATTACGAACGTTCGTTTTTTTTTTATACCTTCGTTTGATTGTGACATAGAAACCAACTAAGAAGTATGTGGCAACTCATGCTGTGAGTCTCATGGACAAAACGCAACCGAACGAAAACAAATTCAAGTTGGGCACACTGACACACACACACGCACAGACTCACATACTGTTTGTCTGCTTGGGTTCCATTTCAGTGCATGTCACCCATATTCTTGCACTTACATACATACGCACCACACACTGATACAGTGTGTGCAGAAATTAGTTGCTAAATTAAAAATATATACAAATATATATTTTTATAATAATAAATAATAATTTAAAACATAATAGGTAATTTTGTTAAAAATAAAAACAATATAAACAAAACAATAATACACGAATAAAAATAAAATTAGAAATAAGAATAAATAAAACACATAATTATTTTCAATATTTGTATTTATGATACAAATAGTAATTATTAATAATTATAATATAATAACGAAAAGTAATAAAAAAGGAAATTTGTTTGTTTTCAAAACCACAAAAATGCATTTTGTCGTTTGACAAACAATTCTTTAACGTACTGTATTTTTATTTTGCATGTTCGTTCCCAACTGGCGGCGACACACGCACACAGTTTTCCCCAAATGCACTCGCACACGCACAAACACAGACACACACGCATGCACGCACACATCTGCAGGCTGCTGCGAGCTTGCAAAAGATCTATGAAAACGGGCGCAACTTAGCTCACGTTTCCTCCTCTTCCTACATTTGCTTCTAACCATGCCGTGTGCTCAATTCACACACACACACACACTCACAGTGTGCTTTGCACTGTGAGAACGTGCGCATGCGAGTGTGTGTGTGTGTGTGTGTGCAAAAAGCTCAAATTGTGCATCTCTCTCCCCCGCAAAATTGCAACTGCAACTGTGGTGCAATAAACGAACGCATATTGCGTTGGCGTCAGCGTCAGCGACGACGCGACGCGACGTTGGCTTGGCTTGTGATGTGGATGCGATGCCCGGATGGCAGCGACAGTCCGAGGTCGTAGGTAAAACTCGGCAGCAGCAGCACCAGCAACAAAAACAAAGACAACAACAACAACAACAGACACTCTAGTTACTATCATCATCATACGAATAGGCCGCAGTCGCAGAGCGCTCTTCAGGCCCACTACCAACTAAACCTGTTGACCTAATTTCAAATTCTGCTGCTTGCGCCAGTCGACTGCGTATTGTTGTTGTTGTTGCTGCCGCTGCTGCTGCTGCGGCTGAGAGCTCGAGCGCGCCAACGATTGGCAAATCATTGCACAGTGGTGGCTGCGAGGGGGGTCCAACACTCCAATATTGATACACCTCATTTACGTTTTAATCATTCATTAATTAGAAGGGCACATTTGTTAACAGTCTAAGGAAAAGAGAATTAAAAACAAAATTTGTTTATCATTTTTTTTTTATGTTTTTGGAGACGCGTGAAATATATACATATTTTTGCTTGTTCTTGACATAGCTATAGAATAACTTGTTAACACTTCAACTATTAACTATTGAAAACAAATTCTGTGAACAGAAAATAAATATTTCGGATCTGATATATAGTTTTTGAGAAACACGTTGTTTTTAAACTTTTACAATTATATTTACAAAAATCTTCCTTGATATATATATTAGCGTTGATTGGTATATTTTCATGGTCAAGCCCCTGTCGCATGGCTTGAAAGCTCCTCAAGCACTTCAGATGAGCTTTCAAGTCGCTGTTGCGTTGCGTTGCCCCCTGCTTAAAGGGTGATGGCGCCTACGCCACTGGCATTTCCGCCGTCCCAAAACAAAACAGAAACTGAGACTGCCAGTCAGCCAGAGACGCTCGACGCTCGTCGTCCGTCCGTCCGTCCGTCCCTCCGTCGTCGGCTGTCATACACACATTTTGTGTACTTCCACCAGCTATTGCAGTTTGCTTGGGTTTCAGTTCGTTCGTGCGCGTCGTCGACGCTAGCGCCAATCAGCGGAATCGGCATCGACATCGGCATCGACATCGGAATATCGGAATCGGAATTCGTAGTGAACGAAAGACGACGACGACGCTGACGCTTTTATGTTGGCTGGCGACTGATCGAAGGAAGCCGCGCGTATTAAAATTCGTGGGAACGCTGCGCAGGTGTTCGCTAAGATCATAGAACAATACGCAGCCAAATGCAATTTACAATTCACAATTAACTAGAACGCCAAGTGATACAAAACATAAATAGAGTGCGAAATAAGCGTGTGAGTACAAACATGCATTTGTATGCGTGTATCTATCGGAAGCCCAATAATGTACATGCGTCCCAGTAACCACAAAAAATTGCGGTCGCCGCCTGCCCCAATGCGCCACCGTCAACCGCCACCGCCACCGCCACCGCCACCGCCAACTCTGCTGCTGCCGCTGCTACTGCTGCTGCTGCTCCACTTGTCGTCGCAGTGACGAAACATTCGTGTGTGTGTGTGTGTGTGTGTGTGTGTGCAGAGAAAATCAAGTGAATCAAAATGAGCGTATAATTAGGTCAGCACAACAACAACAAATTATACGCCAGCCAGAGTGCCACTTACCAAAGAGAGCGCAGAGTGTGTGTGTGTGTGTGTGTGTGTGTGTGTGTGTGTGCGAGGCGGCATGGCATGGCACGGAACGGAACGATACGGAACGGGACGAGCTTCTAGCATTGCCATAAATTAGAAACTAATTCACGCCGTTCTAATCAAATGCAATGCGTTCAACTCCAATTGGGAGCTAATAAGAAAGCTGCACTCTATAGGTGTCTAATGCTTATTAGAGTTGTCATTTCTCTTACAATTGCAGACGAGCTGCCCATGTTGATGTTATGCACGTTGCTCTCGTAGGCACAGAACGAATGCAGCGTGCAGCACAATAACAATGCGAGGGAGAGAGAGCATAAACAAAAATGCTTTATATGCCGCTCTCACCATTCTGTACTGTCACCTTATCAGTGCTGCCAACTTTTGGCACGAGCGAGAGCTGTATTTAACGGGAACTACTTTTATATTGGCTTTTATAGCATTGCAATAATGGTATTAATCAATTTGATTTGATTGAACACGCAAGTAAGAATTATTTTGCTAAGAACTCTCGACAATATTCAAAATAATTGCCATATGTTCAATTTGCTATTAAGCGGAAGAAACGAAAACTCAAATTGATATCCGCGAAAAGTCGTATTTGACGGGAATGAAGCGGAATTGGCAGCACTGAGACATTGAGAGAGAGAGAGAGAGTCTCTCACCTTACACACAAACACTCTCTATTATTGCTCTCTACCGCTGTTGTTTGTTTGCTTGCTCTCGCAGTCGGTTTGCTCTCTTTTGGTCTTGGGTGCTGCTCTCAGCTGAGCAGTGTTTGGCGCTGCCCCCAACTGAACTATTTTTTACGCCTTCTTACCGTTTGCCTGCTTTTCTCGTGTCTCTGTGTGAGTGTGTTTGTGTGTTTGTGTGTGTAAGTTTTGCTGTAGTTGTAGTTGCTGTTATTGCCATTTGCTTGTTGGCCGTGGCAAGTGTTTCGCAATGAGCGCGACGGGCGCTCGCTTGCTGCAAGCCAAAATGAAATCATCGCTGCCGCAGCAGCAGCAGTTGTTGTTGTTGCCGCATTGGCATTGATGGGAGGGAAATTCCTGTTCCACTTTCTATTATGGGAGTAGCTGCGCTGTCGGCGTCGCTGTAATAAAAGCAGTGGCAGCGGCAGCAGCAAAAGTAGCAAAAGAGCACGTAGCATTTAAAGTGTGTCACCGTGGAAAGTGGTTTGTTTCAACGTCGTCGTCGTCGTCGTCGTCGTCGTTCTTGTTGGCATCTCCAAGCACATGTCACTCACACATGCACACAGAAACACAGACATGCCAATAGGGATCCAACACACACACATATACCAATAAGAACTCAGCTCAGACTTATTGGGGGAACACTTGGGAATGGTTCATTGATTTGCGCGCTGATGAAAGCCAACTAAAGAAGAAGCAGCAGCAGCAGCGCAGCAGAGGAAGAAGAAAAACGTAAAGCCGCAGCAGAAGCAGAGGAAGAAGGAGCGCAAGCAAAAACAAAAGCAAAGCAAAGCAATCGCTGATCGACCGACTGACTCATTTTGGCGTATTAATTGAATGAGGGCAACAGAGAGCAGCGGAGAGTGAAGGAGAGCTGAAGCAAGAGAGTGAGCGAGAGGGGGGCATAGCGAATAGGTGGCAAAGGGAAACGAGGGAATAGCAATAGAGGTGGGGACGGGGAGGGGGGCAGCAGCATCATCTTGATGGCACTAGAAAACCGGTAGGTGAATGCTGCTCTTAAGGTCAAATGTGTTATGTATGTTGATGTTGTATGTATGTTGTGTTGTTGTGCGTGGATATGATTAACCAATGGTCAAGTCAATGCAGTGATTTATCCACAAACATATTTGAATTTGAATATCGTGCGCTAAACACCTTTGAAACGCGCTATGCAAAAGATACATTTGGCCTACAACTAGGCGTCGCAGTCGCAGTCGCTGCTGGCGTCGCAGCTGGCGTCGACGTCATTAAGGGCTCTCAAAGTGTTCCAATTATGTCGCTGCGTTGCGCTGCTCTAAGTGTGCATGTGTATGAGTCTTCATGTCTGTGCCCCTGTGTGTGTGTGTGTGTGTGTGTGTGTGTGTGTGTGTGTTCGCTCTCATTTCGCTAGCAGCTAAAGCAAAAGGAGCTTTATATTTATTTTCATTTTGCTTTTGGGTTTTAGTTTAAGTAGTTTTCGTTTTTTTTTTTTTTTTCGTTTTTCGTATTTAGCCAAATGGGAACAGCTAGTGAAAATGCGGGACACCCCAGGCGTCAAGCGACGCCGTCGTCGTTGTCGTTGTCGTTGTTGGCCAAGATGAAGTGTGACCCAGTTGCACTCGAAAACTTGACCCATTGACTCCATTGGGGCAGGCCAACTAACCAAACTATCAAACTACCAAAACTACATTTAGTATAATGCCAAAACGTCAAAAGCAACTCATAATTACTTACACACACTCACACATGCCGTTGCATACGTGTATGTGTGTGTGTGTGTGTGTGTGTGTGCATGTGCCACTTGGGTTCCCCTCGAAAGGCAAAGAAAGAAAACATTAAAATCGAAACGAAGTTAAAATACGCTTCGGTTGTTAACAAGGCACGTTGATTCTAATTAGAATTCGTAATCGCACTATAAGTGCATGCGTGAGGGGGATTCTTATAGGAGCTGTAACTCAAGCAAATGGCAACAACTTTGGGAGCATTCGAGTGTCTTATACACTAGTACAAGTGTGTCTTATACGAGTATAAGATTGTCTCATACGCGTGTAAGAATGTCTTATACACATAAAAGAATATCTTATACAAATATACGAGTGTCTTCTACAAATATAAGTGTTTTCGGTGGTACATAGAAGTGTGTCTTATACTAGCATAATTATTAGGCACAAGTACAAGGGTGACTTAAAAGCGTATAAGTGTGTGTCTTAGATGTAAATCTTATACACTTATACGAAAATTTGTACTATACATAGTATGTCTAAGGCGACTTATACGAATATAAGAGTGTCGTATGCGAATATAGTACATAACTATGCTTTGTATTAGTATGTGTGTGCCTTATCAGATCATAACTGTGATAAGTACAAGTGCTTCTTATACTAATTGAAAGTGAAGCAGCTATGTCTTATACGTGGTAGCACTTATACACATGATTGTGGCGTGACTTGAAAAGGCAACTACAATTGATAATATAATACATATTAAATTGCTGACTATAGTTCAATTATAGATGTATGCACTGATAACTGCGTATTAATTTTAAAGTCGATTAAAGTTATCGATCTTGACGCTAAACGGAACGATTATGTTGGGCACGGGCTTTTGTTGTATGCAAAAAAAAGAGAGATGCCGCATGTTACAAATGAGTCGAAAATATGATAATACTCTTTTATAAGAGGGCAAGGGCAATGAATGAAACCTGTTATGAATCTTGCTGTAGTTTTCAATTTGAAATTATTTACATAAATGTGTCTACTTGAATGAGTGTGTGTGTGCGAGTGTGTGTGCGAGTGGAAATAGGCCTAAAGTAGATGGCCCAGCGTTTGACACACATTCGTACCTTTGAAAATGGTGATGATGATTATGACGATGATGAAATGCTGCTCGCCCTCAATTTGCATGACCTGCCCCAGAGTTGAGCTGCAGATACAAATGCAGATACACATATACACATATTCGAGCAAAAGATACAAATGTATCTGAGGAGAATTGGATGATGATGATCGTCCATGGCTTTTGGTCTTTTGTGATCTCTGGCTAATGCCATCGAGTCGACGATGCTAATGCTAATGTGCATCCACAACTATTTCAAGGTCGCCTCATAAATTAGCTGCAGCGCAGACAACAAACTTGTCTTCGATTTGATTCAATTCGTTTTCAGTCTGTTTTCATTGAGCTGCTAACCAAGCGAGCAAGCAACCAACTAACTAACTGACAAAGTTGTTAACTAACTCTCCCAACTAACTTTGACCTATTGACAAATCTCATACTTCATACTTCATAATTTTTTAATTTCGGTTTTCCAATTCTGTGTTAGAATTTAACACGAAACATTTTTCTAAGCTGCTGCAAGTAGCTTTGTCCGTCCATCTGTCCATCTGTGTATTTGTATCTGTGTGTGTGTGTGTGTCTATGTGTTTGTGTTGCCCACCTGCAAGACCAGTAATTGGCCTCAATAACTTTGGTATTTGCAGCGGGGCAGCTGCAACGTGGCAGCAGCGACGAACGCCCAAAAATGGTTACGGCCCAACTTGTTGTTGTCAAAGTTGTTGTTGTTGTGCCTGCAAGTTGGCTCTGTCGTTCTTAGCCAATTTGGCAGTTATAGACAGTTAGACAGAGTCACCAAATTGCACCTCTGCCCCCTCTGCACCTCCCTCTCTGCCTCTGCCTCTGCCTCTTTGCTCTCCTCCAGAGGCTGACCCCGATTCCGATTTGCTTTATTACAGCACAACTTGATTCCACTTTGTCATCTTGGCTTTAACAACGAATTCGCTTGGCCTTAAACAGGTGATCAATTATCCACGTTTTTCATCAACTTCCAAACTATTTTCCCAAATGCTTTTCCTAAAAAGCAACTTCTATTTTTGTTAAGTCTTTTATGTGGACCAGGTTAAAAATACTTGGCAACTTTTAAAGGTCACATAAAATCGTATATAACTTCACAAAGAAGAAATAGAACTTCTTTGTGAAGTTATATACGATTTTATGTGACCTTTAAAAGTTGCCAAGTATTTTTAACCTGGTCCACATAAAATGTGGATAAATTGGTAACTTCAGAGTAAATAGAGCAATAAAATAATAAAAGAATGAAAAAATTGGCAACTATTTTCAGCCTTTTGACTTTTGGCAGAAGAGCTAATCAAAAAAAGAAAATAAAGAGTATTTTTTTAGCACAAAATTTTAGATAAAATTAAAACTTCATTAGTGCTATAATATAATAATAATAATAATGTAGGAAAGTTGTCAGGAATATAATTTATTTAATTTACTAGTAATATTTTTTTACATGATCGTAAATTGTAAAATTCTGTGACATTAAATTTATGATGAATATAGAGAAGAATTATTGAATATTTGTGAGCCCCCTTAATAAGTTTACTAATCCCTTCACTTGCTTCGTCTCCTCCTCGTGTGTAGATGGCCGAAGCTTTAAGCACAGCAGCCAGCAGCATGGAGCTGGCGCTCAAGGACACAAGCGTGGGCGGATTGATGGTGGACATGACGCCGACGACGGCGGCGCTGTTGCACCACAACGCGATGGCGCTGCGCAGCTTGAAGGAGGTGGCCAGCGTAAGCGCTTCTGCATCTGCGTCCGCATCGGAATCCGAGCAGCCGGAGCCGGCGGAGCCAACGAATCTGAGCACAGCTGGCGTGGGAGGCGGCGGCGGCGGCGGTCCGCACTCGCCACCGATGACATTCCGTTGCGAGCGCTGCGAGAACTTTGAGACGAGTTCGCGGGCCACGCTCCTGTTGCATGTGGTGCAATGTCTGGCGGGGCAGGCGGCGGCAGCGGCGGCCGCCGTGGCAGCGGCGGGGCGGCTGAAGAGCGAGGAGCACGACGAGCCCGAGAACATGAGCGTCAGTCACATGGACACGGCGGGCAGTACAAACAGCAAACAGCAACAGTCCAATGAGGGCTCCAGTTCGTCGGCCAGCTCGTCGCCGGCCGGAAATGGCAGCGCCACGAGCGCCAATGGCAGCGCCTCGCGCAAGGTGTTCGAGTGCGATGTGTGCAACATGAAGTTCTCGAACGGCGCGAACATGCGGCGCCACAAGATGCGGCACACGGGCGTGAAGCCGTACGAGTGCCGCGTCTGCCAGAAGCGATTCTTTCGCAAGGATCATCTCGCCGAGCACTTTACGACGCACACGAAAACGCTGCCCTACCATTGCCCCATCTGCAATCGCGGCTTCCAGCGTCAGATTGCGATGCGCGCGCACTTCCAGAACGAGCACGTCGGCCAGCACGATCTGGTGAAGACTTGTCCGCTCTGCAGCTACCGGGCGGGCTCCATGAAATCGCTGCGCATCCACTTCTTCAATCGCCACGGCATCGATCTCGACAATCCCGGCCCGGGCGGCACCTCCTCGCTGCTGCTCGCCCTCGAGTCGCAGGCCTCGGCAGCAGCGGCTGCAGCGGCCGCCAGCTATGCGGCGCCTCTCTCCCAGCAGCAACAGTCGCCGCAGCAACAGGTCGTGCAACAGCCGCCCGCGCCACCTGCGAGTCACCAGAGCGACAGCGGCGAGTCGATGCGCTCCCTGGAGAACGCGACGCCGCCCATGCACTTCCTCACGCCGCACGTCGAGATCTCCACGCTCAACGAGAACGGCAACACGGAGCTATTCAATGTAAGTTGCGACTCGCACTCCAAACTGCCCCAGGTACCCACAGCAGCGGCAATCTTTCCTCTCCGTCTGTCCGCTTGCTTAAGCAGTTCCTACGAGGAGAGTAGACGAGCTAGATAAAACAAATTCAAGAAGAGTTCTATTTTAGTTGCTACGAATATGATTAAATACAAAAAACTTAAATCTAGCGTTTAATAAGCCAAAGAGGCCCTTTCCGTCCGTCTGTCCGCTTGCTTAAACTGTGACTACGAACAGAATGAAAGAGCTGAATACACCAAACTTAAACACATCACTTTTTTGGTTGATACGAGAATAATTTAATAAGAATTTAGTAATTTTTGTGAAAAAACAAACAAAAAGGATCAGTTTGTCGTGTCTGTCCGCTTGCTAAATCAGCTACCACTAAGTTAGAAAGCTAAAATTTTCAGCACAACACTATTTTAGTTGGGACGATAATAATTAAATGACAGTTATTTAAATTTGGTGCCAAAATTCACAAAAAGGGTCTTTCTGTCCGTCTGTCCGCTTGTTTAGACAGCTACAACTAAGAGGTTAGCAAAGCTGAATGCGTCAAATTTCTTTAAAACATTTATTTATTCACTACTTAAATAATTTATTAATCTCATTTAAATGTGGAACGGGAATAGCCAAATAGTTAAAGTTTGTCCGTCTGTCCGCTTGTTTAAACACTTGCAACTATGAGAGTAGGAAAACTGGATACCATAAATTTGTGTAAAGGAAAGTATTCCTTATGCCGAATTGATTGACAGTCGATCAACAATTTAGTAGACTGTGAATGCCGCTTTTATTTGTTGGGTACCGGGTATGCCGTAGTCGATCACATTCGACTGTTAAACCGTCGACTTGTTTGCTGTTTTCTTATGAGCGCTTAGCTGATTTGCGTCTTGCGTGAATCTGCTTTACAGGGCAACAACAACAACAACAACAGCCACACGAGCAACAACAACAACATCAACAACAACAACAATATCGAGCTGGACTCGAAGGACAAGGAACACGCGCTGCTGCTGCAGACGCCCGTCGTGCTGGGCGCTCCCCAGGAACTGCCCATGGACTGCAACACGAAGGCGACGCCGATCTCGTCGAGCACAGCGACAACGGCGAGCAGCCTGAAGAGTCACCATCTGCATCCGCATCCGCATCCGCATTCGCATTCGCATCATCATCACCAGTCGCATCACCATCACCATGAGAACCACATCACGCCCTCCATCAGTCTGATACCCATCAAGCAGGTGCGTCATCTCTTCTATAGCTGTCAATCGTTGTCAGTTTCTTATCCTCCTTCGTCTCCCTCAGGAATCATTGCTGGATGAGGCGGACAAGAAGGAGTCGCTCAATGGCAACGACAGCGACTCGGAGCATGCCTCCAACAACAACAACAACAACAACAACAACAACAGCATCAGCAACAACAACAACAGAATCACCTCACTGATCAAGGTGAGCTTCGGTTCGAAGCTATGCGTATTGAGGTTTAGGCTTCAGAAGCAGTTCTCGTAGAGGCTTTTTAAGAATGTAGTATAATAAAGTAGTGTCCAGCCTGAGCAAGAAACTATCCAAGAACTTATAGAGAAGGCCTGAACTATGTGCTCCAAATTATTTCCATGAATTATTCGCTAAGTATGAAATTTCTTGAAAAACAAGATGCCAAAAGAAGATCTATAACTTATTCTCCATTTGTTGCTCTTAGTTTGTTTACTCTATGTAAAACGTACTTGATATTTGTAATTTAAATTGAAACATATTTAATGGCAATTTAAAAATTAATATTTGCAATAATTTTCTGTCACTTGTGGTATTCGAACCTAAGTCTTTCCGACTGATAGATTGCGACTGTTGCCAAAAGCAATTGCGAGCATTGCATGGCCAGATTCAAAAACTTCAGTTATTTCATGATATATTTAAACTGTGATTAAAAAGAGTTAGAATAGGTATTTTACGATAAGAATCCTTGTCGCGCGATATAAAGCTTAGAACTGCTTTACTTAAAAATTGCAGCCTTGTAGCAATTAAAACTTAGACCATGTGTTGACAGTACAATCAGTGAATGAGGTCAACAATATTGTTATGTAAGCGCGTACTTCAAAGGAGATCTAAAAGAAATATGTATTTTAAATACCTATAGTCAACAATTGGATAGAGAATAATAACAGAGGAAAGCAGTGATACTTTAGCGAATTCTAAATATATTATAGAGAATTTATCGATGGGGCTAAACCATCTGTATTCCCGTCAGAACGTTCTAGCATTCGCTCACTCTCCTTTTCCGTTTGCCTTGCAGGTTTCGCCACTGAAATCGCTGCTGCGCGAGGACCTGAAGCGTCGGATCTGCGCGAAGGCGAACAATCGGATCACGCGCAACGCGACGCCGCTGGAGCACGAGCTGCAGCAGAACATGAACGGCATGAACGGCAGCAACGCGGGCGGCACCGGAACGTCGCCGGGCGGCGGCAACGGGACGAGCAATCCGAGCACATCGCCCAGCGGCGGTAGTCATCACAATGGCAGCGCCTCGGCCACGCCCATCTGCAACGGGACGATCACGTCGACGGGGCAGGAGACGGAGCTGCTGCTGAACCGCAAGCAGATCCTGACGTGCCACTTTTGCGGCATCGAGTTCCCCGACGAGACGCTCTACTTCCTGCACAAGGGCTGCCACTGCGAGAGCAATCCCTGGAAGTGCAACATCTGCGGCGAGCAGCTCAACAATGTCTACGAGTTCAACTCGCATCTGCTGAGCAAGAGCCATCAATAGCAGCCACAGTTCGCTGGCAAGTGATCATTGCCAGCCAGCAGCAGTCGACGGTGAGCGAGAGAGAGACGGCAGATACAGCTCAATAGCTCAATCCGAGAGGAACAGATGCCGTGTTGAAGATGGAGCCCAACTTCAATGATTTAGCAATTAAAGCAAGAGTTTTTAAGTTCGAGCAAAAAGAAAACAATGAGAGCTACGTAGTTACCTAATCCCCCCACACACAGAGACAGAGACAGAGAGAGAGAGAGAGAGATGCAGAAGATCTATATAGAGTGAGAGGGATTTTAGAGATAAAAAGAGAGCGATTAAAGAGATTGAAGAGAGTGTAAAGATCTATATAGCGAAATGAAAGGAGCGAGTGGTGAGAGATAGCAAGAATGTGAGAGAGGGAGAGAGAGAGGAGTGTAGAGTAAAGAGAGAGAGAGAGAGAGAGAGCGTGGAAATGTTGGTCCCCCCCAAGATCCTGTTATGTAGTGTTAATTATTGCAATTTTAGTCTGTAGTCTTGTGTAAGGCAATAAATCTATAGAAATATATTTCCAGCCAGTCGAACTGGCGTACGTAGCGTCGCGTAAGCCGCACGTAACGTCACGTAAGCAACATGTCATGTCACGTACTCAGCGTAGCGTCACGTAACGTCAACGTAATGCCAGCTGAGCCAAGCATCACGTAATGGCATCCAATGTCAGGTAACGGCAACGTAAGAGCAATATACGTCACACGTAAGCGCAGTCAAGCGTTACGAGCAACGTCACGTCACGTAAGCCAAGCTTCAGTTTGTAGACGACGCCTCAAAGGCGCCTGAAAAAGGGTTTTAAACTAGGCATTTTCACATATTTACCAGAAACACACACACACACACACACATGCACACACATGCACATATATGTATATACTTTATATGTGGATGTGTGGAAAGGCTTTGAATTTGTTATGTTTTTCAGAGTTTATCTAGCGCAAAATGAGAGCAAAGTTTAATTATAATCACACTTATATAACGATATATACAGATACAATGCAGATTTATAATATAAACCAATCTACATAAATATACGAATGAAAGCAATACAGTTATAGCCGATACACAGTTTTAGCCAACCCCACACACACACACAGACAGATAAACGGATAAACGATATATATATACAATATATATGTAGATAAAGATACAGATATATATTATTATACTCGTACCTTTTACTTAGCTCTTAGTTAAACTAACTTATAAAACTTAACAATAACGATTAAGTGACGTTGATCTGGGAAAACTGCGCTTTACAAAAGCCAAAAACAGAAAACAGAAAACAACAGTTTTTTCCAATAATAATAAATTAGAGAAATTCGCACAGTGCTGCTCAAAAGTTTGCATACAACAAACGGTCAAAGCAAAGCAATGAAAACAAAAAACTAAAACAAACAAAATAACAATGCAAATGTGATACAAAATTGTTGTAAATAATTGGTAAACAAAAAAAAAGTGAATAGTAAAAGTAATTTGTTGACATAAAAGTTTAAAGATAAAACTATGCCTTAGATGCCTATATACGATACGAGAGCACGTTTTGCGTATACACTGTACAAAAACAAAACAAAAAAGAGAAAAGGAAAAGCAAAAATGATATACTGTTGATATGATAGTTAACTTTAGTGTAAAATCAAATCAAAATTGTGGTAAAAAACAGTTAGGAAATTTCCCCATATTGTCCCCCAAAACCTTCCTTCTCCCTTGTTCCCTATTTCCTGTTTCCCGTTTCCCGTTTCCCATTTCGTCAATCCTAAGTCCGCACCTAACCTCAAACTTTGCTGACGTCACTCGGGGGTTGTATGCAGCCTCAGCTTGAGCTGCTGTGCGCCAATTTTACTTCAGATTCGAATTCTAATTCAGATTCAGACATCCGTCCATGAGGTTCACAAATTGATCTATATGTAGTCTACTTATATCTAGCTGACGAATTGCAGTTTGTTAATATTACCTTATAATTATTGCAATACTTTTTATCAATTAATTGTTTCGGTTAAGCAAACGAAAATGTTGTTCTTATATTTTTTTTTGTTTAGCACAGTCAACAAATGGCAGGGCACACACACACTTACACACACACACACACACACTTTTAGACACACGCACACTCACACACCTGTATTGTAGTTGCTCTACTCTAGCCAATTAATTTGCTGTAAAAATGGTTTGTTGTGTTCACTTAATTTGTAACTTAAATATAATAATCGTACATTGTAATTAGTTACTAGCTCCACTCATTTCTTTTTTTCAATTATTATAATTATGATTACTACTATTAAACATGCACATTTTTGCAACAAGAAAACAAAAAACACCAACAACAACAAAAACAAAACATTGTTAATTAGCATACAACAAAAAATTGTTATAAAGCGCGAGGCGGGTGGGAAAAAAGTAAAAATAAAAACAAAACAAATGCAAATAAAATGAAAAACAAATACAATTTCGAAATCAAAAACGTTTAACGTTTGCAATTTTTAGCTAAAACACTTTCATGTTGAATTTTTAATAGATTTAAACTGGCTAAGAAATACAAGAGAAATACATTTACTTAATTAGTAATTCTAATTATAGCTACAACCATAAAAGGCATGTTAATTTTTTTAAAAATAAAAACGGTTTAAAACAAATTCCACTGCTATTTAACAGATTCTTAAAACACATCCTTGAGAATTGCATTCAATTTAAATTCGCTTCTAATTCATGCATTTCTGCAGCACAGGAAATTATTTAAATAATTTCCCAAATATTTGGGAATTTGAACTGCTTGACATGCCCTGTGAACTGCTGCTCAACTGCTTGCTCGCTAACTGTAAGCAGTGCAAACAGCTCGCTTGTGATTGGCTTGCGTGCACAGCGCCAATCAACGCACAGCCTGAAGCGACAGTGGAGCGAGAGCAGTTGAAATATGTGGTAAATTAATGGGCATATGAATTATGCAAGCGCAGGCGCATAAATCATGTTTGTATGTATTTATTTTCAGTTAAAAACTGCAGTTAGTTAGCGCTGAGCATTGGCCAACACTATAGCTGGCGCATTAGTATTCCAGTGATTAGTTTAATGCGTATATTATAATAATAGTTGGCTGGCTTAAGTGCACAAATCCGCTCAGTCAACGTCAATGTGTCTGCTCTGCATGTGTTTGTGTGTGTGTGTGTTTTTGTGGTCGCCGCATAGGCAGATTAGCAAAGCGGCTTTGCTTCTGTATCGATGTCGGAAGCGATGCGTTTCCCTGAACCGTCGTTGCTTCAGTTATTGTTGTAGGCCATTTCGTCCGATTTCGGCCATATGCTCTGGCTCTGGCCTCAAATCGAGGTGCTGTGCGGCGGCAATTTGTTTGCAGTTTTGTTTGCGATTTAGGGGATAATGCGCCATAAAGCCAAACACACGATTGACTGAGCACAAATCCCGCACACAGCAACGGCAACATCGATGCGGCGGCTGCAACTAATAGCAGGGCTGGGGTAGACGGCAAGCCCGATCGTTGGCAAGGATAATGCACGGAAAGTCCATTGTCAATGCATCAATAGCCATAATCGCAACATCAATATTTACCCTACAAAATGTCCATGTGTGTGTGTGTGTGAGTTTTAAACAATGCGCACAAATCCCGATGGCAACGTTCCAATGAGACGATTAACACCTTAAATATGTCATTAGAGGCGACAAATGGAAAATACATTGACAGCCGAAGGTTGCGATAAGCGCAACACGATGCGATGCAGTTGTCACTATCGCTCTTCTTGTCTCTCTCACTCTTGGGTCTTCGCTGTTGTTGCTTCAATCAAATGATCTCTCTCTCTCTCTCTCTCTGTTAAGCTGGTGTCGTTGAAGCGCGTGTTTTTATTTTCAAACGGCGATTATTTGACCCTAAGCCGATTTGCTTCAGATATCGTCGACTGCATTTATATCAATTTTATATGTGTGTATATTTAATATATTGATGTGATGTTTGCTGCGATTGACATAAGCCTTTTTTGGGCTTCTTCGTATGTGAGGTCTCCTCTACCTAAACCGCTTAGATCGCGGCCTCTTCGTAAGACGATCTTGTTAAATGCCAAATATGCTAAGTCTGCTCCAATGAAGGCTAAGCAAATTCCATTATCGACTCTTTAGACACCATTAAGCCATCAGATTTTCTGTTATATAGCTGCTTAAAAACTGCAACAGTGCAAAGCTCTGTTAGCTGCACTGTTAACAGCGTGATGTTAACAGTGTTAACAGCAGTGAACTGTTAATAAACTGATCGCCATTTTCGTGCATTGATAAGGAATTCAAATTTGTGTTAGAAGTTACTGTTTTAATATATTGATTTTCAATGGATTGTACCTATTAATAATGTATTAAAAGTACAAGTTACTAATATGCAGATTATTAAATAAATATTTTAATTTGTTTTATTTCATTCATGTCATAAATACCAAAACTAATTACGCTAGACAAAAGAAATTTGGACGAATTTTTACTATCTACAGACAATACAACGCAACAAATAATTTACTTGTTGTGCCAAGTAAAGTAATTCATATGTACTTATAGTCTTACTAGTGTTAATACATTTCACCGAAATTTGCAATTAAATATTTCCTTTTCCCACTGAAATAAAGAATTTAGGTTATACAAAAAGAAAAAAGAACAAAACGATGTCAGTATGTCCGTCAATATGTATCAAATGTTTAATTCAATGGGGATGGATACAAAATAAAGTAAATAAAATTAAAAATAAATTATTGGCGTTTGTGTCAATTCTTTAAATGGATTTTTAACTATTTCATTTTTAAGTAAATAAAAACTAATAGTACATCTTTCAGTTTTAAAGGTTGTAATTATAATTCACATATATGTATATAGTATACATAGTTATGTAATACATATATATTCTCTTATTTCAAAGTCGATGGTCATTAAATTAATAAAATACATTTTTATTAACTTTTAATTGCTGACATATTAGTTTTAATGTATGACATTATTGCGTCCTCATTTTGGAATTATTCATATAGAATTTTACTGCCAGCAGATAATTCAGACTGATAGATATTTACATATAATCGTATCTTTGAAATAGAATACATTAAAAGAACAAATGATTTTGTAATTTTAAGCACAGCATTTAGAAATGTAATCCTAATGAAGCCCATCGACTTTTGCCTTCACATACGGCAGATATGTACATATAATATATTCAGTTGCCCCTGCTGACCTCCATAATTCAGAATTCGCAGTCCTCGATCTGCAGATTGAAGAGGCCACATCGTCATATTCATCATCACGTCATCGCAGGTTCAAATTACATTTAATTGTTCAACATTTGCACTGAGGGACGGAGGCGTCTTCCTAATAGATTTTGCAGCAAAAATCTGCCACAAAACACGATGTGCTGCGGGGCAGGGGAGTAATTTGTTAAAGAGATAACATTTACACGTCAAAAAGCAGAGATGTCAGTGGGAAACCCAGTGAGGGAGTGAGGGAGGAAGTGAAGCAAGGGGGCGTGGCAATTGCGGGTGCTGCTAATGCTGATGCTGATGGTGATGTTGATGGTGGTCTTCGAGTATTCCCAGCTGTAATACAATAAGTTGCCAAGTCTATGCAGCGTGAATTTGAATCTCAATTGAATCCGAGTTGGGTTTGGAATTGGGGTCGAGAATGGGACTTGGGATTGGACGCGGTCTTGGGCTTGTGCTCGGGATTTGGGTGCGCTCTTTATGCCTGTCTGCGCGCTCTCTGAACCCAATTATCTTTCAATAAAAAGGGGGCAAGCAAAAGTGCATCCTCAAGTTACACACAATACACGCATACACAGAGAAAAAAAAGTACGATTCAGTGACGGAAAGTTAGCTGGAAAATGATGATACTAAAATAAATATTCTTGATTGGTTTTAAATAAATTTAAAAATCTTTATTGGTTTTAAATCAATTTTGAAAAGTCTTCACTGAAAAAGAATGCTACTATAATAAATTAGCTGGTTTAACATCAAATTTAAAGAGTTTTTAGTGAAAAATAATAATGATATTGATTGGTTTTAAACAAAATGAAAAATCTTTATTAGTTTTAAATCAATTTTGAAAAATCTTCACTGATAAAGAATGTTAAAGAATGTTGTTAAATTAGCTTGATTGGTTTCAAATATAATTAGATTTTTAGATTGGTTTTAAATAAATTTTGAGAAGTCTTGCTTATAAGTATATTTGTATTAGTAATGAGAAATCCTATCTTCCAAAATTAATTTCCCTCTTTTAAAATAATTGTTATATTATTAGAATCCAAAAATATTATCTTTCATCTATTTTATATTTTAGTATTCTTTAGTATCATTAACCAGAACATTTTGTTTTCACATTAACTTGGGAATTCCATTCCAAATATTTATTATCTATTGTATTTAGTATGCAAAATGAATTGGAATTATCTCAACTATATTTTAAATGGACATTTTTTCCCAGTGTACATTTACACACAACAATATCTCAGCAACTTACACTCAACACACTCACACAATTTCACAGCCAAAAGTTGGTGTTGTTGTAACGGATTTGTGTGTTTGGCAAATCCGCAAAGCCAAAACGGCAACACTTTCCAGGGTTTTGCTTTCGAGGGGGTTGCTGTCCAGTCTCCCTCCACTCCCCGCTCCCCGCTCAACGCTCAACACTCACCAGTCTCTGAATCTGAATCTGAATCTTGCCCCTCAGCTGTCTATTTTTTGGGTTGTGTAACCCAAATCTGCCCTGCGGGCAAAACATCTTTATTAATTCATAATTGAATCGGGGCTGATTTATGCTCACATTTTTTTTGTTTCGCTTTTGATTTGACTTCAATTTTCGACAAGTTTTCCATTTGCTGCTCTGTAATTTAATACGATTTTTCAATTTCTCAATTTTTCAATTTCGTGTGTAACAAAAGCGCTCTTCAGTTAATCAGCGATGCAACATAATGCGAGTTTAGCTCGACAAATTGATCAATTGCAGCCACTATCTGCAATCTGCAGTTGTTGCCCAAATTAGTTAATAGCTATATACTTAGTCAGTCCATTGTTTACTTGTCTATTCAGTCCATTGTTTGCGACTTTTAGTAATTGCATTGCTCGGTCGATTTTAAAATGCTGCCTATATTGCAAAGAAATTTAACTGAATACTATGTGTAATGCATAGGATTGAACCTATGGCCACATCACGTTTACAATACAATAATATATAATTCTAGTAAATATATATTAATTTTAATAATAATAATAGGTGATGCAGTTTGGTTTTTGATTTTTTTTTTTTTTAATATATTATTTATTAAGTGTAAAACCTGTACAAACATAAACTGTACCTTAACAACACATGGATGGAAAGTTAAAGTGATACAAAATAATATACAATCAAAAATTTAATACACAATTTCAATTTTCTAAGAATGTTGTCTCTAAATTTGGTAGCTAACTATATTACTTATATAGTCACTATATTTACTATACACACATTATTTAACAAAGTATTTACATCTATAGCTCACTTTAAGTCTTCAACCTTAAAATAGGCTTTAATTAGTTAATTTTTATTATGTTTTTTTGAGTGACTCTTTAATGCGTAAAATATGTCGCCACATAAATTTTGACTACAAATACGGACTAGACGTTAGGTGAGATATCGGTGTACATATATATTCTACTTAATGTGGTTGCAGTTTACATCCTCCGCCTCTGATTTGTCATTGTCACCAAGGCATTACACTCTCCTCGACTACAACACGCCGGGTATAAACATTTAAAAACAATTTGCAAAGCGTCTGATGGAGATCTCTGTCTGTTCCCGTTCCCTGATTCTGATTCTCGTTTTTGTTTCTAATCCGTTTGGAAAATCTGTAAATCCCGTCGCAACGGCAACGGCAACGGCAACAATAACAAACAGCAGAAGCGGAAATGTTTCAATCAGTTTTAGCTGCTGAGTGCTTTTGTTAATACCCTGGATAGAGACGATGAGGATGCAACTGAGTTTGAGTTTGAGGATGTGGTTGAAAATGAGAGTGAGTGTTAGAATGAATGTGAATGTGAATGCGAGTTGTGAGTTGTGAGTGTTGGCAACCGCAAATGGGCGCAACCATTTGGCTTGGGCCTCTTTAGCACGAATCTTTGGGTTCCCAAGCAGCCACAACAGCCACGCCCCTCGGCCCAAAACGCCTTTTGTTCTTGCCCCTGACAAGCAGCACAATGCCAGCAGACAGAGACAGCTACAGAGTGAGAGAGAGAGAGAGATCTTTGGCTTTTCAATGGTCTTATGAATTACGCATCGACGCCCTTTGTTGAGTTGAACGCACCTTTCGTCCCTGCTATTTCTGTATCTGTATCTGTATCTGTATCTTTTGCTGGCTGTAAATGTATCTCGCTACGAATCTGACTCCTTGGGCACAGCTCAAATCTCATTAGACGCGCTAACGTGGCTAAACAATGGACGTCGATGTCGTCGATGTCGTCGATGTCGTTGTGGATGCTTCGATTGTTGCTCATCTCGCCATCGACAATCTCTCCATCTGCCACTTCGGCAATCTCTCAATTCTTCATTGGGATTTCCGATGATGCTCAATGACAATTAACACAAGTGTCGAATTATCTGCAACCCAACCGCCGACGCCTTGACAACGCCTCTCTCTCAGCTTTTGAGACCTTCACATCTCCCCTCTGCTGATGCTTCCCCTTTGCCCCCCCCCCAACTCTAAATGTATCTGTAACTATGCCAAAGGGTTTAGTCTGGCATGTGTGAAGTGTTTGGCTTGCGCATTTCATGCTGCAAATATTGTGACAACGCTAAAAAGTTTCTACAATTTGTCACGCCAAATTATCATAATAATGCCCCTTTCACTCTCTCTCACTCTCTCTCTCTCTCTTTCTCTTGTATTGCTGTTGGTGTCCTGCTCTATTGATTCAACGCCCTGTTGACCGCCAGTTCAACAATTGCCGGAACAGATGCGTCTGCTCTTCGCCTTGTTGTCTGCGCCTCGTCTTTTGTTTGTCCAGGGAATTTGCATTACTAACTCTGCCACCCTCGCCTCCCACACCCTCCATCCCCCTCTGTGGCAGTTTCATCCCCCCCGAGGCGCAGTGCAACTCTTTCCGTTTGTTGGTAATTTTATTCAAAACGCGTTTGTCTATTTACAGTACATTTACGCACTTAATGATGGGGTTCATTTGGTCTCGTCGTTGTCTCCCCCTCTTGGTTCCCTCCTCCCCCCTCTTGCTGCTGGCTTAAAGTGAACAAATGTCAGTCGACAAGATTTCAAGATGTGCGCTTCCAACTGCTTTACTTCCATATCGCCCTTTAGTCAATGATAATCAGCTTGCACAGTGGACCGCATCAAGCGCATTGCAATTTAAATCAATTAAAATAAATCCCTTGTATTTCTCCTAATGAAAAGTTAAGCATGAAGATCATTTAATAAAGGAATTTATTAATGTCAACTGCTAATCGAAATACACTATTCAATTGAATATAATACGTAAAAGGTCTTTTTAAAATTAGTTCAGCAATTTAAATTCGTCTCTTTGAAATATTTCCGATAATTGTTCTTAATTTCTTGATAAGAATAAAGCATTTTGAATCTACCAATACAAATGATGTAGCATTTAAATAGTTTGCTGAAACCGTAAATTAATTCCAAGTAATAAATAAATAAAGCACACATTTTGGGAACTTTATAAGAATTTGTAATGAAAAACATTTAAAAATTATTTATCTTGATTAACAAAAACAAAATTGAATTTACATATTAAAAAAAAATCTATGGAACTGAAGAATTTATAAAGAAAAAATGATTTAAAGATTAATAAAATCAAAATGTAACCGACAAGAAAAAGGCCTTAAATAATTATTAATATTTAGACAAAAACAACATTAAATTAAAATATTTTCAGTTTTAAAAATCTATGGATGTGAAGAAGATGAATTGATAATGACAAAATTATTGAATTGTTTAATAAATGCATAATATGATGTTAAAGCTAAAAAAAAGTAAGAAAATAAAACCTATGGAACTTAATAGGAATTCACTATAAAAAGATTGTTTAAAAATCATTGAGGTTGTTTTATAAATCCAACATAGAATTCATGAAATAATGTATAATTAAATTGAACTTTAAAGCGCGTCTGTGGCCACTGTAATGTTGAGCAACAATTGGAGCCGTGGTTGGGGGTGAGGAAGATGTGAAATAAATTGCGAGAGCCATTTTGAAGGCACAAAGGAGGGTGCATAAATTCAATTTGAAAATAGATGTAAACCTTTTGGGCCCATCTCGATGATGTCGTTGTCGTTGTTGTTGTCGTTGTCGATTGCCGGCTTTTCGTTTTGTGGTTTAACTAATTGAGTCGCCTTGTAAATATGTAAATCGGCGCAGCAGGACAATATCGAGGAAGGGCAACGACATTCGCGTTAATTTGTTGTAATAACAGTCAAAGCGTTCGTCTGGCCGTCGAGTCGATTCGAGTCAATTGAATGAATGTTTGTTGTTTTAGCTGCACGCAAAAAGTACAGTGGCAGCTGGCAGTTGTTGAACCGACTGTGTGCTGTGCGAATAGCTAATTAAAATGTACGCGAATCATCGAAAGTAATTGCGATTGCAGTGCGTATTTATCGACTATCGATTGCTGCACACAAAAAAGAAGGAGAGAGGGGGAGAGAGGCAGCGTGATGAGGGAAGACAGGAAAATGAGGTCAAAAGTGTCACATCATGCTTAATGATGACGATGACGATGACGTTGCGACGGCGACGGCGACGGCGACGGCGCCGCCGAAAAACTACGAATAATATTGAAAAATTGAAAGGGAAAACGACGCAAGGCGAAAATTAACTGACAACATGGCGCATACGCAATCTGTTTGATTTGACTGCCGACTCGAGTAGGAGACAAAGACGAAACGAGACGCGACGAGCGCCAGCTACTGATAATTGCAG
Source organism: Drosophila formosana (assembly GCA_035045625.1). Lineage (NCBI taxonomy): Eukaryota > Metazoa > Arthropoda > Insecta > Diptera > Drosophilidae > Drosophila > Drosophila formosana. The sequence goes on from JAWNOW010000232.1 coordinate 21,643,892, forward strand.
GCGCTTTCAAGTGTTTGCCACACTGCCTGCCCCTTGGTTGCTTGCCCCTCGGCTGCCTGCTCCGACTGACAACTTCCACATGGAGCTGCCTCGCTCACCTTGTAATTTGAGCCCGAAATATATGTTCGTTGTCGTTTGCTGCACAAGAAGGAAGCACTTATACAACTAGTCAGTCATCTAGCAGATCTCTAGATGGCGCTGCCGACGCTGCAGACGCCAAGTTGTGGCAACTGCTGCTGCCTCTAATCGCGCCACAGATTAGATCACATGCTCGCAGCCATACACTGCGAGAAAGTTTGCAATCGGAAGTCATTTTGGGCACCACAAATATTCCAGTAAGGATTTATTTTAAGGTAAAAAATTAAAAATAAATATAAAGGTAAATTACACAGCAAAATATTGTAAATACTAAAAACAAATAATGTTTGAATTTTATATATAATACATTGTAAAATCTAATTTCAGTAATAGTAAATTAAATAGCAAAATGTTGTAAATACTAAAATACAAATAATGTTTGAATTTTATACACATTAATTGTAAAATCTAATTTCAGTAATAGTAAATTAAATAGCAACATTTTATACTTAAATACAAATAATGTTTGAATTTTATACACATTGTAAAATCTATTATTGAAATAAATATATATAAATTGTAAATTTTTTTGTATGCAATAGTAAGAACAACAAACTACAAATAACTACAAAGCCTTGCACATAATTATCATTAATCTCAACTGAAGAAACTTTAGACCTTAGCGGGAATTGACATGTTCATTTTAACAATAAATAATAAATAGAAAAAAATATAAAATACAGAAATACTGGAATACAACAGCTATTTATTTGTACAGTCAATTATCAGTATATTTAAAAATAATGATGCACGAATCTAAATGATAAATGACAGGAGTTAAAATGTAAATATATAAATAAATAAAAATATATATTATATACAGTGGGGAGCAAAAGTGATTCCATGTTCAGCATATGCATGTTCAACCGCTCATAAATCGTAAACCAATGAACCAAATGAAACAAACTTTTTTTTTCTCGATTACTTATTCAATTTGTAACAAATAGACCTATATACTACAATTATACATGAAAAAATTTGAGAGATAGAAAAAAAAAACAAAAACAGAAGGCATGTACTCAGTTTTGCACCTTTCGTTATTCGCACTTGTTTTTGCTCTCCCTGTTTTCTTATCACCAAAATACTTGCAGATTTACTGTTTTATATCTTTTTCATACATTATTCGTTGTCAAAATTCAGAAAGTCGCACATTTCTAATAGTTCAAAGTAAATTTTAATGAATTAAGAAATTAGTAGCCAGCTTTGTTTTGTAAAATCTATCAGCTATCAGCAGATACCGAAAATACTATTATGTAAATATATAAATATATAAAAATATATATTGTATATATAATAACAAAATTGTAGAATATAAGATCATGAAAATAGAAATACTAAAGTAAATGTAATGTAAATTATGCACAAATCTATATGATATTCAAAAAAGTAAAAATTTATTATTTAGCTGTATAAATTGTTGAGTCAGCCTATGATTATGGTTTAATTTAATACACAAAAATATAGTTTTTATTTTGGCCGTGTCCTAATTCTTTCATCAATGTACTGATTATTTCTCGCAGTGCACAGATATAGCCCAGAAGTGTAGTATAAGAATCTATATAAATAACATATATTTGTGGCATGGAAAATGTTTCCCAGGGCACTCTCGTGCTCATATAATGATGACGATGGTGATGGTGATGGTGATGGTGATGGCGATGATGATGACGATGATGCGTTGCATTTGTGGGTTGTGTGAGTGACAGTGACGCGTCACTTTTGAGGCTCGCAGTCATCTTTATGGATGCATCTTTTGGGCAATGGCAATGGCTCGCTGATCTCGCCTCGCCTCGCCTCGGTTCTAGAGGGTCGCCTCCTGTGTGTGTTTGCCCACAGGCACGGATATTTTCATAAGGCAGCTAAGTAAACCACTCAAGTAGGACATGTCATCGTTGGCGCCAGTCTTCAACGACGCCGACGCCGACGCCGACGCTGATGTTGTGGCAACTGGCAACTGGCAACTGGCAACTGGCTGAGAGCGAGAGAGAGATTCAGTTTATAGCATTTCGTTTGATGGCCAGGCTGTTGATATTTTTCTGGCTTTTGATGTTGTTGTTGCTGTTGTTGTTGTTGTTTGGCCCTTGTTGTTCTTTCCGCTGCTGCAAACCGACTTCTGCCTGCATCGATATCGCTACATCCACATATGCATATTGTACTATATGCGTGTGTGTTGTTGTTTACACAGAAATTGATATTTTATTTCAAAATAAACGATAACAAAAGGAAATGCCAACTGCTAGTCCAACAGATCTCTTACACGCTCGTTTCAGCACAGAACTACACTGAGAAAAAACTAGTGACCGGATTAAACTACAGAACTAATTTAACTAGTAGCATGTGAGTCGCTATTCTGAAAATGAATTCATGTTGCTAAGATACATTGCTTATCTAAAGAAATATGAGCATACAAATGACGGAACAATTTGTTTTTGTATTTGAATCAATCATTTTTATGCTCATATTTCTTTGTTTTAAAGAAAGTAAATATGTTGTGATGACCGATGTTTTGAAACATTGTTTTTTAATATATTGTATATATACATTGATATCAAGGATGTGTAAATAAAAGTGTGCAATATTTTTATCCTGGCTATCAAAAATTAAAAGTTACTGAGCAACATATTTTTAAAAATTGAATTCCATTGAAACAGCTGAAATAAGGCTTAAAAATAACTAAAATAGGTTTACTATGATGTCCTAGATTGCACCGAGAATATTTCAATACTTTGAATTTAAATTTTAAATATTTTAATTAACTGAGCTTAGTAAGTTGATCAATTAGTTCAAAGTTGATTAAGGCTAAATTTTACTTTGTAATGTTATTGCATCTAATGTCAATAAATTCTAGCGAAAGTTAATATTGATAGAATATAGAATATAGAATATAGAATTTTTTGGCGATATTTAAGAAACCATTTCTTTTTATCTGCACTATCGTATGATCAAGTTGATGCATTTTATATTGATTGAGATGTAGAATCATAAGTATTATTTTGCGCTAGAATTTTTTTACGATAATCATGAAACCATTTCATTTTATCTGCACTATCGTATGATCAAGTTGATGAAGTTTATTCATAAATATTATGAAAATTATGATTATTATTTAGATTTGTAACATAGAATTAATTTCTAGGCGATTAGGAGATTAGACTGGTATTACAAATAAATTCAAATTCCCATTTAGTAAAATGTTGTTTGCTGAAATGCCCCCAGAACGCGTTGGCGAGTGAAATAAAAAGGCGTGGTCGGATGTTCGGTAATGATTTAAATTCTTAACTGTTTTCATTTCGTGTGTTTTATTGCATTCTATAGTAAATGTATACGTAAGCTCTATGATTTGCATACTTAAACTCTATTTACAATTACGTACACACAGTTGAATGAGAAACTCGTTGAAATTGCGCCTTCGATTTTCCGATTCACCGATTCGCTTCAATTTCGCTTTCAATTTCGCTTTCAGTGTCAATTTCAAATGGAGTTCGCCGATTCGAGTCGCATATGCGTTTGTTAATAACCTTAAATAACTATCTTTGAAAAGTGTGCGACGATGTTATCAATATGTCAATATATCTCCATAGGATGCAGTTGCAGATCGAGTTCGATTTGAAGTTGGAGTTATTGCTTGCAGGGGGAGGAGGAGGAGGAGGACTCCCAACTGGTTGTTTTGCTTAACTACGGTTAACTTAGGCTAGGAATTGAAACAATTTGTATAGCTGGGCGTGGAGTGCTGCAGGAGGATCGGGGCGAGGCGGAGGAGGGGACTTGGGGGAAGAGAAACCCGGGGGGCAAGGCCTTGGGCTCAGACCCGCTGCTGATATCATGTGATCTCCGGGGCGCTGTGCTTCAGCTCCGGCGACGTGGAGAAGGGTCGATGCAGCAGCTGGCCACTGTGATGATAGCTGGTCGTGGTGGAGGCGGCAGAGCTGCCACCGCCTCCCACAGCCGCTGCCACCGCAGCGGCCACCGCCGTCGAGTTGAGTTTCTCCGGCGAATTGATGCGCAGCTTCGGGGGCGGCAGAGGCGGAGGAACGACGACGCCGCACTCCACGCTGTAGGCGGCCGCATAGGCCGGATGGTGCAGATGGCCGGCGGATGCACTGCCTCCGTTGAGCGCCAGCGGCTGCGGCAACTGCGGATGCGGTCGGATAACTATCGGCTGAATGGGAAACTGCTGCGACATCTCCTTGAGGTTGCTGAAGCTCTGCAGGTAGCAGCCGGCATTGAACAGACTGCTCGCCGCATCCAGCTTGAACGGCGGCAGACAGCCAGCAGGCAGCACTCCGCCAGCTCCAGCTCCAGCTCCGCCGGCTCCTCCTCCAGCTGCAGTTAGGCCCCCGCCGCCGTAGGCCGACGGCAGCTGGGGGGGCGTGGGCGAGGGCAGAGAGCTGCTCAGATCGCGCGGCTTGTCGTCGTCCACGCTGAGGCTCTCCTCGTTGGCCCCGTTGGACATGCTGCCCGGGCTGTGCTGCAGCTGCAGGCTGCTCGGCACCGGCGAGTGCGTCCCCAGCGAGATGTCCGAGTCCGAGCTGTCCGACGGCGTCGGCGACGCGGCTCCGTCCGCCCGACGGCTCCGGCACCCCATCCCCGAGTTGTTCTGGTTGTGCTGGATGCTGCAAGCACAACAAATAATGGTGGATTTTGAGGATTAATTGGGAGTGTTTTGAGAAATTAAAAGAAAATAATAAATGTATTCTACGCAATGCGATAAATTAAAATGCATACAATATATTATTGTAGAAGTATTAAGATACAAATGAAGTTGTACATCCATTTCACATACATGTGAAATTAAAAGTCTTGAAATACATTTACATATGTATACCATGAAATAAATTTATTATTGATGAAATTGTGTATACGACTATTATACATTCTGCGAGTCTGCCATAATAATATATTATAAAATTCAACAATAATTATTGAGAATATGTTTTGAGCTTCATAAAAAGTTTATCAATATTACCTAATTATATTTCATTTATAAACATTTCTTATTTATTGATTATTTTAATTAGTATATGTGAATACGAGTATTTAAAACGGATTAAATCACATCTACTGCACTGTACTCAATATTATAGAATAACATCAGCATTTAATTTTGAATAGCTTTAAATAGTCCAAAATAAATTATAGGTTTTTTCACATTTTATTGGAATTGTATAAAATCAAAAATAACTGGTGAAAATAGATTGTTAACTTAATAAGAACTTCATCAAAACAGCTCAATATTATTGTAGTCAATGCATTTGATTAACTTCCCTTAATTATTAATTATTATAAAGATTTTACAAATATAATGAGTAAATTAAATAAACTAGGCACTGGAGCCATCGAAACTATTTTCTTTAATAATTGCAATTAATTTGTATAATTTGTTGCATTCATAACATACATAACAAATTTCAGGGAATATAGTTTGAAGTAAATTGAATAATCCAGATTAAATAGTTTTCTGCTATTTCCATAATTTAATTCAAATTGATATTGTGAAAAATCCAAAATTAAGTTTAAACTTGCATATTATTCTCATCTAACAATTCAATTTGTTAGACTTGCATTAAATGAATGGTATTAATAGTTTTTTTGCCATTTCCATAATTTATTTCGAATTGGTATTGTGAAAAATCCAAAACTAAGTTTAGACTTGCATATTATTCTCATCTAACAATTCAATTTATTAGACTTGCATCAAATGAATGATATTAATGAGACGCGTAGTTCGCATTGATTTGTGGACTCAACAAGAATATAAATCAAGCAGCTAATCGATGTTTGCTTTACTAAATCGACAATTAATCACAAAGTTCAAATATTCTGAGAATTGTGAGAGATATAGACTTTCAATATTCCCAGTTATTAAATGAAATTTAGATATGGAAAAGGGATTTCGTTCTGCTTTCGAATGGGCCAAAACGGTTGAAGAGCGCGTTGCACGCTTAATTAGTAAATGTGGCAAGAAGGCGTGTTGCACGTAGCGCGTAGCGCGTTGCATGCCGCATGGTGGCTGGTGGCTGGTGGCTGGTTGCATGCCCCATTACAGTCAGGGGCACGGCTCATTTGTCGTTGTTGGGCCTGGGCTCGGCAGGCGGCCATAAATCTGAGACAACTTTCACACATGCTTAAGACAAATTATCTGTGGCAAGACAAAACAAAGGCGTGCCCCAGAGAGGTAGAGAGACACAGAGGGAGAGAGAGAGATGACTTGATTAGAGCAGCAACTGTGCGGCAACAACAAATAGAGACATCAGACCGAGAGAGGGAGAGAGAGATGAAGTTGGAGCTCGACACGACTCCTGGCACTGTCATAATTATCGGTTAGGATTCGCTCAACTTGCCGCAATTTGTTGACCCATCAGCATTAATAACGTCGAGTCGGGAGTCCAGTCGAAGTCGGCACATTCCCTTGTCCTTTGCGGCTCGTGTTGTGTGATTAATGATGTTGAGGGAAGCAGCATTCACATCGAAGTCGAGTCGCATCGCGTCGAGTCACAACTCGACGACTCGACCGCTGGAAATGTATCTGCGGCTACCTTTTGAAAATGGAATCGTTTAGTTGCCTAATGCGCCAACTTGATGGATTACCACTTGACCACTCGACTCCCCATGACCCTGATCACTCCCGTACTTCTGCAGCAGCCTCTTTCGACTACCCGCTGCTGGGAGTCGCCACAGAGTCTCCTTCTCTTCACACTCAACTCCAACTCCAACTCCAACTTCAACATTCATCCTCGACTCAAACTCCAACTCCAACACCATTTCCATCTGCTTCAGCAGTTTTTATTAAGTCGTTATTTGTGAAATATGAAATACGAGTACATTAAATTGTTCTCTGCCTTTCTGTCTGTTCACATCGAGTAGCAACTAGATCTCAAAGACTTTAAGACCCAACAGATTGAGTGATTAAATTTATATTTCTTAGATCTTGCTTTTAAATTTGGCTAAGCAAATTGAGCCATTTGGAATTTTTAGAAACATTTCATTTGATAAGCTAAATGATTTCAGAAAAGTTTAATACGATCGAATAATAAACTTTGAAGCTAATAATAAAATGTTTTCTATGGCTCTATTCACTAAAAGTAGTTGGATAGCTCACCGTCGATCACACTCGATTAAAGCTACCTTTTAAATTCAATTGCCAGCATCACTATTAGAAACATTTAATTGGGTAAAAAACTTATAGTGACATTCTAAATGATTCCAGAAAATTTCAGTACGAATATAGGATGTATAGTAAAATTAGTAGATATTAAAAAATGTTTTCTGTGGATCTATTACAAAATAGTAGTTAACGAGTAGCCCAACGTCAGCATCATTGTTCGAATTTCTAGCCTAGAAACATTTAAATGGCTACCTTCGAAATAATTATTGAAAATTTCAAAATAATCCAGTAATACATTTTAAAAATAATTGCTAAAATGTATATTATATATCATATATTCCCTAAATAAAACACTCGACTGCAGCTTTCTTGGGTTTGTGTGAAAATGGCGGAGTTGTTTTTGAAACTGTAGCTGCCTTTTGCGGGCAGTAGCAAATGTCTGCGTACGCTTCGATGGCGACAAGAGACAAAGATTCGTGCTTGTGGCACGGGTCAGCAACGTCAAGGCCGTCTTCAGCACGCTCGGCTTGAGCCTAGTTTGCAGCTGAATCCGATATGCAAGCGTATATTTTCCAAACAATTGGCTAAACAGCTCGCAGAGGGGCAACGATGGGGGCCAGAGGAGGAGGCCAAAAGGGTTACTCCAATTCAGTTGGCAATCGGATACTGTGGCACCTAAATGAAGCCGAAGCCGAATCCGAAATGACACGTATGTAATTACCCGCGTGGACACAAACTGGGATGCCAGTCACAGCCCGAGAGCGAGAGAGAAAGGTAGAAAGGCAGAGACAGAGAGAGCGAGAGAAAAGAGTGAACGAGAGACAGAGACTGAACCCTTGTGGTAACCTGAAGCCGAGACATTGAAATGTTATAATCGGCTCATGTCAGAAGATGCATGTATATGTAGTTGTATCTGCATCTGTGTCTGTATCCGTGTGAGTATCTGTGTGTGTGTGTGTGTGCGTATCTCTGGATTGTGAAATTAATTCAGCTGCAAGGTAACATGATCTGATCATAGGCCAAAAACTCAACGGAATCAACAAAAAAACAAAAACTCTTTTCGAAACAAATCTGGCTTTAAAAGGGTCGATGGATGGGCTGGACATGTTAATAGAAACCAAACTGCTAATGCAAAGTAAATAGTTTCGTATGTACGCTACACTAATAATCTATAAGCAGTTATGGTACTTAAAATTATCGAATAGCAGACAGACTGTAATCAAAAATATCCAGGGTGAGAGTATAAAAAGAGATGCATAATTTACGATTCATAATCACTAACTTTTTAAATACAATTTTCTTTCTACATGTGTTTACTTTTTAAATTGTCTAGTGATCGACTAAAATATACTCTATAGCATTTACTATTCAACTTTATAATTTAAACTTTGTAATTTAATAATTTGATGCTCTATGAAGAGATTACAAGTGTGGAAAATCTTGCTTTAATTTTACTTCAATTTTTTTTTGTTCAATATATTTTATTTGTAAGTTTTTCTAATTCAGTTTGGTATCTTTCGCTTTTCAGTGGCACTAAATATCGATTACAGGGTCTACAATGCCTTAACTTGAATGCGTCGTTGTCGTTGTCGATGTCGATAATTGTGTCATTCAAATTGAAAGTTATAAATTGTGTCAATATTTAGACAAGGACAGAGCCCGATGGAGAATAGAATAGAGAAGTGCCAAATCCCCGGGGTTCACTCCGCTCAAATGGACCGAATAACGCCTTGCTTCCAATGGGGTGGATTGGGTTCGATGGGATGGATGGTTCAGGGGGATGGGAGGGTGAGGGGGTTGGGTTTCTTCGCGCACTAAATGCAATCAACGTTTATTTTGTCGTTGTTGAGAAATGGCCTTTTGCCGTCTGAGGCTGAGGATCTGTTGACAAACGGGATTTAAATTTGTTCAATTTGAATATTGTTATCATTTGCTCAATTGCAGTGCGTCCCTTGTTTGCATACAATCTATCTGTCTCTATCTGTCCGTCTCTCTCTCTTAACATCTCCCCTCTCGTTGCTAGACATTTCACTTGTCAATGGTCAATACACTTCCAATCTCTCATCGATATCCACATCCGGTGCTTGGCTCCATCCCCATCATCATTATCGTCGGAGGCAGCCTCAACTTCAGGTTCGACTCCATCTTCAGGCCCATCGATGAGTCGAACTCCTCTTGGACTTGTTGTTCATTCTGTATTTCATTTCTTTAATACACTTTCTACACGCTGCTCAAGTGGGCGAGGCGACTGTGTATCTGTATCTGTATCTGTATCTGTATCTGCTGTATTGTATCTTGTAGCTTGTATATTTTTCTCACAAGCCACCGAAACGGTAGTTGTGTTGTGCAAACATCTTCGAGTGCCTCGGACAGCCCCATGACCAGGTCGAGCTCTGTCTGGGAGCCTGTATCTGTGGCCGTAGCTGGTACATGGGTATGGGTACTTATCGACCTCGAGTGTGCCTGTCCGAACGCGCAGCCAAGTGGGCACTCCGATTTGGATATTGACAATGGCTGCAGCTTCTGACTGCCTGACGTCCGGACTGGAATCAACAGCCTCCCAGAGCCAGCCGTTGGTTCATTAGAATTCGAGCTGCTTGCTGGGAAATCGATGGCCCCTCTTCAGCTCCACAGTTCACAAGGTCTCAGTCGCAGTCTCAGTTTGGGTTTCGTTCCCAGTCGTCCTTCAACTTCTCGATTCTCGCTCTCATGCTGGAGAAGTTTGAGTTAATTTCTGCGTGTTTCCCATTTTGATTGATCATTGACATTTACAACATATTTGTGTGTGTTTATTTGTTTGTTTGTTGTTATTGCTGTTGCCCGTCAATTTTATTACACTCTTCTTTCTGTACACAAACACTCACGACTGTGGAAATCCCCCCTTCCCACTGTCCATTGCCCTTTCCATGGCCCATTTCAATTGCCGCTGATTTCATTTCTGCTGCCTCATTTCTTGACAAATTGCTGCCCCTTCCCCCCCTGCTTGGCACCCGCATATTTCGTGGCGTGTTCATCGACACCCGCCCACTGTGCTTCCTAATTTGGCTTCTGTTTTTGAGCGTGTGTTTACCTCCATCTCTCCCTCCCTCTTGAATGTGTGTGTGGGCAGATTTTTAGTGGCTATCACGAAACGCGCATTTCATTTGTGTAATTCACGCAATAAAATAATCTGTATTGAATCTGCTGAATTACACGAATCTCTATCTCCTCTCGTCCATCTCCATCGCCAAGTCCATCGCCATCGAGTGGTGCTTCATAATTGAATGAACTCAAGTCCATAATTTGGCAAATTGAATTAGCTGCTGCCAACTGAACTTTTCCTTACTATTTATTCCCCATTTCTTTCATATTTCTTTTCTATTGTTTCTTTCTTTTGCATTTCTATTACATTTTCTTTTAAATAAATTTCTCTTTACTTCATAGTTCAAATCCATAGCATATCTTGCATATTTCATTGTGTATCTTTTTCTATTTTATATATATTTATATTGTTATTTTTAAACAGATAATTTATATCAAATTCTCATCTAGGCGCAGCCAACTTAACAGGCCAGTTGCAGCGTTGCCAGATTATTTATTAGACAGTTGTTGAAGAAAGACAGAATTAACTTTAACTTAAGATTTAAATACACAAAATAAAAATTTAAAAATTTTAGTTGCATATAAAATCAACTAAGCTAATTTCAATTGTATTGCTTTGCAGGTTATAAAAGTACTTCAAGTGTTTGCATTAAATCATGTCATGATTTGCATTACAATCGCAGCATTCCCAACATTACAACACAGATCGATTAAAATATAAACATTACTGGCAGTATTTGGCGTTACGATATTTTAGGCTCTCCAAATCTTTCCCATAGAGTTCATTTGTAAGATCGCAACAGAGCATAACAAATTGTGGTAGGCATTAAACATTTTCCGCTTTAAATGTGAACAACTCAATTTCAGGCCTTTCTAAAGTTGCTGTCTAGTTTTTGCTTTTGATTGATTTGAGCAAGAAAGAAGTAGGGAAGCAGCCAGAGAGAGAGAGAGAGAGAGAAAGGGAAAGAGAGGGAGACAGAGACAGAGGAGGTTACCCTCTGCTCAAGTGCAGTAGCAAAAATGTTAACAATTTTGTTCAGCACCGCGATGCTTGAAAAGTCAGCGCCTGTTATTCAGTCAGCGACTCTTTCGCAGTCAAAGTCTTCGTCTCCGTCTCCGTCTGCGACTGAGACTGTGTCCTCTTGCCTCTTGCCCCTTCCCTTCCCTCCCCTTCACTCCTCTCTGGCTGCCAGGTTAGAATGTCTCAGTTCTCAGCTCGCCCATCATTATTATTGCTGGCGCTGTCGATGCCGCAGCTGAAGCCGAAGCTCAAACTGAAGCTGAAGCTGAAGCCACCTCGTCATTGCCGTTGACTGGCAGCCCGTCTGTCCGTCCGTCTGTCTGTCTGTCTGTCCGTCTGTCTGCTCGTCTCTGGCATATGAACGGCTTTTAATTTCATATTTTTTATATTTTATATCAACTCAATGCTGCTGCTGTTGTTGTTGTTGTTGTTGTTGCGTCTCTCATAACTCAAGCAAGTTGCCGGCGAATTTCTTGTCTTGTTGTCTGCCTTAATAGCACGATGACTACACGACAGAGACCCAAAACTCCGATTCCAACACCAACTCCGACCAGGACTGCCGATGTGGCGACTGTGTTGCCCACTTCGAGGATTGCAGCGTCAATGCTCGAGTTGGAGTTGCAGTTGCAGTTGAAGATGGAGTTGTAATGCTGCACGTGTAAATGTATTAGGTTTAAATGCAGGCATTGAAATGTATCAAAATGTATCTCAATCTATGCATCGAAGGAGTCTTTTTTATGCAACTGTATTTAGCAATTATTTTGTTCAGCTCTATTTACTGATTGCACTGGAGCTACATCTATAAAATCTGTATCTGTGTCAGCACATTTAGTATTAGGTTTAAATGCAGGTATTGAATTGTATCTCAATCAAGAGTCTTTTTAATCGTTGTACAAATGTAGTTAGCAATTCCTTTGTATACATAACTTCAGCTTTATTTACAACTTGTTTAGCAACTATGTCTATAAAATCTGCTTTAGCTCTTCCTGTAAATAATTTACTTGCCAGTATTGCAATTTATCTAAATGTATCTCAATCTGCATCGCAGGTGACTTTTTAGCCGTTTTACAAAAGTACTTAGCAATTCCTTTGTATAAATGTATTTATAACTCGTACAGCAACTATATCCATAAAGTCGGCTTCAGCTCTTCCTGTTTATAATATTCTGTAGCTGTATCTGTATCTGTGTCCTACAGCTGCATCTGTATCTTTATCTGCATCTGCAACTTTGAGTTGAACTGCTCGCCGCCTTTGCTAGCTTTACAGCGCGAAATACTCGCCATCATTTTAACTAATGACCCGTTCCCAAAAAGGCGCTTGCCATTGTGCTCCTCGTTGTCGTTGTCGTTGTCGTTGTCTCTGTTGTCGCTGTTGTTGCTGTTGTTGTCGTCGTTGTTCGGCTTGTTGTTGCTGCTCGTTGGCGCTATTGTGCAGATTCATTCAGTTTGTGGCAAGCTCCTAACTTAATAAACACGGTTCGGTTCGTTCGCCTGCAAGATTTCTAAAGAATGCCAAAATGCGACGACGACTCAGCAATCGGGCAGTGCCGATCGACGGTGGCTTCAGGGGGGCTTTGGGGGGCTTCGGGGGGTTTACCGATCTTGCAAGCGGCAGGTAGAAGCAACTTGAAATATTTGCGCATCTGCAGGAGCAGCGTACTTGAGATCTGCGGGGCTTACGGCTTTCTGCCATGTCATTCCACTTAACTTGCCATCTTTCACTTGGCCCTGGTCGGAGACTGAGTCTTCCTCCCTCTCTTCCCCTCTTCCCCCTCTTGTGTTCTCTCTCGCCTCTCTCTCGCTCTTGGGGATCTTCTTCATTTCAACTTCGCGCGAATTGGTCGAGTTTTTAGCTGTGTTTTTTCGCTCAGCTCGTTGCCCCTCGGCGGTTACACCTTTCAACTGCTTGGGGCATGCGGCATGAGGCAGCGCTTACAGCCACAGCCACAGCTGCTGCCGCGACTGTTGCTGCTGCTGTTGTTGCTGCTGCTGTCGTCATCGTCGGCGGTCATTTTAATGTGGCCGAAAGCGACGACCGCAGAAATCGAGAACGCTTCGATGGATGCCGCCGTCATCGTCTCCGTCGTCGTCGTCGTTGATTCGGCACGGATCAATGAAATGGAAATGGCACGCAAACGCCACAGCAGGGCACACACTACACACTACACACTACAAAACAGCTCCCGTTCCCGCTCCCAATCTCCTGCGCATGATCCCCGCTTCCACTTCCACTTCCACTTGGCTGCGAATAGATATCGGCTTACGCCCGTTTGCTTGACGGCGCTTTCAGATGCCCCCATCAGCAACAACAGCAACAAGAGCAACAACAGCAACAGCTCGGATTACACGCAGCGAGTGTATCTCGTATCTAATGGCCAACTAATGATGCAGTGAAGCGTTGGATGACTTCAACTTACCGATTCTTGGCAGCGGCGGCACGATCGCGCTGCCGGCGATTCTTGAACCAGTTGCCCACTTGCGTCGGATTCAGGCCGGTGGCCTTGGCCAGCTCACGTTTCTTGGTTGGATTCGGATAGGGATCCTGTAGGTACCATTCGCGCAGCAAGCTTCTCGTCCGCTCCTTGAAACAGTGCGTCTTCTGTTCGCCATCCCAGATTGTCGGCGGCAGAGGGAACTTTTTGCGTACCCGATATTTGTCGACGGGGCCTGCAAAGACCACGAAAATATAGTCGAAGAGATGCAGAAACCAGCAGACAAAGATTTAGATACGAAAAGGTAAATAAATATACAGATATAAGTAAAGAATTGAAATGAAAGTACACTTAATATAATATTTAATTTGGATACATAATTAATACGTCTTAAAATGGAAGTATATATAATCTAAATAGAAAATTATTTATACGTGAAGATCCAAATACAGATAAATAAAGAATTTAAGATCTAAAAATAATTCTAAAAGTGATTTATAAAAATAAATAGCGGAAAACAAAAAAACACAGACTAAAAGATACATAAATAAGACGAATGAAAACATTCCAAATAATTACTAAATATACAGATGCAAAAGGAGGTCTATAATAATTTAAATTATAAATATATATTAAAATAATCTTAAATATATATACATACATAAGTATGATGATTAGAAAAGTGATTAATAAAATAAGCTTAAAATAAATAAATTGGGGATGATAGTTAATGAATTCTAATTCTTGAATAAATATATATAATTACAAAATACAATACAAATTCAAGACATAGAAACATAAGAGATTAGAAGCATTAGAAGCTCAAATTGATACTTGGATATCATAATGAAACTGATGTACCGCAAATGTGGATATTTGTATATAGTAGTTTATATTTGAATTATATAGCTGAACTTACCCAGTGATCGACCGCGGAGTTTCTCTGCCTCAATGTAGTGGGCCTCGAGCCACATTGCCTGCAGTTTGCCATAGGAGGCTTTAGTGAATTTATGATTTTCTATTATTGCGTAGAGTTCCCTGCAATGAGGAAGAACTTGGAGTTAGCCAATGGCAGGAATGCATTCAAAATAACTGTATGTGCTTAAAGTCAATCTCGGGAGGACGCAACCCTAACGAAATGCAGGCAAAACAACCCTAATATTCCATTATACGGCACTCCAGTTGCTGAATGTCCTGCTGTGCTTCTGGCTCCTGATGGTAATGAATTGTTCGACCCCTTCCTCCGGTGTCTCCCCCTCGACCCATCACTGCCACCTAACCCAACCATATGTATTTTGAAACAATTTCATAAGCATTGATTGTCGTCAGTCGCTGTTGCGACTGTCGCTGACAGCCAAGTTGAGTACGTCAAATTGTTTTAATTGGAAGTCATTTATTTACCAGCTCAAAGCAATCAAATCACTTTGCCATATAGCTCTGATTTCGACTATATATGTATGCGCGGCCATTATATGCATATATGGTGCGTATAGGGTATATCTATCTAGTATATATGCTATTTTATTTAAAACGTTCGATTGCTCGTTCGTCTTGAATGCATCATTTGGAGCGGGCAATTAAAAGCCAAACAAAAACTAAAGGAGACTAGTTAGTTAATGAGATACTCGCAGTGGGCATATCATTTCTTGGATAACATTTAAATTCGAAAAAACAATCTTTGAATGCGCTAAACATGTTATGAAGAAAACTAGTGAAAGTTCGTGTTAATTAATCTTATGACACTTGCAGTATAATTTATAACTTTAAGCATGTATTTATTACGTGTTGGAACCTACACAGTTCTTTCATATTAACTATACTATATTTATTTTTTTGGTCGCATAGTTTGTATTCAGACTTTGAAAATATCTTTCATATGACACTCACAGTCTGGATGTATTTCAGAGATATTCGCAGATGAGAAATGTATCTAACATATTTTTTAAACTATGTTAACTATCGAAATTCATATTTTATTTTTTTTAATTAGTTTTACAGACTTGAAGAAGACAATTTCACCTCTTTTTGCTTGTAACTTTTCAAATTGTAATTAATAAATTATGAAATATATTCATAATTCCAGATATGTTTATAGTGTTTACTTAAGGGGATTATAAATTTGATAAACATGCACATTTGTGTTTTATCGCAATTGAATTATATTGCAAAACGAAAATGCTGCTACTTTAATTTATGAAATGGCAAAATGCAAAACTAATAAAATCTATATCGTATGCATAATTTACAATGCAAATCGTTCGATTTATTGCAGTTTTGTTTATGCAAAGAACGTAAATTATATATTTATGCAACTTGAGATGCAATTCGAAAAGCGAATTCGCAATTAAAATAGTTTGTATTGAAAGACAAGTATCATTAGTGCAGATTTCTCAACAATTTGCGTAGAGTTTTTTTCAACTTGTCTCGAACCGCTGTTAAGCACTTGAGAAAGATGTCTCTGGGGCCATTAGTCAACGGCTTTTAGCCCGTTTAGTGAGTTTGTCAGTTAGAGGCAGTTAGGCAGTTGGCAGTTGGCAGTGTGTCAGCTTGTCAGCTGTCATAAACAATTCATCAAACTTGATTCAGCTATAATGAGAAGCGAGTGCAGCAGCGAGTACTCGGTAGTATATGTTTTATGATAGCAGCGAGTATCTTGGCCAAGATGGAGATGAAGTGCGCCTGAAGTGGCGACGTGTTTGTCCACTTGTTAATAAACCTGATCTTGAGCTCCATCGCCACTATCGGCTATCTATGACCAGTTAAAGTAGTTTGTCAATCAGGCACTTAATTGCACTAAACGATCCGGCTAACAAAAAGTACATCATATCTCCCGGTGACTGAAAGACATTGAAAGCCGTCTTCAATGAACTGTTTCCGGCCAAATGGAAATGCAAATGCCAAATGCTTTGCTTATTATATTAAATTTGTTTGTAATTTGAGAGTTTCAAGCAAACACGCATTCCACATTCGCATTGCGCGGGAGAGGAAGCTGGAAGCCCTTTGTTCGCTCGGTGTTTTATTAATCAAAGTCTGCTGCTTTGATGGCTGGTTCTTTAATTAGTAAATTAATGGCATTGTTTATTAATTTAGCAGCGCATTGTGTGTGTGTCCAACTTCAAGTGCAGACAAAGCTCAAAGCGCAAACTATCAAATAACCAAAAGATCTCTGGCTGTGCTGTTGAGGTTAATCAGCGCTGATATTCGAGCTGTGATTGTGCCTTTGTCTGCCCCTGCCCAGCTAAATGGCCAAGGAGCGAGTCCTACCTGAAGTTTCCGACGTGATAGGCAACGACGGCGCGGGCTCGGAGCACAGCCTCGCAGTTGAGGATCTCGTGCATGTTGGGCAATGCCACCGGCAGGCTCCATAGGAAGCGTGCGAGTCGCTCGATGTCGCCGGAATCTTCGAGAGTCTTGCAGACGATTTCCACTTGGGCGGCGGAGAAGGCGAGCGTCGGCACCGCCAAGATCGGACTGGGTGCTATAATCTGATGGTGTGCGGTGGGCGAGAAGGTCTCTGAGGGCGGCTGTTGTTTGCCCTCCGTCGGTCCAACGGCCATTTTATGCGTTGAATCCACTGTGAACAAATTCGCATACTATTCCGCACCGAAACGAAGCAATTTTGCAGCGACTACCGAAGGAGGCTCCAAATAACACTTGTCACAGTTGTCACAGTCACAGTTCACAGTCACTTGATATCGATATCGATTGATTTCAGATAATTAACATATTGCTCGATTGCAAATTGGGCGATAACAACACTCGCGACGCTTTTGGGGGATCCTTTAATTATTGTCGCTACCCGACGACAACAAACGACGAATGAGTGCAACTGCTGATGGTGCTATTGCTACTGTTACTTCAGCTGCCGCTGCTGCTGTTGCCGCTGCTGCTGCTGTTGCTGGTGATCCAAATCCGGATTCCGTTTTTGCCACTGAGACGCGAGCTGGGGCGTGTTATGGATATGGCCAGAGAGCGGAGCACGGCCAACCAACCAAACGAACAACCGAGCGCACAAAAAATACCTCAAATAATGGTCTTGTAACTGAGCTGCCTACTAGGCGAGATGAACGACGACAGCGACGACGACGACAGCGACGGCGACGGCGCGTTGGTTACGATGGCAACGGCAACGCACAACAATGACGCGCCACAGATACAGATACTCTGGCAGCAACGGAGCCAGCAGCCAGCAGCTAGCAGCCACTGCTGCCAGCTGCCAGCAACACTCACCAATACAGCGACAGAAACGAGTTGTCTCACACAGACACACACACACACAGGGACAGCGAGTAACAGATACGGATACTGAAACACCACCATACCATGTCGAAGGCAGCGACAGAGGCAGAGGCAGAAGCAGAGGCTGTTTTGGGTAGGCGTTCCTTGGGCTCGCAAAGTCGCAACTCGCATTGCGCTGAGTGGCCTGCCTGTTCGCGCACTGTTGTCGTCCCTCTCTAACGGCCAGCCACTCGTTGCGCATTCGGCTGCGCACTATGGCTGTCTCGCTTGCTCGGCGGCATTGCGGCTGCGGTGGTAGTCAGCCCCGGGTTGCGTTTAACTGTAATGTATATAAGCCCTGCACACACACACACACACACACACACACACACACACACACACACACACACACTCTCTCGCATTCAGTCACACATATACATACAGTTGCTGTACATGCACACAGTTGCAATTTGCTATTGTTGAGCAAGAGAGAAGGGAATGGGGAGCATGGCTGATGGTGTTGGTGTTGGTGTTGGTGTTGGTGATGAGTGAGAGGCAGCAGCAGAGGCAGCAGTTCGCTGATATTGATAAAGAAATCAAATAAAGCGTCAGCAAAGCACAGCGCACAGTGGTCCAAGCACATGGCATTAGTTTTGACAATAGAATTTGCTTTTATTTGCACTGGAATCGATCTATTTGGCTTAGCGATTGCCTCGAAATACATATGACAAACAAATGCGATTACTTTGAATATTCTCGCAAGTTTCTTTTTCAGCTTAAATTTTAAGAATTGAGTAAGATAATTAAATTAAATATTGGTGGAAGATCTAATTTATTTAATATTTTAATGTATTACACTAAATCCATTACCTAAATTATTGCAATAATTTCCATGGTGTTATGCAGTATTTCTAATATGTTCTGTAATATCATTTTTAAATATATAGCAGATTTTTATATATTAATACTTATGCTGCTTCCAATAAAATTAAATTGCTTTAAATATCCTGCAAATTTTTTTTTTGAGCTTAAACTATTAGACTATATTTGTATATTAGCGAAAGATTTCTTTATAATAATTGTTAATTTGTGATTGAAAGAATAATAGATAGAAATATAGTTTTATTTTACAAATATGTAAAAAGTAATACAATTCGTATATTATTAGAAATAATTTATTGCAAATAAAACAATTATTTATGCACTTGTTTTAATGTACTGCATTGAAATAAGATGAAATATTGTAAATATAAATACAAAATTAAATTTATTTAATACGATACTTACTTAAGAGTGGTTGGAAAAATGATACAGTTCTAAAAAAAAACTCTATCTTATAAAGATTATAAGATTACAAGAATATTTAAATGCATATGTATATGCAACTCGGTATATTTACAATAATCCTTCAGCCCACGGTAACTGCAACATATTGTGTAAGTGTAGCAAAATGTTTGACGTGACGGTTCAGTTCGGTTCAGTTCGCGTCGTGACTGCGCCTTCTCTAACTCTAACGGCACCGCTGCGAAGCCCAACCCTACCTTACCCTACTCGACCCAACTCGACTGAATCCGACCTAACTATAGCTAAGACCCCAGCACAAATGCGAAACAGAATACAAAATACGAAGCTATATGCAACAAATTCAGGTTTCATTTTGGTAAAAGACGGCGAAAAACAAATGGGAAAAGAAGAAAACACACTAAAAAAAAAACCAACTTTTGATTATGCCGTCAAATAAGGGAAATATTTACAGCGCGGTTTGCTGCTTCATCATAGTCAACGTCAGTTCAAGGAGGACGGCGATGGGGAGGAGAAGCGGAGAGAGATGGTGGCAAGGGGGAGGCGTGTAGTGCGAGGGGAGGATGTAATGTTCGCGCTTTGTCGGAGTGTTAACAGATTAGTTGTTTACATGCCACAAGTAAATGAGTTTTCAAAATTGCCGCCATGCAGAGGCGTGCCACATGCTACTGCCCCCTGCCTCGTTCGCCCCCCTCTCCGCCCTGCTGCGTGTTGTTGCTCTTGTACATATGTATTCGACGCCATAGCCAAAGCATAGCTCGGCAACCATATAGACCAGCGTCAGAGCCATTGCCGTATCCGTATCTGGTAGCTTGTATCTTGTATCTGGTATCTGGTATCTCGCCCTGACGCGACGCTTTGTATCTGAAACCGGGTGTCGATGCAGCTGGCAGTTGCCGCTACTCTGCTTGGCTCTTGTTAAATCTGAACGATGACTTTTTGAGTGGTTTGGTTGAACATTTAGGATAATTGCATTACGAGAGCTGCGCAGCAGCTACTGATTGCGA
This sequence comes from Drosophila formosana, assembly GCA_035045625.1. Classification (NCBI taxonomy): domain Eukaryota; kingdom Metazoa; phylum Arthropoda; class Insecta; order Diptera; family Drosophilidae; genus Drosophila; species Drosophila formosana. The sequence continues at coordinate 21,664,195 of JAWNOW010000232.1, forward strand.
TTGAGTCTCCCCAAACAGCCAAACAAGCTGCCAACAACAACAATTTGTATCTTGAAGATACACGCCTAGATAGCGCACGCATTGCGCCAGCTCCCACAGCGTTCGCAGCCTTTGGCCACACTGTGCAGCATTGTATCCATCATTATGGTATCTATCATCCATTATGCGACGCTGTGTTCGCTGCCAATAAATATTTCAATAGCTATCATGCATCATTTGCAGCGGATGACAGTTGATAGATTTCTACATTAACTTCGAGCGTGTTTAAGATATTTTCAACTAAATAGGAGGAGCATATATTCTACACACTTTTTGCGTTCTTCTTATTCTCAGCTGTTAAAGATAATGATCACAATATTATTTAAAAATATGCTGAAAAATTGTGCAACATTTATTTAAATTTTAATACGTTTCGTATCTTTTTATATACTTACTAAAAGCTTTTGTGTTTGTAATGAAAGCACTATAAACATATTGATTGGATAATTTAGAAAATGCTAATTATTCAAAATATATCGAAACTATTATTATTACAAAAATCTAATTTTTGGGACTTTTTTTATTAAGAACTCTGATATTTATCCATTGTTGTATTTATATATGGAAAATATTTTTCAATTGAGGCAAAATATTAGTATTCGGCTTATTATAAATAATTGTATATAATATCATAATACTCTGCTCCCACTATTCAATAAAAACTCTGCAAATCGAAATGCAATTATTGCATTCTCCCTATTGAGCTATAATATTATAATGAATAATAAAGTCTGTGCAACAAGGGTCGCACATCAAGTGAGCTACTACCACATTATAAATACCAGCTGAATTAATAAGCAAAAATTGGTTGAAGCTATCCCCAATATCATAACCAATTCAAGTGTATCTGCCTCGGGGCTAAAAGCCGAATTCAGTTGTCAAGCGAAAAGCGAAGCGCAAAAAGCAATTTCAATTTTATTCTAATTGCCTAACGAACCAGTAATCATCTGTCGTTCTTTGGGATGTTAATGATATTGTAGCTAATTCGCTGGGGGCGCTAATCAAAGTATCCAACTGCATGCAGCAGCAGAAGATACTCGATGGCGATGGCGATGGCGATAGAGATAAAGATACAGATACATTTACATGCTGTCAAATTGTGTCAGTGGCTCAATGAAATCATGCGCCCAGTGGTCCATTAAATGACAAAATGTGCGCTTGCGTGCCTCCATCGCAGGCGGCCACGCCCTCCGGCCCACAAAGTGGGCGCAAACAAAAGGCCGAAATGTAATTAGGCCAAATGTGAGTGCGAGTTTGGGAATGCCGAAAATCCGTTATGCTGTGTGAAATTCCATTTTGCAAAAACAATTAAAAGGTAATTAAAAGTGTTTTCAAGCGCGCTTGGCTGAGCTTTAAAAGCCAACCGCAAAAAGGGCCAAAAGCGCAAAGCGGCCAACAAACCAGTCAACAAACCAGCCAGCCAGCTAGCGAACCGTTTTAATAAACTGAAAGAATAAATTTGGTTGCCTTTCTCACATTTGGCCCGCGGCAAGAAAGCACATTTTGCGGGGCACACCATGTGGCAAGGACCTCTACATATGCCGCAAAGTGAAAGTGAGAAAGGGACTAGACTGCAGAGAGAGAAAAAGTTTCACTTTTTCTGCTTCACATATATTTGAAGGCAAACAATTAAAGGATTGAAAATCTTGACCAAAATTGTATTGTTGCAAATTAGTTAAAAACTAAAAAAAAAAAATGTATTTCGTTTATTAAATTAAATTCAAATGTAATTCTACTCAATCAAATCGGATGCTCAAATGTTTCTCTCTGTGTAGAAACGAATCGTCAGATAATTGTATTTATGAGGTTTTTGGCTATCCCTGCTCAAAGTTATTGTTGCCTTTGTGCTGCGCTTGCGACTCAATTTGTTGAAGATAATTTAATGTGATTTCATGTACCTGAATATTTATATGTTATGCGAGTCCTGTGAGGGAGTCCTGTGCACTGTGTTGGGGTCTGTCTGGCAGCTCGGACTCGGCATGTCAACACCCCGCACAGAGCACACACAACCACAAACACACACTACACACACACATTGGGCAAGTGGACCTCTTGAATTCCAATTTATAAAAACTTGTCGTGAATATACATTTTATTGTGGATTTCGTTGATGACAAAAGGGATCAAAATTCAATTTAAACGTTAGACAAATCGGTTTTCTTTTGCGGACTCCCCCCTTAAATGCATATCTTATGTGTGTTTTTGGCTCGTTTAAAAAGTTTAAGTTAAAGTTAAAGTTCGTTAGCCTCTTTAAGAATTGTGCAAAATACAAAAGACAAGTGAAATGTTAGCGAAAATGCCAACGTAAGCAAGGGCTGGTAATTAAAAGTTTTGTCGTTGCGAAATATTTAATATTTTAATTTATACGCAATTTAATAAATCGTGAAATATCAAAAACTGGACACGCCGGGCGCACTGATTGAAAATACTTGTATATCCAGCTGGATCGGGGTGAGTGAAGGTGATCGAAGTGCCAAATACCCTGTAATTACCCTGTTTGCTAAGATATATTACTTAATTTTTTGGAATGGAATTCAAGAGTGGCAAACAGAAATACTCAACATGCTATATATTTAAAATATGAGATTGTAGAGGAGGAAAAATTATGAATGGAAGATACAATTATATTGAAACAAGAAAAGTGTGTAATATTGGTAATAAGAAGGAAAATAAGATTATATTTACAACACGAATTTCGACTTTGCTCATTTATAAATTGAAGTTTATGAAGAAATATTTCGAAAGTATTTTTCAATTGATTTTTTTGTAAAAAAAACAAACCCCTCATTCCGTATTACAAGATGTTAACACACCCTTTTTGGCTACTGGTTAAGGTATGAAATCAGAATAGCTTCATAAGGCGCGCCGCGGCAATGCAGACGAAGAAGCGTCGCGAAAGCGGGACTCGATCGCCGATTGCTCCGATGATGATGAAAGATCGGCGCTGTGCCAAGGCATTCGATTAATTTACATCGTTCTGTTTGGAGCCGACGGACTGCGCCGGCGTTTAGAGCAGGCCGAAGACAACGACGACGGCCAAGCTGGAGTTGAAGTTGAAGTTGAAGTTGAAGTTGAAGCCTGCTCGCCAGTCACATATTTGTGTTGTCTTTGTTGCTGGTGCGATTGGGTTGCATTCCATAGTCATAAGGCTCCAGAGGAATGCCTTCGGGCATTAGGTTGCCCAACAATCCGAGCAATGCACAGCAAATGTATTGAGCTGCATTTAATAATTATGCCCCAGGCGAACGGGGACAACAACAGCAGCAACAACAACAGCTGAATGTGGCTTGATGAGTGTTTTTGGCGACGGCAAAGAACAGAGTCGCAGTTTTTGGCCACAACTGCCTTCGACGACTATGTATAATGGAAATGTCAAAGGCGGCTCAGTGTCAGCTGCGCGCCCAGAGCCGTCAAGGAGGCGAACATTTGGCTGGCCTTTTGCAGCTACTGTGCGGCAGCGCTGCGCATATTAATCAGCTTGCTGGCTCTCTTGCTCCTGCCAGCAAGTGATACGCGCTGCGAAACATGCGTGAAATCTCCAAGATTAGTCTGTGTGTGTGTGTGTGTGTGTGTTGCCTGCTTGTTTTTATGCCACTCTTCTTTGCGTTACTTTTCGTCTGTCGGGCCACGCAAAAAGTGTGAAATTGCCAGTGCGGGGGGGGGGGGGGGGGGGGAGAGCGAAGGAGCTTCGGCTTCAGGTAGACAGCGCAAAGTTGCTGCTGCTGCAGCAGCTTTAATTAAGTCATTAACACCAATCACCACGACCACGACGGAGACACACTGCCAACCAACTGCAACAATATCGAATTTGCCATTTTTGGTCAAAATTATCTGGTTTGCGGTCGGGGGCCAACGATACTGCCGCTGCCAATAAAATATCAATTATGCGGCCCGTACTTCTTGTTCTTTGGCCCTAGGGCATACTTACTTACTCCTTACCATACTCGTATAGTAAGTTGTTTCCCAGACACACAACTATCCCACGGTTAACTAATGACAGCAATGGCAACAAATCGCGTTTGCATAACAAGCGCTAACTGGTTAATTAGCAGTGCGATTGCTTTACACATCTGCCGTAATCAGAGTTGAATCAGTCCATAAGTCGCTTAATCGGTATCGCTGCTAAAAGCACTTATTATTATATACGGCATATTTCATGTAATTACAAGCAGCGGCAAGCTTTCGCTCATCATCAAGCAGCAAAAAGAGAGCAACAATTATGGATAGATCGGAGCATCTCGCTCTCCCTCTCGCTCTCGCACTGCCGATAGCGAGTGTCAATTAATGAGCGACGTCTGTCTGATCTGTCGCTCTCCGCAGCTTGGGCACAAAAGAGAAACGTCAAACAGCGCGTCAAATGCGCAATGAGCTTAATTTGTTGTGCGCCTGCGTGCGCACACATACACACGGACACACAGACACACATACTCGCACGTACAATACAACTAGCCAGCCATCTCGCTCGCACTCAATTGTCACTCAATCAGCCTTTTGTTTTAACCCAGCGGGGTGGGGAGCACAACAAAAAAAACAACAACAGGCTGGGTAATTGAACGCATCGCAGCCACTTTAGGTTTTTTGCGCCTGCTTTTGCTTATACCCTGCACAGCTGTAGCGCTCCAAGCGGGGATAACAGCACCAATTTAAATTGAGGTGTTACTGTTGATCTTTAGTAATTAAGCTTTATTGCTACAATGAGAAACTCTTTTGATTATCGATAACAACCGATTAACAGCTGCTGGAGCAATTAATCGAACAGCTCAAGGTTCGCAAAAAGAAATATGGTGTTCTAATAAACAAAACAAATATCTTTGATTGAGAATGTTTCTTGAAATAAGAATTATTTCTTAAAAACATTCGTGAAAGCAGATTTCATTATTAACTTCCTTTTGAGATTAAATCAAATAGAATTTCCAAAAGAAATCTTCTTTAAGGATTTTTTTAATTTAATAAAATGCTCAGATTAAAAATAAGCGGAGTAAGTAAGTAATTATTCTCATAATCTTAAAAGCTAAAAACTCGCTTATTTGAAGAAAGTTAAGTATAGAATTATTTGAGAATTTCGTTCTTGATTTATGACTTCAGTTTCTGTGTTCAATTTTGATATCACATAATTAAAGCACGTTTTTTTACTTGATATTATTTTAATTAAGCTACGGGGTATTCGATAGCTCAGCACTCAAAAGAAGCTCCTACTTTGCGGCTCATTTTTTGACGTTCTATATAAATTGTTGTAACGCCTATCGGAGCAATGTTTTGGCAAGGGGCAGCTTGAGGAGGTGACGTGGAGGGAGTGTGGGGATATTATATACAACATGCGCAGGCCATTGTTCTTCACATAACTCATTAGGGCTGCAAGTGGCCAGGGGTGTTGACGTGGACGTAGGGAATGTGACTGAGTGTGTGTGTGTGTGTGTGTGTGTGTGTGTGTAAGTGAATGGGCCTGGACCTGCCCTGGACCTATTAATTAGATAACTATCTTGAGAAATTGCCCATTTTCAAATAGTCGGCGAGCATTTGTGTAATTAGATTTGCTTTTCACAACATTTACGTTTTGTTGGTAGCAGCGACAGCAACAGTAACAACAACAAGCACATTAACAACAACATTTACAGTAGACCCCGACGCGTCGCTTTGGACGTTGATTGCATTTGTCGACTGACTTGGTCCGACTCGAATAACTTGGGCGATTAATCATTGCCGGACCAACAACAACACGAGACGAGCAAGACGAGCGAGAGCGAGGGAGCGAGACAGATAGCGAGAAAGAGAGAAACGAAATGAAAAAAACGCCTTGCGGTTTGTCACAATTTATGAGGTGATAATTATTCATCTCGACCCACAAAACTGTCATAATATTGTAATTAACATTAAGCCGCGCAATGAAATTAAACGCATTTCATTGCAATTGCTGTCGGACATAACTTTCACCAGCCACTGTCCCTAATGTGCCTACACACTATATAGTACTCTACACTCTACTATATTTTTGTCCTTTTGCTGACCAAATTCGTTTCCTTATTGCCAGCCGTTCAAATCGAATACGGAAATGAGCCGCCGCAGCCATCAGCCATGTCGGGTCAATCGATAACATCGATGCTGTTTGCCAGCCTGAGAAGTATCGAGAAAAGAGAAAAAGTAGAAAAGCGAATACGGAGAAGAAAATGCCACAAACTAATCACCAGTTGGAGGAAATGAATAACAGCCCAATGAAACCAGGCCGCAGTTAATCCAAATGGTAATTCCAAGGCAAGGAATCAAGTCTTCAGAATTTTGCAATACGAAGCCAAGAATCTCCATTTCATTTGACACCATGACAAATTTCATTTAGACAAAGTCTAGACCAGAGATCTAGATCTAGAGATCCATTTGAAAGATATGGATTCCTCAAACTGCAACTGTAACTGTAACTGCCGTAAGAACTAATTTGACCTAAATGAGGTTTATGCAAGTCAGTTAACCAGATACTTCTGTGGAACACGCTCGTATGAGAAATACTTAGGTTTGAATAAGGCAAGTGAAAGATTGATCTTAAGCTGTGCAAATTGACATAAATTCTTTTGCGACCACTTTTTCCATTATTATTTATTTGGAATTGAAATTTTGGTTTATTGGTGGAAAACAATCGTTGACAATTTTTCGTAGTAAAGTCTCTCTAGATCCCGAAGTACAGATGGATATCTTAACTGTATCAAGTCTAAACCCGTTTTGTATTACATCTTCTTTTCACTTCTAAATGGTCATTTGTTTGAATAATTTTAAATGGTTTTCAAACGGATCTTCTGTTAAAAATATATGAGTACTGCAAGAAATTTTATGATTCTTTAAAAATAGACATTCTGACAATCAAAAGAATTCAGCTAAAACTAATACAAATCCATGTTGAATTTGTTTCTCAGCAGATCTTTCTATCAGCACTCCAGTATTTTTTTTAACAATTAATAGAGTTACTTCCTGACTGGGCCTTATTTTAATGCCCAATTATTTACTTGCATGACTTTTGTAATATATTTAACAGCCCTACAGATTGCAACTAGGCTCATAAAAGCACCCTCATCAGCCAGATATGCGTTCTATATGATATGGAGTGCTTTGCATGAAACTGAGTTTGGAATTATGCGAACATTTGGCATATTCGATGAGGCAGAGTTTTGTAATTTGAATCTCGGAATGGAACTCGAACACTTGGGCGAGTAAATTGGCAGTGCTTCCTTTGCCATAGTCGCTGTTCAGCCACCTTTTCAGCTATTGAATGGGAATTGTGCCCTCCTAATGACATAATGGACTTTGCGCTCCATGAATTTGCTGTTGTTATTGTTGCAACAGTAACTTACTATTTTTTTTTTAATTTCATTATGCAGCACACAAAAGGGCGTGACTGGAGTTGCGACTGGAGACTGAGTGCGGACTGCCGGACTATCCAATGGTCTGGATTGGGCACGAGGAGGAGGATGAGGAGGAGGAGGAGAGAGAGGCGCGTACATTGTGTGCGCAAATTTCGAATTATTTGTACGGCAAAGTTTGAACATGGCTAGAAATGTTACAGAAGCAGCCGCAACATCTCAGCATCTGAACCACTGGCAATGTTGCCACATAACGGCTTTTGTGGCATTCACTTACAGCTCATCTGTACTCTAGGTCTGAGGGTTGTTTGAACACTTTCTTTCTGCCACTGCCACTGCCACTGTTGCATGTGGCGGACTGTGCGACTCTGAAAAGGGGGAGTGGTCTGACGCCCAACCCAAGAGGCGCGACCATGCGGCGCCATTTACAATCAACTTGTTGCCAGTGGCGTCGCCGTGACATTAAAAGGGATTTTCAATGAATATTATTTATACTACTTGGATATCAATTATCACTTTCTTTTTTTTAACCTGGTCTCTTAGCAAGTCTGCTTTGTTGAGCTTTCAGTCTGTCGCTGAATCTGCTTGCTGCTGCACAGCTGATATACTAAAATATACTAGAGACACAATATACTAAAGTTATCGATATCGATGTGTTCACTACGCCTCTGCTGCTGTTAACTGCGCTGTATCCGTTGCGTCTTTGCCACTTCTGCCCCCTCCCTGCGTATCGACAAGCACAACGCGACAGCGGCAGGAAGCTCACGTACTCAATGAACATATTACAAAATGCCTTCTACGGCTGTCATATGCTCGTGTAACTGGCTGACAGCCCGATATCGGTGAGGGGGGAAAGAGGGAGGGAGGCGGCAAGTCGACCATTTGGTTTGCTTTGAATTCAATTTGAAGTGGGTACGAATACGATGAACTGATGCTGTGCATCCTCTTCTCCCTCCTCCTATACTGTGCTCCCCTGCCCTTGTCCCTTTTGTCAGTTTCCGAACACGTTGAAAATCACATAATGTGTCATTTAATAATCAAGTACAATGACGACAACGGCACACAATGTGCAGCAACTGGCTGCTGGCAGGAGGGGGTGGGGGGAGAGTGGGGAGGGAGAAGAGAGACACACAAAACGAAACCAACAATATCGCCATTAGGCATAAATTTATGGGCGAGTACGAATCCCCGCACACACACACACACGAACATACATACATATACATACATATGTACAACGGCCATTGGCACAATCAGACCAGACACACATACAAACACACGCGAGTACAGCTAACCATATAGGACTCACACACACACGAACTGTACATATGAGACTGGGAACAGCTGAGCTTCTGCACCCAACGGCTCATCGCACGCGCTCTCTCTCCATCTCGTTCGCTCTTGCGTCGCCCACTCCTCTCGCCTCTTATGCTATATGCGAATCCCTGTGGCTGGTTTTGTGCCTTTTGGGTCTCTCTGTGTGTGTTTGCTTTTACCGTTCGTCGTCGTCGTCGCCGTCGTCGTCGTTGTCGTTGATGAAAACAAAAAAGTTAAATAAACGTTAAATGAAAAATTCAACTCAATTGAATTCGTTAGCGCGAAATGTCGTTCGTCTCGTTACTTCATCTTCCCATCAGCATCATTATCGTGATTATCACAACCATCATCATAATCATCATTGCTGGCCATTGTTGCGTGGCGAACGTGTTGCATTGGCAGCCATTTGTCAGCATACTTTTTGCAGCCATTGTTAAAGGGGTCTTCATAGACATGTCTGCGATGCAGTGATTAGATCAGTTAAATATAATGCTGCAGCATTGCATGCTTCACATTCGTTAGACAGCTCGCATAGCTGCACATGCACTGCTTGCTGCAACAGTTGAAACCCTAGAAAGCAGGGCAGTTTACCTACTTAGGGGATGCACTGCTTTCACTGATCCCAAAAAAGTCCTTAATTGAAATGTAATTACCAACATTAAAATTCAAAAAGATTCATTGGTCTATGAAAACCATAAAAATAATAATCGGTAAAGGAAGATAAACTGTTGGCGCAGTTTGAATCTAATTTTATTATTAACAGACGGGATAATTGTTTAAAAATGCATATTTGAATTTTATTATTAAAGTGGTCCCGTTCTGGAAATAAAATATAGACATGCAGTACAGAACCTATTATACATACTTATAATATTATAATACATTTATAATAAACTCAAAACTGGGAAATTTATAAATTTATGTCATACGCATTTTCAGATTATATTAACACAAAATATATTTGATGCATTTGTATTTTTTAGTTCATAATAAAAGCGTACATAATTAAAAATTGAAAAAAACGAACAGAGAATGTATTATTTATTATCTACCAAAAATTCGCAATTTTATGTATATTTGTTGCAAAGTTTTTTAGTCTCTAAATTGCTTTAAATTTATAAATAAAATTTCATATAATACAAATATACAAATTTCACTAAAACATTGTGTTTCTGTTGTCAATGGCCTATAGTCAAATAATGAATAATGAAATATCTTGCTTGTTTCGAATCGATAATCATGCTTCTGCTTTCAAAGTAGTTGCTTTTCACCAAAGGCTAATTTAAAAATTTCCATCTACAATTAAGCCGTAAAGTCTGAAATGCTTTTCCCAAACAATTTGTGAAATGCTTCCCATTATTATAAATGTATCTAAACTTTAATTTAAAGCTATTTGTGGCAGCAGCAACAAAGAGTGTGTAAAATACCTGCACCTCTCACCTTCACCTCACCCCAAAAATATTTTATATGGCGTCAGATACGATTTGTTGCTGCGTAATTTTATTAGTTGTAACATAGGGTAGAGCACATGGGAAGGGAAAGGGGACTGAAGATGGAGCTGCGGATGGACGACGCTGCAGCGGAAGTTGAAAATAACCCAATGGAGCAGGTACAAAACAAAACAAAAAAAACATAACGAAAGAGAAGTATCTACATACACACAGACGTATCTGTATCTATGGCTGTGTGTATTTATCGCAGTAAAAGAAATAATGCCAGGGAAAAAAAATGTAAGACACTTTTTCGGAAAAATGGTTGATCATAATGATGATGATGATGATGACGACGCAACGACGATGATATGGCAGAAATGCGCGAATGCGAATGAATAGATATATATCTACCCAGTGAGCGTACTCACGGATACATACCATGCACAGACATATGTATCTGTATCTTCGTCTGTCTGTCAACGCGACGTTGCTGCTGCTGCTGCTTCTGATAATCGCTACCGTGCGGGGGCAGACAAATTGCCATTTACACCACTTACAACAGCCGAGGCAGCAGCAGACGACGACGACGACGACGACGACGACGGCGCCGACAAGTGCCAGCTACAGATACAGATACAGATACATTGTATATATGTATGTATGTACATAGCTGGGTATCTTGTTGCTTGCAACATTATTCGTGTAGCGTTGTCTCGCTTCGTCGCAAGTGCGGCAATTGCGCGTTGCGTGGTGGGCGTGTCTCTGCCTAGGACACACCCCTTTTTCCCAATGGCAGACGCAAGCAGATACACACACACACACACACACACACCGACACATACACAGCGACATTCAGTTACATAGCTCGATTGAGATACTTTGTGGCAGCCGCAGATTGCAGAAGCTGCCGTTGACGTTTTGAATAAATTTTAATTGAATTCGCACAATGAAACTGTTTACTTAACCTGCCACTTTGCGAGATGAGCTTGCCGCACACACACACACGCACATTCGATAGATACAGATACATTCTGTACATTGTAGAGCGGCAGATACATAGTATGGCAGGCATACTCGCATGTGCTGGCATTCAGCTCTTGGTTTAATTACAGCCGGCGAGGGATTTGCGTTAACACTTGTTAAATATGCAGCAGCGCCACAAGTTGGGGCAAGCTAATGAGTCGCATGTGCGAGCAACTAATTGACAATATATCTCGATGCATACACACATATATTTACAGCATCGCCAAAGGCAGTTGGATTGTTCCGAAACTGCTCTAAACTGTTAACTGCTGTTAGTAGCCATAAATCGCAGCGAGAAGCTCAGCAAATAAATATGTTAATTCGACTTAAGACAGCACTAAAGCTCGAGCTAAGCAGCTTGCAAGCTACTTAAAGTCTGCTTATTTAAGTTCTGTTTCAACTTCGACTTGAGATGATAAGAAGAAATACACAGTTACAGTTTACAATTTAAGATTACAAATTTTGCATTACAAATTAAGCGCTATGTTGGCTTTTAGGTTTTAAAGGAAAATTAAAATGTAATTTTCTTTTTCTGCAATGATTTTAAAATTCAAGAATTTACTGTCGAAGAAGTCCAATAATCAAAAAGACAAGTTTAAACAGCTCTATATATTTAATTCAAATCTATAACTTCCGTGACATACAATATGTTCAACTCTTCTAATAAATGTATTTGCTAAATTAAGGCAGTAAACATTAAAAAATAACTTTTAATGTAAAATCAAACAATTTGAATAGAAATCGCAATAGAAAAATGAAAATTAATTAAAAAATAAATTAGTTTAGCTAAATAATAATTTAAGCTCGCAGCAAGTGCTAAAAGTTGTAAAATTGCAATAAATAAATAAATAAATTATATTGGACTAAAAAAAGCTATTCGCATAAACAATTTAGCGGTAGCTCAAATAAATAAAAAAAACAATATAAACCCAGAAGAGCTTTAAGGAAGGAACTTTAAATTTACATAAACAATTTAGTGGGAGCAGAAATTGGTGTCGAGCTCAATTTCTTCAGTTTTATTAAATGTTGCATAAACACTGTATCAGCATGTGGCATGTGGCATCTTGAATTTCGCTTCTGTATCGTCGCTGTGCGACACCTTAAAGCGACGCCCACAAAAATGATCAGCATCTTGGCCTATACTTAGCATCTCCTATCCATTTCCTTGGGCCCAGCTCCCAACCTCATCCTGCCCCCTTCGACCCTTTGTGTGTGTGTGTGTTGAGGCGTTTTATGCTTCCGTCAGTCGAATCACGTGTCAGGTAAAATGTGTGCGGAGCACTCCTTCATTAACTTAATAACAGTTTTCCCCCTCCACAGACAGGCCAAGTACAAAGTGAAATTGCGAAAATCCGTTTCACAATTTTCACTGACGCTTTTCCAGCTCCCTGCCTCTGATCTGTCTTTCTTGGGCAGCGGTAACAGCTATACACTGAGAGAAATAATCAATTATTTACACTTATTTTTTCCATTTACTGATAATGAAATGAAATCAAAAATATTTTTATTGGATTTTTCAATTCATGATTTTTGAAATATGCACTCTAAAAGAATTCGACTTGTCAATTCTTGTTTACTGTGTAGTGTAACTGTAACATTGTGTGGCATGCAACAGCGCTATGTAATTTGCCAACACATTGGTCGTTTGCCTTTTGATTCTGCAACGGGTTTGTTTGGTTTTCAATTTCAGCCGCGACACGAGCAGCAGCAGCAGCAGCAGGAGGAAGGAGCTGAAACTGGAGCGAGAGCTTCTCGGATTGTGTTTTACATCTTGATTATCTTCCGTTTGTTTATGCTGCATAAATACGGGCACGGAAACAAGCGTGTCTCAGGAGGGGTGAAACACCCCCGCAGCAGTTTGAGCAACAACAGCGTCAACAGCCGGGAAATGGAAATAATATTTCTATTCAAATCCATTCAAGGATAAGAAGTCAATCAGTCTTCAAAGTGCCAAGGATTTTGCACTTTGTCAAAATTCAAATTGTACACAGACAGGCCCAAAGATCCCAGGCAAGCAGCTGCCCTGAAAACTTAATCCGTCAGCTGAAACAGCCCCAAGACGCTGTGTGGCAAAAGGCAACAAGCTTGCAAATTGAAACTGTAACTCTCCGGGGGTGAGAAGGAGAGGCGTCTCTTGTGGCACGTGGCCACACGGCAAGGGTCTCTGGACCAGCAGAGAAAAAAAAAGCAGACCGACAGCCAACACGTCATTCTTCAATTACCCTTTCGTTGGCAGCGGATAGTGGGGAATGGGGAATGAGGAGTCACATTATCGTAATCGCATCCTAATTGCGACAAAATTACGCCCACGTGCGCGGCTGTAACCTGATCAGGATCAAAGGAGTGACTGAATTGCAGACGGACTGGCTTCTTTCTATTGGAAACGTTGTCTTTATTACTCGAACTTACACATAAATACATTTTATGTTGACACTTTGTTAGGACATTGCGCTCAGCTCCTTATTGCAATGTCAAACATATAATTTTACATTTTTATATAAATGCCAAATTGTTCTACTCAATTGGCTGCCCTTCGCTTATAACGAAACGCCAGAGAATTGGAACTAGAATCGCGGCCAACAATTGGCCCACAAAATAGGTCCAGAGGCCGTCGAACTTCAATTGCACCACGGCAGGTGCCAACGAGCGAAAGAAATTCAAACTGCAGCCAGAGTGAAAATGCTAAAAGTGTAACGAATAAGTTTGGCTTATAATTATTAGTATACTCGTTGATTACCCCGGCATAACAGAGTCCGGTGATTATTAAGCCGATTCGCAAGCCAAACGAATCGTAGGCACTGTTGCTGCGCTTATCCCAAATGGCGCAGTAGGCAAACAACAAGACAGCAACGAGCATAAACTCCACGAAGATAATTTTCCATTCATCCAAAAATATGCCTGGCACGGTGAGGCAGATGTTGTTGCTGTTCTCCGGCAGAGCGCCATAGGCCAGGCCAAAGCCGGCGAAGGCTCCCAGCAATTGGCAGGCAATGTAACACAACATCAGTTCCCATCCCATGGCCCCAACTATGGCGCCGCAGACGCTTACCCAGGGATTGAGATGGGCACCGCTCAGAAAGGCAAATATATGAATTGCCGATGCATACGACAAACCCCAGCCAAAGGATATTTCACTGTACGATTTCGTGAACTGCGATATGGTGCATCCGAGCGTTATTAGCATTGCTGTTCCCGTAAATTCGGAAGCCAATTTCCTGGCTAACTCCAAGTCCCATTTAAAATTCCCCATGCAAAATATAAAAAAATTAAATAAATAAAGTTAGAAGATCACACTTGAGCGGGAAAATTTTTCTAAATGCCTGCTTGGGAAAAGGTTCAAATTCAAATTCAAATCACGCGCATCTTTTGAGTTGAAGTTATCGATAACACGCAGCATTTAATTGAACGGTGTGGCAGCCCTGTTGTTTGAATTTATGACGTCACCTATAACTTGCTGCCCTTGTCAAACAAAATCAGGCAATATGGCAACACTATTACCGCTTACCCGTTTTACCCGATTCACAAGTCGAAGCTCATTGAAGGTTCAAATAAAAAACCGCCATTTAATCTGCACTGTCGCCGGCTTCCTTTAATAAAAATATAACAACAATTTAAAATGAAAAGACTTGGAATAAGGGTTGGTACACAAAAAACACTATATAGTATATCACATATCAAAACCAATAAAATACAATTCGAATTAATATATCAAAAGTAATAAAATACAATACGGATTAACTAAAAGAAATACAATTACAGTTAAACAAGAAGTCCAAATCCAAACCAATTCCAATTTTATTTCAATTCTTTTAAAGTAGTTATTTCCCATATGCATTCAAATCAATGTATTATATTAATATACGCACATACATGTAAACAAATATTAAATTTATTATTTTTGACGTAAATGTTTCAAGTGTAAGAACAACCAAAACGATGATATGCAATCCGAAGATTCTTATGCAGCAGGAGAATCACCGAGGTGATGTTTTACATCGAATTGCAAATAAATAACCGCCAACATACAATTATTCACCACCTCCGCCACCGCCTCCGCCGCCGGCTGTGCCACCGCCTTCCTTAGAATTTTCATTACTGCCCTGCAGGTAAAGGAAACGCCAAGCTACCGCCATCAGCGCAGCTGTAACTGGCGGCACAGCCATGTAAATATAGATGTAATCCCAATAACTGTCTGCGATGGCGGGCCACAGCGAACGGAAGGGATTCATGCTGGCACCAGTGTAAACACCCTATTAAAAATTAATTATTAACATATATCCAGTAAAAACCGATAATTGCATAAGAAGCGACTTACTCCGGCGAGAGTGGCCGCTGTGACGACGATGCCGATCCGCAGTGATATGGTCTCCAGGAGCGTTTCGTTCGCTATATGCCACGATGCACACATGGCCAGCACCCAAGCGCCTGTCGCATAGAACTCGATTAGTATCGACTTCCACCAGGGTTCAATAACAATTTTGGTGACACAAAATCCCTT
This sequence comes from Drosophila formosana, assembly GCA_035045625.1. Lineage (NCBI taxonomy): Eukaryota > Metazoa > Arthropoda > Insecta > Diptera > Drosophilidae > Drosophila > Drosophila formosana. The sequence goes on from JAWNOW010000232.1 coordinate 21,679,848, forward strand.
TGCGAACTCCAGATCACGACGAACGATGCCATAGGCGATTCCGAATCCCACAGCAGATCCCAGCAGCTGCATCAGGATGTACAACAACCCGTCGATAATGTCCACTTTCTGCATAATCATGGCGGCAATGGAAATGCACGGATTTATGTGGGCTCCCGACAGGATGCGGAATGCTTGGGTGGCTGCAATCACGGAGCCTCCCCAGCCAACGGCGTATGGCAGAAAATTCAAATTGGCGGTGCTGACACAACAGCCAAAGAATTGCACAAGCATACTGGCAAGTATCTCGGCTAAAAGTTTTATAAGAAGTTCTTTATTAAATTTACCCATATTGTAACTTTAATAATTTGGTTGTTCGTAATGAATTTTCTATTTGTGTTTGATGTTTTTATTTTTGGAGATCCGTTTTGAACGACAGGTTTTTAAAAAGGCTTCTTTGACCGATTATTTTGTTTGTTTACATGTCGCATGTTCAGAAGGAGCAGAAACTGGACCGAGAATTTCTCCGGCTGTGTTTTACAATCCGGAGTTCTGAAAAACCCTGGCAGGAGGTGCATCAATTGCTGGGATATGGAAATAATATTGAAATCCATTCATGGATAAAAATTCAATGAGTTCAGTTGCTGATACTGTTGCAATGTACTATACTGTTCCCTCTAGACGACATCTTCGAGGACCGGGACTACTACTAAAGCATGAATTCCCATCTCACATATTAATAAATGGAAAAAACAGTAAAAGCCCGTCCTTCCAGCCTGACTTTCCGCAGATAATCTGCTTTGATGTCAAGTGGCCAAAATCAATTGGTTTGCAAATTGAAGGTGAGTAACGAGATAGAAAAAAGAGATGCTTGAGGCGTTTCTTCTGGTGATCAGTGTAATAAGTATTAAAGGCATGACTTTTTTCTAAAGTCAAAATGGTTTTATTGTACTTATTATATGTACTTTAATGGGACAACAAATTTAATAATTGTACAAGCGCCAAAGTTGCTATTCAATTTTTTCCGGCTCTCCTTCGCTTATAACAAAACGCCACAGAACTGGAACTAGAATCGCGGCCAACAATTGGCCCACAAAGTAGGTCCAGAGGCCGTCGAACTTAAATTGCACAACCGCAGGTGCCAACGAGCGAAAGAAGTTCAAACTGCAGCCAGAGTGGGAAATCTAAAAACAAAACAGATTTAGTTTAGTACTAAATATTTGATGCATACCAATAATGCTTACCCCAGCGAAACAGAGTCCGGCGATTAGGAAACCGACTCGCAAGGATAACGAATCGTAGGCACTGTTGCTGCGCTTATCCCAAATGGCGCAGTAGGCAAACAGCAAGACTGCAACGAGCATAAACTCCACCAATATAACTTTCCATTCATCCAAAAATACGCCTGGCACGGTGAGGCAGATGTTGTTGCTGTTCTCCGGCAGAGCGCCATAGGCCAGGCCAAAGCCGGCGAAGGCTCCCAGCAATTGGCTGGCAATGTAACATAACATCAGCTGCCACTCCATGATTCCAACTATGGTAGCAGTTACGGTTACCCAGGGATTGATATGAGCACCGCTCAGGAAAGCGAACGTATGTATTGCTGCTGCATAGGAGAAGCCCCAGCCAAAGGATATTTCACTGTACGATCTCGTGAACTGCGATATGGTGCATCCAAGCGTCATTAGCATTGCTGTTCCCGTAAATTCGGCTGCCAATTTCTTAGCCAAATCCAAGTCCCATTTGAAATTCCCCATGCTCACTGTAAATATTTTGAACTAAACTGTGAAAGTGAACTAATGTTTTCACTTGAGCATCAGCATTGTTTTAAACGCCTGCTTGGGATGAAATTCAAATTCAAATTTAAATCAAACAAAGAAGTTTGAGTTGGCGCCCTAAGCGAAGACAACAACCGCACATTGCACTGCTTTCCAACTAAATTAGAAGATCTGGCAGCGCTGTCGCTTAAATTCACAGCGCCACCTATTATTTGCTGCACTAAGGAAGGCAGTGTGGCAACACTGTTACCCCGCTTAACCGACTAGCAAACATGTAGGAATTAAATACCGGTCAATTTTACAATATGTTTGTTTGTCGTTGAGAAAATAAAAAAATAATAGATGAAAATTATTAATATGGGCTCCCGGCAGTAAACGACATGATTTGTTGCAAAAAGGCTTGTTTGACTGATTTTTGTATTCGATTACAGGGTGACCATCTCTCTTTATTAAGTGGCAAGGCCGGCACTCTCCTACTCGTAATAAAACAACCACCACTTAAATTGCAAACATTCAATTTTTTAAATCGGACTTTAGTACGTAGACGTCGGTTATGCCATATAGGTGAAGAAGTATTAATGTTTAAAAAATACAATTAGTAAACCCACCCTTTTGAATAAAATGATTAAAAAAATCGGGTTTATCGAGGCTTAAGCTGCTTATTCGATATAAATAACAACTTGTTTAAAATGTGCCCAGAAAGGAATAATTCATAACAATTATGTCAGGTGTTAAAAATATCGATACTTGCCATAACAAAATTAAGCTTTATGCAATTTTGACAAACATCGATAGACCGATAACGCCATCGATGTTGCTCCACCTTTCAATGAATGCAAACATTCAAATTTTGTAAATCGGACTTCAGTCCGCAGACGTCGGTTTTGCCAAGTAAACGTGCTTCTTGTACGCGCTATTCGTACTCTCTTTTTATTCCCATTAATACGCATACATACCCATACACACCTACCTAATGCGTGTGTCGGCGCGCGGAAGCTCTGAAGTCCAATAGAAAAGAAAAAAACTAATCTCCCACTTGCTGATACGTTGCCACAACAAATCAAGAAATCCTAATAGGCGCATACTAATAAAAATAAGCGCTTATGTCGTTGCTCTTTGCACCACATCAACAACAACTACAACTACAACAATTGCCATAATTTTTCGCATCCTCCAAAGTCGGTTAAACGAACTTTTAGTTATTCGGTTGGCGTCACAAGCGACGAGAAATCTGCGAAGAAAAAAAAGCACGACTCGCGCCTTGTTCGTTGGTCATTCAACAACCTCTTTGGAATGGTATCGATTTTCCGTTATAACGTTATACACACACTCTGACCGAGTTTACACACACACACAAGCGCACACGCCCCACTTCTAACCACAGACAATCCGACCTAACACCCACACCGCCCCCCAGTCTACAGCTGGGACGGGGTGTTGTTTGCCTTTGTCTCAATGCGTGTGTGTGTGTGAGCGTGCGAGTGTGACCGTGCGAGTGCGAGTGAGAAGGAGTGTAACGGACTGTTGTGGATGCAGAGTGAAAGTGAGCAATGGTTAATTGTTGCACATTGGGGGAATTATATTGTTTAAGCGTTCGCATTTAGAAGCATGTTTAATTTGGCACTGATCAAATAGGGACGGACAAACATTTTAGGTGAGTAAATACAGAAACATCTATATTATGTGAAAAATGCCTTAACTTAACACATAAGCCATCTGATTATCTGAATTGAGATTTGAGAACGACTGTACGTGTTTCGAGAGCTAAATTAGCTCAATTTATTTTGAATCGGACTTCTGTGCAAAATGCCAAAGCACACAAATAAAATTGCGCATGTGGCGTATTGTTCACTTAATTTGTAATTCACTCTTTGTTGTAGTTTTGTAGTTTCATTTCTATTTTTTCTTTACTCTCTGTCTCTTCCTCTCTCTCTCCGTCTCTGTCTCTGTCGCTGTACATCTGCTCTTCTTCGATGCGGCGGCAAACAGGGACACACAATTGTAAATAGTATCATTCAGCACATCAGCGACAACAGCGGCGAAAACGCAAAACTTTGACGTAACGATCATTAAGTTGAGCTTGCCTTGCGTCTGTGCAAGTCTCCGTCTGCGTCTGCCTTTGCGTCTGTGTGTGTGTGCTTGCATTTCCAACATGGCACAACAGAGGGCGCTGCTGGTCCATCATATGAATACCCTGTGCACCGTAAGCTGCCTGCTGCTCTTCTTCGTCTCTCATGCACTGGCCCAAGGAACACCCCAACAGGTGTGCCCAGAGCAGAGCGACATCTCGCCCTGCATCTGCACGGTGAAGAAGAATGGCTTGGACATCTTATGCGAAACAACCGATTTGGCGCACATCACAAAATCGATGGGAACACTGAAGGGCAAGAGTCCGATTATCTTCTATCTGAAGCTGCGCCACAACAATCTGCCCAAGCTTCAAGGTTTCGTATTTCTTGCGCTCGACATTCGCCACTTGACCATACACAACAGCAGTTTGGCAGCCATCGAGGAAAACGCACTCAGTTCGTTGGGTAATATATTTTTATGACACATGCATCAAAATGCATTATTATTTAATTTTTCACATCGTAGGCAAGGGACTTACACAGCTTGATGTATCACTGAATCAGATGAAAACGGTGCCATCGCAGGTAATTATTATCACATTTTTTATTGCATACTTTCCAAGCACTTTTCGTAAATTTAAATTCGATAAGCAAATCTATCGAATTGGCAGCCATTTTGGCAATCGCTTGCAATCGAAATCAAAAGCGCCATTTTGAAAACGGAGAAAGACTGTGAATTACAAATAAATTTGTTTATTTCAGGCATTGCAACATTTGTATCACTTGTTAATATTGAATTTGAATCACAACAAAATTACTGTTATACATAACAATGCCTTTGAGGGACTTGACACATTGGAAATACTCACGCTCTACGAGAATAAAATCACCCAAGTCGATCCCGAAGCATTCCGCGGCCTCGAAAAGTGCGTATGAACAACACATGAACTATTCATCTTTAATAGCCTCAATTGTAATTATAGAAAGCTGAAGCGTTTAAATCTGGGTGGCAATGATCTGACCAACGTGCCACAAAAGGCGCTTTCCATATTGGATACTCTCAAGAAACTCGAAATACAGGAGAACAAGATACGTACCATCAGTGAGGGTGACTTTGAAGGTAATAAATCAACAGAAAGAGTTTATTGCTGTCAGTATTTATGTAATAATTGTGTTTCAGGCCTACAGAACTTGGATTCATTGATATTAGCACATAATATGATCACAACCGTGCCTGCAAATGTATTTTCGCACTTAGTTCTTCTCAACTCACTCGAACTGGAAGGCAACAAGATTAACGTCATTGATAAGGATGCATTCAAGGGTCTAGAGGGTAAGAAATAGAGTGTGACTATCTGCCATAATACTGACTGACGTAATGCTATTGAAATTCCCACAGAGAATCTGCAGTATTTACGTCTGGGTGATAACAATATTCATGCCATTCCCAGTGAGGCTCTGCGTCCCCTACATCGTCTACGGCATTTGGATTTGCGCAACAATAATATCAACGTGTTGGCTGATGATGCTTTCACAGGCTATGGCGATTCGCTGACTTTCGTTAATCTGCAGAAGAATGAGTAAATGAGCTGGCCAAATCGATCATTTGGAATTCATATCATATTTATGCATATTATATCTTATTATTATTTTTGTTCAATTGTAGCATCAAAGTGCTGCCTAGCACCTTGTTCGAGAACCTCAACTCGCTGGAGACGTTGAATCTGCAGAACAATAAGCTGCAGCGCATTCCACAGGACACCATGGAACCAGTCATCGATACTCTACGCATAATTGACATCACTGGCAAGTTGTACAAATTGTGTAAATCGATCATACAGTTCTCATTCTTGATTTGAATGCAATATATATAGATAATCCATTGAATTGCTCGTGCGAATTGATCTGGTTCCCCAAGCTGCTGGAGGATCTGAAAAACAAGGACGATGAAATGTCGCAAAAGAAGAAGCCACTGTGCCACATGTCGCTGGACAATCGCGAGTATTTTGTGCAAGCGATGCCCATCGAGAAGATGCACTGCGCTGGCCTCAATGTGAGTCCCTCACCCACGAGCGGCGGTCTCATGCGGATACTGCAAGTGAACATTTTGGCCCAATTAGCCATGTTTAGCGTGGCGTTTCTGAGTAGCGTTTAAAAAATGCTACCTCAAGCATACAGCATACACACGCAATCGTATCAATTGCATTCACATTCCGTTTTTCCGATTAGTTTTATACACACATAGTATATATGTAGGTGGTCATGATGGCTCATCATCATCAGACATAGACGAAGTGATACTTATGCCCCCACAAAACCAAAAACCACAAAAAAAATCAAATCAAAACCCCCCAAAAAAAAAAAAAAACCCAAAACAAAAATAACCAAAGAACTTTTGTACGCCTACAAACCTTTTTCTGTGTTGTTGTATTGTATTTTTTATTATAGATTATAGTGAATCCGTGAATTATGCAACTCTGGCAATTGTTAGACTCAGAATGCACCCAACCAAGAGCAACAAAACAAGCAGAACAACAGCAATATCACCCCGCAAGTGCCCCATCGATTAACTGAATACTCAAATGCAAAATGATACTCGTACACACCCACCTTGTTGAATTGATTATTTGATGCCAATGCCATAAAGCGCGCAAACAGAAACAATTATTAACTGAACACAGCAATCACTCCAAACCACACTCGAAATAATAATAACAATTATGATAGTATAACATAGTGCAGTAGCCCGACAAATGCTGCTTATAAATGTTATAACAAGCTGGTTAATTGTTAACGCTTAGCCTTTGCATAAATGAGAGATTTGTAATCGTAATTGTTACCGAAGGCATCTATGAATGCTTAATCGTAGCCTAGAGATGTAAGTGACACAAATGATAATTCGAAAAGAGAGTTAAACGTAAACATATCTGAGAACGTGAATTGTTGGCAGCTAAGCTAAGCGATATTATTATTAACTGATAATTATTATTACTATTAATATTGTAGTCGTTTTAAGAATTATGCGAGAATCTTTACATTTTTATCGTAACTACAATACAAACACATATATGTAATATCTACTATATTTATGTACCTATCTATTGTGTGTAATACTACTATCATATGTCGTCGTTTTGTCGTCGCTGTTGTGAGATACAATCATTATAAACACTTTCGTTTGTTGTTCAATTTATATTCCGTTAGCTATGCAAGTTTTTGTCATGCAACCTAGTCGAAATTTGCAAGAATCTATTATTTACAAAATTCTTACTATATATATATATTATATACTATATATTGCTATATACAAATCTGTGTGCAACCACTTTTAAAAATTTACAAAAACATAAAAAAAATCTTTATTGTACGCGTTCAAACGAGAAATGAAAAAAAAAACGTAAACATTTGCATCAATCAACAAGAACTGATTATGGAATAAGTAGTTTGTACTCTTTATATGCAAGAGAGGAGGAAACAATGTTGGAAAGAGGAATGAGAAGCGGACACATTTGTTGTCCCGCATATACACATACATATCAATTATTGTATACATAATCGTTATAGATATATACAGTGGTAATATCGTAACATATCAAGAGAGCTCCAATCACAATTGGTTGCTTCGAATACAAGAACAAAAACAAATGGAAACTCACAAATTTTATAGAATCTACCACACTAAAATTACAATTTTTGAAATTGTTTTTTTTTATATATGTATGTTTCTATGTATGTATGTACCTCTATTGAATTGTATTTTAACTAAGTTATACATATATACCTATAGGCTATTTATATTTACATTTACATTTATATTTGAACCATCAATTCGTCAAGTCTTTCTTCTACGTTGGGCTGCTCGCCAGTTTAGTTGGGTCAGTTAGCCGCTGGCGAGTTCCCGAATCGGAAGGAAGCATAAAGACATTCAAACAAATGCAAAAAATATTTTCAAGAGAAGGAGCTTCCAGCCAACTCGGGTCAGTTTTGGCAATAGCTGCTCTCTTCGAAATATTATAACGCAAGACAAACCACAAAGAACGTTGTCAATCCATGAGGCAAAATCAATTGTAAATTGCTTCGTTACAGAATTCAAAGTGTGTGAGGCCTTTGGCCATGCACTCTATGTTTTCTCGCGAATTATCAAGAATAAAGAGTCATATTGGTTACTAACATAACGCCGATTTGTTTATTTAGTCACATGGCTTTAAAGTACAGCGTCTTTGGCAGTGGGAAACCATTAAAAGCACTGGCAATTGGCACAGTGTAGGCGCCCATATTTGGAAAGCCGATTAAATCACCTCGATTTAAGTTGGGTAAACGCAGATCTTCAGAAATCTTAAAAGAAATTGCATTTTGAGGTGTGTGAATAAAACTGTATTAAAAGAAGAAACTAACCTTATCCAGTGCATCGCAGCTGGGACCCCAAATTAAACTCTTGAATGTGGGCAAGTTGTCGTCGTTTTTCTGAAATATTAGGGAACATATTATTAACATATTTTTTTATGAGGATATTATTTAACATGCATTTATCCTTGCATTGATCCATCGACAAATTATTAACGCTACCCATATTAACAAATATTAACAATAATCAATTAAAATAATAAACCATCACGGTGTTTACTTGAAAAATAACTAAACATATCCCTGACGCTTTCTATTTCTTGAAGTATTTCATTCTAATTTTAAAGCGCGATTTAAGATAGTTAGAGTAGGAACTTAGAAAATCACAGTTTCGTTACACGAATAATTTACCATGCTGTGTAAGAACCTTCAACCTTTTAGCTCTTGGCATTTCGTATATATACATATCAACTAACTAACTAATTCAGATGCATTATATTGCTTACCAAATAGTGCTCTGCCGTGACCACCTGATGGTCATAGAGTATGCAATTGAATGAGCCATAGACGCCATCGTTCAGATAGTACATGACCGTGTCCAGTTTTCCCGCCGCATTGCGCACTTCCCGCTTGGCATGGATCTTGCAGACGAGCGTATAAGCAGCAGCCACAAAGAAGCGTCCCGGTTCGGCGATAATCTCAATGCGTTCGTCGGGAAAGTGTTTTTCGACTGCCTTGTTCACGATGGTTGCGATCTGTTTAAAATCATATTTCAGTTGGATACGTCAGTCAAATCTCATTGCTTACCTTTCCAAACTGTTCGTCATCGCTTCCAGGAAATCCGCCGCCAATATCGAGCAGATTTAGATCGTAGCCCAAAAGTTCGCCAAATTTAAAAATGTTCTTTGCCTTTTTAATGGCACGCTCATAAGCCTCGGACTCACTGCAGCCGGAGCCCACATGGAAGCTGGTGCCAGTCACCTTGAATTACAGAGATAAATGTGAGTTGCGATTACATTTATCCGCATAATTATCATATAATGACAATCTCACAGTTAAGTCCAACGCCTTGGCGAGCAACATCAAAGCCGAGGCATCGATGTCCGCATCGCAACCGAATTTATCGCCCAGCGGACACTGAGCGGCCTTTGCCTCGCACTTGAAGCGTACAATCAGGCTGGAAAAATGAATGGAAAGATTAAGTTCAGTCTCAGACTGATAACAAGTCAGCTACGCCAGAGTGTGCTCAACTGTCGGATACCCGATACCGCTATCTTTGGGGAATACAACAAAAAATAATTAAGAATGTTCATACCATCTCTAGTAGAATTTGCTGTCTTTCTAATCTGTTTTTTGATTGCCACTAAATAAATATAACCTTTTTTTGGGTAGCGGGTTTAAAGCTTTAACCTCGATCGGATTAAGATTATACACACTTTGAATTGGGATAGTGCTTGTGCAGCTTGTAAATCTCAAATTCGTTGTCCACCGTGCCCTTGACCACGTTGTGTTCTCTTGCGTAATCCAGATGACTGACCGGGCGACAGGGATTTGCAAAGATGATGCGTTCTGGGTCCACATGACAGTCCAGCACCTGTGCAAAACAATCAAACACAAATACATTAAATCACAGCTAAATATTACATATTTTAATTTAAAATGTTTTTTAATAAATTAGATCAATTTAAATAATAATACAGCATAATGTGATAAGTCTTCTGACACAACAGATTGGTAAGTGATAATAAAAATACAATTAAATGAACATATTTCAATAAAGTAGCAGAAACATGTTTGAGATAGTTAATCACATTAGATATTTTATAATTATTAATCGAATAATTTATATAATAAGAAAAAAGCATTCATAAAATGATTAATAATTTTAATTAGCTATACATACCAGTTTCAGTTCGTTTTTGGAGGCGCAATCGAAGCCGGCGCCCAGTGTGGCCAGAGTCTGCACAATAATGGGGTCGTCGTTGCACTTGACGGCATAGCAGGGCTTGATGCGTGGCAAGTGCTGCTGCCACAGCTGGAACTTGCGCTCCACGCTCGACAGATCGCAGATGTTGAGCGCCTCGTCGCAGTCCTCCAAATGCGCCTCCTCCACGACCTGTCGTATGTTGAGCACTTGCTTATAGTAATGGATTTCATGTGCCGACATCTTGACGAGCCCAACGAGCGCCGATTACTGATTAACTAGTCGCTCCCTCGTCGAGTGATTTGCCCTGTGATTTGCCATTGTTTGTGGCTATCAGTTGAAAGTGAACGGAATTTCAACAGACTTGCGAGGCATTTAAAAACGTGACGTGCGCGTGTCCAGGCGAATGACCATTTGCGAGGGGCAAGGGGGAGGATCGTCGAACAATGCGCCTCTAATTAGCGGCAAAAGGTCAAAGGACCGTTACCTACGACCTGAACTCAGCTGAGCTATTAATTGTGCTGGCCACATTCGTACGTGCCACGGAAATTATTTACAACCTACAATATTTGGGATCGTAAATAATTTTAATGCGTCGCAAGCATGTAAAATCTAATAAAATGTAAATTTTCCAAAGCGAACTTCAAAACGCGCATAATTGACACACTTCATTCAGGGTTACACTGCACACAACCCACACAAGATACTCAACATGCATGTGCACTACAATCAACTGCCCCCAGGGCTGGGCAATTGGCAATAACCATAAAAGTGTGCTCGTGTTCTCTTCTCTGCTCTCGGAGTGTGGGGAGGGTGACACTTTACACCCGCTACCCATAGGTTAGACGGGTGTTATACCCTAACAGTAAATGCATAAGGAGACGTCTCCGACCCCGAGATCTGAGAGACCATAAGAGCTAAAGACATCAAACTTGGTGACAGTACACGAATATGTCATGAACAGATCAAGCTAATTTAATCATTCAGGCACGTCTTTTTTCAGACTCCCAAATCGAAAAATACGAATAGTAGAGTCGCTAGTTTCGGTATCCATATTTATAAATATGGTCTAAATGATTTCTGGAAATTTGGTTGTTCAAAAGGCAAAAATATATAGGACAGAATGTATGTTAGCTTTATATTGTTTTTTATGTATACAACAAATATAATTTTCTGTATATATTTCAACATAAATATGTATTTTTATGTTAATTTTTGTGCATCACGGTTTTAATGTTCTCTTCAAATGGGTGGCGGGTATCTCGCAGTCGAGCACTCTCGACTCCAGCTGCCCAACTTGTTTTTGTGGTGGTGGGCTGGCACTTGTGTGTGAGTGCAGAAGGGCAATCGAGCGCGATAAGCCTGCCTTCCTCCACCTACTATTGATGGGCAATTAAAAATTAAAATCAAACGATTGAAATCGATACTGCAATTGAGCATCTTCTGAGCTATCGATCAACCGTTAATTGGCCGCAAACTCACCCTTTGACCAGGTGACGGTTGCGATTCAATAAAAAAATTGTCAGCTGTCAAAAAGTTATTGAGCGATTGCCAGAAATGCATCAAGTCACGCCGCTGATCCGAAAAAATTGGAGAATCTGAAAAGTCATGCCAAGTCCATTTCGATTGCAATCAAATCTCATTTTATCTGCCCAGTGCAATTTGCTGCGAGTGTCATCATTCCATCATCCATTTCATCTCCGATCCCAGCCCGAGTGTGCACTTTTAAGTGCTTCGCATGTCCTTCCTGGGCGCACTTCACTTTGAGTGATGTGACAAATGTGCGCACAAGCCGCAAAGTGCTTCAACAGAGTCGTCGTCGTATCTGCCACGTCGAGGGGCAATTTACCGCTGCAAAACTGGTTTTTACAATTTACACTTAAATGCATTTAAATCATTTTGTAATAAGCCCACGAAATTTAAATGGAAATGTCATTAATTACTTGCGGCGCCACAGAGTTCCTGAAAATGTTTTATTTTATTCTGTTTTAAAAAAACAATCACAACAAAGTTTCCCCCAAGCTCAACCCTCTTTCTGTCCCCTGCTTCGTCAACCCGACACCGCCACAATGGCATAACAAATTTGGCGTGTACTATATAATTATCAGCTTGGGTCAGTGGGCAAGTTCACAAAGCTATTATAAAAAAATCTGTTTTAATTATAGATTCCCTGGGAAAATCTAAACCATTTGAACATTAGGGGAAATTATTTAAGAAATGAATTTATAGTAATGTTTAGCATTTCTTGAAAATAATAGTAATAATAATCAGTATTTTAAGAAAACAATTAATTGAATGTATAAATTCGAGTTAGTTCTTTTTCTATATATGTACGTAAAAATATAAATGTCTGACTATATTTTGTTGTTGAAGTTCCGTTGTAGAATTTATGCAGTTTATGAGATCACTGTGAACTCAAAGTCAATGACGTCGGCAAGAAAATCAGAGAACTTGAATCGAAGTGAATTTCTTTAACAAAAGCGTTATTCTTATGTTTTTCCTTATGTGGAGTTCCATGTCCAACAACGATACACAGTTTTAAGGAGTCCCTCAAGGGAGTGTTTTCGGTGGCAATTACAACATTGTGATTTAGAGCAGCAAATTGGCGCCTGGCCACAATAAAAAGGCGACGCTCAAGCAAACCTATGGGCTGGGCTGGGCTGCCAACTCAGCAAGAGCAAGATGGAGAGATAGAGAGAGAGAGAGAGAAGGTGAAGGGCAGACAATAGTCGCATTAGCACATTAGCATACAGAGTGCTTCGTAGGCGCTCGTCAGCAGCAGCAACAACAATGAAAACGGCGAGAGCAACAACAACTGGAAGTGCAAGACTCGAGGGTCCACTCAAAAGAAACATGCGAAATCTGCGCTGCCGAGAAACACGAGAAGCATTCGTGAGATGCCGAGTGCCAAGTGCCGAGAGCCGAGAGCCGCACGCTGACGAAGTCATCGGCCCTCTCAGCTGTGTGTCTATGTGTGCATGTGTGTGTGTGCGTCGGCGTGTGCATGTGTGTGCGTGTTCGCTCGTGTTTTGGCACATGCAATTCAATGGCGGCTGGCCGCATGAGTCACCAGCACACAAAACACAGTGTCGGCGTCCTTGCTCCACCTGCCACAACGTCGCATTGTTGCCGCATCAGCAGCAGCGCCAGCAGCGGGGTTAGTTGGAATCCAGTTGCCATTTTGTGCTTCTCTAATTCTATTTTCTAATTTCAGTGTTGTTTTGTTAGGCCGACGGAGCTGCAGCAGCCACAGGAGCAGCCGCTGCCCGCCGCCACAGCACAGCACAGCACAACGCACAGCAATGTCTCAGCCATAAGCTCTGCACTCAACAACAACAACCACCAACAACCACAGCAACAACAACAACAAGCACTATAAACAACAACTGGAATTTTTTCGGGTGCTGCCATGTCCCATTTGCTGAGGCGCACCAAGAAGTCCTGTCTCAAGGTGAGCGTCGAGCGTCGAGTACAATCGATAAAAAATCGTTAGCAAACTTAAAATAACTGCGCGATGGCGACACTTAATTGCGCAGTGAACAGAATGTGCTTTTGTTTTATATTTACTTGCCGCTGTTTTTCCCGTTGCAGCTGCTGCGCAAAATATCCACATCAAAGCAACTGTTTGTGCAGCGCCTGGACGAGGACGTGGAAGATGAGGACGAGGAGGAGGTCGACGACGACGAGGAGGCGGAGCAGCAAGTGCAACAAATGAGCTGCAGCTTGAGTGCGGCAAACGATAAGCAATACAGCCTGTGCCACCTGCAACAGCAACAGCAACAGCAACAGCAACCGCAACCGCAACAGAACCAGAGTAACCCACAACCATCCGTCCAACGCCTACGCCTGGAGTACGCCTGCGAGGCGGCAATGCTGGAGGAAGAGCAGTCGGAGCAACCGTCGCAGCCATCGCTGGACATCAAGTTCGACTTGATGCACTACAAGGAGAACGTGCGCTATCTGCGCCACACGCCCTCCAACTCTAGCCTGGATCTGCAGCTGGAGCAGCAGCCGCAGCCGCAGCAGCAGCAGGCGAAGCAACAACAGCAGCCCAGGGATGTTCCCGCTACACGCGCCTGCAGCGTCAGCGTGGGCTCCAAGTTCGATGGCAACTATCACAATGTGATCATCACGGAGCAGCCGCCCAACGACGACTATCCGATCGTCAAGTGGGACATCAACGGCAACTCGTTGGACGAGGAGCACTTCGATCTGCGCCAGCACTGGGACGCCTTCGACAATCGCTGGCGGCAGCTGCAGTCGGCGCAGAGCAAACGCCTGGGCAGCGCTCAGTCGCAGAGATCGAGTCATCATTCCAGCTCGTGCACCCTCGAGACCTGGATCGATGATGCCGAGCTGGGACTGTGCGATGACTCGCAGAATTTACTGCAACCCAACAACAAGAACAACAACAACAACAACTGTAACCATTGCCTTAAGAGTTTCTGAGGATTGCGAATAGCGATTGTGCAAAAAGTATTTCCCGCAACAAGAAGAAAAGCATGTTAACAAAATCAATAATCGGAATTTTCTCTGCGCCCGCTCGACGTTAGTTTTTCTAAGAGAACTTTCCATTTTTTGAAAATTATACGGTCTATTTTGAAGCGAATCCAGAAAAGGTTTCATTTTGGGTGGGATTATTGCAAAATATTTACGATTCTAAAATTGGTAGTCAACTGAAAAATCATGAAATCTTCTTCGGATAAATTTATTACATCGTTAGTTTCATTTGTCGATGATAACATATTTTAATTTTAATTTAATATAATATTTAAATTGGATTTAATTTGAATTTTGTAACTATTGTGATACTGTAACAAAAATATTTTGGCTGTGTTTTTCAAATTATATTATATAAAAGTTTAAGTAATTACCATTGCATCAATTCATTACTATATAAGTTTTATAATTTTCTCAACTAAACTTAAACAAAAGTTGAAATATTTTTAATAACTGCTATTAGGCTATTTTTTATTATAAATTTACTTTCTCTTAGCTCGTGAAACGTTTTCTTTAAGTGAACTTTTTCGTTCTTAAGAACCTTTTTTGTTTTTGAATTACACGGTCTAATTTAAAGAGAATGTTCCATTTCAACATTGGGTGGGATTACAAATGGCAGTCAAGGCAATTTTCATTATTTGAAAATTGGTAACAAAAGCCCATTAAAAAACAACAACGTAGAACGAACCGTCTCGTGCTCCGTCTCGACATGCATTAAATGCACTTCAAACGATTTGGTCTGCGCTTTTTGTTGCTGCCTTCCATATAACATAGTCATAGCCACAGCCACAGCCGTGTATTCCGGGCGGTATTCTCTCCATGTCATAGTGCTAGACGGTCGCACGACCCGCACGTGCTGAACATGCGTGAGAATCGCAGAACCTTTGGCTTTCCCACGAGCCATTTCTCACTGTCGCTCTGGCCGTCGAGCCTTTCGCCCTGGCGATGGTGTTGTTGGTGGTGGTGCTCGACGCTCGACGCTCGACGCTCGACAACTGCCTTAAGGGTGAGTTATTGCCACAACACGCTGCGCTACCACAACAAGCACAACTACAACAATTATATTGCTCTCCCACACGGGGCATGGCCTTGTAACCTGAACGACCGCTCAAATGAAAACCACTTTTCTTAATTTTTATTCGACATCTGAAATCGATAGCATGCGGAGTTTGGAGTGCGCTGCCCACGAAACATTGCGCATACGTAGTGTGGTTCCACTAGAGGCGAATAAGAATTAAGCAGCTATTTTTATAAAAATACTAGAAGACTTAACTCGCAAATAAACATTAATAACACAGCGTAATTAAATTAATTTAATACAAAACCATTAATTAAATTAATACAAAACCATTTTTTTGCAAATTGCTTATATTGATTCTACTTTATTCCTACAGGCTTTTTATGCCAATTATGATGCATGATTTAATACAGTTTGAGTAGGAATTTAAAATATAAAATCCCAATCCCAATGAACTGCTATTTTATTGAACTGGCTTAATAATTTACATAGATTTCAAATTGAGTGTCTTAAACTATTGATAATTGATTAATCTTACTTTCAAATTTCTTATTGCTGTCGTTAGATTATTTTTGTTGATTATTATATTCAATTTTAAAATTACAACTTCACTTTTGGTATGATCTATTTTCTTTCCAACAGATTTAACAAATATGAATCTCTTTGGTGATACATTTCCGAATAATTCAAGTGCTTTTAAAAGAGAATACTACAAAATGTATGATAAACTGTGCTTATACAATTATTACATGATTTTGATCATTGAAATGTAGGCGCCACCGCATTGAAATATATTCAAAGATAAAGACGACAACACTCAGAGACAAACTAATCGCTAATAATTGAAAGGTGAATTTGAAGAATTCCAGAGACAATGGTATATCAATTGGAGGTTCGTAAGGAAGTTGTTTGATCAAGTTGGCTTTCTTCATCTGTTCCAATCCCATTCGCATCCACTTCTCGGCGAGTCCTGTCTCAGTTGTCTGTCTAACGAAGTGATTCAATTTATATGTTAAAGGCAACCTCGGACGAACAGAAAGTCCCAGATAATGCGGTACACTACACAAGGGCTCGGATGCCAATTTCAATTTGGGTTGTCGAAGACGTTTTTGGGCAAACTCGTATTGAACCCATTGATGAGTCGGCACAATATAGACGAAGCTATCATCGAAAGATTTCAAGTGATGATCTTGTGTCTTCTGATCTACGAAAATCATGTTATTTACTAATTCATTGGGCATTGTTTTAGATTTAAAGATTTCTGTCATTTGACGATTGGAAACCATGATGCGTAAATCATTTACCAAAAACGAGTCGACATCAACAATTTCAGGCATACAAATCCCAATGGTTATACTAGTTGCTAAGGCTCCGCAAATTATAGACACTAAAAGCAAGTTGTACACCATTATGCTGATCATCATAATCTTTTCAGCTTTTCCCATGCTTTGAGCTACTCGATTCGATAGGGGCTGGAATGCACAAATTCGAAGCGATCTTAAAATAATCAAGTCAAGTGACGTTTTCCGATTTGACAATTTGTTAAACACGACATTAACTACAAAAAAGAATACAAAAAATCCAAATATTGACTTATGTCCAGCAACCTTTAAAAGAAATTTATGCAAATGCACACGGCGTTCAAAGGGCACAACCAAGCAAAATTTGGTTAATTTAATGGAAGGAGAATAATGATCCACTCTAAGCTTCCATTCCATATTCGCACCAATATCAGCTGCAACATTGTCTGTACAATAAATTGAGTTTTCGCGGCACGAAGTGGTACTTGGAATCTGAAGAATCCTCATGGTTCCGTTGACATAGCGCATAAGCTCTGCTATCATAATGCCAGTGTGACCACCAAGGCTTAATCCGCCTCCTGTTAGATCGTGCTGATCCGTCGAATTATACTGAGAATCAGATATATATATTTAAATATATATATATATAGTATACAATTGGAATGAGCTTACCACAAATACGTCTGGAACACTTTGATAGACAGATATATTTATTTGATGACGGTCCATTAGGCCCAGGTTTTGTGGATTAAAGTTACACATTTTCTGTTCCGTAATTTGAAATATTGTCAACTTTGAGATGAATTCATACCCCCAAATCTCATCTTTGACGTAATGATTACAATGCAGTGTTACATAATAAAACTGGTTTGTCCTGCACCATTTAAAAAAGGCTTCCATTTCGGCCGCAGAGATTGGTAAATTATCGCTCGACTTATGTATAAATTGGACAGGAAGATATGGTAGTCTATTCATCGTGTTTATAACTACGTCGAGCACAGGATCGGAAATACCAGTAAAGAAAACTATTGCGTAACTAAGCGAACTAATTAGATTATGCAGTGAATCTGTTTCGGGTCCTGCAATAATCACAGGTCTTCCAAATGTCTCCATTATCCGATGGACGAACGACGGCCCAACTGATTGTCCTTCCTCTGAATCCAAGTTGCCATACATTATAATATTATTAAAACGAAAATACTTATCGTACAACGATAACAAGCGAAATGTAGTCGGATAATCATTGTCACTTTGCACTATAGGATTTATCTGAGCTTCCGCCAAGACCAAAAGGCAACAGAACCAGATGCAGAGACTATTACAATCCATGGCTTCACTTTTTCAACTGATGTCCTTGCAATGCAGTGTAGAGAAATTCAAGTATTGCAAGTCTTGTTTGCGCAGTTATTAGACGACATTACGCTGGAGCTCGAAATTATCCCCAATGTGGCATAATCCAGTTTTATGGTTAGTTACACAAACATAGTCAAAAGTAAGCTATGGAAAGCCCAACATTAGAAACTCTGCAATCTAATTTTATTGCTTTGGTTTAAAGTTTGAATTATATTTAAGGCTGTATTCAATGAAAAAAAAGACTTGTATTATTCGGACTATTCTTTTATCATTTTAAATTGATTCTCCGTCACTACTAGAAATTATGGAATTGTCGTTAAATAATCAAATATAAAAGCTTCAATCTTTCATTTCATTGCTACCTCTATTTTGAGGCCACAATACCGACTTGAATTTTGCAAATAATTTTTCTGTTCCAAATTTCAAATTGATTTTAGAATATGGCAGTTGTCTGTTTGGAAACTAAAACTCTAAGTTACAATGATTAACTGAAAAATTAAAATGAAACAGGTCCAACACCATTAATATGTATCTCTTTAGTGACAAATTTATGATTTATTCAAGTGTAAGAAAAATAAACGGAACAACATTTAATGGTGCTTATACAATTATAACATGATTATTGGGCTTGGAACGTCGATGACACCGCTTAATGATGCATTCAAAGATAAAGACGACAACACACAGAGACAAACTAATGAATAATAATTGAAAGGGTAATATAAAGTATTCCAGGGGTAACGCCTTATGAGTTTGGGGATCGTAGGGAAGTTGTTTAATCAAGTTAGCTTTCTTCATCTGTTCCAATCCCATTCGCATCCATTTCATGGTGAGTCCTGTCTCAGTTGTCTGGCTAACGAAGTGACTTAATTTATTTGTCAAAGGCAACTCCGGACGAACGGAAAGTCCCATAAGTCGCGATACTCCACACAAGGGCTCGGATGCCAGTTTCAATTTGGGTTGTCGAAGACGTTTCTGGGCAAACTCGTATTGAACCCATTTGTCCGACGCAACAATATAGACGTAGCTGTCATTAAGAGATTTCAAGTGCTGATCGCGTATCTTTTGATCTACAAAAATCATGTTATTTAATAATTCCTTGGGCACTGTTTCAGACTTTAAGACAGCTGACATTCGAGAAGTAGACACCATTATACGTAGGTCATTTGCCAAAAACGAGTCGACATCCACGATTTCTGGCATATAAGTTCCTGTGGTGATACTCGTGGTTAGACTACCGCAAATTATGGTTGCCAAAAGCAAATTCAGCATCATTGTGCAGATCATCATAATTTTTTCGGCTATTCTCATTTTTCGCACTATTGTATTCGTTATGGGCTGGGATAAAGATACTTCCAACGTTCGTAAAATAAGCAGATCCAGGGGCATTTTCCAATTAGACAATTTCTTAAGCACTAGATTAGATACAAAGTAGAATGCGAAAATCGCGAACATTGACATATTTGTACACGATTTTGAAATGTAGTCACGAAAATGTATTCGACGTTCGTAGGGCACAACCATGCAGAATTTGGAAATCTTGAACAAAGGACTATAATGTTGCACTTGAGGCTTCCATTCCATATTCGCACCAATATCAGCTGCAACATTGTCTTTACAATAAATTGAGTTTTCGCGGCACGAAGTGGTACTTGGAATCTGAAGAATCCTCATGGTTCCGTTGACATAGCGCATAAGCTCTGCTATCATAATGCCAGTGTGACCACCAAGGCTTAATCCGCCTCCTGTTAGATCGCGCTGATCCGTTGAATTATACTGAAAATTATATAAGTAAATACTATTTGGAATTTATTGACAGCAATTTTGTTATGAGCTTACCACAAATACCTGTGGAATACTTTGATAGACAGATAGAGTTAATTGATGCCGAGACATTCGGCCGTTTTCAGTTGGGTTAAAATGATGTACGTTCAGCTCCGAGAATTGATATTTTTGCAACTTGGAATCGAATTCAAGGTTCCAAATCTCGTGTTTATCGTTGTGGGCACAAGTGAGTGAAACAAAATAAAAATGGTTTGTCCTGCACCATTTAAAAAAGGCTTTCATTTCGGCCGCAGAGATTGGTAAATTGTCGCTCGACTTATGTATAAATTGGACAGGAAGATATGGTAGTCTAGTCATCGTGTTTTTAACTACGTCGAGCACAGGATCGGAAATACCATTAAAGAAAACTATTGCGTAACTAAGCGAACTAATTAGATTATGCAGTGAGTCTGTTTCGGGTCCTGCAATAATCACAGGCCTTCCAAATGTCTCCATTATCTGATGGACGAACGACGGCCCAACTTCCTCTTCAAAGTTGCCATAAATTAGAATGTTTAGATAGTGAAATGTCGAATCGGACATTGATATTAAGCGAAAAGTAGGCGGATAATCATTGTCACTTTGCACTATAGGATTTATCTGAGTTGTTACCAAAGCCAGAAGGCAACAGCACCAGATGCAGAGACTAGCACACTTCATGGTTACACTTTTTCAACTGATGTCCTTGCAATGCAGTTTCAAGTACTGCAAGTCTTGTTTGCACAGTTATTCGATGACATTACGCTGGAACTCTAAATTATCCCCAATGTGACATCAAATACGAGTATATCGCATTGAGTTTTATGGTTAGTTGCAGAAACATAGCCGTAAGCTCTGAAATGTCAACACACTAACGCTTACCAGGAGAGTTTGAGGCAAAATATCATCTGAACATCTGACTGAAGAACATGGCTATATAGACTATAATACAATTGTTAGTTTGTTAAATGTTAGTTCCAGAAATTTCGTCGATGTATGGATAATATAAATGCTTATATCAAAATACAACGCGGACGTAGCTGCGTGTCAATATTAATAATATATATTTTATAACAGTCATACCTTCATTTTCTATTATATTATATTTTTATATAAATTGTTTAAGAGGTGTTTAAATGTTCTATATATATATATAACAAATCGATTTGTAAACAAGATGCATTTGAAATATTTGCTACAAAGCTAATTTATTCTCTACAATATGAATGGATGAAATTAAATTATTTTACGCAATATTTTCTGCATATCAAATGCATATAATGCAATATCGAACTTCCCTAAGTCCTTCACCAGCTACGTCATAAGCAATGCCTAATAATAGTTATTATTGTGAGACAGTTAATTTTGGCAGCATGCGGAAAAGTGAGAAAGCAATTGGAGTTAAGGCAGTAGGTCATAGGTCAACGGCGTTGCGGCACCTGCTCCATAACCTTGAGTCGAAGTCGACCATTGACCTAATAACGAAGGTCAGGTCGCAACGAGCCCAAGGCAAATGCAAACAAGGGGCATGGCAGAGGGGTCGTTGGCACTTGTTGGAGCCGCATGCCGCACACGAGCCGCCGGCAACAACAACGACGACGCTGACGTTGGTCGCGTGCTCCAGTTTCCAGGCAGTGCCTAGCCAACAGGCAACGTGTGGCAACAAGTCAGCGGCGTGGCAAGTGGCGGCCACCAAAAAGACAATGCGACAAGCTGTGGCAAGCGGCCATCGAGAACGCCCACAGCGATGATGCTGCCGCTGTCGTCGCTGCCGCTGCTGCAGCGGCTGCTAAGAGATAAAATCGGCATCGATGACAGCAGTTTGCGATTGCGGATGCGGCCAAGTCAGCAGAGCAATAACAATCATTGAGCTATTTCATTTGCATTGCACCTTGGCAACCAAGTGCAGCAAGTGCGAGTGCGAATGCGACGACCTGACGCACTTGGCCTCCTTGTCGCACTCAGGCAGCAACATTGCCAACAGCAGCATCAACAACAGCAGCAGCAGCAACACTGCGAGAAAAAGACGGAGCCTAATTCGGAAAATCCATTTAACATTTTAATTAATTTAAATAAATATAATTAAATTAAAATAGTAAAGAGAAAAATATAGGATAAATAGTATTTAAATTTTATTTAAAAATACAGCATAATTAAAAAATATCAACAATCAGGTTTATCGAAGTGAACTGTTTGGAATCAGTATTCAGGTTTCATCAACGAAATGGTATGAATAAAATAATCTCAAATAATATAAATATTTAAAAATGCATTCAAAAGAAAACCTTTTTCGAAATAATCTAAAATTAAGATGATCAACGTGAATTATTACAATCAATGCTTTAAGTACAAATATTAGTATCCTTACATTTTTTTTATAGAATAAAAGGCTCTTAAGCTATATATTTTTTTTTAATTTTTGTATTGTATAAAATAGATGTTGTATACAGATTGTCGAAGTGAAGTTTTTGGACAATGCTTAACATTTTTTCTCTCTGTGCATGGCAGCAACAATAGCATCAGCAGCGGCGGCGGCGGCGGCGACAGCGACAATCTCCTTGTTCATTTGTTGGTTTCTCCCTGGCAATGATCGCTGGCACTGGCTGCTGAGCTGCTGAGCTGCTTGCCGCTTGCCACAGTTTTCTACCCCCAGCCAGGCGAAGCGTCGTTGCGGCACGCGCTGCCCTCAAACAAAAAAGGGGGTGGTTGCTGCTGAATCTTATTGGACCGCTGCTGTTGCCGCTGCCGCCGCTGCTGCTGCCGCAGGCGACGGCACAAAAAGGGGTTGAGAGGCTTGGCCAAACGGCGGCCAGAACGTCCGCTAGTCGTGTGCTGGCAAATCAGTCGAACGCCGTTCGCGCACACGATAAGTCACGTGCTCAAAACTAGCTCCAGATACCGCGCAGCAGCAGCAGCAGCAGCAAGTTCAAAATATCGCAGCAACAATATAACAACAGCAAGTTCAACATATTGCAGCAGCAGCAACAAAAGCAAAGCAACTTCAACATTTCGCTGCAACTTCAGTGTCTAGTGACTGTGATCAAGAAAATACAATAAACAACAGAGCAGGCAAATATTTGTCAATTAACGTCAAGCACAGCCAAGTGAACCCACACAATCAAATGGAGCACAATATGCACGTGCAACATGCGCCACCATTGCACCATTGGGGCTACGGTGCCGCTGCCGCAGCAGCGATGCCTGCCACGCCGCAGAGCCACTGGGTGCCGCCGCCGCAGAGCCACAGCCACCAGAGTCATCACAGCCATCACTCGCACAACAGTCTGAAGCGGGCGCTCTCCGAGAGCGACTGCGATGAGCTGTACTCCGAGGAGTCCTCCAAGGAACAGTGCGTATACTTGACACGATTTCTTTGCTTTTGTATTCCTTTCTAAACTCAATTATTTCCTTTAGAATCTCGCCCAGTGAGCCGGGCAGCTGCCAACTGATGAGCCGCAAGAAGCGTCGTGGCGTCATCGAGAAGAAGCGTCGCGATCGCATCAATTCCTCGCTCACCGAACTCAAGCGCCTGGTGCCCTCGGCCTATGAGAAGCAGGGATCCGCCAAACTGGAGAAGGCCGAGATCTTGCAGCTCACCGTCGAGCACCTCAAGAGTCTGCAATCAAAAAGTAAGTAGAAATTCTGGGGAGAATTCTTCAATAGCGATAGATCTGAAAATAATAATAGAACAGCTAGAGTCACTTTTAAGGCCCCTTATTTTCCTATTGAACTCTTTCGCGTCTCTATTAAATAGATCAAGAAAATATTATTTATATTCATTTAGAATATTTTCAATTATTATAGTGACACATAAAATGTTTGACAGAAAATCGAACCAAATCAATTTAGAAAATATTTAATTTCAATGTTCATTATTTCATCTATTAGTTAATCTATTGGTTGTACATTTTATTACTGCTCTTAGCAGTGAATAAGTCATGATAGCTTCTAACCATTTTATTTAAATTAACATTTCTTTTTGAGCTTTTCGAAAGGAAAACCTTTTTTTAATCAATCGTAATTCAACACAAATAATTAAATAATTTTTTAACCAGAATTACAAATTGATTACCGAATAGTTTCTAATTTGAATATAGTATTTTTTTTTCAAATGAAGAATAAATGCTTTTCGAATACAATAATTCTGTATAGCTGAAAAAACAAATGTTTTTCGAAAATAACTTTTCGAAGAGAAAAACAATTTTTAATCAATCTCAATTGAAATCCATCTTAAGCCAGAATTATATATTTATTACTTTCCCAATCGAAGATAGTATTTTTTTTAATGAAAAGCAAATGTTTTTTGATTAGAACTTTTGGAAAAGAACATCATTCTTTTATCAATCGTATTTCAAATCCTTCTTAAGCCAGAATTTTGAATTTATTACCGAATTGTTGCCAAATCGAAGATACTATTTCTTTCAAATCAAAAACAAATGCCAGTCGAACAGAACAATTCTGTATAGTTGATTTTCCCGCACCCTTGGGAAAAGTAGCCCGATTAATTTGCACAAAATATGTGTCGCATTACAATAAAGCTGGCTAAACAGTGTTAACCTGTTGGCTCAAGTGCTGGGAAAAATGCGCAAACAATTGTTGTGTAAATAGGGGAAACAAAAGCCTGGGCCGAGGCCGAGACCGAGGTCCGAGAGAATTCCTAATCTCGGCACTTCCCACGCTGCAAGTTGCAGTGCCAACAATAATTTACCACCATTAACCACCACCCGCTTTTTACACCCCATCCAGCCCACAAACAGACTGGGAATAGTGCCTTACTGGGACAGCTCAGAACTTGAATAGGGGTAGTTTTTTTATGGGCTGCGTCGCGTGGGAACTATCTGAACTCTTATTGACTTTTGCCCTCCATTTGCAGCTCTGGACTCGCTCAACTACGATCCGCAGCGCGTGGCCATGGACTATCACATCATTGGGTTCCGCGAGTGCGCCGCCGAGGTGGCTCGCTACCTGGTCACCATCGAGGGCATGGACATCCAGGATCCGCTGCGTCTGCGCCTCATGTCCCACCTGCAGTACTTCTCCCAGCAGCGCGAGATCTCCGCCACCGGCGGCTACCAGCCCAGCTGTGCGGCGGCGCCGTATCAGGGCTACGGCCCGGCTGCCGGCAGTGCCAGCTCCTACGTGCCCAGCAGCAGCAGCGCCTACATGAACCCGTCGCCGCATCACGTGAGCCGCTCCAGCGTGTCCACAACGAGCGTTTCAGGTGCCGCCGATGCGCTGCCCACCCACGAGCCCAGACCGGAGGCAACCACTCAACAACAGCAGCAGCAGCAGCAGCAACAGCAGCAACATCAGCAACAGGCGCCGCAGCAACCTCAACAGCAGCAGGCGACACAACAACACTACACGCAGGAGCACACAGGACATGCGGAGCAGCCGCAGTCGCAGCAGATTCCCACCTACACGGACCTCAGCAACAGTCACCGCAACGAGGTGCCCACAATCACCGCCGAGAGTCTCAGCTACAGCGCTGCCCCGCATCCGTATCCCGTCAGCAGCAGCCAGGACTACAACAACGCGAGTGCCCTTCAGTATGCGGCTGCCAACGGCGCGAAGCCCTACCGCCCTTGGGGTGCCGAGATGGCCTACTAAGAGGTGCCATTGCACCAACCCAATACGATATCCTCTCAGCGACAACAGCAAACGTGAAGTTCTACCGATTTCTAGTCAGATCAAAGCCGAACAAGTGTGATAGTCTTAAGTTTACTCAACGGGGTCGTCGATTCTGCGCCCCTACCTCTAAACTCATTTTGAGTCCTTAGCTTAAACAAAACTTTTTATACAACTTTACACAAAAAAAAACAATTGAAATATTTAATAGGCATTTATGTAAATAAAACTATTTTTATAATGAAGGATAAACCTGATATTTATTAAGGGGAAAAGTATGGGGATCAGCCAAATGTCTGAAGGAACAAATTTGCTTTATAAAATGTAAATGGAAAATATAACTTATCAAATGTACTATTATCAACATTCGGGTGTAATGACGAGATACAAATGTCCTTTCGCACGAAGTCTTAAGATTCGTAATAACCATATATTTTCTGTTTAGATTGGAGTACAATTTTCTATGCCCATTACGGGATTTGAACCTTCCAACTGAGAGTTTGCCACTCTGGCCAGGCTATGCTATATCATTGAGTGCCAGCCATATTATAATATTTTTTCAAGCTGTGATTAAAGATATGTAGAATAGGTATTTCGGAATAAGTTGGTATCGACGTAGTCTATAAATTTGCATTATCGCAGCATTTAATATTTGAGTTGTGCGTTGATAAAACAGTCAGGAAGTGAATGAAAACGAAATTTTTTTTTATTTCGTAGAATAATTCGGTTACAATCGAGCCCCTTGCTGCTTTGTTGAGCCTAGAATAACATCGAAGATCCGAAACTAACTTGGCAGGTTGTGTTCGGCACAACTCCGTAGAACCCGCTTTTCCTTGGTAAATACATGTATGGCAATATATATCTCTGGCATTCCAAAAATGTAATGGAAAACAAATATTCCCCATTTTTTTCCTACCCAAATATGTATGTTAAATAAATTGCAATTTATGTGTAAAATATGAACTTAGCTGCATACTAATCAAGGCACTGTAAAGTAGAATTCATACTTGCTGCATTAGCTGTTTCATCATCCGTTGAAATACGGGTCTAAATGCTAATATTTCGTTTGAAAGTCGTTGAACTGGAAGACATAATCGCGACTAATAAGCTGCGGCCACTGTGCGCGACCCAAAGCTACCGATGACCATCGACCACTAACCACTAAGCAGTGACCACTGACCATTGGTCACCGGTTCGAACCCGGTTCGTTTATTTGTGTGTTGAGGGGGTCAAGCGTGTGTTTCACGAACATGAAATTTGCATATCAACAAATGCGTTAACTAAAAACATAAAACCCGAATTAGTTAAGCCGTCTCGACGGTTGCTGCATTTTCTAAACATAATTGGGAACAGGCTACAAGATGCAAAGGGTAGCAAAATCCCCACCCAACCCCTAAGGAACAACTACAAAACCACAAATGGGAATTTTCCAATTGACTTGCTAGCAAAAAGGAACAAGAAAGCTTCACCTAAAATTTCATCAGCATATGAACATTAAAAGTGGTTTTACAATCTCTTAAATTGGACTAATAAGGACATTATTAAATTGAAATTAATAAAAATTAAATTAAATCTGTGACATCAAATAATCAATTGTAATCAAATTTGAATAAATAATAAAATTTGGTTTAAATCTACGAAATTAAATTACAAATGCCAAAGAAATTCGAGTATCAACACAATGAGCAATCAATTAAGGTTGCTATATGCGACTATGATACACTTGATATGCGATTTTAATATCTAAATTTAAAGATACCAATTTTGTCATCAATAAATTTAGTCACAAAAATCTGGGACACGCGTATAACGTCCTAGCTGTTGATGCTAATCAAAACTATGAAAGATTCTTCAATGTCACAAAATCGTTATCTCTAATGCCATATGGATAAAGGGTATCAAAATATGTAATAAGCGTTTCCGTATCAACATACGAATGCCGAATAGCAAGTACCGACTATAACAACCCCTAAGAGAAGCCCTGTACCATGTTCCATGTTTCCACGTTGAAGTGAAACAATCTTTTGCGCATTAATTCAACTTGCCGGTTAAACATAAATGTTTTCAATATTTATATGTCGTTACCAGGGCTGGGCGCGCTGTGATGTGAGAGACTTTTAGACTTTGACTTCCCACGCAGCCCAATGCCACCCCATTTATAAAAGTCCTGCTGCAATTGTGTTAAAATCAACGAATGCTCGTCGAGGGGTGGCCCAGAGATCATCGTCAACACCATCACGTAATACACACGTCAAAACTTCCAATTAGAGACAATCATTCTGCTACGGGATAGCATGTGCTCTATAGGGTTGTTTTTTCGTCCGACTTTCGAGATTTGCGTACAAAAACACAAGCACAACCAAAAATCGGACTCATTTCTTGGACTACACTCGGGGAACGAACAACAACAGCAACATGGGAACGGGGTGGAGTTGGACCTGCTTGAATGGTTTATTTTTATTGCGGTTCGATTTAATTAAGTGGAATATTATGTGATTTTTTGAATGGGTTTTCGTGTTAAAGCTGCCCGAAATTTCCATATACGCATAATTTAATCGCATATTGACACTTGTTTTGTCAGCATTTGCATTGTCTGTTTTACGACATTATTGGCAATTGCAGCTGCCCACATCCGGAAGAGGAATAATATATATACATATGTTGTGCAGCATAGTCAACTCTAACATTATTTCCAGCTGTATAAATAGCCGAAAATGGCTAAAGTTCTTACAAACTATGATATGAGGTGTAAACATATAAATATGTATATAGTGCGATGTACTAAACTGAACTGTGTGATACGAATTTCTTAAAGTGCTTAAATAAAATTGGAAAAAATACAACAAATAAAACCGGTATCTGTTTTGTATATTATCCTGTCAAAATTGTATGCAATGGAAATTGAAAGTTTCAAATTTGAGAGTGTTGTCCACAAATCTCAAAAGCCCGAAAGAATCTAAAGCAAATTGAAAAAAAGATATATAGATAAATAACGAAAGCCTGGCAACCGCTTTATTACTTTAAACAAAATATTAAAATTGACAACAATGATGAGAGAAAGATATATATGTATGTTAGATAGTTTAGTTATGTTGCAAATTGGCTGGATATAAGCTGAAAAAATGATTATGAATCTACAGTACTATGTATTAGAATTTGTAATACAAAATACATTGTTAAAATTTAACAAAATTTAGAAAAGTACAACCAATTAAACCGTTACTCAATTTTTGTTTTAATCTTTTAACATTTTGGGCATTCAAAATTACACGTTTCGAAGTGTCTTCAACAAGTATATAACCAAAATAGGGAGATTGAAAAAAGCTAGATAGCTATAGCTAAAAAAAAGAACGCCTGGCTGTTTTCGTTTTTCAAAATGTCCAAATTGGCAGCACTGATGAGAGCTGACTGAACAACAACACTGACGTGTCCTTGCTCGTGTTGTTGTTTCAAATGGTGCATGTCCTAGATGCCTCGTTGACTCATTGTGCATTTGCCTAAACGTTATTAATGTGCAGCATCATCATAATAATCAACAATTTCGGCACTTTTACTCGAAACACGTGTGACACACAAACAAACGCACTCTGGATGCGCCATATGCTAACACGAATTCGATTATCAGATCACACACACACACACACACAAACAAACACACACACAGACAATCTGTTAGGGAAGAGAGCAGAGCGCAGCGAGAGACATTTCGATAAGTTTGTTTAGTTATCGCTGCCGAAAGAGCACGAAAAACTGTTTTGATTTTGTTTGTGGATATTTTTAATTATAAATTAGTAGTAAATGTGTATTGCGCACGCCGGTCATCGCACATTTTATTATTTGTTTTTATTGTCGACTAAGCGTCACGCGCACAATTTGGCCAACAATACGAGTGTGTAGCACAGTGTGATGTAATGCGAGTTTCCCCAACAATTATGTGAAGTTACGTCTCGAATCAATGTGGACGAGGAGGCTGACGTTGAGGCTGGGCCAGGGAGTTGTCAAGGCTATGGACATGTCACGATGCAGCTGCCTGCGGCGTAAGTGCAACACAGGACACAACACAACAACAATAACACACGGAATACATTAGCTTAGAAGTTTTATATTATGGACAACAAATTGAGACTTAATCAATGCCACGGCACCTGGTTGCCAATGGTGCCCTTCTTGTAGAACTTGGCGGTGGCTGATGCGGTGGTCGCCAGCGTCGGCGTCGTCGGATTTGGTTCATATGTCGGTCCGCTGCCCTCTGCCTTCAACACAGCAGCGCATTTCCACTGGCGGGTGTAATTCATGCGCCAAATGCGCACGCAGCCATCGTCGCCGGTGGAGATCAGCATGGTGGCCAGCATGTTCCAGCAGACGCGCCAAACGGGGCAGTTGTGCTCGCTGAACTTGAGCGTCTGCAGCTCCAACTTGGAATTACCCGTCGAGTCACTGCAAAACAATAGATAGTTAATAGACAGTTTAGAGGACAGCTGGGCGGGCTTACGTTACGCCGCGTATGTTGACAATGTAGAGATCCTTGCTGGCCACGGCCAGCATGTGGAAGGTGCGTCCAGCGTTGGGCGCGAAGGCCACATCGGTAACCGGATCTGTGATATCGTTAACAGTCTCGATTTTGACGCACTTGCGAGCGTTCTCGCTGTACGCGAAGAGGAACACTTTGCCCGTCGGTGTGGCAGATTCATCGCTGCCCGCCTGCAAACACAAAATAAAGTTTTATTCAATCCGCATCTCTTGGAAACTTGGCAACTTACGGCGAGCAGCTGAGTGACCATGTAGGTGGAGGTGTTCCAGGACAGGCAGCTCAACGACAGCTTGTTGGCAATCTCGTGCTGCACCGGCCACTGTGACAGGTTCATTATGTCCGGCGCCTCGTAGATGCGTATGATGCCATCCGCCGAGGCGGTGGCCAAAAGCAATCCCAGATATTTGGGCGCAAACTCCACGTCTGTGACGCTGGTGCGTGAATCTACCAGCGTTGTGCGTCGCACCCAGCGACGAGTGGGCGCACTGCTCGTAGACACCTTGTCGCCCATGACCTCCTCCCAGACGGACGCGGTCCGATCGAAGGAGCAGGTGGCGATGACCTGGCCAAACTCGGGATTGGCCCACGAGACGCGCCATATGGAGCCGGAATGCGCCTTCCAGCTGCTCGTTACCGCCCATCTGCCCTGCTCGTCCTCATCCCATATCTGCAACAGACGCAATTTCATTAACAGACCCAGAAAAAGCGGAGGCTATAAAAACGCATTTACCTTTACTGTTTGGTCGCTGGAGCAGGTAGCCATGCGGCGTCCATAATAGTCGAAGACCACGTCGTGTATGACGTCCTTGTGGTCGGCGATAATGGGCTCCACATCGAACATTGTGCACTTAATTTATTTGTTTGTGAGCAGCAAGCAACAAAAACGCGGCTTTTTCGCAGCCAAATGTTGCCGAATGTTTTGTGTTCAGCTGGTTGTCGTTTGAAATAAGTTGGCAGCTCTATAGCCATCGGAGTTTTGCAACACTTGTGGCCGCTTTCGGGCACAGCTGATATCGACTATCGTTATCGTGGGCTGGCTGAAAGAGAATCGGATTCATATTTACGCGTATATAAAACCACTGATAAAGTTATAAACAATTGCAAATTATGTGCATCAACATAACTGTCACATGCATCAAGTGCTAAAGCTGTGCAGTGCGCATCGTGACGACTGAATTGTGCTGCCACAAAGCGACAAAATCTAACTTTAACCCACCCACAACAAGCAAACAAAACCCAATTGGACAAGAACTTTACTAATTTTATTTAGTGACAAGTCAAAATTGCGAACAAAAAGCGACGTTCGAAGCGCAATACAATGGAGAAGAGTAAGTCAATGGACGGCCGAAGTGTTAATCTAAGCATCGAGTGCACAATTAATGTGCGATTAGTGACTTTTCATACATAAATATGCGCATATGTAAATTGCATTACACGGCGAATGGTCGACGGGTTATTCACCTTTTAAGCACACTCCAAATAACTTGCATAAATCAACTGTGAATTACATTTCTAAATTGTGTATCTGTGTCTGTGTGTGTGTGTGCATTAATTTGTTGTTAATTGAATTTTGCACTTGGCCCAGCATAATTCGTTCAATATGTTTGCTCTCTTTTAGTCGCTCTCTTGCTCTCTTTGTCTTGCTCTCTCTCGCCGCTTGGGCTGACCTTGATTTCTATTGGACTCGCATATCGCGCGATGTCCGCATGACACTGTATGTGTGTGTGTACCTGTGTGTGTGTGCGTGTGTTTGTGTACATGTAATGCTCATGTTATTTAGTTAGAATCGTGTGGTGGGTGGGCGGTGAGGTGGTATCAGAATAATTCATAGTAAAGCGACCGGCTTCAATTACTCAATAGATGGCGCTTAAGTGTGTGTGTGTGAAATTGAAGATGGGGCCTGGAACGCTTGGCTTAGACTTCCAAGCTGATAAGCACAATTCCACAATATCAAATCCCAGACGTCTCGAGTATATAAAACGGCTCACGCGTCTCAAGCTGATAATCCAGCCGATGGCCACGCGCCAAACATGAATAATTCGTCCGCAGCCAGTGATAAGAACCGCAAATTGGTAACTTGCCACTTACCAAAAATATAAATAAATACAAACCAAGTCACAATAAGTATTAATCATAGCCGGCATTTTCCACACTTGTATCTGGCGAACAACAAAAATCGAAAGATGTTTAATGCCTTATCAGCTGGCTGGCTAGAAATTCTTTGATGACTTTAAAAAAACCTCTGCTGACTTTAAAGATGCCTTAGCAGTGTATTCGCGTGTTCTATTTACATTTACAGTACGCCAATCACAAGATAATCAATTTCAGATGCAATCATTTTATTAGCTGCTGCTGCTGACGTGCAGCAATTTGACTTAGCTGTTGTTGTTGTCGTAGTTGCTGCAGTTTCCTTGATTGCGTTCGTAACCCTGAACGATGTCCAGCGAGTGCATCATCAATGTCAAGCAATAAAGATTAACTTTACGTTGCGCAACAACAACAACAATACAACAACCACAGCCTTGACATTGAAAGCGGAGCAGCAAAATTGCGTCTGTGTGTGTGTGTGCGTGCCTGAGAGAGCAACTGATGAGAGAGCAAACTAGACCTGCTGATTGTTATCGATTTATCGCGCAGTTATCGGAGCTTACGCGCCAAGCTACAAAATTGAAATACACCGAAGATTGGCTAAAAGCGCATCAGCTGTAAACAAATAAATAAATAGCTGTTGCTTGCTTTTGTGTGCAGTTAGCAATACATGCTCGTATGTAACCCCAGCTCAGCAGCGGCTGCCTCGACCTGTAAAGCCCTCCAAGCAATTAACATACAAGCACATCAACCTGAGCATAAACACACACGCACACACACACACTTGCACACACCTGGTGCTAAGGCGGCTGCTGCTGCTGCCGACGCCACCGCCATTGTTGCTGCTGCTGCTATTGTCGACGCAGACTTTTGGGCAATTGATACTGATAGTGACAGCGACGTCGACGTCGACACCGACAGCAGCAGCAGACAGCGATAGCGTGCGCCGATTTGTGGAATCGCCTCGGTTGACCAGCAGTCGCATTCCAATCGTCGGTCAATCTGGTAGCAAACGTGCGCAAACTTGTTGCTTCTCCCTCGGTGCGTGGCGCGCGCTTTAACCATAAGCTGTGAATAGCAAATGCAATTTAATTGCCTAATAAACGAAGCAAGCGTGGTAAAAATAATAATAATTTAATAATCGCCTAAAAAGCATGTTTTCTATGTTTATTCTTATCGAAAAATCCACCAATTGAGATTAATTTCCTTAAAATCAGGCGATACAATTAGTTGTGTAGAACTAAAACTTTAAACGGTTGTTGAGTTTTCAAAACGATATTACATTGCATAATGCCAAGAGTTACACAAATCTATATTATATTTCTGGGGTTTTGGTTTTGTGTTGTCTTTGAAAACGCACCCCTGGCACAGTTACATATTGTAATGGTTAATTCGTTGACCTCTTCTATATGCAAAGCTGATTTGCATGCCCACAAAAGCTAGCTCGTGTATTTCTCAAGTCTCTTTCTGTTTCTTTTTGATTGGTTTAAATGTAAATGCGCAGTACTGTGCACCTCTGTTCCGGCCTAAACTTCAATATACCCGCTCACCATGTGCTGGAAGGGTATTATGGGTTACTGGCATCTCTCCTGATAAGCCCAATTCCATTTGTTTGTCTGTCTAGTGGAAATTTTCAACACCTATGCAGATTTGAGATTTTAAATTTGATATTTGTACCCGCAGATTATATTTGTATATGTATTTAAAAAACTCTATTTAACGAATGTTTCATAAAAATTTCAATATGATAGGAAAATTAATTTGGTAGTTGTGAAGAAATTGCTGCGCAGGGTGCAACTGCACCCTTTTTTTTTATTTGATACACTAACCACAAACAAAAAGATATCAGGTATTTATGAGTCGAACATATACAGATATAGCCTTCTTCACTTTATCAATTTTATTTCGTATACTCTTTCTCATTCAAAAAGTAGTAAAAGTACTTTGATGAATTCAAGATAAGTGAAGATTTGAGCACTTTACCATAGATTAGTTTAGTTGCAGTTAAATGTCTGGTCTACGTAACGAACATTAGAATACCCTCTAAGTAAGTGTATAAGGAAAGTGAAAGAGCAATCGAATCTTCATGCATATATGTATGTATGTATGTACATATGGGATCAGCGAGGTTTTGTCATTTTAACTACAATGTAATCAATTGGGAATCATCAATTTAGCTTTAATTTTCAAATCAGTTCCCCTAGGCACT
Organism: Drosophila formosana; assembly: GCA_035045625.1. Lineage (NCBI taxonomy): Eukaryota > Metazoa > Arthropoda > Insecta > Diptera > Drosophilidae > Drosophila > Drosophila formosana. The sequence continues at coordinate 21,714,373 of JAWNOW010000232.1, forward strand.
TCATTCAAAACCTTGGCTTGTACTTCTTATGTAAGCACTGTACTCAGTTGTTGATAAGCGCTGTGGAAAGTGCACAGAGTCTAAAAATACTTATTATTCATTATAATCAGAAATGTTTGCCCTCTGCAAGAGTATCAGAGCTTCACCAAGTTACGTTTTGTAGGTTTTGACGAAACTAGTTTATCGGTATTTATGCATTTAAGTTATATTTTGTGTCGGATTCGCTTTTGGCATACAAATTCGTGGCTAATCAATATTAATGCGCCAATTGGTATTAACCTTTTGAACTCGAATGCCCCGCTGGCCTATTACTAGGTTAATAAATATCAGCTAAGCGACAACACTCACTTACTGTGCATTTTTAGATTTAATTTGGATTTAGCCGATGTTGATCGCATGGTTAATCATTCTGGCGATTATAGCATTCCTACTGAACTTACTCTTTGGTCGCGGAAGCGGCCTCCAAAGACAAAGCTCAGCAATCCCCACTAACCCCAAGAAGAAGAACAGCGATAGCAACAACGATAACTGTAAGAATCGTATTCGTTTATAAACTTATTTTAACTACTTAAACTGAAAAGAAGGGACGGGTCATTGTATTGTTGTTAACCAAAACTAGTTTTTTGTTGTTCACGATGTTTAAGTAATTTTTTGCTGCTCTTTTTTTTTGTTTTTTGATAGACTCCAGCGTTATTGCGGCTACAGCAACATCGTCTTCGTCATCGTCAGCGATAAATACATCAACAAAAAGCACGGATCAGACGACGACAACGGCGACGACGACGCGTTATCCAAAGTCGTGCATCAAGAAAGTGAAATTCTCAAGCGAAAGCCTCAAGTCTGATGTGGATGTTCTCGGCGAGCAATTGAAGGATACCATTTTGACCGATTTGAATCATTTCAACAATAACAACAACAATACTATCGATAACAAATACAACAACAAAATGAGCGAACAGGAGGCAACAACACCAACAGCGACAGCAGAATCAACGGACGCAGCAGACGGCGAGCGTCCCAGTTTTCTGGTAGGTTAACGATGTTGTATATCGCATATAACGATTAAACAAAATAATAATAAATCGGTTTTATGGCGCAGGTGGGTGACGAAATCGATGAAAAGGAGGCCATCGAAGCAGGTGAAGCTGGCGATGAATTTCCGCAGAAATTGCAAAGCGATATTCGTCAAAATGGCGACATTACGGAGCGACGCAAGCGTCTGAGGTTAGTTCCCACCACTAACAAAACACACCACACCAACAACAACAAATGCGGCAGAAATCATTATTAACTAGCAAAACAAATTGAAACTACGTCATTGTTATGGCTGTGTTGCCGACGCCAAACAAATCGCGCGAGTTTCACCGACAGAGACGGCAATATACACAAAAACAACGTGCATCTGATGCCTGCCTTGACTATCATCAAAAAGCTTGCAGAGAGAGCAAAAGCGCATGAGGAGAACACGAGAGCGAGAGAGCACAAAAGCTGTAGTCAGCAGGTGCCGCTGTTGAGTCTTGTGGGAACTGTTGAGTTCTTGTTTGTTTTCATTCATAATAACATCGACAAAACTGTGAAGCCGCCGCTGTCAACAGAGGTCAACTTCTCCGACTACGCTTTCTCTCTCTCTCTTCAACTGCCAAGTTAAAACTCTCTTCTCGTGTGAGAAACGACGACGACATCACACCATCATGCCATCGTCGGTCAGTTTTGAAGCAGTTGCCGTGCCCAACGGACGTGGACGTTGTTGTGTTGTTTGCTAGCCGAAAACATATTGCTCGCGTGTGATTTAATTTTTAGCTTTTGCTGACCTGCTGGCATATTAGATTTTTCTGTATTAGTTTTTAGACGCTTTTCTCATTGTGTTCACGCAACTAGCAGTGAAAGTCAGCATTTTTCATGTTGATTAGTCATAAGTTTGCTTGCATAACCGCTGAAATAACTGTAGTTTGAGACACGGCTTCAAAATCGACACTTTCCACTTTGGACTCGTGAATGATCTTGGCCTTCATTGCATTGCTCAAAATGCTAAAGCGTCGTGCCAGCAAGCGATTTGTACTTGTTGAATCGGGCGAGGAGGCTCAAGGGACGACCCCTGGAATGGCCAATGCCATCGACAATGGCCCACTGACAATACCCCAAATTGTGGCCATCGATCAGTGCAACAATCACGACGAATCCAACTACAGCAGCGGCAGCAACAACAACATCGTCAACAATAATGAGATTAACAATTCGTCATTGCCAGCGACATCGCTGCTGAGTGTTCAGACGACCGGCACATTAAAGTAATTCAGCACTCAAGAATTTACGCATAATTATTTTTATATACTCTATAGACTATGGACTTACGAATGCAAAAAGCGTCCTCTAGCTAAGAGAGCGAACGAAAGAGAGAGAGAGAGAGAGAGAGAGCAGAGTAAACAATGTAAAAGCTTTGTTGGAATTTGATTTTAAACCGGTTTGCCAAAAAGCATACAATTAAGCTGTCTCCTTCTCTCTCTCAACTAACATTGACCCAGACACAGATTGAGATAGAGACAGATACATTTACGTATGTGGAGCATGACCTCAATGGGGATGGGGATGGGGATGGGGGAAGGGGATTTATTATCACACCTGTTGGTTAATTAGTTAATTGAGAAATTGTAAAATGCAACCACTCCCACATCATTTGGCTCATTGCAGACCCAGCATGTCGCGCGGCACCGGCCTCGGTCAGGATCGAGATCAGTATCGCGACTTCCATATCGCCACCACGGAGGAGTTCGTGAAGCGCTTTGGCGGCACGCGGGTCATCAACCGAGTGCTCATCGCTAACAATGGCATTGCGGCGGTCAAGTGCATGCGTTCCATACGCCGCTGGTCCTACGAGATGTTCAAGAACGAGCGCGCCGTGCGCTTTGTGGTTATGGTCACGCCGGAGGATCTGAAGGCCAATGCCGAATACATCAAGATGGCGGACCATTATGTGCCCGTGCCCGGTGGCTCCAACAACAACAACTACGCCAATGTTGAGCTCATTGTAGACATTGCACTTCGCACTCAAGTGCAGGTAACTTAAATTTCTAACGTTATTATTATTTCCGTCGTCGTAGTCGTCGTCGTCGTCGTCGTCGTCGACGACCTCTTCACACACATCGTACGATTTCTGTTTACAAACGTGGCTCTCTCGCTCTACTCAGTATTTGGTACTCGATACTGGTCGAAATTCAAGCTGTAAGCAATGCGAATCGTTCGATTCCCTCCTCCCATAAGAACGCTAACTATCTGCCTGAGCGTGTGTGCGAGGGAGAGAGAGAGGGCGTGTTTGTATGTATGTGTGTGTTTTATGTACACTGTGCTTCAAACTTAAAGTTCTTTATTACACTGAACTTTTGAGCTCACCTTCCTCTTCCTCAATTTGTATTTCGGTTTGAAGCTTTATTATAATACCATATATTGTATAAATATGTATGGCACATTATAATTATACCAATCATTATATATGGTATTTGCGTACTTATAATTTGTACATATATATATATTATATTTTCCTTATTACTAATTTCAAATGGGAAGTACATACTCAATTTATTATTTTTTTTGTATAGAGATAGCGTAGTTGTAAATAACAAATATGTAGATATTTACGTATAATAAACATTGAATAGCAGATTCGTTATTGGTAAGGTCAAACTCTAGAGAGGCAAGTGGGAAAATTAAGACTCTTCATTGAAGAGGAGTGACAAAATACTTGTAATGTCTGCCAATATTATCAGACACTTTTGATAATAATATACATATGTGTTTAACTACAAATTGAAACAAATTAATTATCTGATAGCGCAATATACTTATGTATATTGTTTGTACATATGTATATACTATCATGTTAATCGAATTGACATGAATTGTTACAAGCAAAAATGTTCCTTAAAAATGTTTGTCCCATTAAAAAGATTAAAATTCCATTCCAAATAGAATAATGTAATACTTTTTGCATATGAAGAAAATAGTTCTCTACTATTTTGACCATTCATAAAGATTTAATTATTCTCACGAACGCTTATATTGAATGACTGTTCAAATTGTAAAAATTCCTATAATGAATGTTTATCATGCTTTTAAAAAGTTTATATAGATTTACACTCACCCTCTAAGTATCTCTATTAAATTTCGCTTTTCATTGCAGGCTGTCTGGGCTGGTTGGGGTCATGCCTCCGAGAATCCCAAGCTCCCGGAGCTGCTGCACAAGGAGGGACTTGTGTTTCTGGGTCCCCCCGAGCGTGCAATGTGGGCGCTAGGCGATAAGGTGGCCTCCTCAATCGTGGCCCAAACGGCAGAGATTCCTACGCTGCCCTGGTCTGGTTCCGAGCTGAAGGCCCAGTACAGCGGCAAGAAGATTAAGATATCCAGTGAGCTCTTCGGACGTGGCTGTGTCCAGAATGCGGAGCAGGGACTCGCTGCGGTCGCCAAGATTGGTAAGAATAATTTAACTTCCAAATAGATTGGCCAGTCACTTACCTACTCCCCTTTTAGGTTTCCCTGTGATGATCAAGGCATCCGAAGGTGGCGGCGGCAAGGGCATTCGTCGCGTGGACACCGCCGAGGAGTTCCCGGCACTGTTCCGCCAGGTGCAGGCCGAGGTGCCCGGCTCCCCCATCTTTGTGATGAAGCTGGCGAGTGGCGCACGCCATCTGGAGGTGCAGCTGCTGGCGGATCAGTATGGCAATGCCATCAGTTTGTTTGGACGCGATTGCTCCATTCAGCGTCGCCATCAGAAGATCATCGAAGAAGCTCCGGCAATTGTCGCCCAGCCCGAGGTCTTTGAGGACATGGAGAAGGCTGCCGTTCGTCTGGCCAAGATGGTGGGCTATGTGAGCGCCGGCACCGTGGAGTATTTGTACGATCCCGAGGGCAGATACTTCTTCCTCGAGCTGAATCCTCGCCTGCAGGTCGAGCATCCGTGCACAGAAATGGTGGCCGATGTCAATCTACCCGCCTGTCAGCTGCAAATCGGAATGGGCATTCCTCTCTATCGCCTCAAGGACATTCGTCTGCTGTATGGCGAATCCCCTTGGGGATCGTCGATCATTGACTTTGAAAATCCTCCGAATAAACCGCGTCCCTCCGGACATGTGATTGCCGCTCGCATCACGTCCGAGAATCCCGACGAGGGCTTCAAGCCCAGCTCCGGCACCGTCCAGGAGTTGAACTTCCGGTCGAGCAAGAATGTTTGGGGCTACTTCAGTGTGGCGGCCTCGGGAGGATTGCACGAGTTTGCCGACTCGCAGTTCGGTCATTGCTTCTCCTGGGGCGAGAATCGTCAGCAGGCGCGCGAGAATCTCGTGATTGCACTCAAGGAGTTGTCGATCCGTGGCGACTTCCGCACCACCGTCGAATACCTGATTACGCTGCTCGAGACGAATCGCTTCCTGGACAACAGCATCGACACCGCTTGGCTGGACGCCCTGATTGCAGAGCGCGTGCAGTCGGAGAAGCCTGACATCCTCTTGGGTGTAATGTGCGGCTCGTTGCACATTGCGGATCGCCAGATCACGGAGTCTTTCTCCAGTTTCCAGACTTCGCTCGAGAAGGGCCAGATCCAGGCGGCCAACACGCTCACCAACGTGATCGATGTGGAGCTCATCAATGGCGGCATACGTTACAAGGTGCAGGCAGCGAAGAGCGGCACCAACTCCTATTTCCTGCTGATGAACAACTCGTTCAAGGAGATCGAGGTCCATCGTCTGTCCGACGGTGGATTGCTCATCTCGCTGGAGGGCGCCTCGTACACGACCTACATGAAGGAGGAGGTCGATCGCTACCGCATCGTCATTGGCAATCAGACCTGTGTCTTTGAGAAGGAGAACGATCCATCGTTGTTGCGCAGTCCCTCTGCAGGCAAGCTGATCAACATGATCGTCGAGGACGGCGCCCATGTGGCCAAGGGCCAAGCCTTCGCCGAGATCGAGGTCATGAAGATGGTGATGACGTTGACGTCGCAAGAAGCTGGCACCGTCACCTTTGTGCGACGCCCTGGCGCCGTGCTGGACGCGGGTTCGCTACTGGGACACCTGGAACTGGACGATCCCTCGCTGGTCACCAAAGCACAGCCCTGCAAGAGCCAGTTCCCGCAGCCGGAGAACGCCCCGGTGCCGGAGAAGCTGAATCGCGTGCACAACACGTACAAGAGCATACTGGAGAACACCTTGGCGGGCTACTGTCTGCCGGAGCCGTTTAACGCCCAGCGATTGCGCGACATCATTGAGAAGTTCATGCAGAGCTTGAGGGATCCCTCGTTGCCGCTGCTCGAACTGCAGGAGGTGATTGCCTCCATCTCGGGTCGCATTCCGCTCTCCGTGGAGAAGAAGATCCGCAAACTGATGACGCTCTATGAGCGCAACATCACCAGTGTGCTGGCGCAGTTCCCCTCGCAGCAGATTGCCAGCGTCATCGATAGCCATGCGGCCACCCTGCAGAAGCGTGCCGATCGCGATGTCTTCTTCCTCACCACGCAGAGCATCGTCCAGCTGGTGCAGCGCTACAGGAACGGCATCAGGGGCCGCATGAAGGCGGCAGTCCATGAGCTGCTGCGTCAATACTACGACGTGGAGTCGCAGTTCCAGCACGGACACTACGACAAGTGCGTGGGCCTGGTGCGGGAGCACAACAAGGACGACATGCTGACGGTGGTCAACACCATCTTCTCGCACTCGCAGGTGGCCAAGAAGAATCTGCTGGTCACGCTGCTCATCGACCATCTGTGGGCCAACGAGCCCGGACTCACCGACGAGCTGGCCAACACGCTGAGCGAGTTGACCTCCCTCAATCGTGCCGAGCACTCGCGTGTGGCGCTGCGATCCCGCCAGGTCTTGATTGCCGCCCACCAGCCCGCCTATGAGCTGCGCCACAATCAAATGGAGTCCATCTTCCTGTCCGCTGTGGACATGTATGGCCATGACTTCCATCCCGAGAATCTGCAGCGTTTGATTCTCTCGGAGACCTCCATCTTCGACATACTGCACGACTTCTTCTACCACTCGAATCGCGCCGTCTGCAATGCCGCCCTGGAGGTCTATGTGCGACGCGCCTACACCTCGTATGAGCTGACATGTCTGCAGCATCTGGAACTCTCGGGAGGATTGCCGCTGGTGCACTTCCAGTTCCTGCTGCCCACAGCGCATCCGAATCGTCTGTTCTCGCGCATGAGCTCGCCGGAGGGCTTGGATCATGCCGCTGCCGAGACGCTGGGCAGCTCCTTTGTGCGCACCGGTGCCATTGCGGCCTTCGATTCCTTCGAGCACTTTGAAATGTACTCGGATGAGATTCTGGATCTGCTGGAGGACTTTGTGTCGCCTGCGCTGGTCAGCGCCAAGGTGCTGGAGGCTGTGGAGGCCGTCGACTCGATTTCGGACAGTCGGCACAGCACCTCGATCAACGTGTCGCTCTCGGATCCCATCTCCAGGGCGAATGCTGCCGAGGAGGCCAAGTCCACGGAGCCCATACACATCATCAGCGTGGCGGTGCGGGAGACGGGCGAGATGGACGACGTGCAGATGTCGCAGATCTTTGGCAACTACTGCAAGGAACACAATGAGGAGCTCTTCCAGCGCCGCATTCGTCGCATCACTTTCGCTGCACTGAAGAAGCGTCAGTTCCCCAAGTTCTTCACGTATCGGGCACGCGACAAGTTCGAGGAGGATCGCATCTATCGGCACTTGGAGCCAGCTTCGGCCTTCCATCTGGAGCTGAATCGCATGAAGACCTACGACCTGGAAGCCTTGCCCACGGCCAATCAGAAGATGCATCTGTATCTGGGCAGGGCCAAGGTGTCCAAGGGTCAGGAGGTAACCGACTATCGCTTCTTCATACGCTCCATCATTCGGCACTCGGATCTGATCACCAAGGAGGCCTCATTCGAGTATCTGCAGAACGAGGGCGAACGCGTGCTGCTCGAGGCCATGGATGAGCTGGAGGTGGCCTTCTCGCATCCCCACGCGAAGCGCACCGACTGCAATCACATCTTCCTCAACTTTGTGCCCACTGTGATCATGGATCCCGGCAAGATTGAAGAGTCCGTGACCAAGATGATCATGCGCTACGGTCCCCGCTTGTGGAAGCTGCGCGTGCTGCAGGCTGAGTTGAAGATGGTCATCAGGCAATCGCCGCAGTCGCCCACGCAGGCTGTGCGTCTCTGCATTGCCAACGATTCGGGCTACTTCCTCGACATCTCCATGTACACGGAGCAAACGGAGCCCGAAACCGGCATTGTAAGTTGGCTAAGAATGATATGGATTTGAAGCAACTTATTTATTTATTTACTATTTTTTGTAGATCAAATTCCACGCCTATGGCGACAAGCAGGGATCTCTGCACGGCCATCCCATCTCGACGCCGTACATGACCAAGGACTTCTTGCAGCAGAAGCGCTTCCAGGCGCAGTCGAACGGCACCACCTACGTCTACGATGTGCCCGACATGTTCCGCCAGATGACCGAACGCCACTGGAAGGAGTTCAGCAAGGCGCGCCCCACCGTCGACATTCGCATACCCGACAAGATCCTGCTCGAGTGCAAGGAACTCGTGCTCGAGGGCGACAGTCTGGTGGAGCTGCAGCGTCTGCCCGGCGAGAACAATGTGAGTAACAACCGCAACTAATGCTGGCCAGCATTTAGACTTAAACTATCTCTGTTTGCAGTGTGGCATGGTCGCCTGGCGCATTGTGCTGGCCACGCCCGAGTATCCGGCTGGACGTGAGATCATTGTGATTGCCAACGATCTGACCTATTTGATTGGCTCGTTTGGCATCAAGGAGGACGTGCTGTTCGCCAAGGCGTCGCAGCTGGCGCGTCAGCTGAAGGTGCCGAGGGTAAGTCTCAGCATCAAACTATATTCTCGACTTGCCTTTAACTGTGATCATTTGCGTGCTGCAGATTTACATCTCGGTGAACAGCGGTGCTCGCATTGGACTGGCCGAGGAGGTGAAGGCCATGTTCCGCATTGCATGGGAGGATCCCGAGGAGCCGGACAAGGGCTTCAAGTATCTGTACCTGTCCACCGAGGACTATGCCAAGGTGGCCAACTTGAATTCGGTGCGTGCCATTCTGATCGAGGACGAGGGCGAGCAACGCTACAAGATCACCGACATCATCGGCAAGGACGACGGTCTGGGCGTGGAGAATCTGCGTTACGCTGGCCTCATTGCCGGCGAAACTTCGCAGGCCTACGAGGAGATTGTGACCATTGCCATGGTCACGTGTCGCACCATCGGCATCGGCTCCTACGTGGTGCGTCTGGGTCAGCGCGTCATCCAGATCGACAACTCGCACATTATACTCACAGGCTACGCTGCGCTCAACAAGGTAAGCAAACGATATCTGCTTCAAAGTTACTGTTCCTAATCCTCTGATTATTGCAGCTGCTCGGTCGCAAGGTTTATGCCTCCAATAATCAGCTGGGTGGCGTGCAGATCATGTTCAACAACGGTGTCACGCACAAAACGGAAGCCATCGATCTGGACGGCGTCTACACCATCCTCGACTGGCTCTCCTACATTCCCGCCTACATTGGCTGCGACCTGCCCATCATTCTGCCCAGCGATCGCGTTGATCGCCCCGTCGACTTTATGCCCACCAAGTCACCCTATGATCCTCGCTGGATGCTCGGTGGCCGTGTCAATCCCGTCAATGCCAATGAGTGGGAGAACGGTTTCTTTGATCGCGACTCGTGGAGCGAGATCATGGCACCCTGGGCCAAGACTGTCGTCACGGGCCGCGCTCGCTTGGGCGGCGTGCCAGTTGGCGTCATAGCCGTGGAGACACGCACCGTCGAGGTGGAGATGCCTGCGGATCCCGCCAATTTGGACTCGGAGGCCAAGACGTTGCAACAGGCGGGGCAGGTTTGGTATCCGGACTCGTCGTACAAGACGGCGCAGGCCATCAAGGATTTCGGACGCGAGGAGTTGCCGCTCATTGTGTTTGCCAATTGGCGTGGCTTCTCCGGCGGCATGAAGGACATGTACGAGCAGATTGTCAAATTCGGCGCCTACATTGTCGACGGCCTCAGGGAGTACAAGAAGCCGGTGCTCATCTATTTGCCACCCAATGCCGAGCTCCGTGGCGGCGCCTGGGCGGTGCTTGATTCACTCATCAATCCGCGCTACATGGAAACGTACGCTGATCCAGAGGCTCGCGGCGGCGTGCTCGAGCCGGAGGGCATTGTCGAGATCAAGTACAAAGAGAAGGACCTCATCAAGACCATTTATCGACTGGACGGAACCACAATTGAGGTGAGTTACGGCTTTAATCGCCGTTGGCCTTCAGTTCGATAGGTATCGTAATTAATTTCCTATTTATGAGTGTTTTATATAATACTACTAATCTGAGTTAAACACACTAACTTATTGAGAATATGTTCTCCAATTAGAGAACCCAATTATATTTCTTCTGATTTATTTATTTGTATTTTACAAAAATTCATTACTGAATATTGTCATACTTTTTGCAGCTGAAAAAGGAGCATGACGAGGCTGTCGCTGCTGGTGACAAGGTGCGGGCTGCCCAGGTGGACGAGAAGATCAAGGCTCGCATCTCGGTGCTGATGCACGTCTATCACACCGTCGCCGTTCACTTTGCCGATCTGCACGACACGCCCGAGCGCATGCTCGAGAAGGAATGCATCAGCGAGATTATTCCGTGGCGCGAGTCGCGTCGCATGCTCTACTGGCGCTTGCGCCGTTTGCTCCTCGAGGATGCGTACATCAAAAAGATACTGCGTGCCCAGGATAATCTGTCCGTGGGCCAAGCCAAGCAGATGCTGCGTCGCTGGCTTGTCGAGGACAAGGGTGCCACCGAGGTGAGTTCTCTTCCGTAAAGTATCTACAACTTGTGCTTAATTTTGTGGCTGCTTGCAGGCTTATTTGTGGGACAAGAACGAGGAGATGGTGAACTGGTACCAGGAGCAAACGAATGGTGAATCGATAGTGTCCAGGAATGTCAACTCTGTGCGGCGAGATGCCATTATCTCAACGATATCCAAGATGCTAGAGGTAGTGTAGAGAAAAGTCCTGATTAATGTAATTATTAATATATATTGTGCATCACAGGACTGTCCGGATGTGGCGCTGGACGCTGTCGTTGGTTTGTGCCAAGGACTGACGCCGGTGAATCGGGGCGTCGTCGTGCGGACGCTGGCACAAATGCAACTGAACGAGGAGTCCTCGGCGAATACACAGGGATGACTTTACGCTAACTTTTAAGTGATGATGGTTCAATGAGTCTCCTTAGCTGGATAAGGCAGCCTTTGCTTTTGTAATATACTACGACGGAGCAACTTTTTTGCATTTTGTTTAGTTGAATTGTTTAAATATAATTAGCCTATATCTATATACTATATACATATACATCTATTGTAATAGTCTTTATTTAGTTGGAAGTCAGACACAGCTTTGGCATGGGTAGAACAAAGAGTCCTCTAGTTATTTTGGTAATACGCGCACTCTTCGTATCGATATTAACGAAACAGAAAAAAGAAAAATATATACATACAAACATATATATATATATATATACTATATATATTTATATATAATATACACTGTCTTTCTTTGTATTTGTATTGTATACAAAAGCAAAACTTTCCGCTAGTTTTCTAAGACTTAAAATTGTTTATATACACAGAGATTTTTTGTGAATTGAATTATACGCGTATATAATCTAATATATACGAAAAGAATATTGTGAATATATGTATATGTACATGTTTCATAAAGATGGAATTTATATTTGATATATATTATTTTGTAGTTGTTGTGTTTGTTGTTGCACGATCCATGGGATCAGAGCATTTATTTCTTAAATCCAAAAATGAAATTTACATGTGGAGCAAAATAATTAAATGTTAAACCAGCAGCAGATCAGTTTAATATTAAATGTACGATGAGAAAGTAAGATTAATTTTGGCTATCAAGCCACTCGGGCTCGGCGACGCCAATTTTCTCAATGATGGAATTCACTTGATAGCACAGCGATTGGATTTGACGATCCCATTGGGGCAACAGTTCACGATTCTCGAAGTGCACAATGCCCGATATCTGATCAATGTGCCCATTCATGCGTCCCTCCGTTATCATTTGCGAGGCAATTTTCTCCGCTTTCGCTGCCGGAATGTCCAGCAATGCACCCAACTCCTCGAATGTAATGTTGTTGTACAGCTTGCTGGCGGACAACAAGTTGTGCTCGAAGACAGCACGATCCAGAATGGACGAGCCGTCGGGTGTGGCAGCCTTCTGATGTTCCTGCAGCAGCGCTTCGAACTCCTGCAGTTCGGAGCGCCGGATAATGCGCTCCAGGTACATCTTCTCGAGAATTCCGTAGGCTGGCAAGTGCTGGCAGCGTTCGTCCTTGAAGAGCGTGGCCAGCATGCGAGAACGCTGCTGTCCAGCCGAAGCCAGCACTGTGCAGATGAGCGCCTTTTTCAGTGCCGTCATGCGCTCGCCTTGATCGACGATCTTCCGGTAGGAGAGTTCGTTGTAACGCTGGGCAGCTTCAATGAATTTGCGACGATAATCCAGAACCCGTGCATAGCACACTTTGTAAAGGACCTGCCAGGAAAGTAGAGCTTTAGTAAATGTTATACAGAGCGAACTGTCGATTATTACCTGCAACTCCTCCGAGTTAGTCTCGGCCTGGAGCAGCGAGGCACGATTGATGAACAGCTCCGCCTGCACCGAGTCATTGTCCTCCAGATAGAGACGCGCTATCTTCAAGTAGGTGCCCAGCTTGCACTCCACCGAGTACTGCTTCTGCCCCGTCTCCAGCGGAATGCCCACCAGCACTGTGGCGGCATCGCGCCACTGCTGATTGCGCTCATAGATGTTGGCCAAATGGAAGCGAATGCCGGCCACCTGCTCCTCGAACGAGATGACGCGTGGATGCACACGCTCCAGTGTGAAGTGGGAAAGCTGCTTGGACATGTCGTCAGGCAGCTTGCTCAGCTCGACGCCTACATCGTTGAGGATCTGGCGAGCAATCACCAGGCTGACGTGCTCGTTGACAATGGCCTCGACAAAGAGCTTCAGCGTATCGATCAAATCGTTGCCGGTGTTGGCGAGCACGCTCTTCAGCAGCTGGCGGTATTTGTCCGCCTGGTCCTTGTGTGTGCCAATGAAGTTGGTGAGTCCCATCAGCTGGGAACGCAACGCTGCGGTAGTTATTCCCATAATTAGTCTGCAACTAATTCTGCACTACGACACTAAATATATGAGACAAACTAACAAGTGTTATCGATAATAATCATATGTGCAGCAGTCGATACAACTGGCTGACAGCGGCTGCCTATCGATAACGAGCAGCACTAACATCTGTTACTGCAGTCAATATAAATGCTATCGATAATGGGCTAACATATGTGCAATCGATATAACTTCCTGGAACCCGCCGCGAAGAGACATCGATAGCTGTCGATTGTAAACAAAGCGGCAACTAGTTGGACTGGGCATGGCGTTGTTATTAGCTGGCATAATAAATAAAAAATAAATCGCCTTATCATGGAGGATGAAGACGACAGCATCTATTCCAGTCCCACACCAGTGAGTGCGCATAGCTCGAGTCGCCTTAGATATTGGCAGAGAAATGATGCGAGTGCCGACGGCAGCAAAACGAAATGTGGGACTCCAAAGGGGACCGACAAAGACGCTGATGAGTTTGAACTGCACATGCAGATGCTGTGTGAAGCCGACCGCTTGGATTGCCAGCGTGCGCTAGAGGAACCGCAGCGACCTCGTGTTGTGCCCGCCTCCGAAAATTTTATGTCGCTGCAGTGGCTGCTGGAGAGCCAACAGCTACCGATGGAGGAGATTACAACCGATGCAGAGACGCACAGCACTGCTGTCGATCAGCAGGAAGCAGAAGACCAAGATCCTAGTCAAGTAGGCGAGCATTCCAACATTGTGGACCAGATCCTCCAGGATTTCTGCTCATCGCCTAGCTATTTAGACGATGCTCAACCCACGTACTTTACGCATCCCGATTTCCGTTTCTACAACAAACAAATTCGTACTTATAGTCGACAAAATCGCAAGCAGTTGAATGTTATTCTGGATGATGACGAAGATGAGCGCATGAGTTGCTCCTCGGGTCTGTCGGTACAAGAGGATTTCATCACACAAATGCCAACCACTAAACATTGTAACTTCGATGCGAACAGCTCGCAGATGATTTGCGAGAACCTCTTGAACCTGAGTGCCTTTTTCACCCAAAACCAAGTAAAAAGTTGTAGTAGCATAGATCTGCCACCTGACAGAGTACAAACGGAAGTTATGGCCATGGAAGAGCCTCAAGATGCTGAGGATATACTCAGGGATAATGGCTATTGCATTGGCAACACGGAAGAGTGCAGATTACCGGATGACAACGATGCAATTAAGGCAATAGGTAAGCGAATACCTTTGTGTACTTGCAACTTTTATTAATTTCTAATCTCACCTGCAGCAACTGTTGAATTCAGTCTATTTGATGGCAGTGCTCGCTTGGAAACAACTCACAAATGGGACACACAGCAAGGTGAAAAACTTTTTTTTTAAATTGTCAGCTTTAGTATAACAATTTTTTAAATTGCAGTTGCTAATTTGGCAAAGCCTAATTTGGATTCAACTAGTCGCAAGCCTTCAATAGAAGACCCCAGTGATAGCGAATTCCTTGATGACATTCCATTCAGTGAATGGCAACCCATAGAATTACCAAATACAACAAGCGAGATGCGTAAAGATAATCAACTACAGGAAACAAATGTCTGCGACCAGATAGAAGAGATTCCAATCAGCGAATGGAAACCAATGTTTATACCAGACTCTATTGAGTGTCGCACTATCGAACTGTCAGAGGAACAACAAAATGAGGCTGATCTGAAAGTCAAAGCAGAAGTTACCGAAGTTGAGTTTCGCACTGCTTCAAATAAGACTGTTAAAATGACGGAGGAAATGCGCAAGCAAGCTGCAATGGTGATGGCTGATCTGGAGACAGAAAATTCTAGCCATCAATTGGAGACGTTGCCAGCATTTCGAACTGCCTCTAACAAGACTCTCAAAATGACTGCGGAGATGGAGAAAAGGGCAGCAATGTTGATGGCGGACTTGGATTCGTTGCAAGATCAGGGAAAGGAAGAGAATCCTTGCAATCATCCGGAGACGTTTCCAGCATTTCGAACAGCTTCTAACAAGACGTTAAAACTAACTGAAGAGATGCAGAAAAGGGCAGCAACGTTGATGGCAGATTTGAATTCTAATCCAGTGGCGGAAAATTCACAAACTTTCACTAAAAAGCCAAAATCGGAAATTGACAAACTGCGCATGGAAGAGGAAATCCTTGAAGAGATACCTTTTAGTGAATGGCAGCCTATAGAATTATCTCCAGAAAAGCCAATTGAGACTATAAAGGACGAGAATGATGTAAGCAGTCAGTTAGACATCATTCCATTAAGTGAATGGCAGCCTATGGACATTGCAGATCCTGTTGAATTCCGCACAGCTTCTAACAAGGTAATCGAGATTTCAGAGGACCAACATCAACGGGCCGCCATATTAATGGCTTCTGTGGCAAATGAAATCTGTGATAGAAATGCACCTGCAGAGCAGGTGCTTTCTGAGCAACCGCCTGCTGAACAAGTGCAGTTTCGTACGGCATCTAATAAGGCTCTGGAGATCACAGCAGAGATGCGGCAGAGAGCAGCAATGCTAATGGCTGATTTGGAGGCAGTTCAAGAAGATAGCAATCCACCAGACAAAATTCAGTTGATGAAATGCGAGTCTGAACATATATCACAATCTGTACAATTTCGTTCCGCATCAAACAAAACCATCGAAGTGACGAAGGAGATGCAAAAAGCAGCAGAGAAGCTTTTGGCAGACATTGAAGTGGGGAATAGTGAGATGCCAAGTGGTAATGACAATAAACCAAGTAAAAGTAACAATAGAAGAATTATGGCGATTGCAAAAGATGGCAATGAAATGAAAGCATCACCACCAAACATAGATAGCAAAAGAATACGAAACAATAATTTGCTTTCAAGTGGAGATGGAAACAACATAATTAATGAAAACTACAATAAAACTAGTGAAAATCCTGTAAATACAAATACAGTGATTCCATGTGAAGCTGACCATAACAATACAGACCCGAGAAAACCTTTTCTATCTGAAGCGACGCCACAGCCTCCCAAGCTAGCTGCCCAGTGTAGCTTAACGTTCGAGACGCCGAAATGTACGCCGGAGCTGCAAGTATCCTTGACCCAACTCACAGAGGTTTCCCCCTTGGACAAGGCAACTAAAAGTTCGATAATAACACGGCGCAATCTCTTGTCGCTAAATAAACGACGCAAATTTAAGAAGGATGCGGAAAATGTCGATACTTCGGAAACGCCAATGAGGCAGCGCTTCACTCGAAATGCAACGGCGACGAGCACTCCGCTGCCAAGTCGGCAGGTGCAACGCCAACATCCCCAAGAAGAAGTCCAAAGCATTCAAAAAGATCGCAGATATTCACAGGAGTCGCCACGCGTGCAAAGCAAGCGTATGGGCAAGCGACGAAGTGAAGAAGCCTTATCGCCTATTTATGCACCTACAAATAAAACGCGACGTATCGGCTTAAGTCGCGTTCGTAATAAATCTTCGAACAACATTTGAAAATTCAAATATACGTTACTTTGAAATACGCCCATAACAGTGTTGGGAACGCCATTTTTTCAGTGTGCACTGTGAGCGTGTGGTCGTTAGCCAACACTACCATATGTGAGTTCCAGTCGCTCATTTCACTTCACTTCCAACCAACCATTGGTAAGAAAATGAGTGTAATCTAAAATAATAAACATATAGCTTTAAATCCCAACAACAAAATGTAAATAAACAACACAAATCGGTTATGTATATACAATATAATGCAAATTGAGTGAAAGTTCAACAATTACACGCCAAATGGTGCAACTAAACAATTCTAATGCACTTTGTTTACCTCCGTTGAATAATTCCCACTGGAAGACCCAAATCCAAATACGAGAAAGCAAAACAATCGAGCAATGAAAGCCACTTTGTTGTTTTTTTCAAAATGACAACACGGCAATTGAAGTGGAAACTATTAAATATGGCATATGCCAAAAATTACACATAGTTGCACTCAATTGCTTTCACCTATATTTTCAATTGCAAATACATATGTGCAATTGTATGTATGTAAGTGTGAGTGTTGTGTGTTTGTTTTTGTGTGTATGTGTGTCGTTAGAGTGCAATAGTATAGTACTCGTTATTGTAAATGTCAAGTATTAAACATTAGGCAAATAAACAATGTGTAACCTTTAGTGTAGCATTTTTATCAATAACATTTGAACATTTCTGAATTTGTAATCTTTTGTAGGCGGCCGCCAAGGTCGGTCTTATATTATTGTATCAGAAGCTTCGTGTTCTAACGCTACGCACACCAACACACACACGCATACCCCGCAATCACACACACAGACATTACGCTATATGCGATGCTACGAAATTTGCGACCGCCATTCTGTCAGTGCTGCCAATTTGGCTATTAACAAAAAGTAGTTCTGAAATTATTGTAATATTAGAGATTATTGAATTTAAAGATTTGCGATTTAAGTTAGGATGGTTTAAAAACGAAGTTTACTAGTGCGAATTGATGGAATATTAATTTTATTTTTTTACGGTATATCAGAAATCTCTCTAGAAGAATGTCCATAAATTTGAACGATATCCCGGTTGGTGGTTTAAGAACTTTGTTAACTCGTGGGAATATATGTATGTATGTACATATATGTATAAAGTTAAATTGTATTTTTTTTTACTGAGTATCTCTAGAACAAATTCTGCGAATTTGACAATTCGATTGGCATCACATTATTTAGTGATTAGAGTTAGGGTGGTTTTAAAACTAAGCTAAGTAGGAATAGTATGATTAGATAGAATGATTAATTTTATTTTTTACTGTGTCTCTGAAAGAATCTCTCCACAAATTTGAATGAAATTTGGCCTTTTAATCTGGCTATTTTAAAATACGTATTCCCCTTTGGCAACACTGCATGTAGCAAGTGTATTAGCTAACAGCAGTCTCTCGCCTCTCTCGTTCGCTCTCTGCGAATCCTAAGCGGGGGCTTTATCAGATACAATATTAAAAGCACAAGTAAAGCAATTATAGTTGGAGCACATACAATTGCACTTGTCTGCCATATATGTCCGTATGTATATGTTGGAGAGTTATATATATATTGGGGGGCCTCCAATCAGACCCGATTGTATTTTGTTTCGCTGGCAAAACACAAATCAACAACACACACAGGAAAATTACATTCGTTTCAGCTGAAAACATTTCTGCAGCTCTCTTTTTGTGCCCCAGTTGTGTTTTGTTCTCTTGTGAAAGCTAAAGCCACGTCAGTCAGTGGACATCAACAAACCCACAACCCAACAAATGAGAGATAACATCAGTAATATATACATCGCATTTTCTTATAATACTTTTTGCAGTCTGTGCAGCCGCAGCTGGAAGGAATCCTCCAAAGAAACTCTCTAAAAAATGGCTGATGAATTCGATGGCTGCGAGTGCATCTGGTCGCATGAGCTGGCCATGCAGCGTCTGCTCAATTTCGTAAGTCAATAATGCAACACAAAGGTTCCAAGGAGATCCAAAAATTTCTGGGATTCCCCAGGAATGCACATTGAACTACTGACAGATGGCGACTGAATTTATTTGTTATAACGAGTCGAAAAAATAAGTTTTCTGAATTCATTAAAATAGGAATAATTTGATTAAACTCTTTTAATATAAGTTAAAAGGAATATTATCATTACTCAATTTACCTAAACTTTTGTAGATACGCCAAAACCAGAATGCTTGCACAGACACAGAGTGCATCGATGGTAATCTACATCTGCAAATGAATCAATTTAAAATTTGAACTAATCTCTAATGTTTATTGTGCAGTTAGTGGACGCGTAGCGCAGCCGGCGGCCCAAGGTGCTGGGGACACGGGCAGCAACTTTTCCATTGCTGTGATCTTCATGCTGATCGCCATGTTCATGTACGTGGTGAATCCGAGCACTTGGCGCCAGTACACGAGCAATAAGCCAGTGCGTCGGGACAATAACAATCAGGATGGCTCCCCGCCGCCCCCGCAGCCACCGCCGGCAATCAATTAAACATCTCCAGATCCGATCCATGGCTGTCCTAGTGCTAGAGCTTCGTTACGTTCATAATCAATTTTGCATTTTTGGTTACAATTAAAAAGAAAAACGGGAAATCCATTTAGAGATATTTATGCGATATGCCAGATCCTTGCACCACATAATAATTAACAAAAAAGAGAAAACAGTTTCAAGCAATAGCATGCAATTATAATAAACAAATCAAAAATGAAAAACATTCTCTAATATCCTAAATGTAAAGTGATGTGTTTAGTTCAATTGACGACGCAATCTCTCATTTACTCAAATATCAAATTTTGTACAAACTTACTACAATACAGTTATATATATGTATACTATACTATATATACTTGTAATCGTATATTAGCATATTACATATATTATATAGCATGGTTTTCATGTGCAATATCATATTGAATTGGTGAATAAACTTTGGCTGAATCCAAAACTTAATTAAAATGCTTTATTTACACATTAAAATCTTAGCTTAATCGTCTGCGTTTTGCAGCTTCTCCATTTTGTGGCGCACATTCTTGAGCAGCCCCTTCATTTGCTCGTATTTCCCCGTCGAATCGGGCAGATTTTCAAAGTTGATGACATCGCTGATGCCCGCCTTGAACTTATCGCCCACGGGCAGCTTATCGAACTCAGAAAACTTGAGGATAGGTGTGCCCTGAATGGAGGCCTTAAATATGGCGGGTTTAATAGATGCAGCAGGAGATTCCTCGTCAACTTTAACAACTGCAGCTGGTGATTCCTCTGCACCAGCAGATTCGTCTCCAGCTTTAACAACTACAGCAGATGATTCGTCTTCAGGTTTGGAAGTGCTTAGATTGCTTGTGTTTAGTGATGTGTTGGATTCCAGTTGCTGAAGCAGTTGCTCCTGTTGCGCCCTCAGATCCTCGAGTGTGGGTGACGATCTACGCGGTCTTGTGGTTGAATCTTCTGGATCTGCAGGTGGCGGTGGCGGCGCTGCTAAACCAGATTCAGCTGGCAGAGGAGGCTGCATGGCTTCGTGCGCCTCGTCATCGTCCAGTTCCATGTCCTGCGCTATCGAATTTGTACTATCCTCCAGGTTGGCTTGTGGTGCATTGTGTGGCGTCGGCAGTTCGATGAGCTTCTTGCGTTTGTAGCCCTTGGTAATGTTTTCTCCCAGCGACTTGATAAAATGGCTCTTCAGCTGGTGCTCTTGGAAACGCGGCACATTGTGATGTTGAAAGTCCTGCAGAGAATCACGATTTTAGTACAGAAATAAATGCAAAATGATCAGATTTAATTACATCATAGAACTTGGCGCCGGGCTCCACATTGAAGCCAGGGAAGTCAATTATTTTGTTAACATCATATTTGAAGCTGTCCGCCTCGCCCTCCTCCTCCTCAGGTCCCTGCACTTCCGAGCCCTGCAATGGAAACAATTAGTTACAATGGGTAAGTTTAGGAAGCCACAAATCTTGTCACTCACATCGGCATTGAAGAGCGCAATCCCCGAGCCCTGGACCTTGGCCTCCTCGAGCCAGGCCGGCGGATAGCCCAGCACCCGCATGCGATAGAACATGAAAGGCAGCTCGCCGCGACTGTAGCCCATCGCATGCCGCGTTTTGCTGCTGATCCTGCCCGGCCGGATGTGCGCAAATCGCTGCTCCGTGTCCACATGATAGCGCTCCGCTCGTACGTTCTTCTTGCGCGCTCGCTGGATCCTCGCCTGGTTGCGTGGCCGCGTGCACTCGCGCAGCGAATGGTCTGTACCACCGCAATTGAAGCACGCCGATTGCACCTTGGGTCGAAAGCATTTGTTGGCGGCCTCCGCCTTGAGTCGCTTCCTGTTCGGCGTGTCCTCGTCGAGGACTTCGCTGTGGGTGCGCTTGTACGACGGCACCTGGGCGGCATTCAGTTTGTTCGTCGGCGCCGTGTCAATCATGAACAGGTCCGCGTCGGGCAGTGGCGTCGGCGCCTTGACAAAAGCGCCGATGCTCGTCGTCGTCTCATTGGCCGCGAACACGAATTCGTTGGCGCCAAATGTTTTGTTCAGTCCTCGCAGCAGGCGATCGTGCAGTCTTTCGTAGTCATCCTTATGCCTAAACCTCACCTCGAAGATTGCCGGTTCCGGTTCAACCAATTGCTGTTAACAGAATTGAAGATCAAAACAAGTGAAACTAGTTTTTCATTTGTGTGCTGTACCTCGTTTGTTGTTGTTGTCGTTGTTGTTGATGGAGTGTTTGTTGTTGTTGTTTGTTCTGGGGAGGCGGGCGACGATGAATTTGCGGTTAAGTTGATGACCTCAATATCAGTTTCCTTAACTTCGCCATCTTCAACGTCCGCATCGCTTTCGATTGTTATAACTGAATCGTTAATTTCTATCACACTCGCGTCCATGTTTGTTTTTCTTTTTATAAATAAATACAATACAGAAGAAATATCGATTACACTATCGATGTTTTTAAAATTGGGTTTGCGATGTTTCTTATCGATGTTCTTTTGCAGGGAAATATTAAAATTAATTAATTACAAATGACAAAGTATTATTTATTTTTAAATTAATTACACTCCTTTAACAATTTATTCATGTTTTTGAAGCTGTTTCTGTGACCAACGACAGTAACCAAAATGCGAATTTCCGTCACACGGACCCACTTCATGTGGTATATTTATTTGTAGAGTTTGAAAACGGCGCGTCATTTTGAATAGCGCTGTGCAGTATATTTTATATTTTTATTCTTTTCTAATTCACAAATAACAATACACAAAAGACTGGAATTAAGAATAATTTGAATTAACATTTAAAAACGGCTTTATGCTTGATTCACCAAGATATTGAAGGCAAATTGTTCTTTCTGTAACTGTACAATTTGATGAATTAACAGCTGTACAAATTCAGTACAGTTTGATGTGTACTGTTCTCCAATACTACCGGATTTTCAATTAACTTAAATTAAAAAAAAAAATGTTCAATGAAAACAATTGCTTAAAAACTATAAACAAGTATTTAGTATCTGTTAATATTATTCAATATTTACTAAAATATATATGTTTAATATACTATGTAAAATAATAAGCAGGCATTGCGAATTGCGAGAATATTAAAATATATTTATAAAATTTAACATTATTTTGAAAAATAAGTTGTTGTTGCCAATTGCGATTATTGTGATTCACAGTATTACATGAAAATATGTTAAGTATTTTACGAGTTTCATTTCCGCGATCAGAAATAAAGTCAATCCATTGAACATGCGAGTCAAGTGTTCTTTTGGATTTCATAGATAAGCTCTGGCTAAAGACGCAGCGACGTCATGCCTGATTTAAATCCAGAAAATCGGTGCGCCGTCTGAATGCCAACTGAACAATCGTGTGCTTGGCAACGATCCATGCATAATGTTGCGCAGAATCACAAGCGTCGCGACGCTGCGGCGTATCATAATCATTATTAATTCAACTTACAACTGGGGGAATTCTCAGCAGCAACAACAATCAATAACAAGCAAGAAAAGCGAGCTCCGTCATGACGAGGATCAAATACTCTTGCAAAGAAAGGTCAGTGGAGTAATTGAGACAATTATGATAACAAAATAAACAGACTGTCAAACGCAACTTAAATATATGAGAATATAGTGATAAATTATGTTGGTGTTATTTTTATTTTAATTGGAAAGTATTCTAAAAGAATGATGTAAAGTATTTTCGTTCCAAAAACGTTCATAATTAAGTTATGTCAAATTCAATTATAAATAATAAAATTAAGTATTTGGATTGATGGGAAAACAAAGATAATTGTGATCCCAAATATGTTACACATTTTGCATGAAAATCATCATCATTTACCTTTGTTAGGGTATTAGACTGTGTCTGCTTGTTGTGGAGTTTCGAGTGCTAAAGTAAAATAAAATAAAATGAAATGAATTTGAATAAAAGCGCGCGAAAATCAGGCGACAGTTGTTGCATGCCAATGAATGGCGATGATGATGTTGCAGCCACAACTCGCCATAAATAGCGCGGCATCAGTCATTGGATCCCACATAAGCCATGGATCTGCCCAGGTGTTGTCTACTCTTGCTCCTGGCCGTCGTGGCCAGTGTGCTAGCCACGCCCACTCCCCACAAAGCCAAAGGCGCCGTCTTCTACGTCGATAAGCCAGCGATTCTCGAGAAGCCCACCCAGCTGCTGAGCTCCTTATCATCGAAGTTTAGCAAGCCGAAGCCTGTCTTCATAAAGCCCGTCGTCGTGAAGCCCATTGTGGTGGTCAAGCCAGTTGTTGTTGGCGGCGGCGGAGGAGGTTGGGGAGGAGGCGGTGGCGGAGGTGGAGGTGGCTGGGGAGGCGGCGGTGGAGGCTGGGGAGGCGGCCACGGACATGGACATGGACATGGACACGGCCATCATGGCAAATTCAAGGTCTTCAGCAAGTTTTAGAGAGCACAGCAAATTGTTACAATGAGTGTATATAATATAGATTAAGCAACTTATCATTAAAACAAAACATTGGAAACCGAAAAAACGTTATTTATATTCCTTCAAAATCTTTTTTACAGTATACAAAATTTAAACTTTATTATTGTTTGTAACCAATTCAACACAAACCAGGATCGTAAATAGTTATTATTTGCATTTTTTTCAAATCATAATATAGGCGAGTTGGAATTTACAAATTACAAAAATTCAATTAGAAGGATGATATTTAATAATATTATTCTAATATATTAAAAATTAGTATTTTCAATTTGATTAAATATTGAAGCAAAATAATTCAATATTTTTGTTCCAGAAATAAGTGCAATTTAATCAAGATTTAACGTTTTTAAAATGATAATTATTAATTTGGCCTTTTTCGATTTTGTTCTTAATTTAAATAACATATATTAATATTAACAAAAATAACTGAAAAGCATTAATTTTTCTACTAGGTTTACTTTGTAGAGTTTGTTTTATTTTAGAAGACATCCCATCAATTGAACTTTCTTCTAATTTTCGGTACCTCACGTCTCTAGATTTGTCCGCTATTTTTCAACATTACAATTTCAGCTATTTTGCGGCTATATAGATAGCTTGCAACTGGTGGAAAGTAGCAGCTCTGGATTTATTACATTGCTGGAAAAGTGAAAGGATTACAATGTGTCGAGCATTTCAATAAACCCATATCGACGTGCATAATGAGGCGTCCTTGGCAGCGCCAATTGCTTGTTTAACGACATCCTTTATGGTGTCGCAAATTGATAGGCAACTGGCGAGATGAATAGTCCTGTGCCATCCTGTCCTGTGCTGCGCCGTCCTGCGGTGACTGCGACCATAAACATTGCCACAAGTGATAAGAGAGTGTGTGCATTCTAATCAACCCACTATCATAATCATAATACTAATCGTAATCATAAGCGGAGAGACAAATG
Source organism: Drosophila formosana (assembly GCA_035045625.1). NCBI lineage: Eukaryota > Metazoa > Arthropoda > Insecta > Diptera > Drosophilidae > Drosophila > Drosophila formosana. The sequence goes on from JAWNOW010000232.1 coordinate 21,738,931, forward strand.
CGGTGACGACTACAATCTATAATTTATACAGCTGTCTTGAGGGCGCTTTGTAATCAGAGGCAGAAGCTGAGGCAAAGACGGCATGCAAAAAGAAGACCACAAAAAGTGGTAAAAGAGACGCCCATCAACCCCATCCCACCCCACCCCACCTAAGAAATGGCAACCGAACGAACGTTGCTATATAAGCCGTGGGGACAGAAGCATCACCAAACATTTCGGCACAGTTTGCAGAACCAAACGGAGTTTAATCTACACCAAAGCAGTCTCAACACTCACAGCAGCAGCAAAATGGTGAGTACGAGTGCATACACTGGGAGAAAAATCGAGTCAAAAAGCTGCAGTTGGTGTATTTATTATATAAGAAAAAAGTACATTGGGAAATTTGTAAAACAAATTTCATCTGCGTAGGATTTTCACTAATATAGTCATGCAAATTCATATACTGAGCGCTTACTGTCTCAGAGATCTAGCTTTTCAAACGGACAGTCAGACGAACATAGCTGATTATTTACCTTATGGTTTCTTAGTTATAATATATCTGTGGAAAACCACGGATACCGGGTAAAACTTTTCTACCCATACAGATTACAGATTATTTGTATACAGACTCGGCTTGAATTTAAATAATGTTAAAAGTACATTTATTTAATGTATTGTATTTATTTATTAACATTAATTTCAGACTGAATAATAGCTTAATAAATACTACGTAGCTGGTTGTACCTTCCATTTGTTGTACTCCTTATTTGAATTTGTTAATCTATTTATTTATTTTGTTTATTTACTTAGTGAAATTAGCACAAGGTATTTACATTTACTACCTGAATCCCAACAGGGGTTAAACCTTCGACTACTTGAGCGATCGGGTCACTAAAACATCTCTATATTGCTCTTTAAAATCTCATCAATAGGAGACAAATCAATTCGGTATTTAGTTTTTAACTGTGGATTTCTGCTCACCTAAATTTTGAGGTACAAAAATTGCTTATAGTGCAGTTTTTGGTTTGCTATTTGGCTCGTTGTGTGCATAGATCTGATCACTTCGACTAAGTTCGGATCAGTTAACCACAGTCAGACAGACTGCGAGTTGGCCAATCAGTTGGCGGCTTTGCCAATGCTATTTATAGCGCACATTCAAACGGGTTTACGTATTAAAAAAAATAAAGAAAGAAAAAGGCCAACAACGCGAGCGATCTATAATTGCAATCGGAATGGAAATGGAAATAGAAATAAAACTAGAGATGCGAGAAATCAGATATGCATGGCGAGAGAGTGAAGGGAAGGGCATTTTAAACGAAAAGATCAGATATATTTAAGTGATTATAGTGCAACAGTGAGGCAGTCAGACAGTAAGTATTTTGAACTAAGGCTGCTAATCTATATTTATGTTGGATCGTACGACAGTCAGTCAGTCAGCCAGTCAGCCAGTCAGTCAGTCATTCAGTTAGTTAGTCACATAACTCTCACTAACTAAAAATGTAGCTTTCTTAAATGGCAGCAGTTTTATCTGGTTTGGTTGGTGCCTTAAGTGCCCATCACGGATCAGAGTCACGAATTTAGATACAGCCACAACCACAAGCACAAGCACAACCACAGCGACAGCGACAGCTTTATAGCTATATCGCTATAGCTCGCACTGCAGATCCATATTGCTGTTTGCCGGGTGACCTTTGCCGGTCGTCTGCCCCAGCCTCAGCCGCAGCCTCAGCCCCTGGAAACTGCGGCTTGTGTTTGACGTTTCCTTACAATGTGTGCCTGCCTATTTAGTATTTATAATTTGCGTGTGTGGCGCTCATTTACCCCTAGTATACAAAAGATAATATATATCTTGCTAGGAGAAATTAGTAACAAGAAATATGGCAATTAACTGTCGCCATTGCCGACGGTCGTTAGCAAGTTAGCCAATTGCGCAATCAGTTTACTTATTGAATAATACGCAAATCTCTTTCTGGTCTTGGTCTTGAGCTTGGATTTGAGAGCAGCCTCATTAGCATTATTCCTATTTTCCTCATTGCTCTCTACGTACATATATTGCACTATATAGCGAGCTTGGATAATCGCAGCCACAGATACTCGTAATATTCAGCTAGGTTGTGTCTGGTCAACAGACAACACGTTTGACAGCGTTTGCTTCGAGTTAAATGAATCACACTTGTGCCACATTACAAGTTTGTTGACTCGCTGACGTATACGTAATATATAGCGTATACCGACCACATTTCGTCCACACATTACAAACCAAATATACGAACTGCAGGTCAAAGCGCAAGCGCGCAATGCTCGTAAATCTAATTCACAAACAAAAAAAGGCGTACTATTTATATATAGAATATTTATTTCTACTGTACAATATATCTCATATATGTATGTATATAGTACATACATGTATGACTTTGGCTAGGCAGTGCACGATTATATTTAAGTCCGGGGCAGCGTCGTCGCCGCCCAAAACGGAAACGGGTAATAATTTGCGACGCAGCTCGGGAAAAAAAAAGCTTTACATTTTACACGGAGTGCGACGAGCCTCAAGAGTCGTCCAAACTCGAGGCGGAGGTGCTGCAAGAACTGCCTGGAAAGATACTTTTTACACACGCACAAATGAGAAGCGGCTTCAGTTTGAAATACCCTCTAAAATAGTGTTGCTGCATTAGCGACATTTTCAAGCAATGAACTTTGGCAGTGTATACTTTTAGGTTTATCGCTATCAGTTCATCAATTGCAATCGTTATCGATATGCACTTATTTGCATTGCTAGTATATTTGCCACAAAAAATACCACTGTCAACTCGATTCAAATTTGAATTCCTGCTGCGCCGCAACTGCTAGTCGAGCATGCTCTGCACTCGTGTGCTTTGCTCATTTATGCTCGCGACGCGTTTTATTTTGGTGAGTGCGAGCGAATTACAGTTTACATGCTTCAATTTCAATTTCAATTCGTGCATCTGTGTGCGTGCTGCCAACGCAGTGGCGTAGTTGGCAATGGGGGCGAGGGGCCACGATTGCAATAAATGCTTCGTTCAGTCTTATCGTACATTAGCAAGCTGCCTTTGTCTCGCGCGTGTCTCGCCGCCAATGCATTGACCACACTCGCACACACGTTGAAAGGGGGGACGGCAGACAGCATTGTCTGTCAGACACACACACACACACACAGACTGATGTTGCTCAACTGCATGTGTGTGTGTGTGTGTCTCAATGATCGTCCATGTTCCAGTGCTCTGTGTTCGCTCAGCGAGTCCAACATTTTGTCAATTCATTTTTTGCATTTAGTCTGCTTTCGTTGCTCATGCGGCTTGACATTTGTTGCTTTTGATATTCGAGAAAACAAAAAAAAAAAAAAAAGAATACAACATTTTATAGTCGCGTCTTCGTCGCCTTGGCATCTAGATATATACACACATATATACATAGATATTGGCATATATATACGCAAATGTATATAGTGTACAGCCGATGCTATATGTGTGTCATCAAAACGTATTTGTTTTTGTGCATTGCAGATATTTTGCTCACTTGAATAATATTTACTAAATGTACATAAAGTAAATTGTGCATTTATCAGTTCAGTGACAAACGTGAGAATCGTGCGGCCCTTGGCCAGGGGCGGACTACATTTTGTATCCATGTATGGCGCGTATCAATTATGTGGAAATATATTTACAAAGATACATATGCATGTCTTTGTGTGAGTGTGAGTGAGTGCGTGCGTGTGTGTGTGTTGTGCATATATATGTAAGGCAATTTCGATGCCCTGGCACTGAATGTCACTAAACGCGCCAAGCACTCGCATTGCGTGCGAAATACCCCGCATCCGCCTCTGCCCCCATCCCCATACATATGTTACACCCTGTGAGTGTATTGGTGTATGTGTGTGTGTGCTCTCTTTTGTGCGTGCGTGTGCGTGTGCGTGTGAGTGTAGATCAGCAGCAACCGCACGTCAAACAAACAAACAAACAACAATTCACATTCATTCATTGCGCGTCGGCTTCATTGTGAACGATAACGATTGTGATTGTCGCCGCCGCTGACGCTATTATCGTCAGTTTTGCTACGCACTCGCATCCAGAGAGAGAGCGAGCGGGTGAGAGAGAGAGCAGCAGCAGCAGCAGCAGAAAAAGAGAGAGAGAGTGTGAAATGAAGATGGGATTATGAAAAATACCAAAAGCAAATATACAAATTGCGTGCAGTTGAAACCGTATATAGAAAGTGTTGGTGCTGGTTGTTCAGTTCGGTTTTGTTTTGTTCATTTGTGTTAATCAATTCGTTGGCCACGCCCACATATGCCGCCTAGGCCGCATCAACGCAACGCACACAAAGACCTAACCAAAATCCACACAAAATGGCGATAAATTCAAGCGCCAGAGAAACGCCCAAGCGTAAAGTTTGAAACAACAACCAAATCAAGTGAAAGAAAAAAAAAAAAACAAAACAAAACAACAAAAAAGTCGACGACGAAATTTATGCAACGAAAGTTTTGCCGAAGCCCGCCCAGCAGCAGCAGCAGCAGCAGCAGAGCAGCAGAGCTGCGAAAGAAAGAGAGCGGCCGATAGGCCGATAGGCGATAAGCGCCAACTTGTGTGGCCAAAGAGACCCAACGAAACGAAAACGCGGATCAAACTCGAAAGAAGCGCCTAAGGTAAGCGCAACAGCAACATCTGCCGTCTCCCTCCCACTTCCCCTCTCATGCCGATGCCGATCTCTGGCAATATTTACATATTGTTTGTAGTCCGTCTGTTTGTTTCCTTGTTTGTTTACTTTTATCACACACACCCTTTTTTGTGCATTTGCATTTCGCATGGCAAGTTCAACTTCTGTGTTTGCCTGATTTTTGTATTTATTTATTTGTGCTCTCTGTCCCACTTTGAGGTTATTAACATTGAAACTGAAGTCCAGCGTTGCAGCATTTAATACATTCGTCCCTGTCCCTGTCCCTGTCGCTGCTTCCCATTCCCATTCCCATCTCGTTTATTTACAGCGCCCAAATAACAAATATAACACTTTTCACTTTTGTTGTTCTGCTGCTGCTGTTGCTGTTGCTGTTGTTGTAAAGAAATTGTTACAAGGTCAATTGTTTGTTGTTATATTATTATTGTATTTGCACGGAATAATGCCCGTGTGCTCGAATATATTTCACATCATTTCATTTCCATTCAATTTCCACTACATGACGCAGCGCCTTTGCTACAGGGCGAGAGAGAGAGAGAGAGAGAGAGAGACGCACATACTTTGAGAGCGTTCTCGCTTGTTGTAATTTCCGGTTCCGTTTTACGCGTAATGGGCGCCCATCTGTGTAAAATGTTTGATTGTATTCAATTTAGAGGCATGGGAACATTTTTTTCGCTTCTTGTTTGTAACGAACGAGTTGCAGCTTATCCTCAGTTCAGGCAGCTAAGGAACTGCAATTCTTCAATGTCAGCAGATAAAACTGGTGCGAAAGTTCACTTCCGCTTGGCAGATTTGGATTTGGATTAATATTTATAATGCGCAGATAATTCAGTGATTTACTTAATTTATTGCAGATTTCCCACTGCCATACAGAGTGTTTGACTCTTGAATCTTATTTAAAATTTAAATTTTACAACGGAACTGGGATTTATTTTGCAACAGTTGCAAATTTAAAGACACAAGATTTTAATATGGATTAATACACAAAACTAATTTCCTTTATTTATTACAAATTTCCCATTCTTCCTATTTTGATTTTATTTTACATATTACTATAAGTCTTTATAAGAATTGTGCTTTATCTGACTAACATTTGTGCTAAGAAATTATGCCATAACAGACTTTAGTTTGGTTTGAAATCTATAATACTCAGAATAGATGTAGTTCAAATATGGTATTTTTGATATTCCACGCTCTTCTAGGAATATTGGAAATATTGTGATTTGAATCGCATTTATCATTTCAATGATAAAGAAGTTCCATTTGAATTATGATTAATTTGACGCGATGTTCATTTGAAATTTGCCGCTAATGAAACGATTAATACTTGGAAATGTAGTTCACAAGCGATTACATTAATTTAGTAGATTTTTTGTTCGCACACTTCTGGGAACATCTGGAATAATTAACAATTGTTTCACAATAATTAAAGAGTGTGCTAACGTCATTGCGGGGTTTCTCTCACCCTTACACAGAGCGATGCACAGCATATGAGTCATGTCGTCAATCGGGTCAACTATTCAATCGATGACCATATCTGAAGGCGTGCTGTAATTGGTTTCATTGGTTTCGGTTTGACGCTATTCGTAGTCATAATATCGAATGATGATTTAATTAGTTTAATCGCATACTCGAAATCGTAAAAGTGACGCTGCGATCTATGGAACGGAGTATAAAACTTACCCATGCGGTGTTCTTTACGAGTATAACCCTCATTGGAATCTAATTAATATTTATTACTAGTGCCAGTTTAATTATACATATATTATGATGAGGAGCACACAGAGACAAAAAGACGGCTCCAAAACTCTTTACATACAAAAATTATAGTGTTATATTATTTTGAGTCAAATTTGGGTAAACAATAATTTATTCTTTCTTTTTGGTTATCCCATTTATTGCTTAAATAATTGTACGTGAATTCTGTACGTCAAAACTCAAATTGCTTTAAGTGTTTAATGTAATTTTTGTCCAGCTTAAAATTGTTTTGGAATTTTTCTCTCTGTGTACGTTCTGATGCCCGCCCACATGCAAATCGCATCCACCTGCGACTCGGACTTGATTATGGCAAATATTGTGCGGGTTATCGATTCGTGATCAGCTATATTTATGCCGTTACTGTATGTCTAATTAGCAAGAATTTCATACACGGTCCAAGGCGCGTTCATTTTGTTGGTTTTTAGCCATATGCAATGTTGCTTCCATTTTTAGCCACAAATTGTTGCAGTTCCGGCTGCCAACATCGCACACTCAGCGCGTGTGGTTTTGGCCACTTGTAACTGCCACTGCTCGAGGCACTTTCCATTTGGGAGTATTTTTTTTTCGCTATTGTTGTTATCGATTAACAAATATTTCCCCTCAATTAATTGGTAAATTGGCATGACAATGCGAAATAATATGAAACGGGCATAGCTTTGATTGTACCCTGCACAAATCAAATGACTTGTTTTCTCTTGCACCACACGAGCCTAAATGTATGCTACGATTATTGGAGTACAACAATAAGGATGAATCCTTTATATACAAAAATTTTATTGCTTTTCAATAATTTCAAATGTACTCGATGACAATGCATTCCCGACAGCCCCAATTACAGGGTATTCCAATGGAACTTGCCCGTCACAGTGATTGTAGTTCTGTGGCAATTATATGTTGCAGTAATTGCCGCGATTGGCAATTAATTGCATCAGCAACGCCAAGTAGAAGTCGAAGCCTAGGGGAAATCCACCACAACAGAATCAAACAATACAATACAATGCAATATATATGTTGGATCCTCAGAGAGAGGGGACGCAACAGTTACAGTTACACTCAGTGTTGTTCTGTTTTTTGCCGGCAGCAACAAGTGGCCCAAAGAGCGCAACACTCAGAGAGAGCGAGAGAAAGAGGGAGAGTGAGCGAGAGGCTGCCGCGCAAGAGCATAACAGAGTGTTACATTAACAGCGCTCTGTTAGCCGACAGCAACATGTATCCCAACATGTACCCAAGCTGTGTGCATAGCCATTGAATGAGTTATGTTAGCAGCCAGCAATAAAAATCAATAATGTGCCATGCTGTTGAGTTAACAGAGCCAGCGATTTAACAGGCCGCCGTCGGTCAACAGACGGCAGCCAAATAATGTTGCAGAGGTAAGAGGGTCGCTCTCAGAGTTTCTTACAAAATTCAGTATAAAAAACAAAACCGGATTCCGAGTGCAACAGTTTCAATTTGAACAGCGTGGCGAGCAGGTCGTTTTCGAGAGACAACAAAACTTTTGTGGCATACAGTTAACGAGATATTCTCAGTTTTTCGAAGATCATGTAAGCACGAAGCAACAAGTCGATACGAAAAAAATAATAAAAAATACAAGTGCCAATTGCATTTATGGATCAATTGAAATTAATGTGCAAATTGAAATTAGCAAAAAGATTCTTAGAAAATTGTGAAATAAGCGGCAATTAAAAAATGTTTAAATATAACTTTGGTTTAGCGGGTTTTGTTTTCACAAAATTAAAAATACAAATATTCATATAAAATAATATGGATCAACTTAAATTGATGTGCAAACAAAATATATTCTTAGAAAATGGTTTAATCGGAATGTTTTAAATATAACACCCGTCAAGCGTGTTTTTTGCATTTAACAAACACTTTAAAAAATATTCCAATGCAAATTAAAATGAACAAACAGATTCTTAGAAAATTGTTAAATGAACTGCAATCGAAATTGTTTAAATATAACTCACATTTAGCGTAATTAAGTATAAAAATATTCATATGACACGTTAAATAACGAATGCGCGGGACAGCCTTAAACCACTTTTTGGCCAACAACCGTCGTCGTCGCAACGACAACGGCAACGGCAGCAGCAGTAATTAACGAAATTACACAAAAAGCATAAACAATAAAAATTAAAATAAGTCATAAAACGAAAAACCAAAAAAAAAACACGAAACGCCTATAAAGAGCCCCAAAAAAGTTTATTTCTTTCGAATTGTGTGAACTGTGGAAAAGTACCGCGCTAAAAAACTCGTTGATGTGTTATGATTGTTATTATCATTATTGTTTTTTATATTGTTGTTGGCTGTTGCTGCATCTCAAGTCACGTCAAAAACGAGGACGCACCACGGGAAAGCTGATGATGATACCAAACCATGCAACAACAATAAAAATACCAAACTGCCCAAAATATACCACAATGTCCAAATACCAATTGCTGCTTATCGCGATGCCTTAATCTGTTTGCGCACTGTGCGCAGGTCGCTCTTCAGTCTCTGCAGTTAACGAGAAAGGGACTACCTGCTGTGTGCCTTTCCCTCTCCCTCTGCAGCGTCACAACTCGTCACTGTGTCGTCATCTCATCTCGATCTTGATATCCATAACCAAATCAATGCCGACCGGCATCTCGTTTTTCTCTTCTCTCTCTATGGCTGTGTGTGTGCGTGTGCGTTGCGCCCTTTTCCATTGTTGTTGTTTTCGCATTATGCTGCCACCTTGCACACACACACACACGCGTACTTAACTCTGCACAGGCCACACACACATAGAGGATGACGATGACTTTTTGAAGCCACGTTTCCCTGTGCTTGCTGTTGTTGTTGTTGTACATTTTTGACATTGTTTCTCTTCTTTTTGGCTCTGTTGCCATGAGAGGGTGCGCCAACAGCAGCAGCAGCAACAACAACAACAACACCACCAGCGCAGACAACTTTCGTTGATATTTTGTTGGCGATGATGTCATAAGTTCTTATTGGTGCGTGGAAGGCGAAAGAGCGACTTGAAGGGGGACAAGGATAGGGATACGGACGGTGAACGGGGGGAATGCGACGGAATGGCAATGGAATTATATGAGTTTGTTATTTTGAAACATATCAAGCATTTCCTAGAAATCCTAATTGTTGGCGCGTTTTGCCAATATATGATGTTGTTGTTGCTGGCTGTTGCTGCTTGCAACAGGAAATATATGTACATGTATTATGCTTAAATACAAACACAGTCTGCATTTGTATTTATTTTTTGCACGCAAACACTTCCGACACTTTAAATGCAGCGAGCGAAGCGATCAGACTGGCTAAATAAATCAACATCAGCAATAACCAACAACAGCAATAACAACAACAGCAAGAGCAAAGAGCAAAAGCAGCCATGTGCAATCGCCCTCTCGCACTCACACTCCCACTCCCTTCACACAGCTCCACAGCCGCCTCTGTCTCTGTCAGTCTCTCAGTCGCGCTCGCTCCTTTGCTCTCTTTGCCCACGCTCGCTCACACACGCAGTTGTTGTTGTTGTGTAGCTTTGCTGCACTGCAGTTTGGCCGTTAAAGCGCTCAGTGCATATAAATGATTTTAATCAATGGCGTTGACGTCGACGCTTACGCACACAGTGAAACAAACAGCACTTACCCACACACACACACACACACACACACACACATCATTAATAATAATAAATTAAGAACGTACGATCGTACGAGCGCGCAACAACAAATGTTTGCAATGCGTATTTAGAATTATTGGAATGGGCATATTGGAAGGGCATGACAATTCCACGACAAGACATTCCAATAGCGAAAGCAGCCAGTCGATAACACGCGCACTCATTCGATTAATGGCTATCGCCAATTAATCTGTCACTATTTGACAGCAGCTAGACGATCAGTCGTTCGATCGAGCAACAATATGTGCGAAACAATATTGATAATAACATTAATTCTATTTTCGATTTTCGCTATAGAATAAATAATAAATATAAGCTGCGGCAAACCAACTTAAGAAACAAAATAAAAAAAGCAAACACAAATTCACCAAGCGGAACCCAACAAAAAACTAATCAATCTGTGCTAAACAACTAACGAGTACTTAAGCCAAACAGAAAACCGGCGACAGCAAACACAAGTACTTAAAACACGGTAGTTAAGCGAGCAAACAAATTAGCAGAGATTTTATTTGTACATTTACAACTAATAACAACAACAGAAGCGGACACAACAACCAACAATAAAAACAACAACATCAACACACAAAACAAAAGTATCGCTATGAAGAAGCTGTCACAAAATGTGAGTATCAATCGGGAATCACACAATTGTCTTGAAGGGAGGGGGACGGTTTGATTTTAATTTGAACAGCATGTTGTTCCAAGAAATCCAGCAACATCTGAAATGTGAAATGCATTTTTTCAAGTTCAGCGGCAGAACAAGAAACTCGAAGTGTGGACGTCATTGGGGATCGAATGTGAATGTGGCATGTTAATGAACTTGAAAAGGCCATGATAATGATGAAGTTGCACTTGATGCTGCCACCAGCCACCAGCCACTGTTGCTGATTGAAATTGAAAATTGAACAGGCAAATGTTGTGGAATGAAAGTGCAACGCGCCGCACAATCGAACCAATTGATGCAAAATCAGCTTCTCTGACTTTAAGCATTCACTTTGATTGCTTAAGAAGTCTGCGCGCAAAACGCATATTATTATAACAAGGGGTCTCTTGATCAATGTAGAATTCTCTCTTTCATTTCAATATGCTACAAATATTCATGCAAATCTAAAGGCTTTTTAACTGAGGCTGTATTTAACTATAACGTTTAACGATCTCTCATTCCTAGATGTACAATTTTGTGATGATAAAAATAGAAAAACTGTTTGTTGCAATAATTGCCAATTCCAATCGTCTATAAAGATTATACTAATTTTCAAATTGATAAGACTGCTGCTGACCTTGCATTTTGGCTCCTAGCTTCGATGTCTGTTGTGATCGTTAATTGAAATCGACCATAAATCTTTGCAACACTGATTTGGGCACGCGCTCGACATGACGCCACTCGCTGCCGCCCCCGCTACCTGCAGCTCGACTAATTGAACCGCAATTGTGCCGCACTTAAATGAGTTGAGTTGAGGCGTTCAAAACGATCTTTCCGCTGCTTTTTTTTGTTTGTTGGTTCCTGGCAGGCGGCTATCAAGTGGACTCTGATTGGAAACCAGCGACCGGCAGCACTTTGAGGTTAATGTGTTTGGCCACAAACTCAAGAGAGACACAGAGAAATTGCGATTGCGAGTACATTTGGCACGCTTTGATGTTGCCAATTGAAATATGGCCAGCCATCAGAGCACACACAATGTTCATATGTTTTTCGTATTATTATAAGTACACGATCGTTCGCTATATGTGTGCCACACACACAAACACACACACACACACACGCATACATCATCCAGATGCCAGATGCAGCCTCTGACACTCCCAAAGCTGTTGACTTATTTAGCAGCAGTTCAATGCCCCATAAAAACACGAGTCTGCTTCTCTCATATTTTGGCATTGGCACTCGTACTTATGAACTCTCGGTAATCTTCATAATTCCTCGTATTGTAGTTTTTTTGTTTCTGTCTTGTCGCCATTTTCTCCATTTGGTCTAGTCTGAAGGTCAGAGCGAGATGGCTAGCTTAACGGGCGCTGATCCTCTGTTTTTGGGGCGTTGCCAGGCCGTTGGAATTTAGTACGTTATATTACCTTATCGTCAAATATTGCATGATCTCTTTTTTTTTGTGTTTGAGTTGTAATCATGGCCAGATCAAATCAATTTCAAATTGGCTGATGCAACAGTTTCTTGATTTCAGCATTTGTCTAGTATTTTATTTCTGCCATTGCCATCAACATTTTTATGGTCTGCGCATTAAATTGGCCTTTAATGGCCGTATAACAGCTATTATACTATATATACAAACATATATTTATCTATATATCCATATAGTTATGCTGCCGAGCGAAGCAATTAAGTGATTTTTATTATTTTTATTGTTGTCGTCGTCGTCGCGCTTGGCGTTGTTTTTGTTATTGTTATTGTGGGTCGTAAACATTGAATGCGTTCTTATGTCAGCAGGCAAATTAAATGTTGTAATAAGCCAATAAAAATTAACGAATCAATTGACAAACGGCCATTTAAACTTGCCAAGCAACTGCCGAAAAGGGGGCCTGTCACTCCAACAATCCAACAACAACATCAACAAATGCTGATAAAATGCAACAACAAATTGGCAAACATTGCAACCTAAAGTTTATCGCCAACTCCCCTTTGTAGCCAACTGACAACAACAACAACAACAGGTTACCAAATAAGTCGCACACAATTTACAAATGTTAATGATTGATTTTGTGTCATGTAATCGGCTAGCAAACTAGTTTCCAGTTGCCAGTCATTTTTCAACTTTAATTGACGTCAAGCGATAGACTCTCCTCCCACCTCCCCCCTGGCTGACCAATGTCTTGGCCTTATATAGCCGCACTTGACGCTTAAGCGGCGTCACACATTTCTTCCGTCCTTGGCCGTACGACAACAACAGCAACCGTTGCAGGCGGCATGCGCAACTCACAGATACCCTGTAGCGTTGCCCAAAAGTATGCTATAGCAAATGCGACAGCCTTTAAACTTCAATTGTTCATTTAAAGTCATTTCATCAGGTCGCATGTCTGCTGACAGCCAAACAAAATTACCATGACTCGATATCCAAACGAATCGATTAAATTTCTGTGCAACTCGGAGCAAGGGGCGGGGGAGGGGGCAACACTGGCATTCTTGGAATGCTAACAAACCGCGTGCAGTTGCCATGTTGTTTGTTTGTTTGCCTGCGCTGTTAATTCTTCGTGTTCACACGTTCTATGGCCATTTATTGTAATTGCTTTTATTTGTGTGTGTGTGTGTGTGTGTGTGTGATCGCTTTTGCTTGCCGTGACTCATTTCCATTTCCGCCATTTGCCATTTAGCTTGATATACATATCAAGTGATTATGGCATTTTCATTTTCGATTTGCTATTTGCAGATTTAGGTCGCCGTTTTTTGGCATGCAACTGTTGAACAACCGTTGACAGCGCAGAAAGGAAGTGCGCACACACTGGTCACACTGTAACACATTTGCATTTTTATGTTAGGTGACTGTACAACTGACACTTGCATTAACAGGACATGGCATGCTCATGTTAAGCCGCTGTTAACGTGAACCATTAAATTTGCATGGCGATCTCGCGCGATCGCGATCCAAAATGTTGTCGTTGTCGTTAATCAGCTTACGACTGAATATTGAGTGGGGCCAAAAATAAAACAGCATTTTGTGTGCGGGGAAGTCAAGCTGCGCCTAATGGGCCTATATAGAGTGTGTGTATTGATACTTCACTTAATGCGAATTCAATTCAAAATGCAAACCGAAATGCAATATCAATAAAAGCGGGCGCAAAACGTAATGATGTGATTTATATGCATTTTAAAACAAACAACACAGCAGAAATTGGCACAATCAGCGGCTAAAGCTTCAAATATATTGTACATGCTGTATATGCACATACATTTGCAAATAATTTCCTCAATGAACTTGTTTCATTTTATAAATACATACAAACATCCCCTACAGTACAAAGTAGCGAAATCACTTTGTCCTGGGTCCCTGACAAATGTCACCACCTCGCACACCACCAACGCTCTAGTCCGTGGCTATCCACGAAGTAGATAGTGCGTTGCTTGTACAATGGGGACAATCGTCGTCAGTTTTACAGCGAAACCTGTGACACGCTTCCATCTCGCTCTGCCTCGCAGCAGTATTCGAAACTCGTATTCGTATTTGTCAGATTATTCATTTGAAAAAAATAAACTGAACAAAATAAACAGCAAGCTAGTGAAAACCAGTTTTCAATTCTCCATGTTAACTGCTCAAATTGTTTTGCTTTCAATTAAACTAATAAAATGCCAATTGTTGCGTGTGTGTGTGTGTGTGTGTGTGTGTGTGTGTTGTGTCGCCTAACTGGCTGGCAAAACTGAATTCCATTATCTAGGCCTAATACCGAATGCACAACGCGGCGTATGCGTAATAAGAACGATTTGCAAAAAAAAAAAAAAAAAAAAACCTGTAATTTATATAAATGCGATTTGTTGTGGTCATCAACGTTAGCAGAATCGGTTCCAGTTCCAGTTCGAGTTGCAGTTCAATTAGTTCCACTTTCAGTTGCGGCCGCTTCAATGCGATGCATTTAAATCGCTCAACTAGTTTGTTTGATGCCGCTGCCTCGTTACCGTAATTGATCCACTTAATTGGTTATTCATGTGCTGCACTGCGCTGCGCTGCAGGACAGGACTAATGGCCAACTCTCTTCGCGCTGGTTCACAACGAAGAAACGAGAAAAAAAGAGTGCTTGTCAAGTGATTTTATAATGCACATCACGTATACGCCTGGGTGTTCCGCTCTGCATCTATAATCACACACACACGCGCACCCGCACACAGACATGCACTTGCATGCATAACTTGGCTGGGTTCGGCTCGAGTCGCTTGGCTAGCCACAACAACAACCACGACGACGACGACAGCGATGCCTCAACAGCGATGCCAGACTTGCTGTCGTCGCCGCCTCTCACAAATGTTGTTGCTAGCATTTGTGCGTGTGTGTGTGTGTGTCTGATAAGAAAAAGACAACAGCAGCAGCAGCAGCAACAGCTACGACAGCAGCAGCAGCGACGACGGCAGCAACAGTTGTCTGTTGAGTGGCAACAGTTTTGCGATCTTCAGTTTTATTTTTGTTGCCAACAAAGTTGATTGCTCGCGCGGGTGTTTTGTTTGTTTGCCTCCTCTTCTTGGCTTTCTTAGACAACTCAACTGAACTCGAGTCTCGACATTATAATATTTGTGTGTTGTTTGTGTAATACACAAGTTTCGTCGTCGCGTTGTGTTTGCACATGATTTTCATAACTGTTTAAACAGCATTTTTTTTGTAGGTCTTGCGCTTTACTTGATAGTGATTTGGTTTTCAGCCCAAAAACGCAGCAAGACTTTAAACTTATTTGTATTTCGTATTTGTATCTCGTATTTGTATTTGACTTGACTTGGTCTATTACGAAACGTCCAACTATTAATCTTAATCATACTAATTGGATACAATACGCGCACGAGCAGCGACCAGACAGCAGAGAGATCAATCGCAGAGATCGGCAATTCAATTGACTCGCCATGCAGCAGCAGCAACATCTCTATGAATGTCGCAGCGCAGCTGGAAGCCATAGAAAGGCTCATCAGCATCAGTATCTGTATCAGCAGCAGGCGGTAGGCAAAGTGAGCGAAATTAATACAAACACACACATACACTTGCATACATGAGCTCAGCCGTTAAACGAGCGAGCGACATTCACAACGCTACACAACACATGTGGACAGACGACTAGGTGTGAAATTCTTTAAAGTACTTAAATGGGATTTCGGACACTTAACGTTTCACTTCCACATTTCGATAAGATATCTAGTTTGGAGTAGTTATTAAATTGGAATTATGTTTATATTTAGAAATATTCCATTGAATGACATAATTAAACAGCTTTTGCGTTTCGCTCAGATTACAGATTAGATATTGTGCTCGCATATCAAATAAATGGATATTTTAGTCGAGTCTAATCAAATTTGAGCACTATTTTTAGAAAAAGATTTAAAAAGTATTTGCGTGTTATTATGGGACTCTTTCAGTAACTTAATTTTACTTTGTAATGATAAAATATTATCTAGAGAAGATACATCTTTTAATTTAAATTGTCCTCGCAAAAATAAGATAATTACATTTAATTATTTTAAAATATACCAATTTAATTAATTTTAATCAATACTCTGAAGTCTTATCGAAATTTTAAAACATTAAACGGATCACGTTTGTCCACATTTAAGCTGGCCGCCATTTTCTGAAGTCTCAAATCGATCAAATTTATCGAAATCGAAAATCCAATTTATGCAGTTAAAAAGGTCACACCTATTTCGGTATCCACATGTGTAGTTGGCCGCCATTTTGCCAATGAGTTGCTTTAGTTGTAGTTGCAGTTGTTGTTGTTGCTGCGCTATTAATTTAATGCCAAAGAGAATTTAATGCATATTAAATTGCATATTAAAATACGCTTGCCACAAGGGGAGTCCAGTTTCAGTTGCAGTTGCCACGAAATGCAAATGCCGCATGTCTAGTAAATTAACAGCACCGTTTAACGCAGGCGCAACAGCCAAGCCGACAAGGCAGCCAACCAGGCAGCAACAGCAACTACAACCACAACATCAACATAGGCATCGAGTACAAAAGCAACAATCGCTGTGCCAGTTTATTTGGTACCAAGCAGTCTCGCCATGTGGCTGTTTTTTTTTTTTGTTATAGTTGTAGTTGATGTTGATGTTGTTGTGGCCATGGTACCATGCAGTCTCGAGAGCTGCTTTAGCATTTAAGTGGGTTGTTCAAGTAGTTGTCAAATTTACCCCAACAACAGCAGCAGCAGCAGCAGCAGAAGAAGCTGCTACCATTCCAGGTGTATTCCAAGCTTCCAGCTGCTTAACATAACAGCAACTGACACTGTTAAGTCGCTGTGTCTTCGCTCCGCAAAACTGCACAAGGTTTAACTTAACGACGAGCAGCAGCAGCAGCAGCAGCAGCAGCTTTTGCCATGGTTGCGTAGCCAAGCGTTAAGTAAATGGAACATGCTACTTACTTAACACACAATTGCATTGCACACACAGAGTTTTTTCAGGCATTTCATTGTCAGTCATTGGCAATTCGCAGTAAAAACGACATGAGATACAAGATACATTTGTTGCGATAACATACCAAATTTAGGCGCCCTGATAAGCGAAACCAAAACAGGCAGGTTTCAAATATTTGCCAGCCGCAAATCGGTTTATGGCGGCCTGAGACGGATGGCGTTAAAATTCTTAAAACTATTGCGCACAAAAGAATTCACAATAATTGCTGTCATTATTTTTGGCTCATGACTTCATTCAATGTCGCCTGGCAGCAGCAGGCGGCACACGCACACACTCACACACACACACACATGCAGAGACAGAGACGGCAATCAAAATCAAAGTTGAATAGTTTACAATCAGGCAAATCGACTTGGACATGAAACATGCGCGATTCGCGCCAATGATTCAGTTACCCACACACACACACACACTCAGATAATTGTGCTCTTGTGTGTGTGTGCTTTTATAATGCGACTGTATGTATGACAGACAGACAGACAGTTATTTAAATTGCTACAAAGCGCCTCGCCGACAAATAAAATCAATTGGCAGCTAATCAAAGCACAATGCAAACAAATTGCCAGCACATGCTCCCCGATATTGATGTTGATGACGATGACGATGATGAAGTTAATCGGCTTGAATCGATCTATCGTTCCATCCTAGTGACGTCACCACGATAGGAAGAGAGCACGAAATTAAAGCACTTTCAGCTGCTGTAAAGCGCTCTGTTATTTTGGATGCCGCCGCCATATCGATTATGCAATTTATGCGGCCGGCAAAAGTGTTAAAAATAAATGCAGCACTCCACGAGCCGAACTCGAACTCGAACTCGTTCTCGAACTCTCGCTCGCTCGATGGCCATAAATCGTGCAATTCGAATCCAATTAGCGGAGCAGCCGCAGCCGCCGCCGCCGCTGCGCAGAGGTCATCATCATCTGGGTAATGCGAGACAGCAGCAGCTGCTGCTGTTAACTCTCTTCGGCGCCATGAGTGTAAATAAGACGTAAGAGAAATAAGAAAAGGGAACACTTTAACTACACAGCTGTGTGAGGCCGTGAAGCTGGCGTCACTCTGCAACTTGCACTTTTTCCAACACTGTCGCGTCACTTTATTGACGTATTTATTTCGATTTAAATGGCGCTCACGTGTTGCTCGCGCGGCAGCTGCTAATTATAGTATATTCGAAAATGTCCGCAAAAATGTATGTACACACTGTGCTAGAAATCGAAATCGAAATCGAAATGTAATTTTGGCCAACTGCTGGCAATAACATTCGGCCATTTGGCAACTGATTGATGAACTTTTCGACTACTTCGCCCATAAATCAAAAGCGACGACAACAAAAATGCGCTCAACTTAATTGAAAGCATCAACAAGCCAATAAAAAATCAATTTAAATAAACACAAACACACACACACACACACACTCGCATAGGGACACACTGGCACACCCGGACACAGATACAGATAATGAGCGAAAGAGACAGGAAGAACAACATTGAGAGCACGATCGAGGGAGGTGCTAAGTGAAATGCTTGTTAAAACTCATCATAGACCGTGCCACGAGTCGACGAAAATCGAAAATATTTCAACAAATAGTATACAATATTGTTGGTGTTGTTGTCGGCGTTGTCGCTTGTTCGAAATAGCGACGCTGTGTCTGCTTGAATTTTCATTCATTTTCACACTCAACCACACACACACACACACACACACACACACATACACACACGGAGGCAGACTCGAAAATTTCACACACAGCAAGCGCAGTGGAAAAATTTGCAATTTTAATCAAATTATTCAATAGTTTGGAATGTATGTCGACGCTGGGTAATTGAAGCTGAAACTGACAGACGGACGGACGGACTGACCACGCAAATTGATAAAATATGCAAATGCAGAAGAGAAAAATATTAATTCATTTCATTCATTTATTTATTTTGGGGGCCTGTCGACTGACTGACAGATGTTTACTTCGCTTAACAAAGCAGACAGACGCTCGTTTGAGTGCATTTCGCTCTGTTATAGAGCCTGTTATTGGATTTAGTACAGTTTTAGTACATTGTTAATGCTGTTATATTTTTAGTTCATTTTTAGTGCAATGGGTTTTAGTACGAGCCTTTTATTGTATTTTAATACACTTTTAGTACAATATTCATTTAAGTACTGTTCTTTTGGACATTTTTAGTGCAATTGGTTTTAGTAGGAGCCTTTTATTGTATTTTAATATGCTTTTAGTACAATATTCATTTAAGTACTGTCCTTTTGCACATTTTTAGTGCAATTGGTTTTAATACGAGCCTGTCATCGAATTTTAGTATGCTTTTAGTATAATCTTGGTTTTAGTATATTTTTAGTGCAATTGATTTTAGTACGCCTTTAGTATAAGATCGAGACTCTTTTCATTACTTTCGCAGTTTCTTATTAGCATTTCTTTATTACGTCAGCTATACATTTTTCTCGCCGTGTAAATTGGCCAACTCTCGACACTTTTACAAATAATGCAATAAACATTGAAACTGTACGCCTATTTATAGCCGCGACACGTCTGTGCCGCACTTGCAGACGAGACAGACACCTTTATGAAGATGCCGCTGCCTTGGCTGTTGCTGCCACATGCAGATCGCAGCCGCAGCAGATGGCGGCGGCACTTGGCAATCATCGGACAGTTGCACGAATTGTGTGCAATCTATTTTTAGCGCACACTTTGCTGTTGCAGTTGCAGACAGTCGCTATTTTTAGATACCTTGAACTACGAGTTACGAGCTACGAGCTACGAGCTACGATTTACGATTTACAATTCTCGATTCACGATTCCTCCTCGCCTTGAGGCCTTCTACTTTGATTGAGACACCGCCACAGAGAATCAGAGCGAGATGGCTGTGAGATTGCTCAGGCCGTCGACCACCCGTTGCGTGTGGTTCGCCGGTTGCGGTTTCAAGGTTCAACTTGGCCCATATCCACTTACCCAGTAAGCAGATAGCCTGCGACTATCTGAAGCTGCTCTTAATTGTAGCGTCTTCTCCGCAGGGGGGCTATAAATAGACGGCGACAAGCGACGACACACGACCACGGCAATTTGTGATATACTATTTATAAACTATTTCCGGTACTTGCGTCTCTTTAATAGCATCATCATTACACTGCAAAGCGACTGTATTTTGAGGTTTTCCGTTTTGCGGAACGTGGTCAGATTCTAAATGAAGCTTTATTCATCACTAGCTACTGTTACCAACTTTGGCAGCTCTAGTTTTTAAAGTTTTAGAGATCTAGCTATTTGTTCTGACGGACAGACTGATAACAGGACTATCCGCCTTCTAGCTTAAGAACTCCAAACTCTACTCACTTTAATGACGATCCATCCTCTTCTATCGTTTGCAGATGTGTTCCCGCAACATAAAGATCTCGGTGGTGCTGTTTCTTGTCTTGATACCCATATTCACAGCGTTGCCACACAATCACAATCTGTCGAAGCGCAGCAACTTCTTTGATCTGGAATGCAAGGGCATCTTCAACAAGACCATGTTCTTCCGCCTGGATCGCATCTGCGAGGACTGCTACCAATTGTTCCGTGAGACGAGTATACATCGACTTTGCAAGTAAGTAGCTTCCGTGACGTAGTTCTCCCTTAAGTATCGACCCACTAATCAATCAACTTCGTATAGCTATTGAGACAACATCACTTCAACAGCGAATTTCCTTTATCCCAAATATGAAATCCTCCCGAAGCGATATTCATTTTCCCACTGGCCTTTTCCCAATACGAACTCAACCCGTTCCAATGATCCAAATTCTCCTTATCACAATAAATACCGACGATCCATCATTAATGGGAAGCTCCGACACTCTGTATATAAAAATGTCCTTCATAATTTTGCACATAAATTTGCCTAATCACGATCACATGACGTCCTCAACTCCAACACAGGGTCATCATCAATTTAAAAGCAATTCAAGGCGCCAAATTGCGGCGCAAAAAAAAAAAAAACACAAGAAAAGAAATTCTTTCTTGTGTAGACTTGTGGTCACATTTGAGAGATGACCGTGACATGGAAAGATCACAGGAAAACACTTTTTAAATGTAGAGCACTCATTCTAGAAATAAGAATTTCTTAGAAAGAGAAACTATTTTTATTGTTTTCCGCTTGAGTTTATCTTGTTATCTTGTCTAGCTTATCTATTTTTGTAGCCTCTCGATCTACATCTACATCTGCATCTACGAATTGTCTCTATCTTATCTAAGTATCTTTTGCTTAGTATCTAGCTGAAATCTATTCTTATCTATCTTTGCTGCAGGGCTAATTGTTTCGCCCACGAAACCTTCGGAGATTGCCTCAAAGTGCTGCTCATCGATGATGAGGAGATTGTACAGCTGCAGCACTATCTCAAAGTCATCAATGGCTCGCCCTATCCCTTTCACAAGCCCGTTGTCTTCAAATAGATTGCTTCACTTTCATTTTCCCTTAATTTCATTGTCTATACTTTCATTATAATTTCCTATACTTTCTTAACATTTTAATTTCTTTGATTGTTATTATTGTGGATTCTTGATTTTGTAAGTACCTTTTTTATTTCAATTGTGTTTTTAGGAAAGACTGCTTTGATTCCAAATGGTTTGGCGAATGCGTTAAAGTGCTTTTAACACCCTCAGAAGAAATAACAAATTTACAACATTTCATAAAAGTCGTGAATGGCTCGCCCATATCATTCAACATGGCGCCGGTTACATAACTCTCTTAAGTGGTAGGATTACCACTGAGCACCACCACCATCAGAAACCACCAGAAAACCACCCACAAGATCCACATCCACACACACACACACATACACACGCACACACACACACCACATCCAATATACAATATACAACAATAACAATAACAGAAAATAGTTATGGGAGGAATTGAAGTTCCAGCATGGAACCCAAAACATCCGAAGAATCTGAACAACAAGAGAACCAACAAATTAAATATTTAACGCCCAAATTTAATTCGTACTTATTTATTACTGTATGCTTTACAGTTTTTACTATACAATATGTGTTTTTTTAAAAACCCTAATTATTTTAATTAATTTATTGAAACGTTACGCGTTTGTTGTAAGTGAGGGACAGGGACAGGGACATGGGAAATGGGAATAATGGGGGGGAACTAAAGGGGACCAGAGTGTGTACAAGAGTGTGGTCACACTTACACTCAAACACACACACACACACACACACGGAGAAAGCGAGACAGCGATAGCGATAGAGAGAGCGAGAGCGAGAGGAGAGTGGGGAATCGGGGGTTTCTTCCCAGTTTGACCGCAGACCCCGAAGCCGAAGTAGTATTTATTTCTAAGTATTCTTAGCTTGTTTATTATTGCGTTATGTATGTAAAATAAAAGATCCATTGTTTTTAATATACTTATTTAATGTATAATTATTATTTTTGTATTGTATGTAAACAAAAACTGAAAACCGAAAAGAAAAAAAACATCAAAAAAAAGTAAAAAAAAAAATATCGCGTATTCCAAGCAGCATTTACATTTTTACATCAAAGGGCAGAGAACAGAACAAAAAAAAACACTCACAAACAGACTCACTCACACACACACCACACACACATACACACACACACACACAAGAACGAAAGTATTTTGCAAATGTATTAAAAATTTTTGTGCTATTTAGTAAAGTTTACCGTAATTAGCGTACAATTTGTTGGCAAAACGAACCAAGCAAAAAAAAAAAAGAAAAGAAAACGAAAAATATATAATCACGAGTACATACTACAAAAATATTTTAGTCTAAAACGCAATTTGTGCAAAACACAAACAAAACAAAAAACCTTTGGTAAAAACACGCAAAATCGAACAACAACAAAATACAAAAAAAAAAAAACGAATGCATTAAAAATGTAGCAAAAAAAAGAACAATATATTTGTGTAAAATGATGAACAAAACAATCGCTGGCTATTTGAGGGCATCCAAAATTGTGATAAATGAAATTAGAGTGCGACACTGAACAAGGGAGAGTAACAAGCGAAAGCGAAAGCAAGAGCGAGAGAGAAAGAGAGCGAGCGAGCAACAAGTGCAGTAGCAGCCGCTGTTATCGATGTTTGGCGCGTTTCCGACGCGACTAAAAACGCGCGCTTACCGTTTTTATTTTGTGGTACGTTTTCAGTTTACAAAAACCCATTTTTGATTTCATTTTCATTTTGCATTTTGATTTTTCTTGACGAGTATTGCTTTTTGCTTATGCTTTTTGCCACGTCACTGCCCAAACAATGTTTTTGAACAGGCACCAAACAAATCTTTTTGCATCATCTTTGGCTCAAACAGTATTTTGACAGAGCCAAAAAGCGCCTTTTGCTGCAATCTTGACTAATGCCGTTTATTTCCATTCGACAAAACAGGCAAGACTGCTTCGGATCGCCGTTCTTCAATGCCTGCGTCGAGGCGCTGCAACTGCACGAGGAGATGGACAAGTACAACGAGTGGCGCGATACCCTGGGACGCAAGTAAACGATGGAGATGGACATGGACAACGTGACGAACAGGACGCGACGAGAGCTGGCATAATACGAATACTACTTACATTACATTACATATATATGTACAACTCTTCTTATACAATATACAAATATAACAAACACACTCTTACTCTTATACACACTCACGATGAAACGAAGGGAAAATTATCGCAAAATACTTCTATCGATTAAGCACAAAATGATAATGTTGTTGTAATCAAAACGAAAACGAAAATGCAAAAAATAATAATATTTGTAAACACAACTAAATACGACAGTGTAACATTTCTTCTCGCGTATTTCTCGCATATAGTTTTTTTTTTGTATGATTGTTTTTGTTGTAAATTGAGTTCTTCAATCGTCGATTAGTTCGAGCAAAGGACAATGTAGAGCAGCGAAAGCGGGAAATTCAAACAAAATGTCTGATGTAAATATTTAAAATGTTTCGCTTTCTTTGAAAGTTTCCAACATATACGAAGTGCATATGTATGCCTATATATTTTGTAAATTTTTTGTGTATCCTTTAAGCAATTAAGTTAATTTGTTACGTTTACGTTCTAATTCTAACCACATCTCTGCGAGGACGACGAAGAAAACAAACACAACACAACACACATATTAACCATAACCAAGCACACAGCATATTTCGATATTACATTATATGTACCCTAATTAATTTAAACTTGTTTGGATCTAGTCGTAAAATATAAATAAAAACTGTATATTTCAAGTGGAGAGCAGCGACCAAGTTTTACTTTTTTCGAAGGGGATAACAACTATGCTGATCAAATGAAAAAATGACTTACGAAAATGCAAATTCGATCGAAGTTTGTATCGATTTCAGCCTTCTCACTTATTTAATTCCAGTACTAGTTTTGTTCGAGGTGCAAAATTCTTTATTCAATTCAGTTATTAGGTGAGTTTCCAATATCAATATCAACAATTCATATACAGCTACAATAATTGATAGGATTTTCATTTCAATTGCTGCTCAATTTACTTGAGATGTATGAAATGCCAAGTGTCGACTGTAAAACAAGAGATTTAAATGTTTATAAAATGGTACAAAATATATTTATTTAACATAGCATCTATAAGCATAGCCAATTACAAAAGGTTTTTGGGGAGTGTGTGTGTGTGGTAGCAATATTTACAGCAGGAACGTATGTGAATCTTTGGTATTTGCATTGGGTGTGTTAAATTTTTGGTTAGTGAAGCATGCAGAACTGGACGGGGATCCAAGATGTGCATATTTTGTTTGCATAGCGATAGCGTGTGTGGCGTGTTAAAGCTTTGCAGGAACATAATAAACCTTACCTGTATCGGCCACCTCCTCGACATCGCCGCCATTTGGAGCATCATTCAGCAGCTTGGCAGCTTGTTCCTTGCCAATGCGATTATCGGAGTTGTTGGTGATGTTTTGACTGCAAGTAAACGTAAATTATTGTCCAATTGCAAAACAGATATTTATCTATATTTTGTACAAACCAAGCAATGGCTGAATTGCCGCCATTGGGCTGATTTATCAGAGTTTGCCAGAACTTGTGCGTCTCGGCAATCACGGAAGTGGCGAACTCGGCGTTCTTGGCATCGCCGTTGAAGGCAAACTGATTCTCTGGCTTGCCATCGGGAATTTTATAGATCTAAAATTTGAGATATTGCAATTTCATAATTGTTAACTGGCATTTAAACGAAGTGTACCTTGAACCATTCGACAGTGGCGCGCAGCAAACCGGGGAAATATTGATCGACATCGGAAATATCGTCGATTTTCGATGCCACCGGATCCTTGGCATCGATAGCGATGATTTTCCAATCGGTCTCGCCCTCATCGATAAGTGCAATGGCACCCAGCACCTTGACCTGCAGCACATCGCCACGGTTGGCTACGCGATAGCCGATTTCGATAACATCGATAGGATCGTTATCGCCCTTGCAGCCGGTGGACGGCTCAATATGATCGGGATTCTCCCAGGTCTGCGGCAACGCGCCATAATTCCAGATGTAACCCTTGTGGGGGAAGCAGTTGGCCACAAACCGCAGCTTGCCCTTCTTGATGTCCTGCTTAATGGGATTCATGGGCGTCTTCAGACTAATCTAAATACGCGGCGAGACACGCAAAGTTCACTTGTTTATCGATATCTAATTGCTTCAAATGTTCAATTGAAATTTACCTCCATTTTGGCGTTTGTCCAACGTGGCACCTCAACAACCATGTTGTAGATGGTCTTCTCCTCATTGGCGAACAATGGAATGTCGTGCATCGGTGAGATGACATTGCCGCAGTTGTTTTCTATAACAAATGATAGCAGAAATTATGGAGCGTTGTAATTAATGTGTCTGCAAAAGCACGAAACACGCAATCAGTTGATTAATGGAATTGACTCCCGAAAGTAGTCACCTTTATCACACCATATCGCATTACTTGAAAACCCTTTGATATATAGCGTAAATAAAGATATTGATTCATTCCATGGGAATAATAAATAATCGTAAAAACAAAGTCCACATTTCACCTTGCTCAGTGTCATGATTGTTGCTGCTTTGCTGATAAAGCGGTTTCTTAATTAACGGCAACTTGTTGCATAATTTAGCTGATTTTAATCGAAACGGTAGTTTCATCAATTTGATTTAAGGACACTGACGTCATAGAGCATCGCTTTCTTTTTTAATAAGCCGGAATTGCATTTCATGATTTGAGCTTTTACTTACTGAAATAAACGCTGTAGTTTGTAGAGTTCTTGGCTCCCTTCTCGACGGTATTGTACAGCGACATGACTGCGATTTTCTTATGTATTTGTTGCAGCTGAATATTTCTATTACTGCCTGCAGCTGTTCTTTCTGCTGACGTTGCTAAAACCGGGCGCACCAAACGTCTGTCAATTACACGTGAGGACACAATATACGAACGCCTGGCAAATTTGGCGAACATTGTGCACTAGAGATGCGCGCGAAATCGATTGTATATCGCAGTATCGATGTTTATCAATCGATCTTTTACTGCTGATGCACTCAAATAGACTATTTCATATTGGGAATTTGTTAGTATTAAATAAATGATTCTTTTAGTTTGGCTTATCTTTATTTTTACTTAAAAAACTCTGATTAAAGATGTTTGATCTACTGATTGTACCTGTATATCGATGTTTCTTAAGCCGCAGCGTTGCCAGACATTTCACACATCAAAATACCAAAGAATATACTTGCTTACTTTCCCTTATTAAATTAAAAGATTTTGAGTCAATACAAACACATTAAGGATCATAACATATACATTAGTTATTCAAGTAAACAAACCTCTTTTTACACTACTTTCAGTTATTTTTTTTAAATAGAATTAATTTCTCGAAATTGTGAAATTTGTTGTATATAAGTGCGGCCGTATATCATTTGGAAAGGCAATCGTCGATAAATCAGACAATCGAATAGTGCTAGTTGTACCATTCTCCACGCTGACAAAATTCAGAGAAATTAGGAAGTTGTCGCGTTGATTTTGTAATTGCAATTGTGTTGCCACCTGTCTGCAGTGCAACCTTCGAATAGTTATCAACGAGCGCACAAAACCACACCACAGTCGGAGCGAAACAGTTGTGACAGCAGCAGCAACAACTACATCAAATCTTAATTTGGTGCAGATTTCTATTTGGCAACAAGTTGAATTTGGAGTTCCTCTTATCAACGCGATGCAGTCGAACCCAAGATCGCGAGGCTCCTCGGGCAGGTCGCATCGTCGACCAGCAGCCAAAGTAACTGAGGCGAACACGAACGTCACGAGCAGCAGCGACAATCAAGTGGGCATTGATGATAATGCGTGCGTGGTGTGCTTCAAGAATGTGGACATCTATTCCATTGGCGATTGTGATCATCCCGTGTGCTTCGAGTGCTCCACACGCATGCGAGTCTTGTGCCAGCAGAACGAGTGTCCAATTTGTCGGCATGTGCTCTCCAAGGTCAGTTAAGTGAATAACCAATTTGCAATGTCAACAGCAAGCGAAACTTGTGTTTATTTGTTCGCTGCAGGTGCTGTTTACTTTGGAGAAGTTGCCTTATCGCGAGCTGGAGGCGGGCAATCGCTCCGATTTCTATAGCAAAAAGTATCGCATTGGCTTCTGCAGCGCCGACATTCAGCAGAAATTCTATCAGCTACTCGACCACCCCTGTCCAAAGTGAGTTCAACTCCAACTTCGGGACTTTCCCTTTAATTAAAGCGATTCTCTTGTTGTGCTTAGATGCGATGTGCAGCCCTATAGAACGTTCCAGGCGCTGCGCAATCATGTTTTGCGTGAACACAATAATCACTTTTGTGATCTGTGCGTGGAGACCTTGAAGATCTTCACGTTCGAGCGCCGCTGCTACACGCAAGGCGAGCTGGTTGTGCACAACGCCAAGGGTGATCCGGACAACACTTCGCATCGCGGCCATCCGCTGTGCGAGTACTGCAACACACGCTACGTGGATCGCGATGAGCTCTTCCGGCATCTGCGACGCGATCACTACTTCTGCCACTTCTGCGATGCCGACGGTTGCAACGATTTCTACAAGTAATTTTGCAGTACTTCAAATACCCTTTTCATCTAAAACTGTGTGGTTTTTGCAGTGTATATGCTGATCTGGCGGATCACTTTCGCAAGGAGCATTATCTGTGCGAGGAAGGCAAGTGCGCCACGGAGGAGTTCACGGGCGCTTTTCGCAATGAGATCGAGTACAAGGCGCACGTGGCCAGTGTTCACGGCAAGTCGCTGAACAAGATGCAGGCGAAACAGACGCGTACGCTGCAGCTGGAGATTACGCTGGGACCGCGAGGACGAGGCCCCAATCAACCGGGCCTGGCCAACTCCAGATTCTCCAGGTGATGAACGCCCAGCTTAATTTCGGCAGCTGCATGTTTACTGAATTTGATTACTTTTCCGTCCGCATAGAAATGAGGAGCATCTGGAATACTTGGATGAGTTGCCCTCGACAAGTACACACCGCAGTCAGCCGGTTAGCATTGATGCTGGCAACGAGGAGGAGTTTCCCATGCTGGCTGGCATTGCTGCAACACCAAATGTCTCGCTCACACGAGCGCCGCCACCGTCGATGCGCAATCTGAGCGGCACCTCGGGCCTTGCGCGTACCAAAGAAAACTTTCCCGCCCTCGGCGGCGCTGCTGGCAACACTATTAGCACATATGCCAATGCTAAAGCTGCGCCCGCAGCTGCTGCTTACAAGAAGCCAGCGAGTGCTGCGCCACCAACTAATGGCATGCTGCTGCATGTGTCCAATCGACCTGCGGCCGCAGCGGGCAAGAAGGCGGCGCCGGAAATGGATTTCCCGGCATTGCCCATGGGCAAGGGCAAGCGATCAACGCGCAACTTGGAGGAGGACATGGTGCCCAGCAACGCAGGCGCCTTCAACTCTAATATGGCGGCCAAGCATCGCACGTTAGTTGACGACTACGTTTCGGTGGCGCATCCGAACACCTATCACAAGCTGCAAATGGTACAAAAGGAGGAGTCCGAGGCCAAGGCACGCCTGGAGGCGCTAAAGAAGAGTGCGCCCAAGCTGACGGCAGCCGAGTTTCCAACGCTGGGACCTAGCAGCACCAAACCGCCACCTTTAACAAAGGCCAGCAGCGGATCCAATGCCTTAAGCTGGTCCAAGCCGGTGTCGGAGAAGAAGCAACGCGAACTGGACAATCGCAAGTCAAAGGTGGCGCCGCCGCCCTTGTTGCCCACGCCTAAGGGCACCACAACAAACCTCAGCAACAACAATAAAAACAATCAGGAGCAACAACAACAGCAGTCCAATAAAAAGGATAAAAAGTCCAAAGAGAAAAAGAGCAATCAGGAGAATCAACCAAAGGTGAACAAGCAAAAGGAGAAGAACAATAACAACAACAATAATAGCAACAATAATAGCAACAATAACAATGAGAAGCAGCAGCAACAACAACAAACAGCAAATGCGAGCTCAAATGGAAATTTTGCAGTGA
Source organism: Drosophila formosana (assembly GCA_035045625.1). NCBI lineage: Eukaryota > Metazoa > Arthropoda > Insecta > Diptera > Drosophilidae > Drosophila > Drosophila formosana. Next base: position 21,768,586 of record JAWNOW010000232.1, read on the forward strand.
CATCGCGTGCTCCACCTGGCCTCAGCATTGGAGGGGCTCCTGCCGTTAAACCGCCGCCTGGTTTCATGTCCAACGTCACCTTGAATTCGGTGGCCAAGCTGCCGAACAATCTGACATTCACCAGCTCCTCCGGCGAGAATTACAGCATAGTGCCCAGCTCCTGCAGCTACAGCGATCCACCAGATACGGCAAACAGAAATCAGGTAAATGCAATTGCAGTTTGTATTTGAAATGTTTATGTATTGCCCTAGTTTTGCTCCTTAGAATTTGGTGGATCAATTGCGTGATGTACTTAACACACCCGAGGCCTTTAACGAATTTCGCTTGCTCTCAGGCAAGTTTCGCGACGGCTCCTGCACTGGACAAGCTTATTATGATCATTGTCAGTCAGCGATGCGGGATAAATTCCACAGCTTGTTCCCGGAACTTTTGGTGATGCTCCCCGACATAGGCAAACAGCAGGTATGGCAGCCACTTAATTCAAATTGTTCAATTAAAAACTAACATTTTGTTGATTGTGCAGGAACTTTATCTGGTGCATAAACAATACGTGAACACGTTAACGCCGCATCAAGAGAAATCGCTACCCAGTCTGGATGTCTGTGTCAAGTGTAAGCAAGTTCTTCTTTCCGCCGATTTTAGCAGTCATCAGCAAGTTCATGGGCTGAGCCAACCAGAGAATAATGCAGCATCGAATAGCAAGAATACGCAACGTAAATAAATTAGAGATCGAGATTCTAATCACAACGAACGACAATTAGCAAAAAAGAGAAAGCTTTTCCTATGTAAATTTTGTATGTATATAATTAATTGTTTATTACGCACGGCCACAGCAACAAGAACACTATGAACAAATAATGAAACTCGTATTGTGAACGTAGGCTTAATTATATACTTTTATATATGATTTGTATCTGTATAATTAGGCCTCGTAAAGTGACGCTGTTTTTCCATGTCACGTTTTTAAAACGTCAACATGATTTTGTAGGTCATACAGCTTGCACGTGTGGAATGCAATTTGTGTTTAATTTTTTTTTAACTTTTAAAGAGTGAGCTTGCTGTACACAATTACAATACTGAATAAAGTGCAAAACAATCAAATTGCAAATTTACTATCTGTACTCATTCTAATTGCCAATTAGATAGCTATCTAATGGCACAAAATTGTATTAGATAAAAACCCAATTAGTCAGAGTATATTTGTTCATATTGATAACTTTTTCCAATAGATTAGATAGAAAAATGTAGATTTTATTTATCTTCCACCCCAAAAAAAATTGGAACAACCAGTGTTGATAAGGATGGTGTTAATTTCAAATCATTTTGGCGGTGCCGCAACTTTGCTATCGATAAGCGTACATTGAGTGTGACCACTCATTGTTAATTAAGTAGTATTTTGGTATATTATAAGTTTCGAAATACAACGTTACAAGAATTTTCTTAATGCATTATTTCTACATTTTTATAATGTTCAACAAATGTAGACATTTTGACGCGTCATCTTACTTATTTTTTGTAATAGCTTAATGAATGTTTAAAAGGTTGAGCTAAAGTGTGGCCCCAATGGGGCTTGGTATATTTGGTATATATTTGAGCTTTAAATAGCATATTTGAAAAGTAAGCTTGCGGTCACGCTACAAACCAAAAACGATGGAGCGGCGCGACGATGTGCTTAGACAGGTACGGCAGTTTATTTAAACATTTAATGGGATAGAGTACGACCCGCGTATTGTTTTAGGCGCTTGATAAGAATGCGGACGAAACGGAGCGCTGGCAGGCATTTAAGGCCGACAATGAAAGCGCCATAGCGAACTTGAACATGTTTTCGAAGAAACTCAGCGTCGAGGTTATGGTGCCAATTGGCAAGAAAGCTTTGATGCCGGGCGAGTTAATTCACACAAATGAGCTGCTTGTGGGACACTATCAAGGCTACTTTTCCGCCTGTTCGGCCCACAAGGCCAAGGAGATATGCCAACATCGTCTACGTTTGGCCGAAGAGCAATTAAAGAAACTCGGCGTCGAAGCTGATTTGTGGCAGTAAGTAAAATGAAGAATTTTTCGTTAACTCGGCTTTATTTGCTTGAGCTTTCCTTACAGAAACAAGCTGGAGAAGCCACTGATCGAGGGCGCAGTGCCAAGTGCAGGTGAAATTGAAATCAAGGAGGATTACGATGAGGAGGCGCACAACAATTGGTTGAAGGCGCACAAGGAAAGCCTGCGAAGGGAGAAACAAGAGGAGCGCCTTCAGCGAGAGTCTCAAAGGACTGATGATGAGATATTCCAAAAACTGGAGGAGCGTGAAATGATGGAGGAACTTGGGCTCGATCCTGATAATCCAAATGAACACGAGCTTAGCGAACTTCTGAAGAATGATGAGGCAAAATCAGCTCAAATTGGGAACAAAGACTGTGATAAACAAGTTCAGCCAGAAGTGACAGATGAACAGATATTCGATTTACTGGACAAACTGGAAGCTCAAGAGCTGCGTGGGGAGGATGTCGAGATGGATGAAGAGGCAACGCAGAACCTACAAAGCACCAATGAATTGGTACAAAATCTAATGAAAGCCGATGTGGAAGTGACGTCTTCGAAAACACGCATAGGCAGAGTACAAACTGAAGTCGAAGAGATGGATCAGGAGGAGGATGATGATGATGATGGTGACCAGCCGGAAGAAGTCAAAGTAATAAGAGAGCAGCTGGTGCAGTTGCCAAACGAGGAACAATTGGAGTTTCTCCAGGAACAAATAGAAATTATTAAATCGAAAATGCGAAAGATACAAAAGGAACAATTCATCAGCGACGAGCTTACGCATTTAATGAACGTGGTCGTCTGCCTGGAAGATGATTTGCAGGAGATTATGATGGAGCAGGTGGAAACAGCGAGCACAGACGAACTTACCGATGAACCGGAATCTTTGACTCCAGCCGGTAAAAAGAAGCGAAGAATTTCATTTGCTAGTGAGGATCAGCATGTGGTATTCAGAAAGGAAGAAGCTGTTGATAAAATGATGCGCAAGTCAAAGAAACTTCAGGCCAAGATAAGTCGGGATGTCATCTCTCTAGATGCCCCATTGCAAGATGCAGTGCAAGAAATCCCCATAGTGAAGGCGCCTCCCAAACCAATTGCTTCTCAGATTATGCAGAAAGTGGAACAGAATCTAGAATTTGTCCAGCAGCATCAAAGTGTGCAAGACTTTGATTTGGTCAATCAAATTTTGGAAGCTTCGACTGGTAGAATTAATACTTTACATATTAGTTTCAAACATTCCGATGCTGTGGCAGCTGCATCCGAATTCGATGGCTCAACGCCCGGCAATCCAGCCGATTTCTACCTCTACGAAAAGGCATTGGCTCAAAAGGAGTCTGGTAACAAGTTTCCCATCTACGTCAACAGCTTTGAGGGCGAGCAAGAGCTAAAAGTTCCAATACTCAAGGAGGAAGCTCGACATGCTGCATACGACGATCCACGTAGTCAGGTGAGTTATATTTTGTATAACTATTATATTTACAATCTAGTCGATCAAGAGAATAATTTGTGGAATGAGTTTTTTAATGATATATATATTTATCTACAGTATAATCGGGTATATTTGAAATGATAGTCGGTTAGAATAGGTACTGAGGATTAAACAAACATTTCCAAAAATTGTTTGATGTGATACATTGATGTATTATACCATATGTTTACAATATATAAGTAAAGTATATAATTTGGTAATGTTATGTTATATTCATAATTGTAATATAAATTGAAGAGTTAAATAGATAATTAAATGGTACTGATAGGGTGGGCAAAAAAAAAAGAAATTTACTCCGATTAAGTAAAAGATATTATTAATTACCGGAGACCTTACGTTGACTAGTTAGTAGAGGTTTGAACAACTGTAATTAATTATGACACATCAGTATTAAAATAATCTGACTATTATTGTATCCTGTAGTTTTCCAATCCGGCTGCCATCGTAGAGGCATCAGAAACTAAATCGATATTGCGCAACAAATCTGCTGTGGAGCTGGAGACGCATACCAACAGTGCAGAGCAGTTACTGCCCAATCCACTGATCAGCAGGTCCAAGAAGAGCCGCTCCAGGAAGCCAAGAAAGCCGCGCACCATCGATGATGATTTGCGCGACATGAGCGCCTACCAGAAGGTGATGCAGGATCTCGTCGAAAAGGAGCCCACTACAATGCCTGAGCCGCTGCCTGAGGGCAACTACATCGATGCGCATGCGCCAAAGCAGCGCGTCAGTCGCTTCAAGCAACAGCGCACCACGAACAGAACATAGTTAGGAAGATATGTACATTTATTTATTGGCGATAAGATGAAATTGTTTATGTACATATTTATATATATATCTAGATGAATACAACTACATTGTTTAGGCTGTCTTGTATTAAATCACACAACAACAAACAAACAACTAAGCTAAAGATTTGATATTAAAATAAACACTATTTGCTACTCCGTTTCAACGGAATTTATTTTTAAAACATTTACATTTTACAATTACATTACGCGAAATTACTTACAGAGAAATATCTTTTTGATTTTTCGATTTATTTGGATGCCAAGATTGGAAAAAGCGTTTTAAAGAATTCCTAACTTATACTCGCAGTATGTAGTGTATGCAGGATTCTGTATTATGTGCATAGGCGTAATGTAGAAAAGTCCATACGCCTTCGCTTAACTTAAGTCGTGTCTCTAATATTAACTACTAATACATACAGTGCGCATCCTCTTATATATAATCTCGCGAATAACTTCCTTACTCTCACTCTTTCTACATGTTTTTTACTTTGTTTTTTTTTTATTTTTTGCTTTTGTTTTGCCGGTTATTGCTTTTGCTTGCTGGCTTCTAAAAAAAACCAGACGAAAATTGATTTAATTACGTTACGTTTTCTTATTTTTTTGTTTCTTTTGTGATTTTTTTTTGTTTGAAGAATAGGTACATTTGAAATGTCAAAAGTGTGTCTGGAACATTTTGTTCACAAGTTCATCTAATCTTCCATGCCTCAGCCGTGCCATTAGCTGGCATCGTAGAAAGTGTTTTTGATTTTAATCGTGCAGAGCATAGTCGCAGTCTGCCTAATCTTCTAGGCCGAGAAATTCACGCTCGAGGGCAGCGCCCATCATATTCCATTCGCCATCATCGCCTTCATCATCCTGATTGTTTTCGCTGTTCGAGTCGGAGCCCATTTCCAAATCCGATGGCAACTCTTCGCCTGCTAAGCAAGTTGATTAGAGGCTAGCTTAATATTGTCACATAGATTTAATTACCTCGCCGAAACTTGGCGCTTGGCATCTCGTCGTCATCCTCTTCATTTTCCTCGTCCTCGTTCTCATCGCCCTCGTTGGAGCTCTTGTCAAAGTCAGCAGCTGTTGCACCCGGCGCTCCCATCATTACATCCTCTGAGCGGGTGAAGAAATCATGAGCTCGGTTCGAGTTGTCATCCTCTCGTTTCCGCTTAAGCAACTTCTTATCCATTGGTGGATTTTCTGCAGTTATTTAATTATTAGTTAATTAACTTCAGAATTGTCTTCCTTTATTTTTTTGCAACTTACCAAAATTAACAGGCCCCTCATCGCTGGATGAATCGGACTCGAAGAACGTTTCGTAGTCCTTGTTCATGGACTCGATGTCAGCATTGGTAAACACCAGCAAAGGATTTAGGGTTTCCCGAAAATTGCCGCCCTGCTCCTGTTGCATGCTGCTCGATGGTGAAATCTCGGATCTCTCATTGTAGTTGACTACGTGCTCCGGGCTATGGCAATGTGCTGGCGGTTGTCTGCCCTTGTTGCGTGACTTGCGATCGAGCGGAAACAGACGCTCCTCGACATGCTCCCAGCGCTCGGCACATGCCCACAACCAATTGGCATTGACCACCTTGATGTTGAGCTCCTTCTTGGCGGCATTCACCTTGTAGGTGCCAGCATTGACCGCCACCAGATGTGTGATTTCCTTACTGATGTTCGACTGCACCTCAGCGCCCAAACTCTTGGCTATAAAGTAGGCGCGCGATTGCTCGAGCTTCATTTGTGTCGGCACCAAGCCGGAAAAGACTAGATTCTGACCGCGCAGCACTTCGCAACGTATCTTCGGAACAATAATCTTCAGATCGGGTATTTCTGTGGTCTCGTCGTAGATGGCATAGAAACGTTTGTGAATGTTGCGAAGTATAACTTCCAGATACAGCAAATAGTCGTCGGGATCCTCGATTTCGATTTGTTTCTGCCCATCGTTGGTTAGCTTTATATTCGGACACGGGCTCTGTGACGTTGTTGCCACATCCTCATCACCTGCTTGTGCTGCCAATGGTGTCGTGTCATCGTCGCCACGTTTATCATCGCCACTCGTTGACGAAGCCATGCTTTCGTCATCCTCCTTCTTGGACGCTGCTTTGTCGGCGTTATTGCTGCCCTTTGAGTTATCTGAAGGTTCCGGTGGCAAGTCGTCGGTAACATTAATATCATCACTATCGCTGCCTTGTTTCGCGTTATTTAACGACTCTTGCTCTGGCAAGCCCGATGAGTTCTCGTCTGCAGTTGCAACATCCTCCGCCGCTGCTTTACCATTGATTTTATCAACGCTGTCTTCAGCTGTTGCTGTACTGCTCGCTGCGTCAGCTGGCTGAGTAACTTTTTCATCGCCTGCCAGCTCAAAGGCATCGACAGACTCGTCATTGCCCTCCTCATCCTTGCTGGTACTCGAAACTGTGTTGTCCGCCTTGTCGCCATCATCGGCTTCAGCTTTCGTCGTCAGATCCTTGCCCGTACTCTCCGCTTGCTTGCCAGCTAGCTTATCAATTTCTGCAAATAAAAGTCAACAATTGATGACTAAAAGGTTTGGTGTAAATGCAGCAATTAGTTTACCTTTGAAATCGACGCCTTCGCCGTCAAGCTCATGCTTGGACAGCCCAGGCGGCGCGTTGATGTCGCCAGTGTGCTGAAAGAAGTGATACGGCTTCACTTGTATCAAGTTGGAGGCCATGTTCCAAACATCCTCGCGATCATCGATAATGCACACCATCGAATCCCCATTCGGAAAGAGTGCTCTACAAAATAGCAACAATAAATTAATTTAAATTTCATAAGTTTTGTTTAGTTTAAATACTTTAGATTGTCTGTCTTGCTGGTGGCATTGAAGCACTCGTCGCGTGACAGAATGCGATGCGAAAAGAACTTGCCGTCCGGGTCGAGCAGTTGTGCAATCATGTGCGCATAATTTCGAGCGCCAAATGTGCAAATATGCAGCTCATACAGCTGCGACATACGCTCCAAGAACTCGGCCGTCCCTGGGCGCAGACGCGTGTGATACCACGGCGATTGGGGGCCGTACAGCTGAAAGTGATAGATGCCCTTGATGTTGTCCGGCACCGAATCGTTGGTGGTGTGTATAACAGTCTGATCGAGATCCACCAACAGCACTAATTTGCGATCGGCCAGCAGACGCCGTGTATCATCGTGGCCCAGCTTCTGGGCCAGCTTTTGTGTTACCTTCAGGTCGGGCATGGTGTGCACCATGGGCACCGATGCCTCCGACGTTTGTCCCTATTAGAAAAGATGAGCTTATTAGCCAATCGATGCGCGTTATCATATTGGTCACTTACATTCTCGTTCTGCCGCAAATCTGCGCCGCAGTCTGCGCACATGTCCTTGATAACAGTCGTGTGTATGCATTCAGATAACTCCAAAAGCGCATCCCTAACGGAGAGCAAGGGAGAGGGAACACAACAAAAACAATCGCTTAGCTTCAGCTTCAGATTTTATGTATACGCTCATGTGTGCATAATTGCATTCCACCCATCCCCCCACTGGAAGGGGGAGCACAGAGAAGAAGAAGCACAACTCACCCTTTTATCACAATCTCGCCTTCCTTCCGCAGTCGCTTTTTAACCACACCAGCTCGATTCGACTTGTACTTGTGGATGGTGGTGTCATCCTTCTTTACGGGCTTGCCATCGTCGCCCAGCTGCTGGTAGAGGAACAGGATTTGTGCCGCCGAAACGTTTTGTCCTTCGCGTACGCGCCATTTATTGATTCGTATGCGTGTCTCTGTCGCTCCAAGTGCGGCTGCAACAACGATGCGATTGGCGCCGCCAGCGACGTTGCTGCCGCCGCCGCCGCCTCCAGTGTCTTCTGCATCCGTTTGGGGCTTGCACGCAATCTGAGTGGTGTGCGTCGCATCCTCTTCGCTGGTCTTTTGCATACTTTATTTCAGATTTCTTATATATATTCCGATTTTTTATAGGTTGTTTCAAATCTGAAGCTTGTTATGTTTTCAATTTGTGTGAATTGCAAATATCGCAAATTTGCCATTCGGAATGTCGGCTTACAGCTGATAGTCGCTGCTGATGGGTTGCTTATCGACCGATAACGCAAAACTATCGGCGCATTTCGATAGGTTCTGCAATTTGCACGCTGCGTTTGTTTGGTTTTGTTTATACGTACATTTTTGTTGAAAATGAGCAGCGATAATGAACGAGAGGACCTAAAACGTCGCGCTAGCTCAGATAAAGATTCCGGCGAGCCGGAGACAGAACAGCAGGCGGAGGCAGAGGCAGAGGGCGAAGACGACGGCTGGATTGGTCCCATGCCATCGGAGCAAAGTGCTACAGTGCCGGCTAAGAAAAAGAAAGGTAAACAAGCGATTAAATGGTTTGCTTATTTAATAATATTGTAAATTGCCTTAAAGTATTGCCGTATGAACACATTTACCTGGAGAATCTGCCCAATGCCGAAAGCTATGAACGGAGTTACATGCATCGCGACGTCATCACGCATTTGGTGAGCACTAAAACGGAATTCGTGATTACCGCCAGCTTGGATGGCCACATCAAGTTTTGGAAGAAGATGGACCTGGGCATTGACTTTGTTAAACATTTTCGAAGTCATCTGGTGCCCGTCAAATCGCTGTCCATCAACAGCAGCGGCACTTTGCTCTGCTCGGCGGCCACCGATCAGACAGCCAAAGTTTTTGATGTGGTCAACTTCGATATGATTAATATCATTCGTTTGGGCTATACGCCGCTCTGCAGCGAGTGGATCAATTCACCGGGAGATGCGGTGCAAGGTCTAGCCATGTAAGTCAGCTCTGGAGTTTTATTGTAAATCAATCATTCCATGTGAATACTTTTAGAACCGACTCGGAGAGCAACAGCATCCACATTTATGACGGCCAAAGTGGCGGTGACATCTTGCATACGCTGGACAAGCTGCATTCGGCACCTGTTGTTGCTATGTGCTTGAATGTGGCCATGGAAACTGTGATTTCGGTGGATCGCAATGGTATCTTGGAGTACTGGCAAAATTCAAGGCATGATTACAAGTTCCCACAGCGTCTAGTGACTTTTGAATCCAAGCTGGACACCAGTCTCTTTGAATTTGCCAAAAACAAGACATTGGTCACGGGCCTGGCAGCAACGCCAGATGGTAAACGGTTTGCGGCCATTTCTACGGATCGTAAAGTTCGCGTGTTTCAGTTCAGTTCAGGCAAATTGCTGCGCGTCTTCGATGAGGCCTTAACCACTTACACGCAAATGCAACAGACCCCTCATGCTCTGCCCAACATGGAATTTGGCCGAAGGTTGGTATAGATTCGTATATAGCTCTCAATGATTAACTGATGTATACCAAAAAATCGCAGAATGGCTGCTGAACGGGATCTGGAGAAGACGGCTCAAAATACAACGCTCAACATACTCTTCGATAGCACTGGACACTTTTTGCTTTATCCCACTATGCTGGGCATCAAGGTGATCAACGTGGCCACAAATCGTTGTGTCACCATCTTGGGAAAGACGGATAACATTCGTCCGCTGCAAGTGGCTCTATTTCAGGGCCGCATCAAGCGGCAAAAAGCGGCTATTACGCTGGAGCAGGAAGCCAGCGAGAATCCGGCGTTACAAAATTTGCTCAACGATCCGACAGCTTTTTGCACAGCCTTCAAGTAAGTTGTTTTAATAAACGTCAAGTGCTACAATAACACGACTTCTCTTTCAGAAAAAATCGCTTTTACTTATATAGTAGGCGTCTGCCTTCGGATCTACAAGATGTCGATCGGGATATATTTAATGAAAAGCCATCGAAGGAAGACATTATTGCCGTGCCTGAGTCTCAAGGTATTTGTTTGCTATCTATCTCTACTAATCTTTATCATTACTAACCATTTTTAATTCCTTTACACGCTGACTTTGATCAGAAGAAGGTTTAATTGACACACTATGTACTTTACAAATAACATAATTAACAATTCTTTTAGTCATACAACGCATCTATGAGAATGTCGTTCTCCACACCACCAAGGGGGACATTCATATGAAGCTTTTCTTCAAGGAGGTGCCGAAGACCGTTGAAAACTTTTGTGTGCATGCGAAGAACGGGTAAGACTTATAAATAAGTAGGAATGAGTTTAAGAAATTGAACCATTTTGAAGTGTTCAAAAATTAGCTTTGACATTAATTTGCAAATTGGAAAGTTTGATAACAATTTAAAAATGTTTTTCGTTAGCTACTACAATGGGCACATATTCCATCGAGTCATCAAAGGATTCATGGTGCAGACAGGCGATCCCACGGGTACAGGAACTGGCGGCAAGTCCATTTGGGGCAGTGACTTTAAGGATGAATTTGTACAGAGCTTAAAACATGATCGTCCGTATACCGTGAGCATGGCTAATGCCGGTCCCAATACGAATGGCAGTCAGTTTTTCATTACAGTATTGCCTACGGTACGATTGAAAAGAAATTCAAAAACAATTTGATAAAACTTTTCTTTTTACAGCCTTGGTTGGATAACAAGCACACAGTGTTCGGTCGAGTGTTTCGTGGCATGGAAGTGGTGCTCAATATTTGCAATGCTAAAGCAAATCCCAAAACAGACAAACCCTACGATGACATTAAAATAATTTCAATACATTTAAGTAATTAAGTGAATAGTAGTGAAATAAAACGGTTTTGATTTTTGAATTGGTATTTTTGTGTTTGGTATTTTTGTGTCGTTAGCGATATGGCCACACTGATCAGCTGTTTATGCATTGTGCATCGTAGCTTCACCCCCGTGTATCCCGTTGAACGAATTTAGAGCCTAACAAATTAACAATTACAATAAAACAATATAAATAGTAATATAATTGGTGCTCAGACAAAGCAAAAGCAAGCAGTTCATAAATGAACTAAGGTAAATATGCAAAAAGTGGCATTGAATGCTTGCAATCATTAATGCGGGTTGAGGATGAAAATTTTGTTTATGGCAGAAAAAACAAAGAGAAAGAAAGAGGTGAAGCTTATCAGCACTTAATCAAACAAGCAAAATGAGCCATAAATCGGGTCAAGTCAGCAACTAATTCACTAGCGAACAATTAGAATATAAGTAAAGACATATATGTATTTTGATTAATGTGCCTTATCAGCATAAACATAAAATCAGCGGAACTATATCAAGACGAGGAAACTCGCTTCGTTTCATTGCAATACAATTAGTCATACAATATTGTCGATTTTGGCATTCTTCTTATCGACTCGGCTATCGACGACAGTTGGCTTTTGTGTAGCGTTTGCATTATTTACTGATAAAACTGAAAGCCACTATATTGTTGTTTTGATATAAACAATTGTTAATTGCGATTACAGGTGGATTGACAAGTTTTTGTAAAATGAGCTAACTGTTTAAGTCAAACTCGAACTCGAACTCAACTCTATCATGTCCCAGAATGACTCCGATGACGTACGAAGCACTGCCCAGCTCTTCCTCTCGAACGCGCGACAACATGGCAATCCATACCAAATGCCATACGATATGGGTAAGTGGCACAAAATACACCCTTATAGTATTCGTTATTCATTGATTAGATCTATTCTCATTTGAACAGCGCGACCGCATTCCATTAATTTGTTTACCGAAGAGTTCTTGGGCGGCTACTCGCAGGATGGACGCATGTCGGTGGTGCGACGTTTCTTCTGCCTCTTTGTCACCTTCGACTTGGTGTTTGTCTCTCTGCTCTGGCTCATTTGCATAGTTGTATGTATCAATCACTTAATCTGCTGTGATGCCCAATTTTCATGTATTATTTATTTGCAGATCGGTGGCGACAATATATTCCAGGCCTTTCAGAAGCAAGTTATACAATATACTATATATACATCGCTTTTCGATGTGGTTGCCACGGCGTTGTGCCGTTTCATAGTCTTAATATTCTTCTATGCATTGTTATACATAAATCATTGGTCCATCATAGCAGTGAGTGGCAAGCGTACAACAATTTAATTTAATCGTGAGATTCACTTACATTTGTTGCTCTACTTGCAGCTATCCACGAGCGCCTCCTGTTTGTTTCTCATCACCAAAGTCTTTTTTTACGATGTAAGTTGCAAAATTATATGCCATATCCATTTATTAATGATCCGAATTTCTTTGGTTAGTGGGTGCACTCGAAACAGCAAGTTTTCGAGGTGATACTCATCATCACATCGTTCATTCTGGCCTGGGGCGAGGCTTGGTTCCTGGACTGTCGCGTCATACCGCAGGAACGGCATTCGCGTCGTTATTTCGCCGGTTAGTTAGACGTTTATATATGCACCTTTATTAACTTATTTATTTATGCATATTCTTTGCTTTCCTGCGCAGCGGCTACAAATGATCGCACTACATTCGCTCAGCCAACGATCTTGACCGAGCACGAGCGTCCGCCCCACAGCGTAACCGATTTCTATTCGCCCTTTGATACGGCGCATCACTCCGACGACGAGGATGAACAGGTAGACCCAGCGTTTATATATGCGCATACTTTTTTAAATCTATTGAATAAAACAAATGCACGCTATAAAAGCAGCTGTGATCTGATCGCTCAGCCATCAAACGCAGTGCCACGATGCTCATGGTTATTATACATTTTGCAAAATATTGCTCTTTATTTACTCACTTTATGTTGGCATGTCTTGCAGGACGAGGAGTACAATCAGATGGGTCTGGATTGCCTGCGCAAGGCTTACGAACTCATTGAGTCCACCGACTGGAAAGTGGAGAAGGTAACGCCCAAGGGTGACACCATCCACAGCACGCAGCGTGACAAAATTGGCAAAATCTACAAACTAACGGTGTGTAAAGTAACTGATATAGTTTTGTAAACAACTTGATAATTGTGCTTTGCTTTTGGATACAGGCACGCCTCAAGTATCCTGCTAAGGAGCTGATGGAGGAGCTGTTCTACCGAATTGAGGATGTGCCCAAGTGGAATCCAGCGCTCTTAGAGTCCAAGATAGTGCGCGTAAGTCAATAATGTGATTATGAATTAATTATGGGACTAACATTGGAAATATATATTTTAGAAAATCAATTCGTACACCGATATAACCTACCAAGTGTCCGTTGGTGGCGGCGGCGGCATGGTGAAGAGCCGCGACTTTGTTAATCTGCGCTCCTGTCGCCTAATGTACAATGGCAAAATCTGTGATGACGACGAGGCTGCCGCGCTCTGCAGCGACGAAGACGACGACAACTCTCTAAACCGCTCTTGTGAAGGCAGCATTAGCACTTTATCGGACGTTGAATCGCACACTCCGCAAATTGGCAGCGTTAATAGCTTTCGCAGTCGGCTGCTTGGAGGCTATAGTCAGCCAGCAGCAGAATCGGTAAGCGCAGCCGCAACAGCGCCGACAACTCCATACGAGACATTAAGCAAAAGTTTGGGCGCCAAAGGATTGGGCACAGCCTTAAACTTTAATGTGGAGCCCCCGCCACTGGATGATTCGTTTGAGGATGCCAAGGATACCGTGGATGAAGTGCAAGTCACAATAACAAAGGACACACTTCCTTTGGCAACAGCGGACAGTGCTGTAGGCAAGACCAAGAAAAAGGTGTGGATGAGCTCGGCAATTAGCGTTGAATACCAGGCTGTGCCGGCCACAACGAAGTATACAAGGTGAGATATTTAAAGTATTCCGTCTGACATCATTTTAAACTATACTCACTACTTGACAGAGGCGAAAACATAGTGTCGGGCTTTGCGTTCCGCGAGATATTCGGCAAGTCGGATAGCTGCATACTGGAGTGGGTGCTATGTCTGGACCTGAAGGGCTATATACCGCGCTATGTGCTGGATGCGGTGAGTAGCTGAGGGATAGATATCTTATTAGTATCTTAATCTATAACATATTGTTGCAGGCACTCACCTCGTCCATGGTGGATTACATGACCTACCTGCGTAAGCACATCAATGAGTTGCGACAGCGTCGGCGGCGTTGACTGAGCAGAGTTCTATTGTACATACTAAACACTATTGTAGTAATAATAATAGCTCAAGCAGCATATTCAAAATGTATTCTATTTACTAATGCTAAAGCTAACACTATGTTTATATGGACAGTTATGTGTGTATCTCAAGCGTGTGCAAACAATTTATATATTTATGTAGAGAAGAGTTAAAGAGATTGAGGATCAAGTGCATTGCTCTAAATTTATTGAGTATGTAATCTATATAAGTTGATAAGAATGACTTAAGCTAAATACATTTTATACATGCTTTTCATTTTCATAAGCTAAGTTAATATTCGCTGGTTGTGATTAGGTTGCTGCAGCTGCAGCATCTGGCAGCGTTGTGCTGCTTAATGGCGCGTATGTGTAAGATCAGTCCCATAATGTGCATTCTAAGGGCGTGCTCCTATTTGCTGTCGTTCTGTGGGAACCAGCTTTGACACGCCTCCACGGCCACCTCGCAGGCAGCATTCATGGCCTTGGCGTTGTCGTAGTCTAAGTAGGAAAAGGTGTTCTTTAGCTAATCCTTTAGTTTAGCTGGTTGAACTTACCCAATGCGTTGCGTTTCCCAAAGATGCTGCCGTTGAATGGGGGCTTCCTGTAGGCGGCCTCGCTGCTGCGCAACAGTATTGTGGCCACAATGATGGTGACCAGCAGGAAGGTGAGTGTGCATCTTAGAGCGGCCATTCTACAGTCTTGATTGGGTGTGGACAGCGTTGAAGTGAACGAGATTTGATGATGATGCTTTGCTGCTGAGAGCTGAGATGTTTGTGTGCCTTCTGGTTGCAGAACACAAGCTTATATAGTAGCAGGACAACCCCCAGAATTGATACGAAACGCAGCCGCAGTAATTGCGTTAGGCGCGTTGTAATTGAAAACGAGATTGCTTGAGGGAATTTCAGCGTGTCCTAACATAAAATTTAATTTATCTATATATACAAATACATATTTATGGCTTAAGTAAAATCTGTCCTTATTACGTGTAGTTGAACGGTGGGGACGGTGGGGATTAGAGTTAAAAGTTTGTCTTGCTGCACATGTTCCATTCGAGCACTTTGTTGAACTCCTTCTCGCCAAAGCCAATGGCCACAGCCTGCTCCACGCACGTATTCTGCCGCTTCAGATTGTCAATCATAAACAATTGCTTCTTGTAGGCATTGAGGAGATCGGCTCGCTGGCGCTTCAGCGACTTGATGCGGCTGTCGCGTAGCTTCAGCTCCTTGCGCTGCGTCTCCTGCTCCTCACGCTTATCGCCACTTTGCTGGCTGAGCATTTGGCGTGTGGATTCCGCTTCGTCGTTGGCACGCGACAAGCGATTCTCTAGATTGGTGTTGGTCTGCTTGAGCAGCTTGTTGTCGCGCCTAAGCAGCTCCATCTCGCGCTGCAGATTACTGAACTCCAGTTGACGCTCCTTTTGGCGACGCGCTGCCTCCTCGCCCTGCTGCTCGAGTCGCTGCAGTTGCTCGGACAGTTTGCTGTTGGAGTTGATGGCCTGATCGCGTTGGCCTTCGGCTTGGCGTAGTGCCTCCATGGCCTCGTCTAATCGCTCCCTTTGAACCGACATTTCCTGCGTGAGCGCGCCATGATCCTCCTCCAAGATGACAACCTTAGCCTTGAGAAACCTGCAAATATGGAGGATTATTAATTTCAATTTTTGGCAGTGTTGTGAAAAATCAACGAAATCGAATTTGGCGCCGATTAATTTTCGATTTCGTGCAACGATCGATTTCTTTTAAAATCGCCTTCGATGCATGGCCGAGATTTATCGGAAATATCGAAATGCATGTAGAATTTACATTAGTACTAATTACCGTATGAAGTTGTCCTGCGTGAGATGCTTCTTGGACTGCCCGTTGACAACCGTGGTGCTCTCGCGTGTTTGCTGCGTCACCTCCAGCTCCACCACCTGCTGCTGCGGCTGCTGCTGGTGCTCCGAGTTGCTCGGCATGTCGTCGTTTTTGCGCAGCAACAGATCCAGTGAAGGACTCTGCGTGAAATTGGGATTGCGATACTTCACATACGTTGCCGTCTTGTGGACGGCCCGGCGGGTGAAGCTGCTGTCCACTCGGCTTACGGGCTGCGTCGTGGCATACTTGGACTGTCCCTTGCCCACCTTCCAGTCGTTGCCTGTCCCTCGACGCTCCGGCAGCTTCGCTTTGGTCAGCTGCGTCATCAGCGTGGGTGTCGTCTTGCCCCTGGGCGTGGCCGTTGGCGATTGAGGCGTTGTCGATGGCGATGCTCCGGCGCTTCTGTTCATCGGATTCGACTGATGGTTCATCTTCTGGCCTCTGCTCGAGGCTGGCCTGTTGTTTGGCGGCCCATCGCCAATGAGCTTCTTCTTGAGCAGCGTGCTGGGACCCTTCTGCTTCAGGTAGGTGCCATAGCGGGATTGACTCACCACGGGGACCTGCTGCTCGTCGCCGGGTCCCAATGACATCAAATTGAGCTCCTGATTGATTTTGAATAATTCCTTTTCGCGTGACAATATCTCGGCCATAGTGCCGAGTTGATGCTCCAAGTATATATGTAATTGTATTCCCGGACACTTAGCTCGCCAATGTGTTGCCCAATTTGTAGATACGAGTCGCAATCGTGCTCTTCAATTCTGATAAACCCTTTTTAAACATGAAATTTTTACGAAACAATTAGTAGATTAATTGACAATCGCCTGCCTTCCTGCCTGTCCGGCTTATTGAATTTAACTTGAAGCTAAAGCCAGTGTTCATTTGATTCTCACTTTCGCCCTAACAATTGAACTCTACGAGTACATAAATAAACAACACACAATTTGGTTTCTGGCACGCAGACGTTTTAATGCTTTAATGCAGAGTAGACTTGGGCTTACGAGATAGAAAGAAGCGATGTCATTAGAGATATTCAGCTGCAGTTATCCAATAAAGTTTTAGAAAGTTAAGAGGGATTTGTTAAAATTTTATTGACATAAAGTGAAGAATATAAGCGGTAATTATATTGTAATTTATATTATAAGATTTCAATATTCTAATGTCGATAATGGCACACCCATTTTGCAATACAAAATACGGGTCAGTTATCTGCATTGTACAATTAAATATTTTCAGGTTTATTTGCATTTTAATCATCAAATTTTACTGTCGATCTTAAAATATTTTTGCTAAGCGGATAACAATTCAAACAATTAAAAGCCTAAAAAAATAGTACAATAATCTAAAATGAGCAAATGTGCATTCTGCTATTTATTTATGTACATTTTGGATGTGCAATAATATGTACATATATCCAATTATCGACATTGTATAAGTAATTTGTATACAAGTTTATTTTGTTTGTTTTTTTTAATTTTAAAAATTCCAAATTTAAGATACAGTAATTTAAAATGGAACGAAGTTTAGTTGCTGCATTTTGCGAATCGGAATGACGATATCAACGCAGCTTGTCGAAGTGATCAAATACGATATATATATTTATATAATATTATGTTGTCACAACCTTCTGCACAAAGTTGCAATACCCTTTGCTAGAGTAATATTAATTCCTTAGAAGCAACAGTAACCCTTGGCTACCTATGACTTTGCCGGTCCCACAACTAGACTCTTTCCCACCCTGGGGTTGTTTTTCGTATTACCCGCAAATGTTGCTGTTGCTATTGTTATTGTTATTGTTTATTGGGCAGCAATGCGAGGGCAACTAAACCTAAGGCCAACGACTTGTCAATTTATGAACTTGTCAGTCTCATTTTATGAACTTGTCCCACAGATCGTGTGTGGGCGTCAACACTGCTGTTTTTTTATTCATCACTGACGTTGATGTTGTTAAATTGTTGTTTCTTTTACTTTGTAGAGTTTGCCAAATATTCACGCACAAAAGTTCAACTTACAGGCGTGGGTTGTCGATGAATTCTCTTCGCAGGCGAATGCCGAAAATCTTTAGAATTGAGTTTCTTGTGATGTAATTGTAATTGATTTGTTGCCAACAGAGCTGATAAAACCCACTAACGATATGGCCAAAAGCGGCAAAGACGACTATGATTCAGCTACGAGTTTTGCCAATATCTTATTTATTTCGTCTGTTTAAAGCGAGTTGAGAGACATCTGCTAAATTGATTTGCCTTGTAAAATACGCAAGAAACTTAATCTTAATCTTAGCACTTTTTCGTAACTACACAAAGAGAAAAATTACGTTCTGAAAACTAGAATAAATTTAAAAAGTTTTCAATTTAAAATAAAACCTTTTTCAAACATAGTTCTCAACAGAAAAAAAATCTGTAATTATGATTATTTAAAATTTCAAAAAAATCTTGTTTTAAGATTGAAATCTTATTTCAAGAAAGTATTCAAAAACTTGATTTAAGATTTTACATACTGGGCTCGATTTAGACATTTTTACATTCTTGAATTAAGAATGTATTTTTGAATTGAGACTTTTGGTATTATATTATTTCCAAAGATCTTATTCTGACAAGGAAAATGTTAATGTACTATATATATTTTCGGTTTTTAGTTTTGTATTGGCTCAATTTTTGATGTTCGGATGTAATAAATTATTAATTAGACGATGTGCTAGGTTTTCCAGAGTAAAAAATAATTGATTCTGTATCTATAATGTAATGAAAGTTTAATCTGAGAAATCTAATTTCTATGAATGTAGCATAACATAAATTGTTAGGGAAAGTGTTGAGAATCGATTTAGATAAATTTATGGAGTGTATTTGAATTCATGTGGATAATTATTTAAATTCCATTCAGGTCTAATCAAAATAATAATCTTATGCATGTTGCATAATTGTCAGCCCTGAAAATGTAACGATTCTCGGGAAGGAAGCTGAGCTCACGTACAAAAAATATGTGAGTTGAAAATGCCGGCACGTCTTTGGGATGAGCAAGAGAAGCACGCATAATGCTCATAAATATTGGTATAACTAAAAATATAAATAGAAACGTACAAGTTAATGGGAAATGCCAACAGTTGACCTCAGTCAAGGCTGCCGACGGTTCATCTCAGCTCGACACAGAGATCGGCTTGGTCTTAAGAGGTTCTTTGTATGCCGAGCTGAGCTGCAACTACCTGAGTCCCCTTGGCAGGAGTTGATAAATGTAAATGCAAGTCCAAGATTTATTTGTTCCTCTCAAAACAAACACGAAAAATACTGGCCTTAGTTAGCGTGTTGTCAGGCCAAGATTCAATGGGTAGTATAAACGTACTCGACGTCGATGCCGTCATCAAGGCATTCCACTGAGAAGTCGGAGATGGAGACGGAGACGGCAGCCCACACAGAGAACACGCTGACGTCTCTCGGAGAGTGCGAATGTGATGTGAAGTGGGCTTAGTTAGTTACGTTGGCCGAGCATGACGGGATTCGGGCAGGAGACAACACGTTGACCACTTCTCGGGAGTGAATATCTATAATTATCATTAGAAAAGAAAAATCTGGCTACGTAGTAGGTGAGAGAGCGAGCGCAAAGAGCGTCAACGGAGCATGGCAAACAGGGCTCAAGTGCAACCGGTGTGGGCCAAACTTGTGGCAGAAGCACAAACAAAGACAAATGTGTTTGACTATGAGATACCCGTCAGCCATAAATAAATAATAAATATTGTTTATTAATAGCTTCCAAATTTATGATGGTTGTCAAATTTACAGAATTAATTCAGAATGCGGTTTTCATTTGGATTTCTAATCAAAGTAGACTTGTCTCCAACTCTTTAGACTTTAAGATTGATCGGCAGGGAAGAATTCTATTTTACTTGTTGCACACATTTTCCGCTGGCACAGAGTAATAATACAATTCTACCTTGTGGGTAGCAGGTATAAAAACAAGTGAAGACAAGTGTCTTTGACTATGAGATATCCAAAATAATTAAATAACAACACATATTGTTTATTGATTATTTTATAATCGTGGTCAAATTTACAGAAATTATTCAGAATGTAGCTCGGTTCGGATTTCTATTAAAATGGATTTGTCTCCAACTCTTTAGTCTCGTAGATTGTTTACTGATACTGATACGACGAAGAAGTATGCCTAATTTATTTCAGTAGCAACTGCCTCGCTCTACTTGCATACCCTTCTACCCTACAGTTACCGGGTACAATCAGCCAACACTTTGCACTCTCGGCACACACACACACACAGCAGAAGCGCTAAGAAGAGCGCGACGCCTGCAATCAGAAGAGCCGACTTGCGTCGCGGCTCGCCAATTTTGCCACTCCGACTCCGAAAGATTCGGAACGCGAGTCCGAAAGTCGCTGACTTGGCTCAGACCGGTTGCCTGGCGACTTTGGCGTCTCAGCGTGCTTCAGTCTTGGCCAGGTCGGTGTGCGAGACACATCCACACAGCGCGCTACGAAAAGTACACAAGCACACACAAACACACACTGCCACAACACACACTCACACTCACACACCTCGCACACACACACACACACACACGCGCACTTATCGCGTTAGCGTCGCGCGCGTTTTGTTGCTTGACTTTGTGTGCTGCAAGTCCGAGTTGTCGTCATCGTTCGCTGATGAGAAACAAGCATGTACGTGTGAATACTACTCAGTTTAAAGTGAATACACTCGATAGTATAGCCATAGTTTAATATACCATGAAAACGATTCTAATTGGATTGCACGGTGAAGGAGTTTTGGGGGACTTTATGAAAAACGTGCTAACGCATTTGTGATGCTTTGAGGCCCAAAGAAATTGTTGTCGTTGTCTGATTTGATTTTTTTGTTGTTGTCGATTGTTGTTGCCCTTGGCTGTCACAACGGGTGCTTGAACCAGCAGCGAATTCCGTGTTCATCACGACAATATCCAATAAAACAAAGTTATAATACCCTTCCACAAAAAAAACCATTTCGCTTCGCTGTATTTTTCGGGGCTGGGGAATTGTGAAAAATTGACCGCCACTCGCAAGTTTGTTGCCTAAGTCTTTTGTGTTATAATATTTACAAATTTAGCAATTAACCGCTGTATGCAAAGAGCTCGTTACCGTCTCTCTTCGACGCTCTTTCCTTAAGAGTTTGCGCTCTCCCAAGTGCTGCAGTTTTTCGCATCGTGTTTTTCCAGTCGGCTGCCATTGTTTATCTGGTTTTTGTTTGTTTCATTTTCCTTAGCAAAACAAAGAGGAAGTTGGCCAAAATTAAATGCATGCAAATTTGACTAAATTGCAGATGCAAAAATCTTTAAAAACAACATGAGTTATGCGCATGTGAATGTTAATTAAATGCTAATAAATTGTACGACTAAATTTGGAAATATATAGAGCAAAAACATATGCAACAAATGTTTGCAAAATCAACAAGTTTCTTATAAAACACAAGCCACACAACTAATTGGATTACGCAAAAAATTAGCAAAGTGAAAGATCATAAAAACGGGACGACGAAGGTGAGTTTTTGCTAGCCCCAAACATAGAGCTGATTTACCCAAGTGGAATATGTATATATCATAGATTCGGTTGGAATTGTGTTCAATTTGGCGTTGCCTTTTTTCGTTCGAATTTATTTGATGTTTTGCCGTGTGCAAAATTGCAAGCGTTGCTGAGTTGAGCTTAGCCACAAAAGATGACTTCATAAATCGTCTGAGGCGGTCTCCTCATCAACCACATTATCTGAAAACCGGTTCGCTTGCCTCGACTTGACTTTAGGCTCGTCGCGAATATATGAACAAGAAATGAGTGTGTTTCCATCTTGTATATTTATATTTTAGTTGATCTTTATTTTTTGGTCAAGCAAACCATTTAATGTAGTTGATTTTTTCCTGTCGCAACATTGTGAATTGCGCATTGAACCTGTTTCTCAAGGTTGCGAGCATCCCAAAATTGGTTGTCACTTGCTGCCAAGTTCGCTCGGCCAAGTTACATCATCCGTCGATGGAGATGCGGTGGCGACAAATGTGGCAAGTCTGCGACTGATTAGCTTGCATGACGCAGCACGCCAGTGTGTGGCATGCCACAAGTAGCATTAAACATACACAAATATGTATTATGTACTCTCATGGCATTAGCCACGTCACGGACATCCGCTTTGTTTGCTGCCAGTTGTTCGCTGCCTGTTGCATGTGCGGCATGTTTAATTTTTATGTGTCAGCAGCAACGGCAGCGGAAAACTGAAATCTGAAAACCGAAAACTCTGTAATGCGGCAAGCGCGTCATGACTGGGGAAATGACTGCACAACTACCGAGAATCAACCCGGTCATAACAAATAGGAAGTAAAGTACGTTAAGCGACGGCTTCGGCTCAGAATTTCCAGCTTCTGCCTAACCAAACTGGCTAAAAGCTGTAGCCATTATTGGCTGAATTTGTAAGCTTTCCAAACTGGCAACTTTATCGCTTTAAATACTATAATTATTAAAAGCGTTTGAGTCAGAAACTTCTATGACGAACACAAAAGAGTAAATTTCAAAGCAGCTTTAAAATGAATTTTAAATTAAATTCCATCTAAAATGACTTATAAAATAGATATTTATTTTCATTATCTAATACATATAGTATGTGTGTAAACAGCTAAACATATTTCTTATCTACATTGCAATTAAATCAAATTAGTCTGAAACTTTAGGCAATCTAACAGTTTTTTCCAGCAGTAATAGTTCTAAATGTCAGTATTTTCAGCCAAGTTGCAAGAAAAAAGATTTATTCATAATTTCCATGTATTCTAAGCTGAGCAACTCTTCGACTTGTGCTTGGGAAGCTTTAAGCCCATTATAGTATTGAATAAGTGGGCTTAGTACCCTCATTTGCGTATGGTTATCCGTCAAGTAGAAAACAATTTACATTCAAGTACTGCAGGCTGCCCACATGATCTGTGTATACTCGAAGTACGATGGAATCTATTGCTAATTGGCTGGCAAACATTTCGAAATGTTGCGTAGAAGTTGAGAATAGCATTAATTATATGTGTCGGACAGACGTAAAGCTGAAGTTGCTGTTAAATATTAGCCACAATTGCTGGAAAAAAACACCAAAATAACAGACACACACACAAAAGAGAGCTTGTCTAAGTTTTAGCACTTGGCTTGGCCAACGGAAAGGCCTTAACCATAATTATGACTCTGCGTTCCGATTGTTGGCGTTGTTGTTGTTTTCTTGTTTATACCTTTGCATTGTGTGTTGGCGTCTAAAGAAGCAATTAGAAAATTTGATTGATAGACAGCTACAGACGCAGAGAAGAGAGCAGGAGATGGGGCTTGCATCATCTAGATGTTGAATGAAAAATCTCTCAAGTGTTTCCATATTTTTCTGCTTTGATGCATTGCCTATTAATTGGTTAATTTGTGGTTGTTAACTATCAAAATATTTTCATGGCATTGCGTTTGTGTTGAATGCAACACCTTTTGTTGTGAATAATTGCTGGCAATCGTCGAGCTAATAGAACTCTGTTACAATCGAACAAAGTTCTCTGTGGATTGCTTGCCATGTGGGCAGCGTGGATTCGTTTCTATATGTGGTGGGGAATTATGTCTGGCAGTAAGCGCCGCCAACGCAGTCGAAAAATGATTTTTAAAATAATTAAAAGGCAAGAGCGGCTGAGACCTGTTTGGCTACACACATTTATACGCCACTTCTTGGCCATAATGAACTTAACTTGTTTATATAACAAGCACAACGCGCAAGTGACCTTGAAACAAGCGCGTCGAAAAAATCACAAATTTTTCCCCTCTTCTTGTTTTGTATTATTGTTTATTTCGTTGTTGGAGTTTTTATATTTTGTTTTTTCGGTTTTGTTTTTTTGGCAGGCACTTGAAAAGTGAGTTGCGCTTACAACATTTTTTGGTGGCATCATCGGGGAAAAACTTGCCGCATTTCATTTACATATTTCCCTTTCGCACGACGAATGAACACGCACATTTGCTGGTGTGAAAGAAAAGTTCATGAACTCCGCCTCAGCTTAATAATTGATTTATAATCGCTCTGCCACATGTTGCCAGCTCATGAAGACGCCAAAAGAAAGCGGCAAAAAAAAATGATAGAAGTTCATTCAACTTGTAAAAGAACTTGCGTTCTACAGTTGATTGCTACTCTTCCCTTTATTTTTTGACTTTTTGGCAATAATATCGATTTACAGTTGCGGTAACAAGCAGCTAACGGCTTTCAAAACGAAAGACTTAGGCAACGAACTTGCCGCGCACGCATTACTCACGATCACAATAACGAACGCTGACGTCGTCGTCTGTCTTTCCGATTTGCGAGAGTGAACAGCGAACAGTCTCTAATAATTATGCAAATCTGTTAATTTGTGCAGTTGCTCTTTGGCGAGGCGCGGCTTCAGTTGTGTTGTACCACACATGACTCACTTGGCATCTGAGGTCGTTGCTGCTGCAGCCAAGTCCAGCTCGAAGTCGTGTTGTGTCGTGTTTGCTTTAAATGAAAAGTAGTCTGGCTGGATTCAGTGCAAACTCTTGTGGCTGCCCAAAATGCAGACCGACTTAAATGCAGCCTTTTACCTAATGCAACCAGCACTGTGTGGGTTAGTCTAGCCCAGCGGATACACATGCAAAAACAAATATTCAGTGATGATCATTTACAAAACAGAAGTCTTGACATCGAAAATATTGATCGAAATCTTTGGTTCAATTCAAACTCGAATTTACATATTAATTTGTATTTTATTGGCTTTCAATGCAATATTTATATTAAACACATAGTGAACTTGTTGATTTTAATAGCGGAAATCTGAATTCATTCATCTTTATTTATTTTTATTTTATTGGTTTTCAATTGAATATTTATATTGAAACCTAGTGAACTTGTTAATATACAATAACTATTTATATTAAACACCTAGTGATCTTGTTAATTTCAATAACGGAAATCTGAATTTAGTCATCTTTATTTATTTTTATTTTATTGGTTTTCAATTTAATATATGATGAATAAATTCCATATTTATTTATTATTTTTTTATTGGCTTTCAATATAGTATTTATATTAAACACTTAGCTAATTTGTTATTTGAATAGAAGTGAATTTATTCGTCTTTAAAGAAACTTGCATTTGATGTGCAGCAAATTGTTGACGAGAACTTTTGTTAATTGGATTTTCTGACATTAATATTTCTCTCTGTGCAGCAGCAAACTGTGAACAGCAAACGTCGCTTGTAGCATTTTTACAATCGTTCGCAAAACACTTTCAAATCCAAGCCAAAACGGGGCGTGGGTGTGGCTGTCTATCTGTCTGTCTGTCTGGCAGCTTGGCAACTGGGCAAAAAAAAACATCAACTTCGAGTACAATACGATAAAACTAGTGCATGTTCAGCAAAGTCATGACTTTTGAACCAGATCATTCGCTCGCATTTGTTTTATGCCGTTCATTTCGTGTAGCGAATGACGCAAAAGGTATTTGACTTTTAATGAGATTTCGAATACTGTTTAGCGGGTTTTGTTTTTCGGAATTATTACAACGCAATATCTGAAATTAGCAACAGAAAATATGTTATATTTAATTACACTACCAAATTGCTTCTCAAACAGTAGCCGCAGCTCTGTTAAAACTAATTAACAGTTAGATTCGACAACAAACTTGTTACGACCAAAAACTAAAGCTTGTTTTTATGGCTAGAGGTTCTCCATTTAATTGCATATAAAAGTGACTAGACTCTTCATTTAATTGAATATAAATTTATATTTTATAGCTCAGTTTGCAGTTAACTTTCGGCTTGTTTCAATTACCAATTAGTCCAAAATGTGCAGCTCACTGACCAGACGCTGCGTTGTGTAGTTGTATCTGTGGCTGGAGGCCTCGACTTTAAGCACTTCTAGGCGCAGTAACAATGCTAAAAACTGAAAACATTTTGAGCCGCAGCAGAAAACGGAACTGTTAGGCGATCGGCAAAAACAAAACAAAACAAGTTTTGCTATTGGCCCCAGGTAGCCGATAGACAAGAGCCGAGCTGAGAGCCAACAACAAATTCAGACAATGGGCGCCAAGCCAAAGCCAAATAAAAAAGCAAAGTAAATGTCTGGCAAACTGTAAAACTGTTGTTGTTGCTGGGGCTGCTGATAAAAATCGAAACATATTCAAGTCCTACGGCTACAAAATAAAAAAAAAAAACGGACGGAGCTCAAGTCACGTTCAATGCGAATTTCTGTTGCGTGTTTCTATTTCTGTTGGCTAAGCAAAAATATATAGCCGCAAAAAAAAGAAAAGAAAAGATAAGCAAGCTAGGCGTCAAAAACTGGCTGGAAAAAAGCTGAGCCCCAGGGCGCGTCAGCTGTTTTTGTCTGTGGGTGTTCAATAAGCTTGAATAAGCGTTTTTTATATTTCTGCGCTGAGCCAAAGCCAAATTGGACATCTTGACAAATCAGCGACAAAAAAACAATTTGTAGAAATTTTACGTAACTGCGTGGCGAAAAAAAAAAAAAAACAAAAACCCAAAAATGAAGACAATGAAATTGTAATGGAAATGGAATTGGATGAAGCTGAAACTGAGCAAACAAATCATAAAAGACGCAACACATTTTGGGCAGTGCTCGCCGCATTTGTGAACGTTTTGAGTCTTTTTCTTTCTCATGCCTCAGACAACAAGATGTGGCAACTTGTCGACGCTCCAATTTAACGCACTATGCCAAACGCGGGCGGGTTTTGCAACCGCCTAACTGACTAACGGACAACGGACGGACGGACGGACGGACTCACGACTTGACATGCACGCAAGTCAAATATTGACGCATGTCTGCAAATATTCGCTGCAAGAATGCCGTGCAGTTATTGACGCACAAATACCCTGTAGTTGCTGGTAATTAGCTTTAATAGAGCTGCAACAATGCCAGTGGCTGACATAACGAAGTAAATCATTCGAGTCGAATAAATGATACTTTTCACACCACAAGTTACTTAATTTGTACTTCACTTACCTATACTGATTATGCTACTATATAAAATCATATTTCTTTAGTACTGCAATTTCTGAGCAGAAAAATTAAATCGCTGTTGTCAATTGATTATTTTTAAATATTCCAAAATCAATCAATCAAAATATCATCTTGTTTGTTACAAATTACAAGGCAATAAATGTAGTATTATTATTTATTTATTTATGTAGCTGTATTATAAAAATAAACACAGCTCTTAACTGAAGTCCAGGGTATCTTGGGCATTGCACAAGGACAACATGAGCTCAGCCTTTCCAATTTCGCGCTAAAACTCGCTCTGGCCATAATGATAACTATAGATCATTTTATGGTCGTGTTGCAATGGAGCTGGCTCAAAAGAAGTTTGTGGCCTAAACCCATTGATAATTGCGTTTTGGTTGGTGCATCAACCAAACACACAACCGTTTTAGCACTTTATTTTAATTGTTATGGGCAAATTGACGCCACAATCATAATAAAGATAAAAGTTGGTCAATTCGCGGCTGGAAAATGCTGATGAACATTTTCAACAATACAATGGAGATTGGCGTTAATGTTGGCGTTGCAATTGCAGCTATTGTTTGCTGTTTATTGTTA
Organism: Drosophila formosana; assembly: GCA_035045625.1. Classification (NCBI taxonomy): domain Eukaryota; kingdom Metazoa; phylum Arthropoda; class Insecta; order Diptera; family Drosophilidae; genus Drosophila; species Drosophila formosana. Next base: position 21,796,253 of record JAWNOW010000232.1, read on the forward strand.
ACTATTGTTGCTGCTGTTGTTGTCTGGCTAATGGCAAATTAAAGCATTGTTAGCTCATTTGAGACGACGGATGGGCAATTGCAATGACCTTGAGGCAAAATGCTAGACAGTAAAATAAAAACAAAATCCGTTCCGATTCGTTGACTGCGTTAACTTTGATCAGGCTGTGGCAGCCACCTGCCCACCTTCCCACCTTCCCTCCCTCCCACTCCCCTCGGTTAGTCACCACAAATTTGTTACCTTAAGCTGGCAGCCAAATGACACTTAATTGTCGTCTCATCGCTGGCTGCGCTGGCTACCTGGCATTTAAACGACATATTTGTTTATAAGTCTTCGATTTGAAATTCTAATTCCCCTGCTGACGCATAGTTAAGCAGGTGAAAGTTTGTGTTCAATTGGCTTTTTGATCATGATCTTTAACGCATTTGATTAGCACTCGAACGCGCTTGAAGTTCTCTTTGCTGCTCTTCTCGCTTGCGATGAGGTAAAAGTAAAAGCTAAGACAAAGCTAACAAATAAAAGCCATGCCTGACCCCAAAAACAACATTGTTAAGCCGCGGCAACTGTTAACTGTTTACAAAAAAAAAACAAAAACCAAAAACAGTGAAGACATAGAAATAGAAATATATTTTATGCGCTTTCCAGTGTGCTGCCAGTTGCCGCCTGTTGTGGTATTGACCCTTTTCACCATTAATTATCATAATTAAGAACACAATGCAACACGGGTCGCGAGACACAGAGAAAAATGCAGCCAAGCTGCGTCTTGGCCAACTTACTTTCTAACGAAAATTGCAGCGAAATTAGCCATACGCAACTTCCACTGATTGATCTTAATAGAACAAGAAGAGGCAGGCGGGGAGGAGGGGAAAGGGCATCGCGGAGATTGAGCGATGATTGCCAAAGATTTCTCATTTTTATGGCACTTGGCTTAACCACAACCGAAAGTTGTTGTCAGTTGTTGTTAGAATCTTACCTCTTCGCCGTCGCTGTCGATGCCCATTTCAAATAGGTCAAACATTGTGCTTGGTGTGTCTCTCAGTGTGTGTGTGTGTGTGTGTGTGTGTGTTTGCCTATGTGTTTAACACAGTTTCTTGTATTGCCTTTGGCAATTTGCATGGCCGTATTCATACCACGTAGACTTGGGTTAGAATGGTGTTATATGTTAGTTAGAACACAGCCGTAAATATTTGTGAGAGCTTGAAGGTCGAAGTCACATTTATTAAACTTGTAAGCAATATTTCTTAGAGCGCCTCTAATATGATTTAATAGTTAATAAAATAAGTAATAACATATAATGAAATAAATATAATAATATTGAACAAATTTGTAATTGTTAAATATATGAATTTAACTTCATTAAACTACTGTAATAAACATTAGTGACTCTTAATAAATTTAAGTTTGGGTGAATATAGATATATAATAAAAAATATAAAAATGACGCTCCTCACAATATTATCACTGCCAAATCATTCATTGTTATAAATAATTAAAATAACTCTTAACAAAACTCCTCACAATATTATCACTGTCAAATCAGTGATTGTTGTTGCAAGTTAACAAATAAATAAATCTAAATGCTAACAAATTTATTTATCTGTTAAATCACTTCACATATTTTGGTCACTCTTGATGTATTCTTTAAATAAGTAGCGCGTATTTAGCAGTCGAGCACACTCGCTTGTTGCTTTGCTACTTGTATTCAGATTGGTAGCGTGTGATATTCTAATTGTCAGACAACGACTCAGCTCGTATTCTAATGAAGCTAACCCGCTTATCGATGTGTTTCTAGCGCTACTCCCAATTGTGCTTCTTCTTGCCGTGATTTAATCACGTCACAGTAGGGCGCTCAAAGATTGTGTCTTAAGTCTTTCGTTTTATGTGGAGCAACATAATTTCTGCTCAATGAACTAGTTCAGATGCCGCAGCGCGATTAGCCGTTTGATTAAACCGAACTCAGATTTAACCCCAATGTGGCCATTTTCCAGCTTAACCCTAATGTGCCGTATTTGCCGCTCAATTAGCAGCTGGAAAACTGGAAAATTAAAGCATGCGCACACATTTAACGCACAATTACGCGCAAAGCTTTTTATTTATTTTTTTTTTTTGGGTTTTTACAGTTTTTCCTTTCAATTTTGCTCAAGCAGAAAGCTGTAAAAATTAAACATAAAATCTTATCGTCGTTGTTGTTGTTGGCGTTGGCGTTTGGCATATGGAAATGTTGGTGGAAACACGCGAGGTCATTTAGTCGCCACATTAAATGAAAATGCAATTGTTTAAACAAATGTATGTTTGTTTGTTTACTCAATTGTTTCTCCCTCTTTTTTATGTATTTATTTTTGTTATTTTTTTATCTTTCTGGCGCAAAACTTGCTTAATTTATTCAGTTGCACGGCCCATTTGTCGGCTTTTTTACTCGCGTTTGTTTAGTTTTAAGGTTTTGTTGTTGTTGCTGTTGTTGTTGTTGTTGTTGGTGTTATGGAATGTGTGTCAAACGAATTGGACACTTGACAATCGCATATAAATATCCGTTACAGCTGAGCGCACTCAGTCAGTTGATGCCGCAGTGATCAATTGAATGACTTCATGATGAAAACTCAATGTTAAAAGCGGGAGACATGCATAATATGATATTATCACATGCATAACACCACATATACTATAGTAGTCTACAGTTGTTTGTTGGACAGCCATTCAAGGGAAGAATTCAAATGACTGAATGATAATTATATATGATTGCATTAAATAATAGTAGTTTAGTTAAATAAATAATTTACAATTGAAGTAAATGCTTAGTACTCTAGTGGAAGTAAGGAAATAAAGCCTATAAAAACACAGCCGTAGGCAAGAACTTAGTTCAAATAATATTATATTCATTACTTAGCAATCTACTCATTAAGCTCTCAATTTGTTTAATACACACAACTAACAATAATCTAATACTTAAAACAATACTTAAATACTTTTAAATACTACTACTCATCAGTCATTTAATTTGTTAAATAGTTAAATAGAATAACAATCAAGTATTTATAAAAATACTTAAATACTTGCAATGCTGTTCAAGGCGAAGTGACAAAGCAACTTTAAATGAAATATGCAATTTGTATAATGAAAAAAAATTGTTTTAAGAAGTACAGCTCTGTAAATTCTAATAAATTATAAAATTAAATTTTTATCTAAAGTTAGATTTCTTTAACTGAAATTCAATACTTTAACTTTGATCTCCTTCCAAAACAGTAAAATTAAAAAGTTTACTTACTTTTGTAACTGAAAGAGATTAAATTCAACAGTCAAATTGAAAGCTCCTAATGAAACTTTATCCCCAACCACAGGTATTCATAATTATGCCTGCTTGTTTGCAGATTTGCAAGATCTATTCGAGCTCATGCAATTCGCAATTCGTGCAATTTCGAGAGCGATATCGGAGAGCTGCTCCATGATTCGAAGGTCACTTGCTCCCATTTCGTTCACTCTTTTTTTTTTGCAAATGTGAATCATTTGCTTTTTTCTCTCGATTTTTTCCCTGAAACTGGGTAACGAGAGCAGATGCCAATCAAGAGTTCATTATTCATAATTTCCATTGCGCGCAATGCGCACAGCATTTTATTTTTATTTCTATTCGTATTCGAAGTGGGTTTGATTTTCATTTGTTTTTTACCTGCATGGGGTGCGCTTTTTTTTTGTTGTATTTTTATTTACTTCCATTTAGCTTACTATTATTTGTTTGTTTGGTTTGTTAGTGACATTTTTGCGCTAAACGAGGCTTGCGTCATGCGGCTAATTTTAGTTAATTTATTGCACTGCGCTCGGTTCGCATTGTTGCTAGCAGCATGTAGTTAGTATTAGTTAGCGTTTTGCATTGGCTATTCAGTTTATTGCTTCAAGTGTGTCAATGCGGTTGAACGGCAGCAGCAACAGCTGGGAAAACTCAGAAGCGTGTGGGCCTCACAAATTGTTGAGGTGAATTTCGGAGTGCACATAATGCCAGCTATTAATCAACGAGACGCTCGCGATATCGTTTGACCCAATTTAAATAATAACACAAAATCCTAAAGAGATTACGGCGCTTGCAACAGCTGTAACTGCCACTGCAACTGCAACGGCAATCAACGTTGCATCTCGCTGGGTGAGTCCGACCTGTCCGTCCGTCCGTCTGTCCGTCCGTCCGTCTGTCTGACATCTTGTGACATCATAAAGTTGTGAATGAAATGTGTTGGCAGCCAAAGAGTAAACAACAATAAGTAGAAGAAACAAATGGGAGTGTGTCTAACGCAGCACGTGAACGACTTGAGAATACCCTAAGAGTTGACTGCAATGTAAAATAATAGAGAGTGAAATATAAGTTAGTGATTTTCTTAAATTATTTTAGTATTCAAAAAGCAATCAAGTTGTTCTTCTAGTTCTTTCTAGTTTATCATACCCTTCTACCCATGTCCACAGTTTCCAGAGCATACACACTTTAACCAGAAATCATTGTCAGCACTTTATCGCGCGTGGTCATCTCGTATAGCGTGTAAGACGCTTGTTGCTCGGCGTTTTGGGTCGCACCGGGCTTAGCCAGCTAAGGTGATAATGATCTGCGACGACTCCTTCCTGGCCATGACTGGTGGCTATCAATATTCTCACAGCGGCAATTACCAATAACCAGTAGACAGAAAGTATGCAGGAAGCTGCAGAGTCCATGAAAAGTGCTTATCATGTGCTCCGTTTGGTTATTGATATGTGTTTAATACCTGTTTTGCTTTGTTGCCACAACAGTCGAAATTTTTTGTTGTTGCTGCTGCAGCTTCTGTTTTGTCATGTGGCATGCAACATCTCGTTTCGGCCCTGTACCGTTATACTCAGCGCTTCCTGGGCCCATTTTGTATGCTGATTTTAACCCATTTTGATTTTTTGGCTGTTACACGCAACATGCGGATGCTTCCCCCTCGATCTCCACTCTGCCCCTCCGCCTCTTGGTTGACCCAATTGCGAGGGCTGTCTGTTGAAAGTTTCGCCGTGGGGCATATCGAATAAGTTGGGCGAAAAGACACACAATGCTACACACACATCAATAATTTATACATTATACATTTTTTGTGGGTTTGGTTTGGTTTATGATTTAGCATAATATAATCGCATTGTGCAGATCTTGAAACCAGTTTCTTTCTTTCTCTTGGATACTCATTAATCTCCTGTCGCCTCTCTGCTCTTCTCCCATATCTTTTGCAGCTGGCACAATGAAGTCAAGCACTCAAATGCTCTGCACAGCGCTGCATATAATCGTAAGTAACAAACTATATTTATCTGCTATGCTTAAGGAATATTGATCGCTGGCAAACAAAATTTAATTTAATCGATTAAACAACTCTTTTTATATAACACAATTCAATTTCAAATCAGTTAAGGTCCAAATCCGTTTCTTTGACAAATTATTTGAACGCGTTTTCTGCACTCCTTCTCCAATTAAATTTCTTTTTGCTTTATCTCGAACTATATTTTATTTTTATCTGGCAATATCGGAGCCATAAATATTCGAAATAAAATCGCATCGATATTTTAGCACTTTGAAAGCGTAAATATGCCAAATAGAAACCCAAGCTATATATCAGTTTTGCTCTGAGCTGGGCCAGACATCAATCAGTTGCCAGCGATTAACCCGAATATGAGCTGCGGCATCAGCAACATCAGCAGCATCAACAGCATCAACATCAATCCCCCAACACTTTGGGGCATGTTTACTCATGCCTGCTACACGCTCCCCACTAGTTTCTTTCCTGCTCCTCCGAATGCCAAAAATCGATTCGTGTTCGTGTTCGTGCCAAGTTGCCAAAATAAAAAAAAAAATAAATAAGTGGCACAACAACAAGCTTTCCATGCTTAGCTTAGATTCTAAGCAGCTTGGCTTCAGACTCAGTCATGATCATCGCCGCGTCTTGGGTTTCAACTCTAACCTGGCGCGAGCTGGCGAAAGTTTCGTCTAGAATCGTGAGAATAATGTTTGCCATTTCTCCATCTTCTTCATTCGTCTTCCTCTCTTTGCAATTGAACACGAATGAAACCAAAATCTTGCCGCATTTTGTGGCATTTGCATTTTAATTAAAGGAGCTCTACGCTCCACGCTCCACGCTGCACGCTGGCTGCCACTGAGATTAGTCCGGCATTAATGTCGGCTCGTTCGTGATTTATGTCAACGGCTTTATGGGTCGTGTTTGGCCCCTTGGTCATGGCCCAGCTCATCGCCAAAGCCAAGCCATCGTCATCCTCCAGTGTCCCCATTATTGCGTTGCTAATGAGCATTCTCCATCCACTTTCTTTGCAGACAATTGCAACTCTAACGACACATGGTGCGCAGATTCCGACCTCGACGAGTAAGTACCTTGAATCTTTCTATTTGCTAAGCACCACTTTGGCTCGACTACGCGATGCATCCAAAGACGACACAAATGCACAACATATACGTCTTTACTTTTAAGGCTACGCAACGCTAGATGGCGGTAGCAAACATTTGTCCTCGTGGTGTTTACAGATCTTTTTTTTTAACATTATTTCCTTTAAAATCTTTGGACAGATAAAAAATGTATACATATCTAAAGAATTGCTAATGGAAATATGCATCTAGTTTGGGCAATTTACTAGACAAATTTGAGCTTTCGAAAAACATACGTATAACAAGTTTTAACTAAATGTCAACCTTCATGGCACTTTTAACACTCAGCCTTTTCAAGAGCCTAGACAACTAACAAAGCTGCAGTTCCTGCTCCTGTGGCCAAAAAGTGAAGGTGTTGTCGTCGTGTTTGTCGTCGCTACAACAGCAACAACAACAGGCAAGACAACAGCAAAGTCAGCGACAATGGCAACCGCATAAATCGTCAGTCACATAATCGTGTGGCAAACAAAAGTCAATTCATGTCGCATTTAGCTGTCTTATTAAAAAACGATGACTCCCAAAATTGAATAACTCGCCAAACGCCTGGCCAAATATTGCCACACACACAAATCTCTCTGCTTTTTAATGTGTGTGTGTCACAATGTTGCAGCTCAGCTATCAGCTATAATGACACCCCCTCAACGTGGACAGCAGCGCATCGTTTCGGTCAGATACTGAAGCTCTTCCCACTCATTGGGTTTGCTGTGCTGCAACGTCTCCAGATACTCCAGGAACTGTTCGTAGGTGAAGAACTGCCGCAAGTTGCACGCGAATGTGTGATGATACGCACACTTGGGATCAAACAGCCACTTGCGAGGGTCCGTTGCGACGTAGTCGGGCAGCTGGCGTATCACATGATGCTTTGGCTCCAGACAGTAGAGCTCCGCAGAGGCGAATCTGCTAAGAAAAGAAATAATTGAAATTATTAGTAAATAGTAGTAAAAATAGTAGTTGTTTGCGACAAATTTTGTTGTAGCTGAAAAGCGGAAAGTTAATTAATAATTAACTCATTTTAAGCGTTTAATTTCTTTTTACTCCTTTTAATTTCTAGTTGCGAGCGCTGTTATAGTTAACATGCAGCTGTTAGATTACAGAGCTATGCTAACTTACATAGTATTTTCTCAATTCGCTTAGTATATTGCATTTGGTATTTCCATTTAGTATTTTTACGTTACGTTAAGGGACTATTCAAATTAATGCTGATATCAAACTAATTACATAAAGTTAGTAATGCAGCGAAAAAGCAAAACTAGCCAAAGAAATAATTATAATAGTAAAAGTAATATAAATAGAGTAAAATACTCTTACTTACACAAAGGCCTTGTTGATCAGGTCAGTTACGAAGCAGCTTTGGTTAATGCAATCCATGACCTGAGTGGTCTGCGGCACCTGCAGGAAGCGCAGAAACATGGGAGGCAGCAGGCCAAAGCGCACACAGCTAATGACGCTCTGCACATTAGGCTGGCGCAGTGGCCACTTGTGGCTAAGCCAGCGCACAGCAGCATAGAACACCTGCAGGGGATGGCAACAATGAAAGACTTGGAGACATTCTACAGCCACACTCTCACTCTCACCTCAATCTCGCTGTTTACGCCCAGAGAGCTGCTGGTGAGCAACTGGCAAACATAGCTGAGCGATATCTCCATGAACTCCAGCGAAGCGACAAGGGTCAGAAAGAAGCGACTAATTCTCGAGAGGAAGAGCACCTGAAAGTCCATCATACCCAGCCGTGTAAAGTCGAGCAACATGGTAAAGGCCTCGGCCTCGTTCTTGATATTCTCCAGCACATTGTAGACGGAATCATTGAGCTCGGGAATGTTCAGATACCTGACAGCCTTGCAGAACTCGATTAAGCTGCGTTTGCCATACTTCTTGAGCTTCCTCGGCTTGTCGTGCGTCATCCACTGGTAGATTGCCTTGAAGGCATCTGGCGTCACCTGATCCTCGGGCAATCGCACTCTGTACGGCGTCTGCTTGGGGTTGGGCACAAAGCGCGACGAATACAACTGCAATATGCCCAGCTGACAATGGAACTTGTAGGCCCCAATGTACACCTTGATGTCGAAGCAATCGTCGCTCAGCACCAGCGACAACATCTTGCGCTTAAAGTTCGATTCTTGATCCTCTAGCCACTGTACGTTAACCACTGCGTTCGTATCGATCAAAGGCTGCAAGCTAAAGGACAACAGCTGCTGTTGCGAGGGCGTCAGTCCACTAGAAGAAGAGAAAACTAATTAAACTTGATTAAAATTAATGTAGAAAATAGTCTTACTCGGATTTGTAGCTTATACACGATGTTGACTCCTCCGGCTCACTTTGCTATAAAATTGTTTCGAGTTAGTTCAGCTGGAATATAACTTTTTGTACCTTACCTTAAGCTCTGCATCCGATGTGGGAAGCGTTTCGCAGAAGTCTGTTGTGGGTAGCGATAGGTCAATCAGCAACTTGGCGACAAACTCGGACTCTACTGCAGAGTCAGGCTGCAGTTCAGTCGGCTTGACTTCATCCATTTTAAGCGGCTTTTGATCTGTTTGAGAAACATCCTCTCGCTGAATCTGATTGTCTTCTGGTAGATCGTGAACCATTTCCAACTCCCACGTAATGTGCTTAGGAATCACTACGCTGTCCAGCTCAAGTTTGTCCTTCGCAGGCTGCTCATTTAGCTCCTGCAGCGATGCTCGAGGCGTAACATCCTCGTCGCTGTCAAGCTGCTGTGGATCTTTAAGCTGTATTAAATCCATGGCGAGCTCATCCTTCTCCAGCTCATTGCTGTGATCCGAGAGCAGCTTGGTCACATACGCCTCGTCAGAGTCCATGGCTGAGGTCTCCTCGCTGTCCAGCGCGAACAGTTCTCTCATGAGCTGCAAATGCACTTTCTTTTCAATCATCTGCAAAAAGTTCTGCACCTTTAGCTCCGATTCCAGAGCATTATCTTGATGACTTGCTTGCAGAACTGCTTCACTGCGCTTCGTCTCGTTTGTTAAATAGTTATCTGGCAAATCTTCTATAGAAGATGCATCTTTCGTATGCTGCTCAGTTGACTTTGGGGACGAACTGGAATCGACCTTAAGTTGTTGGTCCATATTTAAAAATTAACTTTGAATTTGGTTGCTGAATAAAAACAATTTAAAATGGAAACAATTTCTATAGTTGTTTGTATAGGGCTGCTAAGATTCAGAGATAGAGGCGGAAAATTGTTGTTGCAGTTGCACAAAATTGTGCATAATTGAAAGACACATTAAACATTTTATGTGCCAGTCCAAGCAGAGCGAGAGCAGAACAACATGGAGAACGTCTTGGCCCAGAGTTTGGCTTCGGGCCAAACTGATCAACAAAACCGGCTTCAAGTTGCCAGTTGGAAGTTGCATGCAATTACATTGCCCAGCAGCATATGGAGCTAGAGCTGGAGCTGGAGTTAAGGCTGGAAGAGAATAGGAATAGAAGCAAAGCAAAGCAGAGTGAACTGATGCGAAATGCTTGAAGGTTCGTTGAACCAAAGCAAACACAGCAGCAGAAGATGGCGTTGCCTTGCCACAAAAGAAGTGCAGAAAGCAGGCAGATCAGTGGCCAGAGTGGCAAGAGAGGCACAGGGCAGGGCCTATCTGCACGCGAGGTGTCGTGCTGCATATTCTTCTAGTCACCATCACACTTCTCCTCTACGTGTGTCTGCCTCGCATGCTGCACGTTCGCAGCCCTGCCACAAAGCTTGCATCTTGCCACAGTTCTTGGCAATGCAATTACTTCAAGTTCGCTTTGCTTTTGCTTTTGCTCTGCTCTGATCTGCTCTGTTTTGTTTTGCTTTGTTTTTTTGGCCAAACCGCAGGCTGTGCAGCATGTTGCATGTCTCTGAAAGGTTCTCAGGCTGGCAAGTTCAAGGAACTTGCATCTTTCTAATGCCACAGTCACAGCCACAGTTCAACTCGATGCGACTCTCGAGGCTCATTTCAATGGCATTTCAATGTCATTAACTTGGCTTCTTTCGCATTGTCGTTGTTGTTATTTTTCATGTTTGTCGCAGCAGTTGCTTCCGCAGTTGGCCAAGTCGCCATGTTGCCATGTTGCCGTGTTGCCGTGTTGCAGCTGCAGCTGCGCCTCCCAGGGGCATCTCTGTTGGTGCCATTGTCTTGGCCGCCAGCCGCGACTCGTCTTCTGCTTCTGCAACTTCGCTCTGCAGATTTTCGCCAATGCTTTTTTTTCAAATAGTGCTGGGCGAGTTTCGTGCTTTTGTCGCGTGACACGAGCGCATGTTCATTTGATCACGATAAAGTCCGGATATCTATACCAATAACTATCCATCTACCAATATAACGATCAACCTCGTTCTTACATGATCACAAAATATATTTATTCGTTTGTTAGCCGTTTAGTTTTTCAAACTCATCCAATTTGAAGATAAAATAAATAAATAAATATTTATCTGTTCAAATTAAGGGACTTCTTTTGGAAGGCAATACAAATTGTATAAAACATCTTTAATTTAAATTTGCAAGAATAATTAGGTTTTAAGTAAACAAAACAATTTATTTAATTGATTTACATTTCGATTCATTTTAAACATTTTGTTCAAGTATAATTTCGCTAAATTTAATTTTGAATTTTAGTTTTTGATACAATCGTAAAACATAGACTCATATTAACGCTAGATATTCTACGAACGGTGTTTTTAAGCGGTTATCGAAAGAGTTAAATATACATTAATGGGTCAGCCATCGAACGTATTGTCATCTCTAGCTTTTCGGCCATCACATCCTTCAGTTTTATTTGTATTGTTGTGGCCATAACTGTTGTTTGCACTCCAGCGCATTTGCCGCTTGGAAATTTCATAACTGACGACTGACGCCTCCTCTCGCTTATCTCGCTTGCAGAGGACGCACAGACATCGCTAAACGATGCCATCGCAGCGGCCGAGGCGGAAGCATTGGTAACGGCAACGGCACAGGGCACGCCCCCAGGCAAGCAACCCACCATTGAGCCGAGTGTGCGGGTTAAGTGCCTGTCCGGCTCGATGCTGATCAGCATTAAAGATGCGCCAACGAACCAAGAGACGGGCCTGTTCAGTGGCATGATCTACCCGAAAGGCCTCTCCAAGAACTCCACGTGCCTCAGCGAGTACAGGTAAGCGGCCTGAACCGAAGCAGGAAACCGATAAATATACATACATATATGCAAACCATAATCAACTTTTATCTATTTGCTTGATCCTCGACAGAGATCACAACGGTGCGCTGCGCTACAAGCTGCCGCTGCGCAGCTGCAACACGATGCCCAAGGAAACGGTAAGTCTTCAATAGATAATAGTTAAGAGCACTCTCAGATACATCTCTCTTAAAATATAATTGTTGCATATTAAATTATATCATCGCAAGCCAAGTTATGTTATGTTATGTGAAGTGGTTCTGCCTTTTTCGCGTATATGCTAATTGTGTGTTGAGCTTGGCCATTAACGGCTTATATGGCAGCTGCGATTGGTTACAAGGTAACAGCCTTATAGCCATATTGACTGGCAAGATGATTAGCCATTTTGCGCATCGCTTTTTAGCTTGGCTTCGTCACAGAACGCACACGAAATCACTGCGACTTGTGGCTCTTTGGCATTCAATCGATGACTGCTGATGAAGTGCATCATTAACTATTGTCGCTGATTGACAGACAGAGTTACAGAGAGGCGTGGCAGTAGCTACTATAAATCTAAAAATGATTTTAGGAAGGTCTCGAAGTTGCTTTGCAATTTAATAAACTTCCAAACTTAAAACAGAAAATATTTCAAATTTTCTTTGCTGTTTAAAAGTCCGAAATCGGTTTAATAAATGTATAAAATTGAACACACAATTTATGGTAGAGCATTTCTCAGACTCTAAATCACAAACTATTACAACTGATGCCAAGTTGTCCAAGTGCCATATCGAATAACCCGAAACAAAAAAGAGTTGTTCCCAATTGACGAAAAACCAATAAAGTGTCGTATAAATACGATACTCATATCAGCAGCTGTTGCACACACACAAAGATTGTGTGCCCCATATACGTCTATTGGTGTAGTTGGTTGTGGCTGGTTTATTGGGCCATATTGTCGATTTACGAGTATTTATAGCCAGATGAGGGGAGCTCATATATGTTTTGAAATCTCAATTAGCACTCATCGAGCTAAACGCTCGCTGCAACTCGACATCGCACGCATCGACATTTTTATGGCCAACACGCTCACACACACACACACACACGCACACACATGCACGCACTCACGCATTTGGTATTTGAAGTAGCGTTGCGCTGTCGTCATCGTGTTACATTTTCTCGTATTTAATGTTAATGCAATTTCCCAGCATTTATTGGGCCAAACAGTTTTGTGTTGTAATTTTCCTTTCGCTCGATCGGCGCGACACAATTTTTCGTTCAGATTGCCAATTTTAATTGCCACGACATGCGGCAAAAACAACATGCCACATGCCACATATCCCCATTCTGACCACTCACCAGTTGAGTTCGTTGCCTAAGTCTTTCGTTTGCTTGCGCTCCATTGTTGACACTGGCAACAAGCGTTAAATAAATGGGCAATGAAAATTAAACAAAAAGCAAAACTGTCAACGATGTTTGCCCCACGCTAATAACGGAAAAATCAATACGAAACGATTTATGCCTGCTTGCCATTAAAAGTGAAGGCAATTGTAGTTGCAGCTTGATGTCATCTCTATCCTGGCTGCCTGCTTATGTCATCCAAAAAGAAAAGATGAGCTCATATTTGCATACAATACGTGTGTGCGTGTGTGTTTAGGTGTCTGTAATTATGCATAGCTGCAAATGCAATGGAAAAAAGTCGCGGTGTCAGCCACAAAACGTTGCCACGCCATTGACTCCCGTTGAGGCTTCAATATGACCCTGCTGTTAGGTCCCTAGTTAATGTATTTTTTATTGTTGCTAATGTTGTTGTTATTATTATTGATGTAGTTGTTATTGTTGTGCACTGCCATTAGCTGAGCTATAAATAGCTTTTAATTTATTCTTAGCGTGTGCAATGAAGTAAAAACAAATAAAAATATGAAAACTAGCATTGGTAAAGTCACATAAAAAATAATTTTTAGCTTTAAGTATAATTAATCTTTGATTGAATACCAAATTAAAATATTTTATTTATATATATTTTGCAATTAAAAATAGTTGTTCTTTAGTACGTAACATAAAAATGAGAGAAGAAAAGTAGTTTTTAAATGCATCGTAACGTTCTTAACATAAAGAAGAAAAATTAATGTATACTATAAGTCGAACATAGCAGTGATAACAATAGAGCTACAAGTAGTAAATGTACAATACTAAAAGCAGTTGCAATATAAGTTGTAATGTTAAAAACGTAGTATTAATAATACCCTTTTTACTATCGGTTTAAGAATGAAGAGAAGCAGACGTAATGAAACTGTGCTGCGGCTCACGCAGGGTATGTCATAGTCGAGTAAGCACACTTGGGGTACGCTGCTTAATTGTTTTTTCCGTATAAGCTATTACGCGCAGGGTCAGCAGCAGTGACAGACATCAAAGTTCAGACACACACGTCGACATGTGCGCTGCGTGAAGGGCGCAAAACATTTCAAATGAAATTATAATTGCTGTGCAGCTGATGAGCAGCAGAGAACCGAGCGCAAAGGCAAGACTTTCAGATTTATTTTTAATTAAATCAAAATTCGATAGAAGTTTGTTGTCTAAGTCTTTCATTTATTGGAACGCACACAGTGGGCAGCGGCATCAGAAATCGATTTGTTCTTAAGAGATGATGAGCCCCTTCTCCTCCTCCCTCTCTCTCTCTTGTTCTCTGTCTCTCTCTTTCGACCATCTGCAGTCGCAACGTTGGCGGCCATTTAAATACGTTCATTGGCCGACGCCTTCGTGCGCTGACCGTGAAAACGCCAAAAGTGTACACTGTGCACATGTAAACTTGTTTTTATATTTATTGTTATTGATATTATTGTGTGTTGCTACTGCAGTGAAGGTCAGCTTGGTGCGTCGCCCACGCAACAGCAGCAGCAGCAACAGCAACAACATCGTCAACAGCTGCAGCGGCAGCAGCAGCAACAGTTTTATCATCACACTTATGAGTCGCTCAAGCCGCTAGAACGCTAAACGACACAGATACGGGGATGGCAGTTGACCCGCATCTGCATAACTCTTAACTAATTCTCAATTAATTTGCATAACTCGTTCATCCAGTGGATGTGACCTGGCAGCCAGAGCAGCAGCAAGAAGTTGCGCTCCGTTCTGGTTTTATGACGACATCTTGAAGCGACAAGCGACAAGTCCACACGATGCGACGGCACAGAAGTGTCATAATGACATAATAGATGTCGGACGCTGTCTACCGTTAGAATCGCGCTCTTCACATCTTAAATGTCATTTTACGATGCTTTTTATTAGCCCATTGTCTGATTTAACGTTGGCTGCTCGACTCAACCTGAGAATTGTTCTCATAACTCGACTCGCAACTATTGTCGAAAGTCCAGCGACACCAGACGGAAGACACTTCCAACAACAGCTCAGCTTACGCGGTGTCATCAGTTTGAATATGACTTTGACTATGAGGGCGGGGGCAAGTGCAATTAAGCATGGCCCAAAGGTGACGTCGACACTTAATTGTAGCATTTCCGTGCCCAAATCTGTATAGACCCAATTACAAAACAAACGCACAATAATATTTAGTTAAGCTGCTGACGCAATTGATCGACTGCGAGATACCCGCTAGACCAAAACAATTGAGTAACTTACTAAAAATCTATAAAATTACGCGTGTTTCTTAAAAACTTCTAAGCTACGATACTGTTGAAATATTGGGCAACAGTTTTTGTTTTATTTATTTATTAGTTTTAAATAAAAAGGTTATTAATATGTAAATAGAATATTTTAAATAGAATTCTGAGATGCTATTTAATAGACAATCTTATGAAAACATTTGGTATCAGTTTTTATTTAATTTATTCATGTTTAAATTAAAAGTTTAATAACATACTTTTAGTCTAGTATAATGAAATTTCAAGAGTCTATTTTATTTATAATACTAATGTTTGAAATTGTAATTATTAGAGTTCCAATAGTCTTAGATCTTTAGGTCTTCAAGTAGATGCTTGCAGACATGGCTATGAAATCATGGCTATATAGTTTGTTCTTTTGATACTAATATTTTTTTTATAGTGTCAGAACTGCCTCAGTCTATTTTCGATTCCCATAAACTCATTATACCCTAGTGTACGCAATGGACACCGTGTATGAAAACGTTCTTCCGAACGGGTCACGTACACGTCTTGGCCCATTATCATTACCCGGCTTCCACCTTCCACGCCAGCAATTGAGTGGCTGCTCACAAACGAGCACTCACATATGGGCGAATGAGTGTGTGAGTGTGTGAGTGTTTGAGTGCTGAGTGTATGTGTCTCTGTTGTTCGGTCGAAATTAGCACAAGCAGCCAAGCACCGTTAGGTATAGGAACAGTGGCAAGAATGTGAATTGGCTTCAGCTTCGGCCAACACGGCTCAAAGATGACGCATGTTGCAATTGAAACGGAAGTACGTCTCGCCTGTTGCCGCCTTGCCGCCTTGCCACATTCAGTTTCCATTTCAGCTTCTAAAAAGCATCAAATTCAAATTCAAATTGAAATTCATTACGCAAACATTGCTAATTTCTGATGCTGCTGCTGATGCTACAAACTTGACTAAATGCCTCAAGCTGTGCCAGAATGCTTCACACTTGGCTGCATGGCTTCAGCACCATTCTACACTGCGCAACAAAGCAGACAAACGACGCACAAGCAAAAAACACTTCAGGAAGTGCTCGTGATCTAAAGAGGAGAGCGAGACCCAAGACAAAGTCGCCACATCAGATTCTCGGCAATTTCAAGCTGCAGCGAAGCGTGAATCTGTTGTATGCATAATGAGGCAATGGCAACTGGCCCACAGTACATTTACACACACACATAGACATACACTCTTAGTGTATGTGTGCCGTCTAGGCTCGCTTATATGGCTTCTTGGCTTGGGCATTGTAGTTCCATTTAGAAGCTTTGTGCTGCGCAAGTTTGTTGCCAAAGTCTTTTGTTTTTGTTGCAAGACAATTTTCTTAATGCCCCTCATTATGAGATTGTAACGATTTTCTTGGCGCTGAATTTAATCGCATATTCATTATGACTGCAATAAATAGCCGGAAAATGTTAAAGGCGGAAGAAGATCAGAAAGCAACTCCTATTTTTACATGTATTATGTACTTACTGTAGATAATTTACAAAACTTCAACTTCAGATTCAACAGATACAATTCGTGGATCAGGAGCTAAAATACTTATTTCAATTATCGAATAAATAAATATAAATAAAATAATGAAAAGAAGAGAAAAATAAATTTTCCTGTTTTAAATTTAGGTTAGTTTAGTTATATAAATAAAATCGATGAGACCGCTTTCGGAATTCTAAATATTATTAAATCAAGCTTGATGCGAAACAGTTGCAATTTTTGCATTCTTATGCTGTTTATTTATTTATACAATGTACTATTTATTTATATATTGTTTTCTTCGTATCATCTGACGTTTATTTTCTCTTGTGATATACGCCTTTTAGGACGATGGCAGCATTGAGTTCTTCAACACAATTGTGCTGCAGCCGCATCTGAAGCTGATCACGGATCTGGGACGCGGCTACCATGTGCGTTGTGCCTACAAGAGTCGCGACGCCGCTGTGAAGCCCAAGAAGAAGCATTTGCGCAAGCATGCCCAGAAACCGCAGGCGTTCCGCAGCGACGAGCATGATCGACGTGACTATGGAAGATCGTTGGATAAGCAAGTTTCGGGCGATGATGATTTGCTCTTCGAGGAGGATGCCTACGATGTGGATGTGAATGGGGCCCAAGAGAATGATGATAACGAAGTAACTAACAACGAAATACCCATGCCCAATTGTCATATGAAGATCTACAACGAAGAGCACAAGATTGCGAATGACGTCAAGATCGGAGATCCTCTGACCATTGTCATTAGCATCGATGAACAGAAGCTCTACGGTCTGCACGTCACCGACTGCATCGTGCATGACGGCCTGGACTGGGGTGTGCAACGGCTGGTGGGCGAAGATGGGTAAGTTTTTCTTTTAGCCACCCAGGAAAGTACATAAAAAAATTACACATTTGTTTACAGCTGCCCCATGGACAACGAGATCATGGGTCAGTTCAACTACACCGAGAATCGCCTGGCGGCCAATGTGACCTTCCCGGCGCACAAGTTTCCCTACACCACATCCGTCTACTACGAGTGCAATGTGCGGCTCTGCGCCCTTGAGGATCCCGCGTGCCAGGAGGCGCCCGTCTGCAACGGCAAGCGGCCCAAGCGCCAGGCAGCCGATGGCAAGGACGACGAGGCGCTGCCCGCCACCATCGAGGTCTTCTCCGGCCTCTTTGTGAACGAGAACGAGAATGCCAGCGACAGCGACGAGGTGTACAAAGAGAAGGTAAAGAAAAGAACTGCAAGCACATCACTGAATCTGTGAATCCGTGAATCAAGAGCAAATTGATTCAACATCCCTTCAATCATAACCAAAATTCTAGAATAGCCATTTTTTAAAAAAAGAAGACAGAAATTCTTAAATTCAGTTTTCTTCTAAAAGCCAAATAACTAATTTTAAATCTTAAATTAAAATGCAAGAGAATAACTTTTTTTCTAAGAACATAATATGGTCGAAGAATTGTATTTCTATTATTTTTAGAACGCTAGTCTTCTGTCTTTGAATATTGCACTTAAATGTAGTCTTCAACTCATCAATAATTTTCTGGTCTTTCTCTGCAGACTCAGGAGGATGCCCTGTGCGTGTCGCAGCGCACTTTTGCCATAGCCATTGCCATTGCCGGACTCATCCTGATGCTGGCCGTGGTCGCTGCCGTGCTGTGCATTATGGCGCGTCGCAGCACCAAGACGGTGTCCAACTCGGGCAGCTCCATCTACAGCGGACCGTACACAACCACCGCCTTCTCGCACAGCAGTTAAGCGAAAGAAGAAAAACACAAAATTGAGAAAATTCAAAATTTCAAAGCAAAAACCAATTTTTCCAAAATGCAAAAAACACTCAAAGTGTTTAAAAATCTATTAAACGTACATCAGGATGAGGATACTCGCGCAGCTGTGGATGCGGAAGCGGAAGTGGAAGTGGATGTGGAAGCGGATGCGGATGCGGATACGAATGCCAACTGCGGTAGTCAATTTGTCAAAAATGTCGCACGAGACGAAAGTTTTTGGGCAGCAGTTTAGTCTTTAAGGTCACAATAGCTGTGCAGCGGCAACTGTCTAAGTTTAGTATTTGTATGATTAGTATTTTAAAATTTTTAATGCCCTCCCTCACCCCCTCCCCAATGTGCAGAGATTACCGTGCAATTGCTCCCCCCATTCGCTATTGCCCGCTAATGTCGCAGAGTTGTCCAGTGCTGCCCATAGCAGCCGGCGGCCTGGCGTTGCCAGACAGCTGCAACTCTGTTTCGCACTCCAGTGTTTTTGGTGTAGGACTTCCTCGATGCTTCACGCCGTCTTTCGTCCCCTTCGTTCTCGTAGTGCAGAGTCATTAAATACTTATTATTAATTTAAATGCAACTTAACTCGAACTAACACAACGAATGCAGCAGCCGACGCTCAGGTGATATTTGTATTTGTACTCTAATATTTATAAAACTTATTTAGTAAATGAATTATACAACAAACACCTGCCACAACACTTTTGTTCTTAGTTGAATTTCCTGTACAATTTGTTTCTTGTCATTGTTTTTTAACTACAACTATTTTGCACTACAATATTTAACGCTATCTTTTAAGCAGGGCAGCCCATTTTCAGCACAAGCATAATATAATTATAATGCTGTAATAACTTGTATTCATTCTCAAAGTAAGCTTAAAATGCCGTTTTGCACAGCTTCATTTGAGCATTGAACGAATTTCAACGCTAACGCTCGCCTGGAGCTGTGCAATGCAAAATTGAAATAAATACACAAAACAATATACTATTTAAATAATGAAAATATATAAAAAGAAATCTTTAAGTGTAAGATAAAATTAATCAAATAAAATGAACAATAAAAATCCAATCAATTTGAATATTTTTGTTTATGGGTAGCACTAGCTAAAGTCAAATATGATCGACTGTTAAACACTTGATAATTTTTGTTGGGGTCACATAACACATGAAACTGATTTTCGCTCAATAAATACATATCAGTTTAAAGTATTTAAATTAAAATGAAATTTGGTTGTTTGTCCATGTTTTAGTCTACCATTAAGCAAGAATACCCAGCTATGTTATGCTTAACGAGCATCAGAAGTTCCCTGACAAATTGCCTAACTGTTGTCATTCCGTTGCAACGAGTTTGATAGCTGTAATCCTCTCCAATCACTGCGAATGAGACAATTAAGTTGCCACTCATTTCTCTTCATTAAATGCATAAATTGCAGCTTACAAATAATATGAATATAATAGCCAGAAGAGCAGTTATTGCTCTGAACCATGTGGAAACTGTTGTTACTGCTGCTAGTCGTGTTTGTGTCGCACCACAGCACGCTGCGCTGTCCAGCGGATGACGCGGCTCATCAGCAGTTTCATCTGGTGCGCCAATGCCAGCGAGCCGGCACAGATGATGCTCTGGCTCTGGAAAGCACTCCAACGCTAGAGGAATGCATGGCGTTGGCACGCGAACTCCGAGGATTAGCTTTGAATTATGCTCCAATTGGGCAGAAGAGGCGTATAAATTATAATAATGCTACAGCAAAGGAGCAGGATGCGCGTCGACGTTTGAGTGTATTTGAGCAGCCGGGAGAATTCTTCAACTGCCATGTGCTGCAGTGTCCACAGAATACGACCTTTGCCGGCATGCTCAACGACAGTCGCTTCGATTACTACAGTCTATATGGCAGACCCGCAGGTTTGAAGTCGGGGAACATATGGCAAACAAAGCATATTAAACACAGATCTTCAACAGCTCTCAACAACATCAGTTGCATACCGCAAGTTGGTCTGTTTGTGATCTACACCAGGCAGAGCAATTACTCGAATGCTTCAGTGGCATGCAGCAATGCCAGCGAGTTTAGCGGCAGCCTGGCGCACATTGCCTCCGAGAGACGCACAGCTGGACTGGCCAAATGGCTGCAAGACTACAACAGCCAGCCAGCCAACTCGGCCATCTTCTTGGCCTATGTGGGATTGCAGTACAATCGCAGCATATCCGTGCGACCAATGGATTATCGCAATGCGCAGCGGGAGAGTCTCCTGTGCTTCCTCTACAGCGCCTGGCATGCCGGACATCCACGCTTGGGGTAAGTTGCTGTTTCACAGTGGCAATTACTGAACTCCTTGTCTCTCGCAGTGCTTCCCAGGCTAACGCCAGCTGCGTGGCGCTGACGCCGGAGGCCACTTGGCAGACGACGACCAGCTGCGATTATGAGTTGCCGTTCATCTGCGAAATCTTCACGGCCACAAATGCCACACAGCTGGACACAGGAGCGAATTCAGTGGAGGAGTGTGTTAATTGATTGAAGCAGTTAAGTGCAGCACAGTTATTCGCAGACGTTTTATTAAAACTGACAAGAATAATATTAGTATTATAGATGTTTATCTCTGTATGTGTGTGTTTGCAACTCTCTCTCCCTTTACCAAATGGCTGCGCAAGTTGTCATAACAAAGATGTGTGTGTTTGGTGTACACTAAAGAGCTCGAACGAGCTCATGGTTTAGTGGTACTTGTAGTTCCTGTGGTGCTTCAACTTGGTGTAGTTGATCAAGTAGAAGAACGTCATGCTGGCGACGGTGATCTGGAAAAAGGGTGCGATGCCAGCACGCTTGGGGAACACATACTTGTGCTGCCAGCGCCACCAGGCACGGCTTATGGCGCCTCCAAGGGCACTTGGTGACTTGTTGCGACGGCCGAACCAGGCACCCAGCTCACCCAGCTTCACTTGGCCGAAGGGCACATCAGCTGCAAGGCAACACCAAAAAAAAAATTATATAAAGTGCCAAGAACTCGGATCGTTAAAAACCCCGCAAGTATCGAGCGGCGAAAATTACGTAATTTTGCAAAATTTTACTTACCCTTGCCGTAGTAGCGTGCTGGATCGTAAGGTCCATGCACCTTTGGGTTATACTCAGCTGGATAGTCTCCGAACGCCATCTCGCTGTTGTGTGTAATAAAAATTATATATTTTCCTTACTCAATAGGTTTTCCTCGCCTGCTACTTACTTTGCTCGATACTAAGTGAGTTCGGTAGGGTATCGATACTGTACAAGGCAAACGTGTGGACGAGTGGCAGCAGGTTGTATTTTGAAATATACTAAAATACACCGAAGGTTGTCCGGTAACACTGGCAAGTACTAAAAATTACTTTGAAATTTGCGAAACTATTCGCATAATTTTAGATTTAAGAGTAGTTTGGTTTTTTGGATACAAAATAATGTACCTTCCTTCGTGTGATACCACAAATATACCAAAGTTTGCCGAAAATGGTCACACTGTAGCGCGCAAATATATCGATATTGATATCGATGCTGAGCAAAGCTGCCACTTCTTCTGGTTGTAAAAAGAGTGGCAACGACAACGCAAAGTATATACAGAAATCAAATAAGAATTTTTTGCAAATCGGAATCGCGCTTAAATAACGATAATAATATTCCAAATAACAGACAAACTAGCAAGGCGTGGGCGAAATGAAACTGGAAGAGCTGTTAACAAAGGGCGCACCATCGCCGCAGGACGACGACGACGACGATGAAAAGGCGGAGTCGAAAACAAAAGCCACAAATGCCTCCGATGAGGGGGTGGAGAACGCTGAAGATGCTGCGGACGAATCGGCTGAAAAAGAAAGCGCGACTGGCAAGAAAAAAGGCACACGCAAAAAACGCTCACTCAATTGGGAGGAGGCCGAACGCGGCCTGCTCTTGGAGGTGATTAAAACAAAAGTGGCGTTTGTCGAAAATCGCAGCGTCGATGCCAAAAGCATCAAGGCCAAACGCTTGGCCTGGTCGCAAATTACCAAACAGTAAGTCGAAAACAACGTGAATGACGTCGTGAGTGGCACCCAGTTAATGAATTCGAATTTGCAGATTCAATGCGTTGAACTTTCGGCATCGCTTGCTCGAACAAATCCAGGTGCAATGGCGCAGCATGAAGAACTCTGCCAAACGGGAGTTTCAACAGAAGCATCCCAAGTCCGATGTGCTCGAGGGCATGCGCATGATCGAGTTCATGGAGGAGCTGCAGAAGGATCCAGTCTCGTCGCGCAGTCAAACGCGCAGCAGCGGCACCAATGGCGCCGTCAATGTGCCGCTCAAGAAGGAGCCGCTGCTCGAGATAGACGAGGATGAGGATATGCCGTTGGCCGCGCTGCCCAATTCAACAAACGCCAGCGAAGATACACTGCAAACATCCACCATAGCCATACCCTCACCACCACCATCCACCGCTGGCGGCGACTCACAACAGGAGAGCGCGCAGCTTCAATCAGCGCCCACCAGACGCAAACGGGCCAAAGGCAAACCGTTGCTCCAGCACAAGGATGACACTGACGGTGCCGCCGGCTCCGCCGACAACGAAAAGACTTCGCCCACACGCAAACGAAGACAGCGCAATGTGAGTATTCAAACTGCCCTTAATTATTCAGCATTTATTGTCAACTTCCTGCCGCAGCATTCACAGGCACAATCGGTGCTCTCAGAAGACTTTAACACTGAGACGACGCCCGTCATTGCAAGCGCCGCTGCAGTTGGTCCATTTACGCCCACAGCCGTGGCCAGCGAGACAATCAGCAGCCTAGACATGGAGGAGAAATACAAGCAGCAGCTGTTCAAGCTGCTAAAGCAAGCGCGTCTGGCCGAGATCGATTATGCAAGGCGTGAGCATGAACAGAAGCTGCGCTTCGAGCAAATGGAGCAAGAACTCAAAATGTCGTACTATCGCCAGGAGCAAGACCTCAAGCTACGCCAAATGCGTGAGGAACACGACATGCGGCTGCGTCAGCAACGTCGAGAGCACGAAGCACGCATCAACGTCTACAATTTAAGCAGCAGCAGCGTGAATGGCACCGCCACTGGAGGTGATGTGGCTGGCCAGGAGTCGGCGGCACAGGGTACAACAATGGGAGCAATGCGTTGCAATGCCAAATCAGATTACAATAATGTGCACTTGGACAGTGTTGCGGCAGCTGCGGCGCAGCCATCGTCATCGTCGAACAGCAGCAGCACGGACGCCGTCCATGCGCTGAATACCAATTCATTAGTCTACAACTAGTTGTAGACAACACACAGACAACACAACATCACAAACATCAGACACACTCTCCCAGAGACACCACATCAAA
This sequence comes from Drosophila formosana, assembly GCA_035045625.1. Classification (NCBI taxonomy): domain Eukaryota; kingdom Metazoa; phylum Arthropoda; class Insecta; order Diptera; family Drosophilidae; genus Drosophila; species Drosophila formosana. The sequence continues at coordinate 21,820,007 of JAWNOW010000232.1, forward strand.
ACATGATAAGCATTGCCAGCATTTAGAGGAAACTGTAAACTTAAACAACAAAAAACAAAGCAAAACTCTTAGCTTGAAATGCGTTTAGCGAAATGTAGCCGACTCTCAACTGTCCCTCAAAGGACTCTCAGACTAATCAAGTTGCATACGAATATGGATATGAATACAGTATATGTTTCGCTCAGCTGCCCCGATATTTACGTCGTCATATTCAAAGTCTTCACTTTTTAGATCCTTCACTTTTCATTCAAAGTTTGATCATTACAATTTTATGTTAGCTGCACTCGAGGCAGCCAAGCAAATTATACTGTACAAAAAGAAAACAAAAAAAATGAATACGAATACGATTAAGATTATGAATATGAATATGAATACGAAATACTCACGTTGCCACACGCTGGCGGCGGCAACGTTCGCTCAGCCATGACACAAACTGATGGACTGTTATTTTTGTGCATGCCACAACACACAAACAGACAGATGACATTCACACACCCAGAAAAACACTCAAATTCACACTCACACTCATAAACATACACACATTGCATTTTCCAATATTAGTATTATTATATTTGTACCCTGGTATCTGTTAAGTGAACACTTGCTCTATAAAATCTCCCTCGACTTTCGAATACTCAAACAGCAACTGAGTCACTCAACAAAGAACAAAAAACACTCGACAGTTATTCACATCATTCATCCCAAAACAAACGTCAGACAGTATTCAACTTTTGTCACGGTATTACAAAAAGAACAACAAGAAACAACATAGTGTGTTTTTTGGTCATTCATTCATTCATTTAGCTACGTTAAGTTTATCGTTTTGATTTTTTTTAAATATATATACAAGATTGTATTATGTATAATTTTATTATATACATAAACTATACCATAATTGTACATCTATGTAGTTGTATTCTGTGTATGATTGTTTCATACGCATATAAAAACTTTTATAATTGTCGTACGTCGATAAGTTACGTTTTTTGTAAGCTGTACGATTTGTCTTTTAAGCAAGGTACTACGTTGGTAAGTATATGTATACAAACGTATATACCCTGTTCGCCGTACCATTTGTGTTGTATAGCGCTGTAATATCCTGTAACTTTGCTTTAGCTTACTACAAATAATAATATAATTCGAGCAAAGGAAACATTAAATAATTAGATAAAGAAAATGCATTTCCAACCAAGTTTGTTTTATTTCCCCCTGTGGAATTTTGTCGATCAAGTACGCCTGAAGTTTCTGGCTTTGCAATTTCTATACATATGCATAGTATTCGATTAATTTATTTTAGTTTAGGATACGTATTAGGAGTAGCATAATATAATTTAAGAATATTCATTAGGACATTTCAGTAGTAATTTATTTTAGGGCATTTTTTTAATTCATTCTTTTAGGGAGAGAGTATTTTACTTTTGTATAGTTTTCTATAGTTTATGTGAAGGAGAGCTTAGATTATATCAGCACTATGAAGGATCTAGATCTAACCCTTGATTATATGGAAAATGCACGCTTTAATTATGTGTATGGAACAGAAGTTGCTCGCATGGAAGCCTCGATCTTCACAACACTCGAGAAGCTCTGCATATCGATGATTTATCACAAGTTTGTGCTGCGCGATGGACCTCGAACGAGATATATGAATGTGAACCATTTGAGCGGCTTTATTCGCATGATGTTCCATGTAACGAATCCTCGTATTAACCATCGTATCGTCAAAATTATTAGCGAAGATCCGAACTGTGCCGATTCAAAGTTTCATCCAGAACGTCATGTTACTTTAAACAGTTTTATAAGGATGCTTACCATCTACTTCTCTGACGATCTAGAAAAGCGCATGCGTTTTGCCTTCAAAGTAAGTAAAGTTGGTACCAATGATACAAAATAAATAAATAAATAATAAATAATTTGCGGTCAGGTCTATGATGAAGATGGACACGGCTACTTGAATCGAGAGACTGTGATGCGCTATGTTGACACATTTTTCACAGGCGACGATGAAGACGAGATCATGGAAATGCGCGCTGTAAATATATAATTTTCGACTCTCTATTTGAATATTGTAATTGTTACTTGCAGGACATGCTGGAGATGCTATTTCGAAAACTCGATAAGGACAAGGACCTGTTAATCTCGTTCGATGAATATTGCGAAGCTGTGCGGAAACAGCCAGAGTTATTGGAGTTCTTAGGCACAATATATCCATCAAAAAATGAACTGAATGTCGTTGGCATGTGCTGCAATTTGATGCAGCGTCATTGAGGTTTATGAATGTATAAGTAAAACGGCGCTATAGTCATTAAAACGATCAATATGTATAGAATTTAAGAAATTTTAATTTAATAGAAAAGGGAAATGGGCTTCCAAAGGAAGTATCTCTTATTTATATATGAATATCAATCGTTTGCATAATTTCGAAAAATACTATATGGATCACTGTCTGTCGAAGTAGCTTTCTATTTAATATTAAAAATGTTTTTCGACTAATCTATGTTTAAAAATGAGTGAATTGTTTTTATAGAGGATAAAGAATTTGAAGCAATTCTTTATTCTACAACTTAGCAACATATGCTTGACATTTCAATACACTTTACAATCACTTCATTTAATATTTAATTATTTTCTATTGTTCTTGTTGTAACTAATGCTTTAATCTACTTAAGAACAATATTTAGTTTTGTAATCTTCAGCTGTAGTTTGTTATAATTAAATAGTGAACATGAAGGACTTGGATCTTACACTGGACTACATGGAGAATGCACGCTTCAACTACATTTTTGGACCGATCGTCGCCCATATGGAATCACCGTTTACGACCACCGAGCTGCTGTGCCTCGCGATGATCTATCACAAGTTTGCGTTGCATAATGGGCCTCGATCCAAGTATATCACGCGAATGCAACTGAGCAACATTTTGGAGCTGTTCTTTCATATTTCGGATCGTGATATTAATGTGAGCATTGTACAACGCATTAGTATGGATCCGGAATATGTGGATTCAAGGTTCTCCTCAGATCGCCATTGCAGTCTACCCAGTTTTATTCGCTTGTTCACCATCTATTTCTCCAACGATCTTGAAAAACGAATGAATTTCGTTTTTAGCGTAAGTACGATGAACGATGGCAATCTATAACCTAATGCGATTAATCTAAACGAGTAAACGGTTTAGATCTATGACATCAGAGATCGCGGCTACTTGGATCGGGATCAAGTAGTGCGATTTGTGACCAAGTTTTTTGACGGCGACGACGAGGATGAACTACACGAGCTGCGAGGCGTAAATATTTAGTTACTATATTTGAACTGTAAAATACATATATGTAGCTCTTACCTTTAGGATATGGTTGAAATGATATTTGCCAAATTCGATATCGATAAGGATCTGACGATTTCGGCTGAAGAATACGCCGATTGTGTGCGCAAACAGCCCATGATGATGGAGTTTCTGGGCAAAGTGTTTCCCTCTAAAACTCAATTGGACGCCGTTCGCCATTGTGTAAATATTTTAGGCTGAGCTGGTGCCGAAAAAATATTCAAGTTCCATCCATCGGAAATAGATTTATTGGAATAGAACTCGAATACTCTTTCGCATTTGAGCACAGAAAAGCAAATAAAAATTATCTAGTGCGTTTTACGTAGCGTTTTTAGCATTTTCAGTTATCTGTAGATCGTTTCGCTATAACTTATTGGCGCCCCGTTGCCGAACACACATTCAATTTTAGCATTACAAATGAAGAACAAAACAAAAAGCAACAAGTAGGAAAATTGAAGTCGAGAGTGCTCGACTGTGAGATACCCGCTACCTTTTCTATGACACCTATGTGATATACCGAAAATATACCGACAAAGTACCAAAAGTTAAAAATATACCTTTAAAGTACTCGGTCACAAAACCAACTAAACTTTAGCAGTTGCATTTGATTTATGCTCTATAAAATTTTTAACATTTTTAAATAACAGTTTTTCATCCGATTTAAATATTGATAATATTCCGGAAAATAATTATTATTATGTGCTAGCGCTACTAGGCTGTATCGCCTCATCTGTTCATGCTCATCAAGAATATATTATATATATATATGGGGTTGGAGATGCACTTCCTGTTGCCACTAAGCTATAATGCCTTTTACCCTATGCGTAACGGGTATCAAAATCAAAATCAAATTGAATTTGACAGTCTGCAGCAATTCTTCCTGTTCGTTAATCGCCGTTTCTCGCTTCGACTTCAGTTCGCGTGCTTCAGCCGTTGCCTTCAGTCGACTCGCGCACAGCTCACAGGGCAGCTAGACAGAGACGAAAGAGAGAGTGGGAGAGAGCGCGATCGAACACTTTCCAATAGGCAAAAGTGCAGGGGTGCAACAAGTGGGCATTAAACTCCAACGATCAAACAAACAAAATAAACATGCTGATTTTGTACGCCAAATACGCGCTATTGCTGGGTCTATTTGTGGGTCACAATGAGAACGAGAGGCTCCAAGAGGACAAGGCGCTGCTCAATGCAGCAGCCTGCACCAAGCACTGCCTGGAACACAACATTGCCAAGGTGCGTGTGCAGCCCTGGTACCACAACAAAAACAACTACAATTGCCTTTGTATTCCAATTAGAATTTTCGCGACTGCTTCGATTACTGCCAAAACGCAAACAATACGACAAACGTGACGCTGCAGAAGGTCCAGGACAATTTCCTGTTGATGCTCGTCTGCCGCACAGAGTCGACGCTTTCATTCCGCATCAATTATGTGCATCATGGACCTGCGCCTGGAAATGCTTCCAGTGCTACGGACGCCATGTTCGTAATCAAGATACACGGCAAAATCAATCCCGATTCGAAGCGTTTACATTATATGGTGGGTGCCAAACAAAATTTTTTAATCTATTAGCATTAATTTTGTGCCTTTCAGTCGAATGACAGCTTCTTCACCATACCCGATCTAATGGATAATACCGAGTACTTGATATCCGCCTTGGCCATGGACCTCGATGGCGCCTATTCGCATATAGCCAACGATGAGAGCTTCAAGACCCTGCGACGCGGCTACCAGCCCGGCAAGATGGGAGAGGTGAAGCTGCGTGGCTACCACCAACAGCCCGACAACTGGCAACGCGTTGCGGCAGAGATTGAATGGCTGCCATTGGCGGGTAAGCGGAGAATTCCTCTCCCAGTTGATTCTTTGTAGCCGCCAACCGAACAAATATGCAAATTATTAGAAGGGAAGGTGGGATTTCCACATATCTGCTAGAATTTATAAGAGGGAAATTATGAGCAGATGCCAACCGAAAAAGTATGCTATACACAAAAGGCAGCACCCTATACCACTATCCAAAAGGGAGAAGGTTATCATAATTTTGTGATAACACAAAATGTAACTTGTTGTCAACTCTCGAGAAGGTCCTGCGCTGATGAAGTCTGTTTAAGTTTTGCCTTTCCCGCAATTTTAAAATTTAAGTTTACTCGTTTAGAGCTAGATCCACTAAGGCTTTCAGGCTGGTATATAATTGATCACGATCATTTAAGTCAATGCTAAATTTAACTGATCTGAACAGTTTGATCAAGCATCTGCAATTTTAATGTAACAGAAGAACTCTACCGGTTGTTGTTTTCTTATTGTATTGTATAGAGCGCAATTGCCATTATGACATAATATACTACTCCACGGACAGCCCCAGCCTAGGAGCACCGACGCCAGTGCACTTTCGGGATGTAAGTTAAATAGTACGATTCATTGCACTTTAAACCTGCTCACAACACTCTTTATTCACAGCCGAGTCTTCTCTTTTCTTACACCGTGCCCAACATGAAGTTCGGCGAGCAGTTCAAGGTTGGCGTGCGCACCGTCAACGACAAGAATCATCTGGAGAGTCCAGTGCGATGGCTCGTACTCAATGCGCCCAACTGCCTGGATTGGTATAACTACAACTACTCCATCTGCGGTTGGTCACAAGGCATTTCAAATTGTTAAATCCAGGTCTTAAATTCCTCTTCTGTTGAATCTTTAGCGCCTCTCAAGCCAAGCAATTTGAGCGTGTCGCAGTCGCATTTTGAGCGTGATGTGTTGGCGCTCAATGTGAGCTGGTCGTTTCCCAAGTATCTGCCGGACAACTACACGTTGTACATACTCGATCTGCACAAGGACAGTCAGCAAGCGAAATACAATGTGGAGCGAACGGCCAGCCATTTCTTCATCTCCAACATAACCATACTGGGCAGCAACTTCGAGGTGCATCTCGTGGCGCACACGCGAGCTGGCAACAATGCCACCATGCAGATGCTCACAAAGCTGCCGCTGGAGTCCTGGCTAAAAGGTAACTAACCCTTTCTGTCATGTCCACCTTTAACTCACATGCTCCTCCCTGATACATAGTGAACACGTTAGTCAAACTGCTGATCTTCTCGCCCATTTTGTCAATTTGCTGCATTGTTGGGCTTTTCTCCATGAAAATGTGTCGCCACAAGCGGCATTTGGAGGACAAGCAATTGAAGGCTGCCCCCAATCAGTCCGCTGATTTTCATCTGACATTGGCCTCACTTGCTGTCGAGGACAACTTTGAGCTGGACGATGATCTGGAGGTGGAGCCGCATGCTGTGCTCCTGCAAGATGTGCTCGGCGAAGGCGCCTTTGGATTAGTGCGACGCGGCGTCTACAAGCAGCGTCAGGTTGCCGTCAAGCTCCTCAAAGGTTACATAATATATATTTATAAACTGCAGGCTAATATTTTATAGTTGCAGATCAACCGAATGAGGAGGATGTGCAAGCTTTTCGCTGTGAGATACAAATGCTGAAGGCTGTGGGGCGTCATCCAAATATTGTGGGGATCGTTGGTTACTCGACCAGATGCAGCAGTCGCATGATGCTGTTAATTGAATACTGCGGCTTGGGCAGTCTACAGAGTTTTCTGCGGTAGGTGGAAACGATGATTTTATTCCGCTAATACAACTACAATTTTGCTTGCAGCGATGAATGGAAGTTTCGGCAGGAGAGATGCGCTCAGAACGTGCATCTAAAGGCAGATAAGAAACCAGTGGAACGTCTGCTGGATTACGACACACGCATCGAGGACATTAATAGCTCTGTGCTGTCCAGACTGCAGGACGATGAAACCGAATCAGATCTTTCAACCATTGACACCTATCGACTGGCAAAGGGCTGCGTCTTTGCGGCCGACAACAAGTCCTATGGACTGCAGGACATTGAAAACATTGATGCCAATCCACCAGTTGCACCTCCAACTAGCCTCAAAGCTATACTGAAGCGTACTGCAAAGCAGCAGCCAAAGCCTGCCAAGAAGTGCATCGTCAGCTTTGAGAATCAAGAATACTTTCAGCCCTCGGCAATGAAAACGCAATTGTCAACTAAGCGCGAGCCTTTGAAATATGCTGATCTGTTGGACATCGCCCAACAGGTGGCCGTGGGAATGGTGCGTCTACAGCTCGCAAATATTCTGCTAAGCTAACTGTTTATTTTACTTTAGGATTTCTTGGCACAGAACAAAATTGTACATCGCGATTTGGCAGCACGCAATGTCTTAATTTCAATTGATCGCACAATTAAGATTGCGGACTTTGGGTGAGTTGTTGGGCAATATTAGTTTCAACAGATTTAAAAATACATACATTTGCAGACTGAGTCGCGATGTATATCATGAGAATGTGTACCGCAAGTCGGGTGGCAGCGGCAAGCTGCCCATCAAATGGCTTGCCTTGGAATCGCTCACCCATCAGGTCTACACCAGCCAGAGCGACGTGTAAGTATATAATATTTGTAATTATAATTATAATAATCCATTCCCAGCTCATTTCAACAGACTGACTACCATCTACCAATCCTGAATAATTTTTATTCAAGCATTATTAGTTTTATAATTGAAATGATACGATTTTTATAGTTCCACATCAATTTTACTTATATCTTAAGATTCCCCTCCTGTAGCCCTATAGGCAACCTGATCCCACCTCACTAATAGTTTGAATTATAAATAATAATTAATTATATTTCTAGGTGGTCATTTGGTGTGCTGCTCTACGAAATCATCACGCTGGGCGGCATGCCGTATCCCTCAATCTCGCCCAGAGATTTGCTGCAGCTGCTGCGTCAAGGCGTGCGCATGAAACGACCCGAAGGGTGCACCACTGAAATGTTCGCTTTGATGGAGAGCTGCTGGTGCTCCATACCCGCTAATCGACCCACATTTGCCGAACTAATGCAGCGCTTGGGTGTTATGCTCTTGGCCACAAACGAGATGCCACAGCGTATGCTGCAGCAGCTTAATTCCACAGAGCACAGGTGAGCAGCTTGCTATCAAGTATTGCGATTAATTTATGTATCTCTTTTTTTTAGCCAATTGGACGAACCTCTCCCCAATGATGCGCTCTATTTGCAGCCTTTACACTAGCCGGGACTCCTCCAGCGCTTTTAATTGTTTACTGTGCAATACATTTTAAGTAAATAGTTGGATTTGTGTTTAGTCTCCATTTATTATTTGTATGCAGATCCTTAGTATGTTAACTAAACCCACTTAACAAAGCGAGTTCGCTGCAAAATATATTTTATATAAGCTATCCAAGTCGAAAACGAATAAACATTAAGCTAGATAGAAATAGTTTCTTCAAATCTGTGTATAGTCGCCCTTTGCCAGTGTTAAACAAAATAAAATTAATCACTGTTGTTATAATACAATAAATAATGTCCATGCTAGAGTGAATATTAAAATAATCTAGAAAGTTGAACATCATAATTTCATTTCTCAAAATCTCGTAGTAGCTTTTTAATTTGTTATTATTTTGTATGTTCTCAAAATTCAAAATCCTCACAACAAAATAGTTCAGAAATTTTCTGGGAATACATTGTATTTTTGATATAACAGAGCTAGGAAATGTGTCAACACTGCCGTCGCATGGAATGGACAACTTGTGAGCCCATTCCCTATGCATGTCCACTCTGTCCAATGCGACAGGTGACCGATCGGTGCGACGCACCGGGCAGAGGGGATGAACGGCGGCATCGCTATTACCGAAGACATCGCCAATTTGTGGACAGCCAAATGTGCAGAGGGATCTCGGAGCTATATACGAATGTGGTTGCTGCCAAGCGTAATGCCAAAACTACAAAGCGCAAAGCAAGAAGCGCCATCAAAGAGAGGAAATTTCAACAAGAGGATCAGCAAAATATTTCAGTTCTCTACCGGGAGCCCGCTCCACATGAGGCCAGCAACTGGACATGGTCACCCCGTGACTTCGTTGGAGATGTCGGCGAGATAAAAGCAACAAAAAAGCGTTCCCCGCCACGTCGTGTCTCTTTTTTCCAAGCGTCACCATATGATTATTGATCGCATCAATGCTGTTGGGAATTTACTGCACGTTTCATAGTTGTGTTATGCAAAAGAGCAAATAAAACATACAAGTTGAAAGTTGTAGTTTTGTTAGTAATCATTGACCAAACAACATTTAATCGAACATAAGCGCATCAATACAAAAAAATATCAGGTATTGGCTGATCTTTAATAATTACAGCAATATCACATTCCAATAAGAATGCAGCAGTTATGCTACGTTAATGCGACAAACATTGTGATTAGTTGCATAATAGGAACAAATAAAGCAATAACTGTTAATATTTAACAAACTAAATATGAAAGCTGCAGTCTTTTGAATTGCAACAAACTTGGCGCCAAACAAACAAGATGGCTGCGGTGCGATAAATTAATCGATGCAAATGAACGATTAACGATTAAACCAAACCGAGAACGATCGCTATATATCAGGGACCGTTATAAAATAAAAAATAAAAAAATTACATAATTATATTTTGATTTTTCATGCTTTTCTTTAAAGATAATGAATAATTTTGTGAAATTTTAAACTTTCTAGACTATGATCTTAAAGTTTGGTACAAGCAATTTAAACTTAATTATAATGATTATGATTTTTATTTTTTCATTAATAAAATGAATCATTTTTGTAGCCTCATATTTTTTGATCAAAACTAATAATTATGGTGTAAAATTTATTTAATGACTCCAGATTAATCAATTTTGTTAAAGAAAAACTAAAAAAAATCGTAAATTTAGTCAAAACTAATGATTTTGGTGTTATTCATTTCGTTCTTAGTCTATACCATAAACATAATAATTATTTTCGGTCCCTGCAAAATATGTTAACACTACTCAACACTTTAACACCTAATCATCGCATTAACGTAGCTAACCACCTTTAAAAAATATATGAAAATACATAGTATAGTTTTAGGGTTTGTTTTGTTAGTGTAAATCTTTGTGTATATATATTTGTTTATACATAACAGACAGGTGTTGTTGCTGCGACTGTTGCTGTTGTTAATCGCGGTTGTAGCCCAGACCCAAAATATTTCGCGCCTACAAATTGAAGAAGCAAATTTGATTGATCAAATATACAGAGATGGAAATTATGCAGATGTTTGCTCACAGTAATGAAGGCCGAGTTGAAGGAACGTTGTACTTTCTGACTGACGCCATCGGTCTGCGCCAAGGTCATTTGCAGCTGCACAGCCTCGTCCATGCGGTTCTTGAGGAATTCCCAGGTCTGGACATGACGTGGCGACGTGTCCTGCAGCAGATACAACTCCGTCATCTTCATGATCGTCGCCAGGCCAACACGCCGCGTGTACCAACCAAACTGTAAAGGGAATTTTGAGGTCTACCGTCAAGGGAAAAACTTGGGAGGATTCGACTTACGTCCACAGAGCGATCGCCCGAATAATAGCAGATGTCGTCGACCAGCGTCAGCACCTGGGCCAGCGACGTGGGCGTATTTTGGGGCTGCGCAATGAGTGCCATGGCTTGCGGCCACTGTTTCTTGTGCGGCACAATCATCTCGAGGCGCTGACGCACCGCCTGCACAAGGAAACCCAAGGGATCGGACACCTCCTTCTGGCCGTTGTCGGTCTTGTGCTGCAGATACTGCACCAGCTTGGCATTGCACTGGCCGTTAAAGTGGGAGACGAGCGCAAAGCCGCCCTCTGGAAACATGCCGTGGACGACGCTGGGATAGCCACAGGACTCGGCGCCCAGCACTATCGCCTGCTTGGTCCAGCCATCCTCCGGCACATGCTCCATGGCTGCATCGAGTATTTTGCGTCGTACCTCGTCCACTTTGGCTTGTTTCTCTGTCTGCTCCCCGCTCTGCTGGCCCTGCTCGCCAGTCGCTCCAGCTGCTGCTCCTCCTCCAGCAGCATTTGCCTCTGTTTGTGTCTTTTGATCCGCGGCATCGCGTTCCCGCTCGCGTTGCTCTTCGCGTGCTCGGAAATCCTCCAGCTTGTCGCTATCTTTGGTGTAGCTGCGGGTTAAAGTTGCTCCTCCAGTTGTCCATGACTTGTTCTGGGCACGCTTCAGTGTGTCGGTGTTATTGCTGTTGGAGGCAACGCTGGAGGTCAGACGGCTGGCCTGCGCACCTGCAAAAAGTTCAGTCAACCAATTAGCTTGTGATTTATTTGAATGCGCTGGGCTTGTAATTATTTGTATTGTTTAGTTAAAAGCCGTAATTATCTTTACAAAACTACTTTTTGTTAAACATCCACTGAAATAATGATGTTTATAGCGACTTTGTTTAATAATAACTAACAACGAAACTCACTAAAGAACTTTGAGCCATTTTATTCTCAAGAACTTGAATTATGCTTTGAAATAATTGATTGTGCCTTCAGAATACAGTAATAAAACCTGCTGAGAACTTTTTAGTGAGCTGTATAATTGCCAATTAAGCAATTATTAATTAAGTAATACGTTTTTTCAGGTTAACAATAGAAATCGCGCACATCATTTGTGCTAGTTTAAGCAATTAAATTTAAGTGAATAGTTGACACTTGAACGCGTCTGCCACACTTTTTAGTTGGAGTTGCAAAACACTTAAAACGAGCTTAAACCTTGTACCGCACTTTGCAGCAATTACTTCAAGTTTGTGATTCATTTAACATAATGTGCTGCAAGAATACTAAACCGACCCCCGCTGTTGTTTAAACGCCAAACATCGCGTTGGGAATAATAAAACTATTATTTTCAATTTGCACCGTATTATTAATTTGCATGTTTTGATTACCAAAATAAATTAAATAAATGCTGCCAAACAAAATACATATGTATGTAGTCCACACCAGTTTATTGTTTTAACGCTTCGCATAACAATAAAAATGTCGCAGTTTGAAAAATAACAATTTGCTGTTGATTTGTCACGATGTCGCGAGAACTTTGCAATGCACTTTAAAGCTGTATATTGTTTACTTAAAATACGCAAGTGTTTTTTTCCTCAATATGCTTATAGAATAACTAAGTGTTGTAAGCAATGAAATCCCCTGAGAGCTGTTTGATGAGCCACGGTCACAGGTTAATGTTAATATGCTGCCAAAGTAGTAATTTAAATAGCTGCAATGCGATTTGCATTCCGCAGCAGCAGCAGCGGCAAAAAAAAAGAGAAACCGCCGCAGGGGGATTCCCCCCCACTTGCCACACCTAATTGCAGCTGAAGGTCGCTGGAGGCAACAACAAAGACGTCGGCTCAGCTGTAGACGCCGCTGCGCAATTGATTAGCATTATTAAGCTGGCTAAGAGCCGAGACCAGATCAGACTTGAGACTTGGCAGCTTGTTGTACAATTAACACCTGCTCCGAAGAGGAAAACGAAACCGAAACCGAAATCCCCAAAGCCAAATTTCAAACTAGTTCAAAATATTTGTCATAAAAATTGTCGTTTTCATTTCGCTTTCGTTTTGCACATTAAAGTTCTAGTCGAGCATTAGGATTAGGAGCTACTTCCGTTGCTCCCAGCTTCAGTTTTCCCTTGCAGCTTCTCATCCATTTTCAGCCAGTTTTCCGATTTTTCGATTCCCTCAAAATTTCCTCAAGTCTCTGTTCCATTTCCCGTACGAGTTCATCCACAACATCCACATCTCAAATATCTGTTCCTGCTCCCATTTATTGCTGCTCCGTGTCCATGGCCTCGCATTTATCCGCCTGCAGCCTGCGCTTGAGGTCGCTCTGCTCTAGAACCTCGCAGGCGCGTGCATGGATGACGCGCAGCGTCTCTAATCCCGTTATGGAGCCGGCCAGCACCTCGAGCTTCTCCTCGCGCCCAATGTCCGGCAGCGTGCCGTCGCCCTCGCCGGCCATGCCGCTGTTGCTGATGTTCACCGCCAGCATGTTGAGCTGCTTCTGCATCAACTCATCGTCGCTGGCGCTCTGTCCGTTCTTCACGCGCTCCCGATACGCTCTGTAGTGGGCCAGCGAGAAGTTCAACGCAGTTCCAAGGGGCTGCAGCAGTCGCTGCTCGATCTCCTCGCGCACATCCCAAAATCCAGTGCGATTATTGAGATCGCCCAGCGCAAGGAAGCGCAAGAAGTTGAGGGAGTTCGATAAACTTGCAGAATGCAGCAGCAGATCCGATTTCACGTCCTCGGGCAGCACGCAGACGCAGCGCAGCAGCAGCGAGCGAAACTTGGCGCCGCAGTAAACCTCAGGCAGTGGTTGCTGCTCCTTCAGAGCAGCTGCTACGAGATCCTTGTAGATGCCCGCCAGATAGCCCAAGATGCCGTCGTGCTGCAGCGTCGCCAGCAGATTCTTGAGTATGAAATACTTGGCGGCATGTTCGAAGGCGAGTATATAGTGGTGGAGTGCTTGCAGTGCCGACTGACGCAGTGCCTCCTGCGGCGAGTAGCCCGTAATCTTGCAGACTGCCTCGCAGTAGCGTTTGTGCACCTCCAGATCCAGCGAACTCTGTGGCAACGGCTCCACTTGAATGCTCAGCATGTAATCGCTTAAACGGAGACCGCAATGCTGCAGCGCGGGCTCCGGCTGCTCGAGCAGCACAGCGGCCAGGTAAAGCGACGACTCAAACAGATGCAGCGGCGCATAGATCTTGGGCGACGTCGCCGGCAGCAGCTGGCCCACGAACAGCGCATGATAGAACATGCCCAGCGCGGGCAGCGGCAGCTTGTCGTCCACGAGGAACACATTGTGGCTGCTCATCTCGTAGACGCCTTTGCTGGCGTCTAGGCGACGCTTCCAACGCGTGCGCTGCTCCACCAGCCCCAGCAGAAAGTACGGATCGCCCAGTAAACCGCAGATGTGCTGTGTCAGACTGGACACCACCTGCTGCACATAGGTCTGTGCGCGTCCAGCTTGCTGGCGGGCCAACAAATAGTTGCGTTGCGTGTGCGCCGGCTGACGGCGTCCGGCGTGCGGACGACACGCCTGCAGCTGGCCGGGCGACTGCAGTTGACGCTGCGGCGCATTGCCCAGCTCGAGCAGCGCCAGCGGTTTGTCCAGCAGCTGCAGCAGCGAGCAGACGAAGACGTTGCGTCGCATCAGGCTGCAGTTGCGAAAGATGTCCGTGGTGGGAGGCTCCGCTTGCAGCTGCTTGAGCAGCGGATCGTAGCAGAGATCGACGGTGATGTAGTGCGCCAGCAGCTGCTCCACTTGCTGCTCCTGTTCCAGCAGCTGTCCCTGCTGCTCGTCGTAGCCCTCGCTGAGGTAGTCGGGCAACTGCAGCTGCCTTATCCGGGTTACCACCGACGCCAGACACCACTCGATGGCTTGCGGCTTTTGGTTGCCCTGTCGCTGCAGTACCACCTGCAGTGCACGCAAGTAGGCCGAGAATATGGCAATGCTGGAGCTCTCCTCGATCTTTTCCATCAGCTCCAGCATGAATTCCTGCAGCGGCGCAAACTCCGCCACAATTTTGAGCAGTTCGTTGACGCAGTCGAACAGCGGCGCATTCTCCACATTCGTCTCGTCGGTCAGTTGCGGCGCACACACATCGTGGTACAGCTCGAGCGCAATCAGCGGCATTTGGGGCAAGTTCTTGGCCGCCTCGGCGGGACTTTGGAAGAGCATTTTGATGCCATCGTAGGCGCGTTCCAGCAGCAGCTGCTTGATTAATTTGAGCAGATTTTGCGCCTCTGCCATTTTTGTATTTAGTTTAATTTATATGCACTTTTTTCGATTTGATTTTTAACAGCAAACACTCTAAAATTGACGAACCGGCATCGAATTTTCTGTTTTTTTTTTTTTTTAATTTATTCCATTCCCCTCCGAACGCAGCAAGCTAGGAAAAAACAGCTGTTTGTTGCTTCTTGTTCTTCTCGCGCTGCACATCACGTAATGGGCGAATTGCGAAATGCGCTAACACTGCACTGGTGTGTGATAACAGTTGGTAATTAATGATTGCTTTACTTACTGATTGGCAGGACGAACTTTTGTAGGCGTAATGCTTTCTGCAAACAGCGCACGTTTGCCATTTTAGCGCTCCAAACGCTCTGTGGCTAAACTGATATTGTTCTGCTTCCTCTTCTGGCGTTCGGTTCAACCGCCATTCACAGTCCAAGCAGTGTTGCAAGGTGCCGTTGTTATGAGTTTTTCAACACTTCACTGCAGGATTGCTGCAATTATTTGCAGATATTTAATAAGTAAATTAATGAATAATTTACAATTTGTAGTTTATATTTGCTGCATCTTATTGTTATATCGAATTGGAGTTTTCAATGAGTATTCGTATCAGCTGTCTGGTATTTTTGTTTGCCGCACGTCGAGGCGCTATCTGGCTAACGCGCATTGGTCACACTGCTCAGTCGAGCAAACGCTTTTCATTCGTCGTGAGTGCTGTGTTCGCGGTGCCAGCGCTAATATTTTTACATTAATTTTTAAGCACAACTCATTTTTTGCAAAGCACTGCGAAATACAACTTAGTCAATCAACAACAAATACAAATCCGGAGCGGGCGCGCATTCAGTCAGTTTTCTTCACCACAACGTGTTCAACGAAATTTAACGCGAATGCGGCAAAAAAAAGGCCAAATCGAAATCGAAAGAATCGCAAAGCAAATAATCAAAATTCAAACGAAGCGAAACAAAAATAAATCAACAATTTTACAAGTGGTAAATAGGCGTAAATAGGCATTAATTAATTAATATATTTTAAAACAGCCCAAAAAACACTCTCGAAGCGAGATTCGAGTTCAATCCTTCGCCGATCCCCCGACGAGGGTGGAAAACCGTGAAAAGTCTATTCAAGTGTGCGTGTGTGTGTGTGAGTGTAAAAAAGAAAATATAAGAAAATTGTGTGCGTCTGTGTAAATGATGTGAACGAAATGTCTGAGCAACAATTGAAGGCTGCTCCTGTTCTTCGTCTTCTTCTTGCTCGGGATGCGAGCCTCGAAATCCAGTTTTAAGCGAGGCGTCTCAGGATTCAAACTGTATCATCGACAGAGGCCAAATTGCTTCAGCCCTTTGCTTGCACACAACAACAACAATAATAACAAGAACGACAACAGCAACAACAACACGCTGCTGGTTATTCCTGTTTGACTTCATTTTCACTCGTTGCCAAATTGCGGCTGCTGCTTTCGCCACACCAAACAACAACAACAACAGTCTTTTTTGTTTTTTTTGGGCCAGCCAAAATGTCGACACGCTCGCAATTAACCAAGGACCTAAATGGTGAGTAATCATACACATCAGCTTTCAACACACACACATGCAAACACACCCACACCTTCTGCTTCTTCTTCTTATTCTACTGCTTCTTTTGTTTTGAAGCAGTAGAACTGCAGGCAAAAATTGCATCTTTTTGCATCCCCTTCGTCGTTTCGTTTTGATGTTTTTATACCCTCCAACTAGAAAGGGGTAGATGGGCATTATTGTTGTGTGACAATCGTAAAAGCAGTTACTCTTTAGGCAATGCTTTATTCAGCCACGCCCCTTTTGAACCATCTTACAGCAAATTAATTTAATTATTAATTACATTGAAATTCCTTATCAAATACCTTTTCTAAAATAATAATACAAATAAATAAGTAATAATAATACAAATGAATAAGTGATAATAACACAAATAAATAAATTATAATAATAACGTTGCAATTTCAATTTTTATGAAAATTCAAAATGACAAATGAAAATATAAATAAAATGTATATATAAAATATCGCGAGCGGGTATCTCGTAGTGGGGCAAAATCAACTAAGCCGTTCTTACATGTTTTGTTTTTGACGTTTGCTCTCTCGCTCCCACTTCCGTTTCGCCACACTGGTTACCCCTCTCACCCCTTCCAACAACAACCGTGTCCTGTCAACAAACAGTATGGAATCTGTTTGAAAGCGTTTGAATACCGCTGCCCAGTGGCTCCTAAACTGTAGCTTGTATACACGCACACACGAGTGCATGTTCATACATATGTATGTGTCTATGTTTAGTGTCTCGTCTATTTCACATTCATTCGCATATTTTGCGCTTTTTAATTGCTCTCGCCATGGTATTTAATTGAGCTGAAATTCAGTTTAGTGCTGCAAAACGGAAAGTAGAAGGAACGATAATAATAACAACAACAACAACAACAGCAGCAGAGACAACAATGAAAGCATTGCTCAGAAGCATTGGCCGCATCATTTATGGCTGTTATAGTAACTGCGTGATAAACAAAATCAACAGACAGACGACCAGACGCATACATGTGCAGCACAATTGAATGCACGCATTGTCTGTGTGCCAACATGCACACATACATACAAACATCCATTCGCATATTGTATGTGTGTGAGTGTTAGTCAGAGCTTAAAGGCCGTTTAACGCGTTTCGATATTGTATTTGCTGTGCATTTTGTAAACACAGCTGGTCACATTACAATTGCAATTGCAATTACATTGATCACAACATGTCCTGAGCTGGCCTCAATTTATTTAGAGTTTAGTATTTCAATATGCATGGCATATTCTATTTGTTTAAAGTGAATTTTATCAGCTATGGAAAAACCACCGGAAATCGGTTAACGCTTGACAGCGCAACAGCGCGACTGGCGTGAAAAGTTCAAAACAAACAACAACTGACAAATGAAATCAGTCAAGTTGGAACTGAAGTTGGAGTTGAAACTACAGTTTCAACTGGAGCTGGAACTGTAGTGGGAGCAGAGTCGCCTCCCTAGCAATTTTCGTCAAGTTCGTTGGCATGCTCGCTAATTTGATTTGAGTGCAATGACAGTGGCAACTCTGTCAAGCCTAGAATCCCCCCTATCTGCTTCTCATTAGTTGCGTTGGTCTCATTGTCCTCTCAGGGTAGAAGAAACAAAATACCAGGTGGAAAACGGCAGCAGCTGTTTGTTTATGTGTGCAGTCTACTCCCAATTAGCTTAGCCCAATTAGCGCAAAAGGTAACGCCAACGTTTAATGCTCATAATTTACCGCAATGTTTTAGTTGCCGCTTGGAATTTAGAGCAAACTTCCAGCCTCCCCCAATCCCCCACCTTCTGCTGTATCAATGACAATTTTATTTATGCGCTGGCCACTCTCAAATGCTGTTGCAGCTGCTGCGCCCCAAACGATTCTAAAATTCCAGCGTGAAAATTAAATCAAAATAAACTCGCTGCTATTGCTGCTGCTGCTCTGAAAACTCAATTGGGCGTCTGATTTATGCCAATGCCCCTTCTTTTCTTTTTTTTTTGTGATATTGTTGCTCTCGTTGTGTTGTTTCAACTTTGAGTCTGTTTGGACACCTGCCGCCGGCAGAGATTGTCCATTAATCATCGGAGGCATCGTATTGCCTTGCCTCCATTTGCCTGATAGCAGGCTAATCACGAGTCGGGCGCCCGATAACGACGAACCCCCGCCGTAATTATTGAGCGTTCTCCAAAAAAAACGCCTAATCACAGTTAAGACCAAAGGCCTCGTATACAATGTCGCTTTATAAATATATCAATTACGGCATGAAATTACTCAGATAATTTAAGTTTTTGTAAATTTAAAAAATTTCGTTGTGAATGACATTATTTTAAAAAAGTCGTTAATATGAAATCGTTGTAATTTAATTTTCAACCTATATACATATATGACAAATGTTGGTGATTTTTATTCTTTTGATTGCGTTGAATTCCTAGACATTTTCAAAAATAATATTCAAATATAAAAATAATTTAAATCAAAACTAATCCTAAATATGTCAAACATAAACATAGTTTAAAAATAGTTCTATTTTTTTATTATTAAAATTAATTAAAATTATTGTAACTTCAGGTTTAAGAAATTTGTTACACAAAACTAATCGGTAAATTAAAAATATTATGGAAAATAACCTTAAGGTCCTCTTCTGTGCATTTAGAATATTTTAACTTTTTTCCTTTTGTCGACCTAAACGTTCTTGCGCCTCAAATAATTTGCTGTGCAGTGTCGTATCAGCCACCTTTTGGTCACACCCAATGCGTACTTGGGCTGCTCTCTTTCTCCCTTGCACCCGCAAACTGTGCTAGTCACTCTCGCTCTTGCTTGCTCTCTTTCGACTCGCGTTCTCAATTTCAATACTTCGGCGGCGCCGATAATAGCGCAACGTGCTGATAAGACGCGATCGCAATTAGCACAGTTCGTTTCGGTTTGCAGTTTGTGTGCTTTGTGCCTGGCCAACGCTTCTCTCGTACGTCAGCGTCAGGCAGTTTAAGCTGTAATTCTATATATTCAAATTGTTATTATTATTGTTACTAATTGTCGCTACGAGTAAAATGTACACAGAAGAAATGATGAATCACATCGATCGTTATCTGCGTCGCATTATTGAGCTGCAACTGCGCGATGTGGCTGGCAAAAATAAAGACAAAGGTGAGCAACACATGCAACCAACACTTGCAACACTGCCACAACTTCTAGTGCATGCGTCATCGTCAGTTACTCTGGCCTATGGAAAACACTCATGAATAGTCATAGCATTCGTTCGGTATTTACTTGACCAGCGCGCAAAATGATAGCGTTAGTCAGAAATCCAGTGAGAGCGAGCAGCACAGCATGAGCGGAAGAACGCGAGGATAGATAAAGAGGGGAGAGAAATGTGAGAAATGTTTTTTCCTTTTCGCACTCTATAAAACGCTGCACCTATTTTCAGAAAAAAAAATTGGCTTGCTCAAATTTTTGATGTTGTTGTTATGGTTATTGATATTGTTATTGTGACTATTATTGTGATATTGTTATTGATATTTAGCTCTTTGTTTGCGAACTGTAAACACGCAAATCTTGAAAGACTTATCGCAAGCGTCAAAAGTTGTTGCACAATATTACAATATTGCTGATTGGATTGCGGCATAAATTTAAATCAAATAAGTGTGACCATCCTGCTTTACCTTGTACGTTTAATGTGACATCATTGAAATACTATTATCACACAGCAATTAAAAATGCTGGTAACTTTTTTTTTTGTTGATTTCCTTTGTTTTGTTGGCCAATGCGAAATTAAATCGACAAACTGGTTGCCCAAAATTTATTGTCCCACTTCGATTGCAGAACTATGTATTTATTGGATGGGTCAAGTCGTGTGCTGAAGGCCATGAGAGAGTTTGTGCGTCACGTGACCTCCGGCTGACCTACATACGCACTCAATAATCTCAATGATCCCAGCTGCGAGCCAATTAAACGTTTGCCATTGGCTCATTTCCAATGCAGCAGCTAATGGCAAATTGTATGCAATTAGTGCAGAAATGACCATCGCGTCATCTCGCTCGCTCTTCCTCTCTCTCTCTCTCTCTCACACCGACTCTCTCTGATTAAGTGTGCCAGTTTCCCGTCTTGCTCCACTTCCAGTTGTTATCCTGCCTGGCTTCGTTCTCATTAGTAAAACGCATTTTGCATGAGACACGACTTTGGGGAGATTGAAAGTTGACGGCGGCGAAGTCAGAGAACTCGTTTGACGGCATATTAAGAAGCGCGCAGAATTGACACCAAGCACCGAAAACTAACGCAGCAGCAAAAATGAAATAAAAATGCTACAAAGCTTGTGCTCCATTTTTTGAATGGGTGAAATTGTGTCACATGACAACAACAACAACAACAACAACAACAACAAGTGACGTTAATGATGCGCCTGCATCCCTGACCCGTTGATGCTGCCCTGGTTTTGGGAATACAAATAAAAGAGAGGGAGAGAGCGAACGAGATATAAGAAGAGCTTAAGCGTGTATGTGTGAGTGTGTGTGGGTAACCTGTCGCTTTCTATTGCTCTGCTCGTCATAGTTTCAACAATATGACCGTCACTGCTTGAAAGTTCAGCGTCAAATTTCGCACAGCAGCGGCAGCAAAAATAAAACTGCGTTTTTGAGGTCAAATCAATTTAAGCGCACGCCCAATGGACCGCAACGTAACTACCAACTTAAATAGCCAAAGAATAACAGTAGCTTGTAATAAGAATTTAAACAAAGTAATAGCTTTTGATCTCATCTTCAGGGTCAGTTAACAGCCCCCCTAAGCGATTGTTTACACATTTAACAGTGCACAGGTGTCTATGTTAACAGCTGTCCAGCCTAACAGCTGTCCATGTTAACAGCAGCAACAACAACAATGCCAGCTGTTAATAGCGCACGCGAAAGTAAATTGCAATTGCCGCCAGTCTGTCTGTCTCACACTCTCACTGTCCATGCCCCGCGCTCGCTCTCTCTTACAGTCCAGTGTACGCTCTGTGCCTCCCGCGCAGCTCCATTGTGCAAATATAATTAACATAACGTAAAGTAATCACAAAAGTTGTGTGCTGTTGTGTGTAAAGAAAACGAAAATAAAAATCTTCGTTTAACTTTCTTTTGTGCTGCGTTTGGCGTGGCTTTTGCTTTGATTGTACCGTTAGCTTAAACAGCAGCTGCCGTCGATGTTGTTTTTGTTGTTGTTGTTGTTGTTGTTTTTGCAAACATTGTTGCGATTGTCGCATTTTTTATGAGTTGAAAAGTGCTTGTAAGAAGATTGATCAAAAGTACTTAAGCATTCTATATATGTAATTCATGTGCTTGTGTGTGTAATCGTGTATTTGGAGTCTGTTCCTAATCCTTTGTAGTGAGAAGCTTTGAGCTTGCTTTGGCATACATACGAATGTCTGTGTGTGTACGTGTGGGACAGTGGCTGTCAAACTGTATAACTGAGTTTAGTGCCATGTTCATTTGTTCTCGACAAAGTTTTGACAGCCTTTGTAATGCTAACACAACAAGTTTGCAGATGTGAGTGTGTGAGAGCGCACAATCAACAAACTACATAAGTGTCGTAATAAAAGGCTCAGACAAGATGACACACACACTGGGACACGCCCACAATTGCACTTGCAGCCGAGTATTTTGAACTCGTGTAATCTCCGGGCATTGTGCCGCGTTTGAAATGTACTGAAAAAACAGAAGAAGAGCAGCAACAAAACTTTTGAAAAATTGGGTCACATTGCCAAGCTTAGAATGCTGTCAATGCTGCAGTAATGCTGGCGAAATCCGCTACACAGATCAAAAATATATCCCCCCCTCCCTCTGTCGCACAGAAAAGTTTTCTGCAGCTTTTGGTGCTTTGACCTCATCGATTGTATCGAAACAGGTATCGTGTTATCGCTGTTACTGACCCGAGACGCTGCTTATCACAGAGCTTGGCAAATTGACCGCAGTCGGCAATTAAAGTTGAATTTCCTTTAAGCGGAAATGGAATCGAGGCAGCCAGACATGTAATCAAGAGCCTCAAGCGTTGAAAATGAGTAATATACTCATTTTACATACCACAGTTCTCCTTGTTTATAAACAGGAATTACTTTAGCTGATTGTAAAATGCAAAAAGACAATAAACTAACGTCATTAACTTACAGAATGAGAATAGAAGACCATAAAAAACCGATTTTATTGAGTTCAATTTGACAACTTTTACTTGGAATTGCGTTATATTCAAATGCAAGGGTATTTGCAAGTGCGGCACTTTGCATAACAGCTGCAGTTTCATTGCCGCATTGGCAGACAGTAGCTCGTTGCTACGCACATATACACAGCAGCTTCGTCATCGTGATATTGACATAGTGTCAAGCGATGCAATGTAACAGAACGGAACAGCACAAGTGTACAAAGTAATCATTCCGCTGCCAAGCTAACGTCATAATGTTTGTGCGCAAGCGAGATGCAGATAGAGATAGAGAGATGAGAAGAGTCGCTGCAAAGTTCATTCACATCATCTGCAATTAAGAGAATCAGCAGCCAAATGTTTTGCTGTCGTCTCTCAGTTAACTGTCAATGTTGCCGCTTGGACGCTTCGTTGCCCATGCTCTCGACAATGATGATGATGATGGCGGTGACTGAGACGATGATGATCGTTATCATTGTCAAGCAATATATTTTTTCCGTTTCCCCATTGTTGTTGTTTTGGAATAGTTGGCGCCGTTACAAATGCCGTCTGTGGGTGGCGCTGCCAACTTGTGGAAATATAAGTATGTCTGTGTGTGTGTTGTGTGTGTGCGTGTCTACAGGTCTTAACAATCTATGTTTGGGCTCATAACACACACAATTGGCACTCTCCACTTGGCCCCTAAGGTCTTTCTCTGCTGTTTTGGCCACACACATTTTTGTGGCCGGTTTAGTGAGTGTGGTCAGGGCCCTAATTGCTCCCGCTGGCCTTTTATGGCATACTTCATGCAAATCTATTGCCAACTAGCATGTCTTACACACACATGCCATCTACTATATTTGCTTTTCACTTTCCGCTTGTACAAAAAATGTGTTGTGTATTTGTGTATGTGTAATTTAAATGTCCGAAAAAGCCATATAATTGATTCAGCTTGGGGGAAAAAAGCGAGTTCAGCTAACAATAAGCCTCCGTTGGGGTTAATTCTTTGCTTGAAAATCACTGGAAACTCACTGGAAATCCAGTGCTGAGCTTTTGTTGTAAAATTGTTTACACGCAGTCTGAAAACTTTTGCTTTGGCACTTTGCATTCTAATGATTTTTAAATCGGGAGAGCTTCAATTCCAACGAATAGTAATAATAGCTATTTTTATTTTCATAGTTTATGGTTTTTATACTTATACATATATTGATTAATTTCTTAGCACTACAAGCTAAAGCTTATGAATTAGGGCGCTCGTTAGTAAAACTTGATATTTATAATATTATATTATATTTTACACTTTTCTAAGTTTTATATCTTCGCTTTAGATTAGCTATGACAATTTTGTTTCATTATTAATGGAATATTTTATAATTCATAAATTTAAAGTAACACTTTAATTAATCACAACCAACTTGCCCTGATGTATATTTCATGCTGCCAATAGTTTGCTTTAGGGAATGTGACTCTCGTTAGTTGACAGCATTTTTGACATTTCTATTCCATATATTTTGAAGCGGGTGAAGGAAGCAGCAAGAAGGGGGCAGGCGGGGGCAGGCACATGCCCAGACAAGGAGTCATAACTTGCTCCAGCTCCCTTGCTCGGCTCCTTCTGTCCGTTTTTGACTGCCAGCAGCAGCGAGCATACTTGAGATTTGGCGTGCCTGTCGCATGACATAATGCCTTGTACCCGGTGCCCACAGCAACAGCAACAGCAACAACAACAGTAACGGCAACGGCAACGGCAACGGCGACAACAACAATCAGAGTGTATTGCGCCCTCCTCCAACTCCCCAAGGTTCGCCCCGCGTTGCTGGCATTGTCAAATGCACATGAAAATATCTCACTTTGAATAAATTCGTCATCGCTGCGAGTTAGTGAGAAGAGAGTGGATGGGATGGAGAGAGAGTAGATGAGTGTATGTGTGAGAGTGGTTGAGTGACTGCATGTGTGTGTGTTAGTGTTTGTGTTTGTGTTTGTGAGTCTGCTGCTATGTTAAGTAGCTGGAAATGGAAATGAATGCACAGGGATTGAGGTGGCGTGTGTGCATGTATGTGTGTGTGCGTGTCTGGGCCAAGGGGTGGCTTGGAAAAAATTTCAAACTGTGCTGTTGCCTTCATAAAGTCGCCTACGTGTTTGGTTTGAGGAGCACACAAAGCATAATAGGCAATATACGAGGTGTTTGCTCCCCGCATCTTTCCCCCTCTTGCTCCATGTCTGTGATATAACCCCTCAAATTGGCATTCAGAGCCAGGCGACGCGACGCGACAATGCATAATGCGATAGATATAAATGTCCACACACAAACATATACATACATATGTATATCTTATGAATAGCTTAATATCGCGTAATTGTTGACTTGATTTTTAACTCTTGTTTCTCTTTCTCTCTTGCAGAAAGCGTCAAGTCCATACTGGGTCGCCACACAAAGATCTTGGTCAAGTATATGGTCAAATTGGAAACGAAAGGCGATAAAACGGAGAATCGTGTCTTGGTAAGTGTCGACTTAGCCATCATCCAACAACCAACTGCCAATTGGATTTGGCCTGCAGCTGTTCTGTGTTATGCGTTGGTCTTCACTCAATGCTCTGCCACCTGCCACACACACAACTTCTGCCCCTCGACACTGCATCGACTTCAGCCACTCGACACTCTAATTTGTATGTGAAATTGCACGCTAGGATGCCTCGCTTGCGGCTGCCAGACCAAATTGCATTCAAATGATCATACCCTGTAAGCAAAATGCAGATAGCAGAGGACATATTAGGCTGATTTGCCACTTTTGAGGAAACAATCTTAATCAAAACAGTCAACCTGATTCTTTTTTATTACAAGCAACTTTTTCACTTAAGTATGATTCCAATTTGATTATATAAGTGCACTTCTGACATTCTAAGAAGTTTTGATCATTGAAAAAGACCATTACCATTGAAAGAGAGTATCTTACTGGCCGACTTAGGAATTCGGTCAGTCACCTGGCAGCTATCGCTCGCTCCCTTTTTTAATCTCTGCTCTTCATCAAGCTGGCCAAGCATTAACTGGCAACTGCAGCAATGCTTTAAGCTTTTCGATATTGCGATATGGCGTCAATAGAGCGTCTCGAAACTCAATTAAAAAGTGGAGACTTGTACTTAAAGTGCTCGGGTAACTTTTCGATTAGAATTTTCTAGTCAACGGACAGAGCGAGGGCAGTTCGTAACATTATGCTCCAACTCACGCAGTCTCAAGTGTAATTGATATTTTCTGTAGCATACTTAGCGGCGTTGAGCTGGCTACCTGAGAATATGCTAATTTCTCGCCTGGTCGCCTGGAAAATTGATTTGCTCGGGTCGAGAACACAAAAAGCCGCTTAAGTTCTAAACTGAAACAAAGTGTCCAATTACCCCAACTCCCTCTCCGCTCGCTTCCCGCCTCCAGCTACAATTCCGCGGTAGCTTGTGCATTGTAAAGTGGCTAAATGAATTATAGAACGCACTTTGATTTCCAATTAAAAGCTAGCAAGTTCTCCTTTTACAAATGTCCCAGGAAATTGAGTTACCTCCGCAAGAATAGAAGCCATTGTTAAAGGAGCTGCATAGAAAGTTCCGCTTCACACACCTCCTCACTGAAATGCAATTTTCCTTTGCCTTTGTACGTTCATTATTTTTGTACAACATGGCTTTTAAAGCTTTAATGTGCTTTTAGTGTGAATGA
This sequence comes from Drosophila formosana, assembly GCA_035045625.1. Classification (NCBI taxonomy): domain Eukaryota; kingdom Metazoa; phylum Arthropoda; class Insecta; order Diptera; family Drosophilidae; genus Drosophila; species Drosophila formosana. The sequence goes on from JAWNOW010000232.1 coordinate 21,846,297, forward strand.
GATAAAGAAGTTTTGATAGGGCTTCTCTCAAACTGTATTTATTTAGTATTTGATTGATTGACCCAACCAGTAATCATACAATCTATTTAGAGTTTTAATCTACATGATGTTTAATATATCAGTAATAAGAGGAGTGTTTTATATATTTACTTTTCCCTTCCAGGTCTTTACTCCCGTTCGCATTTACTTGCTCAGCGCCAAGGTGCCCACAAAGGTGAGTCTCAATAGTCATACTCCTCCCCAATTAATAAAAACTATACTGACATCTACCTATATCGTCAGATCGAATGCCATTTCCATTATCTGGACATTGTGGGCGTCGAGAGCAAAAAGTCAACGCATTTTTCAATCATAACCAACGATCGGCCATATTCGTTTGCCACAACCGGCGATGCGGGCAATTTCAGCTCGGTAAGTACAGACCCCAATTAATCTATTATATCTCCTTATTATATCATTATCATTTCCATATTCATTTGATTCGTTTCACAGAACGCTGATGTCATTCTAACCGATTTAGCCTCGGCTATCAAGCAAATATTTCCAACAGTTCCTCTCAAATACATTATCAAAAAGGTAAGTCGAAACATCTATTATTTCTCTGGTATAGTATACAAATTTTAAGGTTTAAAGATTATTGGAGAACTTTAACAATACAATTGAAAACTCATTACATAAAGTTTCTTCTTTATTATATCATTTAAATGAAACTTTTTGTATAGAACTGCCAAGGCAACTGTACATTGAACTTAAGAAATGATAATGGGTTAAGTGAACTGAAAAAGTTTCCAGTGTTCTGCACAAAAAACTCCTTAACACAATTTTTTTTGCAACTTTCTTGCAAGTTAAAAGTTCCGAGAATAAAAAGAAAAAATTTAAAAACGAACTTGGAAATTTTATAATTAAATCTGCAATCCCATTTGGGATTTTATCGCCTGTGTAATGCTGTTCATAATATTATTATGTGGTATTTTAGTACTAACTGATTCATCGTGACCACTGAAGTTTGCATAAATATTTCTCAGCGTGGAATTACGCAATATTTTTGTGAAATATTTATTGCAGTCGATAGAAATCAAATGCATGCCACGCATTGCGCATTTCAATTGAAACTGTGTGAAAAAGGGCTTGTTCGACGAGAAGATACCCTACAAAAAGTACAGCCAAAGCTACTATTTTATATATTACTCAATTTAATTTTCTCATTTTTAATTCCTAATCACAATTCTATATTGAAATTTCTTCAATGTCAACTGTTCATAGTTGAATCTAAAATTAATAAATCAAATTTATAGAAACCGGGAATTCCGCCTTCTCTGATTTATTTTTCTTTTCCATTCTGTTTTTCATTTATTCCTTAATCCCTTTTTCTCCATTCCCTTTCGTGCTTCTTCTTATCAACCTCTCTGAGTTTTCTGCTGATTCGCGTTATTCTCTCACCAATCCACTGCGACATTCTTCTGAGCTCAATTGCAAATAATCGGTACTTAATTGTTGTTTGTCAACATGGTGTGTATGTGAGCGTGGGTGGGTGTTTGATAGTGTGTGTGTGTGAGCGTGTGTGAACTGTAGTTGTATGGCTTTGGCAGTTTGCAATACTTTGCCTGAGTCACACACGAGTTGGCTTTAATTGAAGCCTAATTTAATATTTAACATTCTGTTGGCATTTCACCCAAAGCAATTGACATTTTGCGAACTAAATTTATGAATTGCATTTACCAAACATTTTGTTAATTAAACTATTAACAAATTGAGTTTGAGCATCAGATAGAGATCAAAGAAAAAGTTGATTACAAATGAATGATTTAATACATCTTACAATAAATATTATTAATATGCACTTGCAAAGCTATTAAATAATTACACGAGCAATTATTCGAGTTATAAATAAAGACCAATGTGACGCTAATAAATAGAGAAAACTACAAAGTTATATTTATACCATTTTTTAATACTTTTAGGTAGACATAGAGAAAACTATAAAATTATCGTTACAACCATTTTTAAGCTTTTAGATAGAAATCGCAGTTAAACTTGTGATCTCTCACAAAAACGTAATAACATTTAGTTGAGCAACTAATTTTGAAAACTGCGAAAGCTCTACAGCTTATTATAATATTTAAATAATTCATTCGGGGGCAAAAGCTGTGAAGAAAATGCCTAATAAAAACTTGTTATGGGTATAAAGAGCACTTTGCCGCCCACGCACACAACACACTTGAGAGCAGTTTTGTTATTGTCTCAATTAAGGTATCTTTGCCTTTTGTTGCTGTAGTTGTCAACATAATAATTCAATGCATTTATAATGCCGCAATTTGTGGATGTGGTTGCGGTTATTGTTGCTGTTGCTGTTGTTGTTGCTGTGGTTTGACGTTGTTGATAATCTTGCTGTCGTTATTTGTGTTGTTGTTGCTGGCTGCATTTATGCAAATCTATTGACTCATCCCGCTTTGCATTGTCTGCTTTGGTTATTGTTGCAATTTATACATTTTTTTATGAGCAAGGTAAGAGTTATGTCTGGGTGTGTTTGCCTCGCTGTAAACAACAATAAGCGCGCAACAGCAACAACACAGATTCATCAGCAACAACAGCCACATCGACAACAATTGGGCTGCCACACAATACGTTAGATAATTGCCACAAGGCACGCGACTGCTGCAGCAAGTGTTAAGTGTTAAGTGCGCTGTTAACGCCTTTGAGACAGCCAAGAAATCCACAGTCAAGTGGGCTCGGCTCCGCGATACCCGCTATCTATTTAAGGCGAGACTAAACTAGCTTTTACAGCTACAAATGGCTGAAATTATGCTCGAAATGTCCACTGCGATTTACATAACGCATACGCAGCATGCGCCCAATTACAATTTGCACCTCCAAGAGCGCATACGTAACGTGTGACCAGCATCATTTAGTATTTTCTACATAGAGTATACGCAATGTATACCCTAAATACTTCATTTCCATATAAAATGCCTATTAAACATTTATATTTGAGTATCTATCTTTAGAACAAGTTAAGTAATTCCGATGGGAATAAAGTTTTAGTTAGTATAAGGTTATTAAAATGTTAACCTTCTTGATTAAATTAACTTATTGTTTAGTTTATGTGCTCGACCTTAGAATTTATTATTTATTAATGTTTCTTACATTTAAGAAATAAGATACAAAATTACTTCGACTTCTGTATACAGTGCAGTGTCTATGGTATTGGGATTTTAATTAGTTTATTATATAGAATTTAATTTTTTGTTCCAAATTAAAAATAATTGAAAATTTTACATTTTATATTTTTTTACAAACGAAGTTTGTCCTTCACTGAGTATGAATATTTATATAATATTTATTCGAAAACGACCATCCTCAGACCATCCATACAGAATTATTTTTTAAATTTATAATATATAATAGCAAACTATAAGTAGTAAAATATAGATAAATTAATTAAGCAATAGAATTCAATAAATACAAAGAACTGTGCTCTAATGGCATTTCTGTTCTCGCTGTCTTTGCAGATCGATATCCAACCGCCGGAGCGGGAGACAATTTTCTCGGAGGAGTTTCGTCCGTCGGATCCACGGAATGTTGGACCCTGCGGCGGTTTCAGTGCCCAGTATGCCTGCATGTGTGACTTCCACGGCGTGCCATACCGCGAGGAGGTCGCCTGGGATGTGGACACCATTTATTTGTCGCACGACACTCGGCTGCTCAACCTGCGCGACTTTGATCACCTGGAAGCCAAGTGAGTGTGCAAACCAATAAGGCAAATAATTCTCAATTAAATTGATTTTATTCATGCCTGACAGAGACTTGATGGCCATTGTGTCTGCCCTGGAGTATAATACGTTTTTTCGCGGTCTGAAGGCGGCGCACATGCGTCTGTCCAACGAGACCTTGGAACGCATTCTGCACGTGCTCAAGCGCTCAATGTGGCTGGAGGAGCTGCATCTGGAGGCCCTAGGTTTAAGGTAGGCTGCGTGCCACATGCAACAAGCACTTGCCACACATGCAACGGCTATTAAATGTACGCTCATTTGCAGATGGGATTTTCTCAATAAGCTATCGATATCTGTGATCACGAACAGCAGTCCGGCAATTCGTACCATCGATCTGAGTCACAACATCATTGAGGATAAAGGTGTGTGTTCCACTTGTTCCAACTCTTGCCCCCTCCGGCATCCCCTTCTACTAACCAAAGCCCCCAACAAGTGGCAATTAGTTGCATCTCGACGCAAGAGTCTGTTTTATCTGTGTGTGTGTGTCTCTAATCCAATTAATCCAATTTCATGCGTTTCTCTTCTCCTCTAACAATTAACAATTTGTCCTTTTGTGTTGCCATTTGTTTTTTAATTATATTATACTTATTACACATTTGTTGTTCTTGTCGCGTTATCGTATTGTTCTGCTGTAGGAGCGAGCTCATTGTGCGCCCTACTTGGAAAAATTGTACAAGGTTTGCGGATGCATCACTTAAGACACAAATCACACTTAATTGTAGTCGGTTTCCACTGCAACATATTTCTATCATATAACTGATTATCAATAATCTGAAGTAAATTTAAATGTAGTAAGCAAATAAATATGTTGCACTGAAAACCGTCTTTTAAAGTTTAAAATATTATTGATAATTATACACTTGCTGTTGTTTATATAGTTGTTTGCTGTGCAATATCATCCGCTTGTGTGGCCAAATTAAATTCGACTTTAATCTAGATTAAACTGTAATCCATTAATCAATTGGCCACTAAAAAGCAAATCATTCATAGTTATTCATATGCTTTTTCACTTCTGCTCTCTGTGTATTATACTACGATTTCGAACCATTTGGCAAATCATTAACAAATTCAAAATCTATTCTTTTATTCACTCTCCAATTCTCTTTGATTCACTGACAATATTAATGCAATTATTTCTGTTCGATCAGGCGCTATACACTTGGCGGGTCCCATTGCCAAGGTCTCCAAGGGCCTCTGCAAACTGGCACTGGCCCATTGTGGTCTCACCTCGAAGGGCGTCAACCAGATGTCACACTCGCTGTCGCTCAATCAAAGTATTTCCAATTCGCTCACGTATCTCGATTTGAGCGGCAATAGTCTCAAAGATGATATAACCGTGAGTTATCCCTCGATTAGTATAACTAAGAAATATAGTAATTTACTTTATCTACTTCAGAACTTGCACAATTTTCTGGCTCAACCCAATGTGCTGGAGCATCTGGATCTGGCCTCGACTGATATTACGCTGGAAAATGTAAGTAACAACTGTGGACTAATAGTAGTTTAATAGTCAAGAAATAACATGTAAATATTATGACAAATAAATAGCATTGCTTTTATACATATGTCACTTTTTCTCAACATTTAACATTCCAAATAATTTTAAATTTAAATGACGTAGCAGACAATATTATGAGTGTTTTAATAACAACATTTTATCACAGTTATTTATTGGCTTTACAAAAATAATATTGGTTTAACATTCCTCTTTTTTAATATTTCAATATTCGAATTGAAATTATCTAAAGAATTATATTACTAGTCTATTAAGAACAATTTTTTATTACTCTTACAGTTAATAGTTGATTTGAAATAAATAACATTGCTTTAACATGCCACTTTTTTAACATTACTTTAACATTCTTTTCCATTCTATAGTTGTTTGGAGCTCTGTTGCGCGGCTGTGCCACGCACCTGGCGCACCTCAATGTCTCGCACAACTCGTTCAGCACGAAGAAGGGCAAGGAGATACCGCCGTCGTTCAAGCAATTCTTCACGAGCACCCTGAGCCTCAAGCATCTGAACATTGCTGGCTGCAAGCTGCCAATGGAGGCGCTAAAGAATCTGCTGCTCGGCCTCGCCTGCAATGAGTCGACTGTCGGTCTGCATCTCGATCTCAGCAGCAATACGTTGGGCACCCAAGGCGCCCACGTTCTGGAGTCCTGCATCCATGGAGTCCGCGTGCTTCAAAGTCTCGACATCAGCGATAACAGTGAGATCCTAAGAAGATGTAGCTTGAAAGTCGGTTATCAAAAATATTTTATTTGTAGATTTGGATGCGGAACTGGCGCCCGTGCTGACGGCCATCTCGAAGAATCCCTCGATCCGCACGTTGCATCTGACGCGCAGTTTGACGGGCATGAAACCGAAGCACATTCCACCCGTCATGGATGCTCTGGTCAATCTCATACAGAAGGATGACTTTCCGCTGGTGGAGTTGGTGCTGTCGGAGAACAAGCTGAAGCACGATTTGCACGACTTCATCAATGCGCTCGGCAGCAATCAGAGCCTGCAGAAGCTAGACATTAGCGGCAACTACATGGGCGATGTGGGCGCTCGTCTCCTGGCCAAGGCGCTGCAGATCAACAATCGTTTGCGCACCATTTATTTGGACAAGAACAACGTGACGTTGCAGGGATATGCGGACATTGTCTACGCCTTGGAGCACAATCACAGCATGCGAACGATTCCGTTCCCAGTGTTCGATATAGCGCCTCATCTGAAGAATCACCCGGATAAAACGGATGCCGTGATGAGAAAAATGCAGGAGTTGCTGCAACGCAATTGCAATGGTTTAAAGCGAGCCAATGGACAAGGATTCCGACTGCAGCACGGCTTCATGCTGTCCTCCACACACCAGTTGGTGGACAAACTTGTGGCCGAGACACAGGACACCATCTCCATAGCCAAGGGAGTCGGCGATAATGTGTCCGCTGTGCAGCGTCTCATCACCGATGCGGAGAACTGCAAACAGCTGATGCCCAAGCTGCAGGAGGCGGTGCGCAGCGATGCCCATCCCATTGAGATGAAGCTGACCCGCGTGGCCAGCGAGCTGAGCTACGCCATCAAAGGTTACTTGGAGGAGACGCTGGAGACCATGATACGCACCGGCATCGAACAGTGCCCCAAAACGTTGGGCAACCAAATTGTCGTTCAAGACTTGCGCAAAGCCCTCAATGAGCGGCTCCAGGTGCCCGAAGATTTTCTGCAGAATTGCCTGCTGAATAATGCCGGCAGCGAGATAATGAATAAAGTGGGGTGAGTAATAAATAGAGAGAGAGGAGAGAGAAAGTGAGTTTAAACTGCAAATAGAGTATCGTAGTGGGAGAGAGAGAGAGTGTGTGTGTGAATCAGACAGACAAAATGTCGCGTCGCGAGCATCAGCTGAAGCTGCGCAAACACAGTAACTATTACATACAAAAGTTTTAATCTTAAGATAGGATTTAAAACATTTTCGGTTAAACTAAAACCAATTGAGACCATCTGAACAATTTTTTAAAATTTAATTTGAATAAAATACGTTAATATTAACGACGAAATACATTCCCAAAACCAACGTCGATCTGCTGAAGTACCAGGCGAACATAATCGAGTAGCAGTTAGATTAGCCATAAATTTAAATTTAACGACGAGATTTAAAGTTAGTATTATCCGCCGAGATTATTAACGTATTTTATTCAAATTCAAGTTTGAAACACCCGCCCCGCTTCTGAAAATTACAATTTTGGGCTAATCTACTTGCTACTCGATTATGTTCGCCTGGTACTTCAGCAGATCGTCGTTAAAATTAATGTATTTTATTCAAATATTTATTTATTTTGGTATGCATAATAATAGTTTAGTCTCAATTATTCCTGTAAATTGGGTTGTGATCGAATGAAAAACAAGGAAGTTATTAAAGAATCATTTTTATAGGCAAAATTCACTTGCAGCTGCTCGCGCTTTGTTTGTTTAGTTGACAGTGTGACCATGTTGGTATGTTATTAATTTGTTTCAAACAAACAAATTTCAGTAATTCTTTTGTATATTTATTGTTTAAATATCACTTAAATTTTTTTGTTTTCTCTCGGAATGAGTTGCGGGTATCTTACGGTCGAGCACTCTCGACTGTAGCTTTCATACATGTTACAAATAATGTTTTGGAGTTGCATTTGATCAATATCCACTGTATTTACACACACACTCATATGAGAATGCTGTGCTTTCAGAGATGGAAAAATTAGTGAATCACTTTCAAGAGCGCACAACACAAATGTTTATTGTGTTATCATCTGTGCAAACTGCTGCAAAAACTGTAGCTCTTTAGATTAGAGCAGTAATTAGCATAATAAGTTTGTTATACACAACTTCCTTTCACATTTATTTAAATCACAATGCCTGGCACACTTCGATAACTATTAAAAGCTCGGCTCTCACTTCGCTAGCTTCCGATCGCTGCAGCAGCAACAACAACAACAACCACAACAACAACATGGTATCGAAAAGCTCTCTCATCCCCAAGAGCAGCTGAGCTTGCCAATTTCGCGTGTGTGTTTTCAAAGCACGCTTGAGGCGGCGTGCGCTCTCTTCGACGCTCTCTCATCCACACACTCACACGCTTTTGCTTCCGTCTGAGAGAGAGCGCGCGCGTGTGTGTGAGAGAGCGCAAGAGAACAGGCGAAACGGAGAGATAAGATTAACCAAAACACAAAATAACTTAACAGCTGAATGCATTTCGATTCGTTAGACCGAACGGCTGCTGTCGCGCAGTTCCCCAAAAAACAAAACTTAAACAGAGTCGTAGTGTGTGTGCGTGTGTGTGTGTGTGTGTGTGTAGCGTGTCACAACAACAACAGCCATAAGTGCGGCAGCCAAGGCGAATTTATTGCCAGTTATTTGTATTTGCCCGACCAGAGATGGGCCTGATGCGCACTTTGTGCTGCTGCGTGCGGAGCAGCGAGAGCAAGAGCAAGAATCGTCCTGCCTACCGCAAGTGCCCCGACGACGAGGAGCAAGAGCAGGAACAAGCACAGGAGACAGAGACAGCTACAATAGAAGCTACAGTAGAACCACAGCACACAGACCAAAAGTAGTTCACATAATCGATAGCAGAGATAACGCAACTTAATCGTATGCATTATCTCCTTATCTAATTTGTTTTACTTTGTTTACCTGCAGTGAAATTGAACAATCACTGGCCGCAGCCATTTCGGACCGGGCCACAGATGAGGTGCTAGAGGCACTGACGCGCTATCGTCGTGGTCTCGGGATTGCCGAGTCGCCGTCGGTGCTGCTCGACGAGCCGCAGACGCCGGACATTGTGCGCAGCCGTTCCAGTCATGTAAGTTCCAGTCCACAATCGATAACTCAACCGCTATCAAAGGGAGCACCTGTGTTATCACTCTTCATTTAATAACAAATGTGATGTCATGAGCCTTAGGCCTTTAAACACTTTCGGTTTCATTAGACAACCAACGAATTTTATAAATTGGAGCATTTCCAGTTGCGCACTGAGCGCTGTGTTATCAACATTCCATTCGACATTCGCCATACGACGAAACCGAAGAGCAAAAGAGACAGAGAGAGAGAGGAGAGAGAGACGATAAATAACGCCCTTTTTATTTTGGTTTCTCATTTGCAGGAAGCTGAGGGATTGATCATACGACCCGGTGGACGTGGCTCGGTTTTGCCCAAGCTGGGCCTGGAATCGCCCACTGTAAGTGTTGAAAATCTCTCGCTGCCCAAGTGGATGCAGTAGTCGAGAGTCGATCTCGATCTCGATCTCAAAGTCAAACCGAAAGAATGTGTATTATATAGTTTTAATAACACTATATATGCGAGTAGTGGCAATTATTTACACACTTACACTTATCACCATAGCATTTGATGTGTGTGTATAAAGAAAAGTCAATAATAATAATTTCTAAAACGGGACTCGACTCGACAAATTCCAGTAAAGCTTAGAGAGCACTCAAACACACACACACACACCTATAAAATACACACCCACTTACACACACACACACATTAATGATATAAATGAAAACAATTTGTTGTGTATATTATATCGCAAAAGGAAAAGCTCATTATTTTTTTGATCTCGTGTTCTTCTCGTGTTTCCTTGTACTCATCTCATCTCATCCAACAACAACAACACCTCCACAACCACCACCACAACAACAACAACATCAACAAATGCAACTGTTGCGGACATTTTACAACATTACTACTATTTTATTATACGCCATTTCGATAAACATTATATGCATATAATTATTATATATTGTATTAAAACCTTGTCTCCAACTCATTTACAAAAAAAAACTAAATCACAAATCTAAAAGAAATTGGAATATCTGAACCTTGTAAGTAGTTTTTTATGTCTTGTTCTCACTTATAACTATCCTCACTACAGGGACCGTGATTACATTTGAACTATTATAATGCGATCTTTCTATTTTACTGATTATTGTAAACTAATTTGTATAATTTTCAAAATTATCTACATGTTTTTTATTTTAAAAGATTGTTTGTTTTTATTTTTAAAAAAAAGTACGGTCCCTGCTATAAACTGTCTATCGAAACTATCCCCGTCTGTCGTCTGTACTATATATTCCCCTCTTTTAAGTTGTAGTCGTAGTTCTTTCTCAATGCTAATTTTATGGCCAAAACGCTGCCCGTTCCCCCAGTCATTATTTCATACACAAACAAATGAATCATAATAATATTAAATGTATGCATTCATTAACTTCACAACATTACTAACTCTGCTAATCTTTGCCCCCACCACGCAGGCCACACCGCATTTGCCCACAAAGCGTCGCTCGGTTGCCCGCAAAGTGCGTCCCCAGTCGGTGGTCGAGAATCTCAGCCTGAGTCACATACCCGACCTGCTGGAGTCGCCCTCTTCGCATCGTTCCAGCTCCCAGCTATCGTCTCGAGGCGCTGCCGCCTCCACCGGCGCTTCGGGCGCCATGAATGCCAATTACATGAGCGACAGCATTGCGGCCATGGACGATGGCGGCGTGGATGAATGTTGCGATTCAATTACAGAGCTGCCCAGCGCCTCCTTTCAGCTGCAGCATCTGGTCAAGGGGCGTCCGAAGCGGGCCAAGACGCGTGCTCCCACACGACCGCTGGTTAGCGCCGAGTGCGTTGCTGGCGTCTCGCGGGACATTGGCGATGGTCTCGAGCACTTTTTCCGACCCGGTTCGGTGACGCCCACGACGCTGACGCCGCTCGTGTCGCCCACGTCAGAGGAGTGCAGCTCGCTGTCGTTTGTGGACAGCCCCACGATGAGTCGCGACGGCAACGGACACATGACGTCCGAGGAGACCACGCCCATACTGGAGGAGCGACGACCCATCAAGCTGGAGCGACAGTCGCCCTTGCTCAAGAGTATGTTGCAAAGTCACATTTTCTTTTGTTACTTCGACTTAATTGATGCTTTGTTGCAGGCGCCTCGTGGGCGACACGTTCGCGCTCCACGGACAATCTGGAGAAGTACTCGCCGCTGGTGGGCCGCAAGTCGCCGCTGGTCAAGATGCGCACCGAGGGAGGCGCGGGCAACGAGGAGATTGCTGCAGCAACTGCCATGTCCAACAGTGGACTGCTCAAGGCGGGCAATCGCGATGATAAAATGCGCTCGCCCAGCAGCGATTCGATCAAGAATCACATCAACGACGGCAACAACATTGTGGTGAAGACGGGCAACGGAATCTTGCGCACGCCAATTGCGCTGCAGAAGCCTCGTCCCTGGTCTGTGGTGGGCAGCGAGCCAAAGAGCGAACAGCTGACGGGCAACGGCAATGTGGACTCAACCAAGACCACGCCAGATGTGCTCGATGAGGGTGAGTAGACAACAAACAACTGACGATGTAGTTCACACACTTAATCCCCTATCTGTTTTCAGATGTGGAAGTCTTACATTTTGGCCAGAGCGTCAGCGGCTCCATTGTGGGCATCACACCGGGCATTGCCTTGGCATCGGGCGGCAGCGGCGGTGGCAGCATTGTGGGCATCACTCCTGGTAAGTAAACAATGATAACAAATTTTAGAGTATGCTAGAAATCATTTTAATGAAATGTAATATTGTTTTGTAATTCATTTCGTATTTGCTTTTAAATGTGATGATAATTGTTAAAATATTTCAAATAATTTAAATTCAATTTTGTAGTTTTTATGCGAGAAAAAATGTATAGCTTAATTTAATTTGTATTATATGTATATTAACTTTAAATTTAAAGTTTATGTTTTATTTCTTAAGCGAGAAACACTTTTAAAGATATGAAATATTGTATTTGTTACTTCATAATTTAATTTCTTATTTTACATTTATTTCAATTAAAATTATATTTCTTTGTTTTAATCTACATTTGTTCTTTATATGTTACGATTCTAAAGTTAACGTAAATAAATTATAGTTTAAACTAATTATTTGAATACTCCGCCATTTTAATATGCTCTCAATTTCCTTAATTTGTTTGCTTCTATTACTAATTTATTTTATTTGCTTGCAGGCGCTGCGCTGGAAAAGAAATCGGTGAGGGAATTGGCAGCGGGACTCAGCCGTCTAGGTAAGCATCAGTAAAGATAGCGCATGAGTTGCATTTTGTTGCCTGCCACAAGAGCTTGAAGAGCACTTAGCACCCAAGTAGAAGTAACTTGCAAGTTGACATCAATATATATCCTTCTGTTTTGTATTTTATTTATTTTCATATTATGATTTTGTTGTACTCTCGTATGCGTATGTGTATTGTATAAAAAACCATGTAGACCTGCCCCTCAAGCCGCCCATAATGCCCAGAACGATGCTGAACCAAGTCAATCGTTCAAGCAACATCAGCAACATAAGCAACAACAGCAGCAGCAACAACGGCACAACAACCACAACCACTACAACAACAACAGTATTAAACAATCAAACGCGCTCCAAGATCATCAGCACGAGCAGCACAAACAGCGAGACACAGGAGACGCTCAGCAAGACCATCATCACAGAGCACGGCAGCAGCAGCAGCAAGAGCACAGAGCATGCGATGGCCTGTGCGAGTCTGATCAGCAATGAGATACTGAGCATGCGCAATGGACAAGTCACCTCGAAGAGTAGCAGCTGTGCCGAGAGCAATGTGAAGCGCATTGCGGGCAAAGAGATCTCAACGTTATTTGAGGTTTGAGCACACACAACTGAAGCGCAACTGACGCGCTTACTGCTTGGCTACAATCATCAATCAGCCCATCATCAACTTGAAATTAGACATTACATACTTTGGCTTTAATTCGCTGTCCTTTATGTTTCTCGGTGCTCATCATTTTGCGTGTGTTTTGTATTTAGATATGTTATTAAGTTGTGTTTTTGTTGTTGATGTATTTTTAACCATTAACCAGCATGTCAAATGCTTTTAATTGTGTAGATTGTGTAAATATTGATATGGATAATGGCGGAAATCATTAAATGATATTGATTTTAATTAACAGGAGACATTAGTTGAAGGCCTTCAACGCACCTCGACGAGACGCACGTTTAGAGATTCGCCCTATACGAAAGAGGATGTCGTTGATTTATAAAAACAAACATGTCTATTATATATGCTCAACTCAACATTCCTTTAAGCCCTCCCCCAACACCAAGAACACCATCTAAACATGATAATTCTAATGATACTGATGATAATGATAAACTTAAAACATAATGATAATGAGAAGAAAATAGAGATGGATGTATGTGAATGAGGAAAGGTTGCAACTAACTCTCGTACTGAACAATTAATTTAATGTGCAATGGCACGCGTGTGTATTGTTTTTACTCTTTGGCAATTTTAAATGAACGTGATTTATTTATTTATACTTTTTACCCCAAATAACTTTTGCATATTTATAATGAAACCAAGAAAACTAACAACGTTTTTGTGTACTATATTTTTATGTATTTTAAATGAGTTAAGTGCCAATTATATACAACAAAACAAAAACAAAATAAAAATCTATTTTTCAATTTGTCTATTGAAAAACTAAAGAAAAACAAAAACAACAAAGAAACTATCGAAGCAAACGCAATAAATATTATTAATAAAAACTTATGTTAATCGATTGCGTGCATAAAAAAACAAAACAACTACTTTAATGGCCTAAACAAATTAAATAAACAAATTTAAATGAAATATAATATTTTTTATAACTGCTTCCAAATGTATGTGTATTTATGATTATTATTTGTGATTAAATGTCAAACTTATTATTTACTCGATAAACTGACAATCTGTTTACATTTTTAACATTTTCATTTGGATTTTTTATTTCGAAAAAGTTAACAATTTACTCTAAGCAACTTAGGCAAACAAACAACAAATAATTACTGAACAAATGCATTTAATAAATTACAGTAACAATTACATTTTTGACTTGTGAACCGGCAAAAAGCAAAAAATATGAAAAATGTAGAATTGAACACTAGTAGTTTGCACGTTTGATACAACAACAATGTTTATTAAGAAAACAAATATCGAAATATTTGACCCAGTCCTCCACCACCACCGAACCACACATTACAGTTTACACTTCAAGTTGACGAGTGTTAACCGATTCCCCCAATAGTTCGCTCAAATATGTAGCTTGCCATTTAATTCAAGGACGAACAAAACGAATAATTGTAACGTGTTCATTAAAGTTAAGCACTTGAAACTTCATTGTAATGTATTGAAATTCAAATAAAACTCAAATCAAATAAACGAAATCAAACGTTTCATTTTGAACCAATTCGTTACCCAACACTGGCTATGCATCTATCGCTAGGGATATCGCAATCGATACAGCTACATTTTTAGGGTTGCCGAATCTGGTCACATCTTATTTGCAAAACGCGTCGGCTTTAGCAGCATTGTTTGGTGAAATTGAGTGAAAATAAAGAAAAACAACAATATACATTCGTGAATAATTGCAATCAGCTTAAGTCCTGCGCTGTCAAGATGGTTAAGCTAACGCCCGAGTTAATAAACCAGTCCATGCAATACATAAACCCCTGCCGTGAACGCGAACTCGATTTGCGCGGCTACAAAATTCCACAAATAGAAAATTTGGGTGCCACTTTGGACCAGTTCGACACAATTGATTTGTCGGACAACGATCTGCGCAAATTGGACAATCTGCCGCACTTGCCGCGACTGAAGTGCCTGCTGCTTAACAACAATCGCATCTTGCGCATCAGCGACGGTCTCGAAGAAGTCGCGCCCAATCTGAACTCTCTGATACTGACTGGCAATAATTTGCAGGAACTGAGTGATCTGGAGCCACTGACGGGATTCAAGAAGCTCGAGACGATATGTCTGCTCATTAATCCGGTGTCGACGAAGCCCAATTACCGCGAGTACATGGCATTTAAGTTTCCACAGTTACGCCTCCTTGACTTCCGAAAGATCAAGCAGAAAGACAGACAGGCGGCACAGGAATTCTTCCGTTCCAAGCAGGGCAAGGAAATGCTCAAGGAGGTGTCGAAGAAATCCAAATTAAGCGCAGCCGCCGCACTCGCCGCCGAAGCCAGCAACGGCAAGGCCGGCACAGAAGCCGGTCGCTTTGCCAATCCCGAGGATATGCAGCGTATTCGCGAGGCAATTAAACGCGCCAGCTCTCTGGCGGAGGTGGAACGATTGTCGCAGATCCTGCAGAGTGGCCAACTGCCCACCAAATTTCAGCATGAACTAGCTCAAAACGGACATGGCAATGGAACCGGCAGCGGAAACGGGGATGCCAACCCGCCGCCAGTGGCCATGGATTACTAGCACTTTGGTCACACTGGTCAAATTTAAGCTTAGAACAATATGTTAATAAAAACCAAAATCACAAAATTCAATCTGTATCCTCGGCATTTATTTTTTTTAACAGGTTGCTGATTTGTAACTTTTCACAGAAAAATTGACAAATTCGCATACAACCAGTGGCAAACTAATGTAAATATTGGAAATCAAACATAATTGGCTACAAATTTAACAATTTCTACACGTTAGACGGGACACAAAATAGGTTGCTTTGGCGCTGCAAACAAACTTTGCGGGAATAGCTTTTTTTGGAATTATAATTAATTGATAATTTTTGAATGCAGTGCGCGAATGCGAATCTCTGGATATGGATGTGGTTTAGTATTATGTGGGTTTTGCTGCCATTATATCGTCGTAGTGCAGCCCGGTGTAGAAGATGATCCACGTCACTAGAAAGCCGGCAAACGATGTCATAAATCCCTCTTTCACCAGTTCCCACGCTCCACCGTATGCATCCTCGTCCACATTCTGGAAGTTAATGGCGTACAGATAAACCACACCACAGCTGATGCCGGCGAATCTGAAAAATTAAAGATATATAGAGAAGCTGTACTGATTTTGATTCTATATTTAGTTTAGCTCGGAACTTACAAGACAAGGCCGAGGAAACCTTTGAGCGGTACAATGCCCCAGATGATACCGAGTAGAATGCCAAACACCTGACGTGCCCAGTAGATCACATCGAGAAACTCATCCTGCGTTCAACAATTAAAATGCATTAATTTGCCTGCAGCTAAAAACACGCGCTGTTCTTCGCTCTTTCTTTCTCACTCTCCCTCTCTTCTCCTCACCTTGTCTTCCCACTCTGATTTGGTCAAGGCCCGCGCACAAATTTCTTTGAGAGACGATGACTTGGCAGTGCCGTTAGCGTTGCCGCTGCGCTCGACTGTGTTTGATTTGCTTGACATTTTCTGTATAAACTAGCGGCTTTTAAAGCTTTTCAAAAACTCGTTTAATAAATTAATTAATAATTTTTTCACTATCAGTACAATTGGCTATGCCGATTAAAGTTACAGGTTATATCGATAACTTCGCTAATCGAGCTCAACAGCTGTGCTAGAGATGAACGCTCTTCTATTATAGTTTATTTCCTTTTTTAGGTTGTTATTTTCTTTTATAGCTTATATTATTTTAATTTTTGTTTAAAATTCAGTTAAAAAGTGTATTATATTTGTTTAAAAACAACTTCTTTCAAACAAGTAACAAGTGAACTGGAACCTATTGGTGAACTAGTTTAGTAGTTCGATTTTTGTTGCGTTCAATGGAACTGGTTCGGAACCAAACTGCACACTAGTTATGTGAGCGCTGTTCCGGCAAAAGAAAAACAAAAATATGTTGCAATTAAGCCGACTTTGCCTGACAACTGCAAACACAATCACTGGTAAGTGTTAAATGGCCTTCTCCGCACTATGTTTCATTCAAGGCACGCGTTAATCCCCTCTAATTACAGCACAGCGCAATGTAGCTCTCAGCGCCGCGCGTTTCATTGACCAAAAGTGGCGTGCAGATCGAGGACTCACTGAGAACCCGAATGCTTTTGGTCCCCTCACCAATTTACCCGACTACACGTACCTCGATGGCAGGGCGACGCCGTTTGGGGTAAGTACACTTAGCGTGCTTCAAATATTTGTTTAACTTATACGCTTATTTGCTTGCAGTCCAATCAGAAGAAACGCATGTTGAAGCAACAAGAAGTGGCTGCTAAAATAGTGGAGTTGAGCGGCGAACTCGACTTTGCCAAGCAGCGTCACGAGCGTCTCAAGGCCGAGGCAAAGGCGGAGAAGCAGCGCATCATGAATAACAAACTGAAACCAAAGGGACAGTTCTTGTTGAAAAAGAAATAAGCTAAGCTTCCCCTGAATGTTAATTAGCTTTTAGTATGATAAGCTCACAATTATATTGATTGTTTTCATTAGAAGATCGTGCCTTTTACTGTCATTCGTGTCAGCTGTATAAAGGCACGTAAGAATGGCCAAATTAATACTAAATGCTTGACAAATTACTTATGACGCACTTGAAGGCCGAAACCAGTCCCAGTAATTAGTGGACAAGCAATCAACGCATGTGATGCTTGCTGTCTACGCAATCCACACTCGAATATATAATGGATGATTCCACACAAATTAGGGGAAAACAATAGAGACTACATTTGGCCTTGGCTAAACACGAATTCAGTCTAAGACGTTTTAAAATAAGGTCCTTTCCACCTCAAACGAGATGAAATCCTTGTTCTATTGTTAAAATATGTACTTTTATTTTTAAATATATTACTTTTGTAACAGACACTTTTGTAACAGACACTAATTTCATCTCTTAACACGATGAAAACCTTGTTCTACTACGACTGCTAAAAAATCAACTATTACTTTAGTAATTAATATAGTAACAGAGATTTATAAAAATTATGATTTATTTAAAAGGAGTGCTGACATCGCAACATGGCAACACAAAAAACACAAAATAGTCAAATATTAAGGTTTTTTGGTCAGAGAGAAAATCACAAATTTGAATTTAACAAGAATAATTAGGTAGACATTGTAGTAATAGCAGTAAATCAAATCATGAAGTTTTTATTTGAATTAATATGTATTTATGTTACATTTTATCACTTTCTTCCTTGAAATTTGTTAACACATATTTTTTATCTTTTACGGAAATCCATGTAACACTTATTCGAGATAGTTAACAATATTCTACTGACATTTAAGATGAGAATTAAAATGCATGCTTAAAATCACGTATACGCCGAGTAGCTGCAAAGCAAATAAATTGTGTGAACAGTTGTAAACGAGGAAGCCAAGCTCAGCAACAGCAAAAATGTTGTTGCGTCCTGCGCAATGTGGCCCGATTTATGATAGTGTTTTGTTTGTGCTCGAGCAGAACAAAAGGCGCCTTTAAATATGTGTGTGCATTATTCATTATCAGGCGGGCATTTGCACAGCATTGTGAGTTTTTCGCTGCGAATTTCGAGCGTTTTGTAATTATCAATTAGACGTGAAATTTTTTGCACGCCTAGCAAATGTTTGCCATTCGAAATACGAGCATACTTGTGTGGATTGGGAATCGAATTACCCGAATAAAAGTCTCCTAAAAGGGCGCACAACCCAAAACAGATTGCATCCAGACCATGTCAATAAACAACAGCTTTCATTGTGGGCCGCAGCTGGTGGCAGACATAAAATTTTCCACATTCCACAATAGACTTAACGCAAAAGTGCTATAATAAAATATGGCCATATTTAAGTATTATTATTATCCGAGCTATTTGCTTTCACACATCCGGCCGACAAAAGAGGGCACAGCTCCTAATCGCCTGAACCTGGGCTTGAACTGTGCTCGAAGAAAGAGCCCAAAACAATTGCAATTAATTAGATAGCAGGTACGAAATTTGGCACAACTGAAGAATCGAAGGTACCAACAAAATAATCTCGTATGTTTGTATGTGGCTCCATTTGGCAGCTGAAGTGCTGGAAACGTGCCTGCAAAACGTGATGGAACAAACAATGTCGTTGACCAGTCGCCAAATTGACTTTGGCCACAAATTTCTGTCGCATTCGGTGCGTATACGTAATGTGTGTACATTTTACATTGGCCTGCATTTATTTGCGTCGTATTGTTGCCGTTTTCCGCTTGTTGCCAAATTATCACACTCTAATTGTGACTGCCAAAATATTTGATTTGGCACATGGAATATTACGAGAAGAAATTGCTGAAAACAGCATCAACATCCAATCCACATCAACAGCATGTCGAACTCTCGGCTCGCTTGTTGTTGTTTACGGTTCGGGTATTCTCGAGTGTTTATTTTTATGCCCGCCTTGCCTTATTTAATTAGCACTCTAATATTTATATATATATGTATTTAATCATATTAATTAAACAATAAATAATGAAAAGTCCGCTGCAGTTTGTTGCCAGGTTAATTTTATGATATGTTTATTAAGCCCAATGTAAACTTACAGGAAATGCTCACAGTGAAAACTCAGCTAACGAACAGGAGATTGAAATGATTTTCTTTAAACAATTTGCATATTCGCAACACAGAAGATGTCGAATGATTTAAAACAGATTTTTATTTATTGACTAAATGATAAATCTTAAATTAAAATAACAATACAAGAATGTAAAATATCTGTATGGCAACGATTCTAGTTAAATTCTGTTGCTTTAAAATCAACAAAGAAAATCGAATTACCAGCGTAATTTTTAAACTTTAATATAATATACATTCCAATCTGAATATATCCTTTAAATTTAACAAACGTATAATTAATTGAAATCTAACATATTTGAGATCTAAAGTATACACAAGTGTGACGCATATCTCTCAGTCAAACACCAGTAGCTTACTCACTTATTTACCTCCTTACAGGGCTATTGCCAAATATTTGCAAATAATTCGTCATCTATCAGGTGCAATATTATAAACTTTTACGACAATTTTTATGAATGATTCATTGTGGTTTCTGGACAGGTTCTCTATTATTAGCTGCCCGCGCCATGCTAAAATCTATGCTATTTTAGTATAGAACCCTACAGACTATATACTATATATAGACTTACATACTCTATATATATATATTCCTTAATGAAATTATCATTCTAAACCGCAAGCTGGGCGCCAGGCACAAATCTTATGAAAACGTCACATGAATCGCAAACTCCCCGAGCTTCAAGCGTCGAAAATATAAACAATTTAGAACGTCTGGAATAAAATGTGGAAACATTTATTTGCCCAAAACAAAGGCATTAATTAAATAATTCCATTTTGACGAAATCTTTCCGCATTGTTAAAAGTTTTCCAAATCAAACTAGAACCGAGCACGCGGCTCGCGCATCTTGGCGGCAATTAGAACCT
The DNA here is from genome assembly GCA_035045625.1 of Drosophila formosana. Lineage (NCBI taxonomy): Eukaryota > Metazoa > Arthropoda > Insecta > Diptera > Drosophilidae > Drosophila > Drosophila formosana. The sequence goes on from JAWNOW010000232.1 coordinate 21,866,714, forward strand.
GCCCACAAAGTGAATCATGACGAGAAGCTACTGGGCATGCGCAGCTGAAGCCCAGACACTTGGAACTTGAAGCTGAGTGAAGATGAGGCGCGTTCAACAATTGCGTCATAACTGGAGACGGCGTCTGATTTGCCAAAATGAAAACAAAAACTTTTTTTTCGCATTGGGGTGCGAATCAGCGGTCATTTTCGTATATAAGGGAACGATTCTTTGAAGTCGAGCACACAGAACAAACGCAGCCCACACTCAAAGCACTCAATCAATCAAATAAATTCAACAAAAGGATAACTGAACATTAATAAAATGGAACTTACGGTAGGCATCTTGAATCCTTAGATCGATGCTCCCTTCACTTGGAGTATCGATAACAGTCGTTTGAATTTGAAAAGTTATCGATAACGCTAACGGAAATTCGATTCAACGTTGTCAGCTTATCGATAACAAAAATTAAATTTAACTGGAATGCAAGCAATGACAACATCACTAATCAATTATTTTCATTCTTGCAGCAATTTTATACATGGCTAAGCTTGCTGCTGACCATCATCATCTGCAAATTGTCACAATGCAGCGCCAAGCCCACATACTACGATTTGGACAGCTACGAGCAGAGCTACGATCCAAGCTACAGCCATAGAAGTTACAACAGCGGCAGTGGAAATACCTATGCTCTGACTTATGGCAAACCAATAACAACAGATCACCTGGATAAACTTGACACTGGATATTACTATGTGGATAATGGGTATATTGCGCCCGTTCCCAGCAGCAGCGGCAGCAGCTCCAATCAGCGCAGTCTCAGCGCCTACAGTGGCGATGTTGTGTCCGATGGCTACAGGATCGCTCCAATTGCACGCTACAGGAGAACTCGCACCAAGCGCAAGAAGCTCTTTGTGCCCAACTTCTTTGGCTAAACACTTGACTCAACGTGTTTGGCGAGAGTACAGACTGATGAAGATGTTTGTTATTTTATACAATTGTTTTATTATTTAATATTAGACTAAGTATTGTGATTGCCGCACAACCAAGTACCTTATTTGTATTTCCCATATTATAAGCAATAAACATATTATACAATTTCTAAAAACAACTCTGATCTTATATTTTTCAGGGATTTTGTAAAGTAGGAAATGATTTTATGCTCAACGTGATGTGTTACATTAGTTGAACTATTTTTTTTTAAATCAGGAAATGATTTCATGTTTACTCCAGATGGCTTTTCATGTAAAGCAGCATAATACTACACTATTTGAGCAAATATTTAGTACGAATTTGGCAGCAAGGTGTTAATTGACTACTTAACTGAGGCGGCTAAAAAGCCAAAACAAATATGAGGAATGCCTGAAAACAATTTTAACCACCGATGTGCTTGTAAGCGACAGAACAAGTCTGAAGAAAGTGAAAATAATAAATTATTTAAAACTACAATGATTAATTTAAAAATTTCCTTAACAATCCGAGAACAAAATGGCTGAAGTGCAACTGAACATAACGGATTATTTCAAACAACTGTAGAAACTCCAATAATAATAATAATACCAAAAGCAGAAAGCAGTGTGACCTTAGGTGTGAAAAATATGAGCATTTAGCGGAGCTCAGAACCTCGCACGAAAGTTGATTATTTAGATAACGATGAGTTTAAAGAAATCATCGCATACTGGGGAATGCAAATAAAAGCTAATTACAGACAAACTAGCTGGATGTAGCAGCGTAATATGAAAATAATCATTCAAATTCCACAAAATGCAACTGGTATATTTCAGTATATCTTAACCGCTACTTGTATTAGCTATTCATGGTCACCCTAACTAGCACAGCTGTCAGCAATCGCTTTCGTCATTTTGTTAAGAGAAAGAAAGAGGAGGAAAAATTCGCAAATAAAGCTGCAGAAAAGTGTAAATTGTTTCTTACGCTAAAGATGAGTTTTATGCAACCGAGTCCTGTGAAATACGCGTGTTCATGCGGTATACTCAATCCGATAAACAAACTCTTCTTCTGTCGCCACTGTCCAAAGTTGCGATGTGGCTTCTGCGTGTGCCATGAAATTGAGTCACACTTCTGCTCCAATTGTTTGGAGAACATCCCGTCGTCTGAGGCACGCCACAAGAAGAACTGCTGTGCCAACTGCTTCGACTGCCCGTGCTGCCACCACACACTGTCCGCCCGGGCCACCACTGTGCCCGTGGTACGCAAAACGGAAGAGCCCCCCAAAGAGGGTGAAAGTGGAGCAGTGGAAGCCGCGCCCAGTCCCAAGCCCTCGGCGCTGCCCACCACCAAGAAGATGTATTATTTGTCGTGTCTGTCCTGCCGTTGGACAACGCGTGATGTGGGCATTCCCGATCAAGGCGTGGCCACGGGCACCTGGCCGGACAACGAGTGTTTGTACCAAGTGAGGTTCAACACGCTCATGGAGTACTACCAGACGGTGGTGCTGCAGGAAAAGCAGGAGAAACAGGAGTTCTTGCGTCGCAAGGCGCCCAAGCAGCACAAGTTTCCCAGCCTGACAGATCGCACGGGTCTCACGGTGTCGCTGATCCGTCGCCAGATTGGCTGGACCGAGAAGAGTCTGCCCAAGCCGAAGCCCGTCAATATAACGCCCGCGGAGGCAACGGCAGATGTGGAAGCACTGCCCGAGGATATCTTTACGCAGCCCATCAATCTGCGCAACATTACGACCATTGCACAGCGCCACAGCCAGCCGGCGGATCAGCCGACGGCGGTGAGCAAACTGTATCCGCAACGACGTTCGCTGTGGATCAAGCGATCGCTGCGTTGCCGGCAATGCGAGCACAATCTGATCAAGCCTGAATATCATCCCACATCCATCAAGTATCGCATTCAGCTCTTCGCCAGCTACCATGTGCCCGAGGTGGTCATGGTGCGCTGTGAGCAGCCGCTGCAGCCTGGCCAGAGCAATGCCATTCTGCTGAAGTTCACCAATCCCACCATGTACGACATGACCATAAGTCTACTGGATGCACCGCCCCAGGATGCGCAGCTCAATGCGGATGCCTTTCAGCAGGCGTGCCGCATCAAGGAAGAGGCGATCACCTCATCGCCCCTGCTGAAGTCAGCTGGCGTGACTTTGGCCCGTCAGAATTCCACACGTGAAGTCAAGCGTGAAGTGAAGGAGGAAGCGAACGCCACAATTGTGCCGCTGGAAAGTGAGTTTGTGTTGAATCAACGCGACGATTCCAAGGAATTTGACGAGGATGTTCAGGCGCCCATTGAGGAGCCCAAGTTCATTGTGTGGCGCAAGGGCAACAAGGTGCTCCTGCGACTCCAGTTCAGTCCAGCGGCCGAGCTACAGCCTGGCAACACGGTGACGCTGGCCTTCTGCATGCAGTACACTTATGTCAACACCGTGTCCAACACGGCCGAGAAGAAGGAGCCGACCACACACGCTCTCTACTCACGCATCTTCATCCAAGCCGGTGACATTGTCAACTAGACGTAGACATGGACCAGGCAACTATATCGATATTAATCCCTGCTTTATTTATGCTAAACAAAAATGTATTTATGCTATTCATTTCAAGCCATCGCTTGGCCGAAAACTGCATCCACTCTCTATATATATTGGTAATAAACTAATACGAACTAATGCTGTGGAATCTTTGGTGCTCCTGTCCACTTCTCGCTCTCCTGCCACAAGAATCGAGAGGCCTTCTCATCGGTGGCTACCTCGGCCACTGGCTTCGGCTTGCAGTCGCTGAAGTACTCGCCCGTTATGCCCTCCAAGGAAGGATCTAAGGCTGCGTACAGCGTGGTCTGGGCGCCACTCTTGGGCGTCTTTATAAATGGCCATAAAAGTGGCTTAAAGAAGAACCTGCAATAACAATTGAATGTAGTCGATGTCTGGTAAAAAACAATTAACACTTACTGCACAAGGCTGGATTGTAGAATGGTCGAGTTGCGGAAGATTTCCGTGTCCACCAGACCAGGATGCAGAGCTGTCACGCTCACGCCTGTGCCCTCCAAACGCTTGGCCAACTCGCGCGTAAACATCACATTAGCCAGCTTGCTCTGACAATAAGCTGTTGTCTCATCGTAGGACTTTTCGCTGTTCAAGTCATCCACATTGAGCTTGTGCATTGTGTGCGCCAAACTGGAAACGTTCACTATGCGACTTGGAGCACCTTTCTGTCAATCAAATTGGATTTAATGCTTACTTGGTGAAGAGTCGAAAGTGCTGCTTACCTTGAGCAAATCAATTAGCAGACTGGTGAGCAAAAAGTGGCCCAGGTGATTGACGCCCAGCTGCAGCTCGAAGCCATCCTTGGTGAGGCGACGTGGACCCCGAAATATGCCCGCGTTGTTAATCAAAATATGCAGCTTGCTCTGCTCCTTTTTGAAACTAAAGTAGAAATTAATAAGATGTAATGTTAGGTTGAATTTAACTGTGAATTCGGATATTAATATATAATCGAATTATGTCACCAACTAATACTTTACTTATAATGTTTATTACTGTACCTTGAAACTTCTTACTTTTCGGCAAATTTGCGAACGGAGTCAAGCGATGCCAAGTCGAGTTCGCGATAGAAAACATTTTCGTTTTTCGTCTCCCTAATAATTTCCTGTCGCGCCTTTTCCGCTCGGCTCTCATCGCGACAGGCCATATAGACGGTGGCTCCTCGGCGTGCCAGCTCCAGGACAGTCTCCTTGCCAATGCCCGTATTCGATCCGGTTACAATCACTATCTTACCCGTTTCATCGGTTTTCTTCTTGAACTGCCCACCTTGCATGTAGTCTCTGCATTACAAAACAGACATACATACATATATGAGATATATATTTTGAAATAGATAGTAAAGTAGTCTAGGTTACCTGATAAGGTAAACCGCCAGACCGATTAGTGCCGGGCCGGCTACCAGAGGAGTCAGTAAACCATCGCCAATGTTGGGCATTTCGTGGAGCTGTTGAGAACTCAAAGTCTTCAATTGAACTGGCAAAAATAGGCAGGAACAGCGCTCTTTAAGTTTAATGAATGTGGAAAATCACGATGACGAAAAACCGCCACAATAAACCGTCTCTGATATGAAAATTGTTATCAATATACTGGTCAGTTCCGAATTTCAATTTCACGTTACTTTTGTGCAGCCATTTAGTTTTCCGTCACATCTTATCAAAGAAACTAAACCCTCAACCATTTTTATAGTGATGTGCTAATTATTCGTGGGAACTGTGGGTCATTCACAATGCCGAAACTATTCATCTTTATCGCTATGTAGTCTATTGTTAATTACTTTATGGTATAATTAGTCAACTGATTGGTAATACTCACGACTTGTCACTTTAACAATTTCAAATTCAATTTGCTCGTTTTTCATGCCACAAACGCAGTTCTCATTATAAAATAATTATTGCGATCAAATACGAAAAATTAACAAATATTTCTCATTAGTTTAAAAATTGTTATAAATAATGTCAGAATATTGCGAGCCTAAGTTCATATTATTAAAACAAATTTTGCATAATTTATTGCATAGCAACTGTGTTTTAATTGTGTAAGGTGTTTGAATTTTTAAAATTAAAATTCAACTATTTTTGCTATATCAATCATAAACGTAATATTTCTTGCAGTGTAGCTCAGCGCACATACATATATAATATAGTATGTATATAAAAATACATCGCAAATGTCTTAAACAAGTTGTCGCTCCATTATTTGTTCAAATACAATCTTCAAGCAATTAACACTCATACGGTCGCCACGTTTGATAATAATAAATTATTCTGTCTGCGCACTGTTTATCTATTTAAATTAAAATAAAAAATCGGTTAATATAATTTTACTATTTCACATAATTGAGATTCATTCTTGAAATGGATGACCCCAAAACGTGATTTTGTATACACCAACCACACGTTCATGTCTATTCCACTATAGCGTTATTTTACTAATTTTTTAACTTTTTTAATCAACTTATGGATTAAAAAGTTAAGGTTCATTGATCTTGAAAATTATTTATAATTAGTTATTGTTGACCAAAAATTCATTTTCAATTCAATCAATTAAAGTAAAAATGAAAAAAATGAGCTTTCATTAGTTGATTGTAGATTGCAAACACATTCAATTGAAGGATTAATGAAGTATCGCTTCGACTTGGCTTATTCATCCCTTAGTATGAAAATATCCACTTGAACTCTCCAGGTATTTTCGGTGCCAAAAAGCATTTGAATCTTGTATTCGCCTTCTGGCAAGGGCAGCCTCTGGAGGAAAGTATCGCTGAACACCAGATTGTCCACTATGATATCATGCTGAAAAACACACAGTTTAGAAAATTAATTTTATAATGATAATAGAAAAACCCTACCGTATAGGGGCAAGAGTGATTAAGATTGGATCGCGAGGAAATGGCGTCGAGCACGAGTCGCTCAAAGGAAAGTTTCTTTGATTGCTTCACAAACTTGCAGAAATCGATGCTGGAGTTGTGCAGAAAGGGCTGAAAACTATTGTAACGACGCCAAAAGCTCAAGTTGATCTTAGCAAAAATATAGAACAATTAAATATCAGACAAAATAAAAATAATTTGTATACTAACCGACACCGAATCGATGGGTAATACATGCAATTTGAGGTGCACTTGGGTGCCGATGACGCCTCTGCCCAGTAATTTAAGTTTACAGGTCGAAAACTCGGCAAAGGTTTTGTTGAACGTCTCGCACTTGATATTTGTAAACCTCGATGTGGATTTTTTGAAATCACCCATAACCACGAATATAGCGAAAATGGCTAACAGGGCAAAGTATAGATGAACTGCTCTATCCATGGCTTTTTCAATAATGATTTTAGTTTTCCAATTGGACCACATCTATATTAGTTTTACTGTCAAGGCTCGTTAGTTTCCATAGTGCGCCAAATGAACTATAACTATGAGTCATTTAAATTTCGATTAGTTCCGCACATCTCTCTCGTAACATAAAATAATAACTGATTGAAAACATTTTAACTATAACTCTCTTTTTAGTTATAAAAGTATAAATTAAAGAGCAATATGCTAAGTAAAAGTAACTCGGACAAGTCGAACAGTTTACTGTCGTCTAGCATAGTATTTTGAGGATCTTTTCCCTGAAGTTCACATTATCCGGAATGACATTATGCTGAAAATTTCAAGATTCATTTTAATTAGGTGGTCGATATGATTGTATCATATTTTAGTTAATCAACTACGGATCCAATGGGAGGGTGTTGCAACAGTCGACTATTGATTTTGATCCAATAACTGCTAGGATGCAAATGTCGGACAGCAAATACATACGTCAATTGTAAAACACATCAAATATATAATAAAAATGCATTTTGCAATTTCAAATGAAATAGTTAATCTAAAAACCAATGCAAACATTTGAAAAATAATTGACGCTTTTTTATTAATTAAAGTCACATTAGCGGAACGGAAATTTTGTATTTCATAAATTAAATGTATTCCAAATGGAAAATTAATGATTTATAGGAAAAAAAACACGCATTAATACCAATTGCGAAAGATCTGCTTTTAGAAATGTTGAACAGGGATAGTATTTAAATTATATTAATAGAATGATAATGCAAAATAATAGAAGCAGACATTTCAATACCTTTTTCAGATAGTATAGCTTATTAAAATTCATTTGTTAATAATTAAAACCTCATTGAAAGCTGTTTAAATTTGTGTCTGATAAAAAAAAAAACATTTAATCAGCTTTTTGACAAATATATAGAAATCCTGCAAACTTATAACCAAATCTTTAATATAGTTTGTGAATGTGAATATATGTATGTATAGTATGTATGTATTGATATAATTTACTTGATTTATTCGGCTCGCAATATGTAAACATCGATTTGAAATTTCCAGACCTTATGAGAACCAAATCGCAATTTGACCATGTAATCGCCCTGAGGCAGAGGTAGCGATTGAAGACACTTGTCAGTAAACACCAAATTATCAATATTCACATCACCCTGAAAATTATAGAATACATTTGATATAAATATTAATTTATATAGAATAGATAGTTACGGTTATGGGACAGCTGTGGTTCAAATTTGATTTCGATGCAAAAGCTTCGAACACAAGTTTCTCAAAGGACAGCCTTTTCGATTGTTTGAAAAGAGTACAAAAATCCAAGGTGGTATTGAACAAAAACGGTTGATATCCATTATAACGACGCCACATACTCCAGTTGACCTAAGACAAAAAAAAAATAATAACACTCATATGTTATAGATGAATATATTTACTGACCATGACATCGTCAATTGGCAGCTGGAGCATGTTGAGATGCACGAAAGCGGCAACCACGTTCCTGCCCAGCAATTTGAGTCGACAGTTCTTGACTTTCGTGAAATTGAGATCAAAGGATTCGCATTTCAGATTTGTAAATCGCGAACTGAGCGGTTTTGTATTCACAATTGTCAGTAAGCCCAATACCGAAAGGATTAAGAGTCGTGCGGCAAACACGTCCATTGCGAAGCACGTTAAATTTAAAACAAAAAGTATATTTCATAAGCCACGCAATCGTTAGCGCAGTTTAATAATTTTCAAATATAATATACATATGCATTTCTATTGGCTTGCATCAAATTATTTTTCAATTAGGAACAACCAATAATATTAAATACGAATCTTTTTGATATATAATAAGTATATATTAATTTATCATTATCGAAATAAAAAACAAATATTTCAATGCTTTTTACACTTTTCCCATTCAATGAAACTCTCATTTTTCATTCTTTGAAACTCAGAAGATTTAAAAATAATTAATAAAATACTATAAGCACCATTTTCTCCCCAGTGTATACTTTTAGGAGGTTTAAAGTGCGCGAGAAACAAAATTGCTTAAGTAAAATCTCTTAGCCAAAGCGCTCGCAGCCTTATTAAAATTTCGTATGTTTTTAAAAACTACTCCAACATTAAATAAATAAATTATTAAGTTAATTCTTAACTATCAGTTTTCTGAAAGAAGGAAAGACTTTTGAATGGGTTGCATTTGTTTTGCAAACCGGAAAATTTAAAAACTTTTATATTGTAGGATATCTTCCATCTGTTGATTTTATGCTTATCATCAAAATGCTATAATTTTTCGTTCTGTTAAATTACATACATTACGAGCCATTCATTTTAACTGAAGTATGAGAAACCGAACCGTAAATAAATAAACTAAATGCTGAACTTAGACTTGGAACGAGTCAACTGAATATGAAAAATATCGTAATAGTGTTTTAAAATGAGACATGTTATTAAGGAAAGATTCTCTCTCGCAGCATATTTATAGAAAACGTGTGCCAAGGTTGTATTTGTTAGCTTCAATTAGAATTTTGGGAAGCGTCTGATAAACACTTCACATAGTCGCCATTAAATTATGTTTATGTATTTGTGAAGCTCGTTGGGCCGCTTAAGTCTGCCGAGCGTAACTGTATTTGAGCACAGTTGCACACCGAAGCCAGGCCCGTCACATAGAAATTGAGAGCTGAGCAGAGCAGAGCAGCCGAAGCTCTGGCGTCGAAACTCATTAGAAAGCCAGCTGACTGGCAAGAGCGACAAAAGAGCCCAAAAAAAGGGGAAGCCGCCTGCCAAAGCTCAGCTCCGCTCCGCTCAGTTAACCAGTTTACAACGGACAGCCGCCAAGTGAGCAGCAGAAACGGCAGTTGGAAATTGGCAATCCCCACAGTTGGCAGTCGGCAGTTGACGAAGCCAAAGACAACAGTTCTCTGTGTTTAATTCTCGCATTCCCATTGAGCGTGTGTCACCGTTTATCAATTGGAAATCTAAAACGAGTGAAATCTGTTTAGTATTCAAAACCCGCTTTCGGCCAAAGAAAACGAAATGAATCAACTACCAATGCGGGTCTGGCGTCTTCCAGCCACGCCTGCAATGCGACGCAGTGCCTCCAAGGTTGCAGGCGCCAAAGCAACCAGCTCGCAGTTGTTGCAACGGCGCGAAAACTCAGCGGCAGCCACTGAAGCCACGGCAACAGCAACAGCAGATGCAGTGTGTCCACATCTGGCACTGGAGCAGGAGGCGGCTTCAACACCGCGCATTCATGCCACGGCCGAGTGGCAGAACGCGCTGTCCTACCAGGAGATACCGGGACCCAAGCCATTGCCCATACTTGGCAACACTTGGCGGTTCGTATGAAGTATAAATCGAATGACTTAGGCGACAAACTTGCTTTCACTTCTGCAATGCGACGATTAATGATTAATGCAATGCATCGCAATGCGCTCGCCATCGAGTCTCGAGACTCGAGTCTTCATGGTTTCTTGTATTTCGCTTGCCGCCGCTTCTCTTGACCCAATTATCTACTATTGTAAGCCGAGTTATGTGTGTGTGTCGATGATGATAATCTCGTTTGAGTGTTGAATTTTTGCTTTCAGGCATTCATTTCACTGACCATAACCAAACGGGTTTTCCAGTTTCCCATTGAATGCTGTAAACGAATTCAACCAACTACTATTATAAATATTTAACAACCAATTGTGAATGGCTTGCAGATTCTTGTGGATTCACCTTAATTCACACCCAATCCATCCAATAGGCCAACTCTGTTAACTCTGTTGGTGGCATCACAAATAACAGCGCATTTGGTTAGCGTACTCTCTCTCTCTCTGTCTCTCGTAAAACATTCTCTCCCTCCCACTGCTTCTTCTTTTTGGCGTTCAATTAGCGCCATTTTTCAAGGTCGCCAGCAATGTGTGAATTTTTGGTGCAAGCTGAAAGGGAACTACGCAAAATGTAAACAATAGATGCATAGTTATTCACATAAACTGCCAATGTGTCTGTGTGTGTGCGCGTGTTTATGGGCAATAAATAATACATTAAATTAAATAAATTGCATTGATTGGATTATTCGATCAACAAATTGAGCGCTGCACGAACAAGCGAGGAATGCATCGAAAACAAACTTGAGGTTTTATGTTTCGACAGCTACAACTAAATTGTTTTACCCGCTAGCCAAAGGGTAAAAGGGCATATAGCTTGGTGTCAACAGAAATCAGGCAGAAGGAGGCATCACCGAACCTGTAAACTACAGTGGATCACATCTTGTTTTGTGGCTATGATTTTCACTGTCGAATAACTTTAAATCCTGTAGGAATTTAAAAACAAATTAAATCACACGATTTTAAATTTTGATGCAATATTTTTGGTTATTTTTCGTCTAAAGTGATATTTAGCGAAAAAGGATGCTAAAGAAAACTGCATTAAAATTGTCATTAAATTCATTCTACTTTACAAGTTATTAGTCAATGAATCTCGACATTTTATCTTCACGAAATATAGTATGATAAACAGTACATATATTCTTCATCTACATATATAGCCTTGTCTGTACAAACATCTATATCAACTAGCCACAAAATAAACCACTTAGCATGAATGTTTCCTGGAAATTTGCGAGTAACCGCATGATAAACATGGTTGATATCAGCAAACAAAGGTGTAATTTTGATGGAAACTTTAAACCCTGGAATATATAGAAAACACTTGCAGCTAGAGCAGCGCTTCGAGTCCCGCTCCTAACAATCATTGACATTCCAAAAGAGGTTTTTTTAATTTGTAATTTAATTATTATTTAGATAACTTTCTGGAATGGTTTGTTATATTACCGATGATCGTACCGCTTCAATCTCTTCATAAAAAAATAAAAAAGTTAACTAAATATTTAATGTGGTTAATTCGTCAATAGTAATTTTGTTAAGTCGTTACCTCAATCTCTTGTCATTTATCTTAAACTGTTAACAACTCAACGCTCTGCAAAAAAACATTCAAACTTGAACAGTAAAACAATTCAAGCTAGTTTTTGGCAGTCTGCTATTTTTTGCTTATTGTTGTTGCCCACCGGCAACACGAGCCCAAACAATAAGTATTTTCACAGTATTCCAAAGCCGAGCACACCCGAGTTTAGCTTCCCCACTTAATGTAACAGACAACAATAAATAAGCAAGACCAACTAGCCTGAATAGTTGCAGCATTAACAAATACGCGCTGTCTAGACAGTCAAAAAGTCAAATGCTGCTGCTTTGACGTGTCAACCTCAACGTCAACACTTAGTTATGGGCAAACAGTTGCAGCCGTTACGTTACGTTACGCTACGTTACGCTACGTTACGTTTGCGCTTTTCGTTTACGCACGCATCTCTAATTGCTGTGCAAATTGCACAATTGCTTCGCGCATAGTTTTCAATGCCAGCAACGACAACTGTGGTTCAAATGTGTTTTACCTTGACAGTTTGATGCCAATAATTGGCCAATACACGATCTCTGATGTGGCCAAGATCTCGTCGCTGCTGCACGACAGATACGGCCGAATTGTGCGCTTCTCTGGACTGATCGGCAGGCCCGATCTGCTCTTCATCTACGATGCCGACGAAATTGAAAAGGTAAGCACCCAAAAAATGTTTCCACCTCCAGCACACACACCGGAACAAACATATTAAAGAGCTCATGCTCGACTGCGCACCGAAGGCAACAGCGTCAAGTACGCTGCAATAATTTGTGACGCCGTCAAATTTACTTTGCTTCCATATGTATGTAATTTTTGTGTTTCTTTCAGTGCTATCGCAGCGAGGGTCCCACCCCCTTCCGGCCATCGATGCCCAGTCTGGTCAAGTACAAGAGCGTGGTGCGCAAGGATTTCTTTGGCGAGCTTGGCGGCGTCGTTGGCGTGTAAGTAGACAGCGCTGTTCCCTCATAAATATGCCCATAATTCCACGTTTATTGTGCAGTCATGGGGAGCCATGGCGTCAGTTCCGCTCGCGTGTGCAGAAGCCCGTGCTGCAGCTGTCCACCATTCGACGCTATCTGCAGCCCTTGGAGGTCATCACCGAGGATTTCCTGGAGCGCTGCGAGCGTCTGCTGGACGCCAACGAGGAGCTGCCGCTGGACTTTGACAACGAGATCCACAAATGGTCCTTGGAGTGTCAGTACTACATTAAAGTTTTGCTTGGAGCAGTCTTTAATCTTTTTTCCATTTTGTAGGCATTGGTCGCGTGGCCTTGGATGCTCGCCTGGGTTGCCTGGAGGACAATCTGACGCCCGACTCGGAGCCGCAGCAGATCATTGATGCCGCCAAGTACGCGCTGCGCAATGTGGCCACCTTGGAGCTGAAAGCGCCTTACTGGCGTTATTTCCCCACGCCGCTTTGGACGCGCTACGTCAACAACATGAACTTCTTTGTGGGGTAACATAACACTCAACTTTCGCCACAGGCTTCTACTTATTTCTCAACCTCTCCTCAGTGTCTGCATGAAGTACATTCAAAGCGCAACGGAGCGCATGAAGACGCAGGATGCCAGCCAGCGCAATGGGGAGCCATCACTGCTGGAGAAGGTGATCATGTCGGAGAAGGACGAGAAGATTGCCACCATCATGGCCTTAGATCTGATACTCGTTGGCATTGACACGGTAATCGATAACTACCTTTGTTTATTTATGACTACTAATTCCCTATTTCTTGGTCACAGATTTCCATGGCTGTTTGTTCGATTCTCTATCAATTGGCCACGCGGCCAGGAGAGCAGCAGAAGGTGCACGAAGAGCTGAAGCGTCTGCTGCCAGATGCGAATACGCCGCTCACTATTCCACTGCTTGACCAAATGCACCATCTGAAGGCCTTCATCAAGGAAGTCTTCCGCATGTACAGCACCGTCATCGGCAATGGACGCACCCTGATGGAGGATAGCGTCATCTGTGGCTACCAGGTGCCCAAGGGAGTGCAGGCCGTCTTTCCCACCATTGTCACCGGCAACATGGAGGAATATGTCACAGATGCAGCCACCTTCAGACCCGAACGCTGGCTGAAACCGCAGCACGGCGGCACTCCCGGCAAACTGCATCCGTTCGCCTCGTTGCCCTATGGCTACGGTGCTCGCATGTGCCTGGGTCGCCGGTTTGCTGATCTGGAGATGCAGATTCTGCTGGCCAAACTGCTGCGCAACTACAAGCTGGAGTACAATCATCCGCCGTTGGACTACGCAGTCACATTTATGTATGCTCCGGATGGACCTCTTCGCTTCAAAATGTCGCGCATTTAATGGTAGTTATTAAGCTAAGCACTAAGCATCACTTTATGTATAAAACGGCTCTCTATATAATTGCTCGTCTGCTATTATGTTCATTGTTGTAATATCTATAGAACTGAATGTCTTTGAACTACATTTTAGTATCAACTATTTTATGTACATTATCCACAACCCAGCATTAGATTTTAAGATTAAAATGAGGTGAATTTTTTAACACAGGGGTTTATCAGAGGATTAAATGATGAATAATACTCATTTGTTCTTGACTAAAACATTAATAAGTGTTTATACAAATTTATATATTTGTCACATCCTCTGTCAACCATGTCGTAAAAATAAAAATAAAATTTTTAAAATACAACTTCTTGTTTTCTATAATTATTTTCACATATTTCTTTAAAAATACTTCTAACTATATCTACTTGCGTTTCCACATGCTATACCAATTCTTTACGGTTTTTATGCTCTTCTCGGCATCTGCCTTCGTTTCGCCGGACAACTCGTAGACGATATCCGGCTTATACGATTCACGGGCTTCATCGAGGATTGTGCAGAAAATTTCGCACTGCATATTGTTGTTGAGCTTCTTCTCGTTGTAGTTGCGTGCCTTGAGTCTGTCGTAGAGGGTAGTGTTAGGGCAGGTGACAACGAAGACAGCTTGGAACCAGCGCTCCGGGAAGAAGTCACAGCTGTGATACTCCACGATATTGCCGCCATCGGCCATCAATGGTTCCAAGTGATCCATGAGCTGCAACCGAACCTATTAGTAAATAAGACATATACAAATGTGAAGTTCGCATACCTTGTCCTCGTCCAGAACGGGACAATCGTATTCCTCGTCATATTCCATCACAAATTCCTCATCTTTGGCAATCTTTGAGCAGTCCAACCATGTGAATTTCAATTGGGCGGCCAAACGTTCGCACAAATACGATTTACCAGCACCAGGTGTGCCTGCACATTAAAAGCAATAGCTTGTATATAATTATAGAATTCAGATAAATTACAACCTACCGGTTACTAAAATATTCGGCTTGCTCACTTCCGTCATCTCCAGTTTGTTGTTTATTTTATTTTATAAAAAACGTGAGCTTATAGGAAGTGTGTGACCACAAGCAACATTTCTAAAATAAACTTCTTATTGCCGATGGAATATACTAAACTACATAAGCTCCGCGCATTGCCAATAGGTCACACTGCCATATACCTTCTTAAGGCGCGAAACTTTAAACAGCTTGCGAGGTTTTAATAAAAAACGACCTCCACCTGATTAAATTTTCTTTATGACATAGAATCTTTCCAATTCGATTATGGATATTAGATTTAAATACTTAGAGTTAGCCCATAAAATCAATTTCCTATTCTAAGTATTAAGACTTTAAGTGAAATAAAAACAACCAAATATTGTTACCAGGGCTGCAATAATCGCAATGGAGCCAACGTATTAATGGCATATCGAGTACATTTTGATTACTTCGGCGCGTGGAGCTTAGAATTTCAAACTAAATAAGGATAATTAATATTTTATGCGAATACAAATGTATTGAAACTTGACTCGCGAGCTAATAACATACAATTTCGATGATAAATTCTTATTAATAAATTAATTAATAGGTTCGTAACTTTGAGTAATCCAGCTCTTTACGTTTTTGTCTATTCCTTCTTCGTTTACTGATTTTCGGTTACTCTTTAGCTGTAATTTTGTACTCACAGATGCGTGTGTGCGTATGTATCTATTTTGGCAATACTCACACACATGCAAACACACAAATTTACATGCACAGCGGATTAGAAAAGTTCAATTGAATCGGTCATCGGCAGGAGAACGGATCTCTTACTCTTCTTTCCCGTGCGCTCGTAAATTTAACATATTTTTTGGGTAATGCCGAATGAAATGGACGAAGAGGATCAAAAGCAGAGCCTAATCAATATGAAAGTGGAGCCGGAACGTCGCCAACATGTCCCCTACATATTAAACGGCGAACTTTATCGCATCGAGAGCCAGATTGGCGATAATGTGACCGTGAGGTGCTGCTATTGTCCTCCGGATCGCATTTATCGTGGCAGCATTCGTTCCACGGGCAACTTTCACATGCACATCAAGGTAGGCGCAGCCTAAACTCCTATTTGACAGATTACTAATTATCGTTTGCAGCGTCGCCATGTATCTTTGATGGGTAAATTGCACGAAATGAAGGTGGCAGCGCTGCTCGAACGGCGTGATCAAATTGCCAAGAATCGACGCTTGGCCAAATGCCGCAAGAAATCCACGACTTCCGTTACCGCAGTTTCGGTGAGGTCGCCGACGCCACCAGCGGCTGCGGCTTCGACGCATCAGCTGAAAATTAAAAAGGTTTTCCAGCGGCATAAACAAGAACATCACGAACAGGAGGAAGCGGCGGCCATTCGAAGTGTAAGTGAGAATAGCCGCAAAGCAAAACATATTGTTGTCTCTGTCTAACGCAGCTAGCAAACATGCCATGCACCGTTATAACTTGCATACGTTTCTGCACTTGTGCGTGTGTGTGTGTATTAGGAAGTGCTTAAAGCGAGAGCGAAAGTGCACTGTATGTGTGTGTGTGTACTCGAGTATACATATTATTTACATACATATGTAGATAAATTTGTATATACATATGTAAATGCTCGATAAGTATCTCTTGTTGAATGAAACGGATTAATTTTTTAAATTATCTTTTCAGTCGATCTCGCAATGCGACTCTTCGCAGGATAACATTAGTCAAATCTCCGCATCCCAAACTCAAGACAACAACAATAACGAAAATACATTTGTGAAAACAATTAACAATCTAGAGGATGTGAAGAAGGTAAAAGTATTTTTAAATTTGTAATTTTTCTCATTTGTAATTGTTGTAAATTGCAGCTGGCAGAGCTGCCAGAGACAGCAGCTGAAGATTCGCCATCTTTACCGCGTTCCTTGAACATCAATTTTATCAAGCCAGAACAACAACAGCAACAATCGATCGTTGCGCAAGCAGATTCCGCTATCGATCTCAGCAGAAGCTCGACGTCATCGTTCCAAAGTGACGATATGCAGAGTATCGAATTTTCGGCCATACAACAATCAAGTGGCCAGGAGTTGACTAAGTTTTTGAATGGGACGCGGGGAGGCGGCGACGTTTTAATGCTGCACATTGACAATTCATTGAGCCATATCAAGGATGAGCTGCACACGCGCAATCAAATCGAGCACAAGCGCCTGCTTTTTGACGTGGCCAAGTTCAAGTTTCAACATCCCAATTTCAACTTTAATCTCACTTGATGGCAGCGACACTCAAGTGGTTTCTGTGAAACGAATTCGCTGCCATCTATTATCTATTAAGTTGTTTTTTTGATGATATGTTTGTTGTTTCAAACTGAAATAAACCAGTAAACCAATCGAGTACTTGTTATCGATATATGCGCTCTAAATGCAGCGATAAAGCATCGATACCTGCGCTGCGTGCGAACAACTAGTTGCGACTTTGTTTTGTTGCCAGAACAGTTTGTGATAGTTATTATGTGTGCAATTGTGTGACTAAAGTGATTTTATTGTTTACAAAATGGACGACAAGCGAAAACTGATTAATCTCGATAATGATTCGGACTCTAGCGATGAAGAGCAGCCTCTAAAGAAACCACCCCCAACTTTACCTGCAACGCTCGCCAATGAAGCGGCAACTTCGACAAATCAAAGTCAACCAGTTTCGGAAAACGGGGCTTTTGACAGCAGCGCAGATATTCCACCCCTTTTAGATATTACCGCAGCCGTTGCAGTAAGTGCGCTTTATATTATCTTACGACAGCAATTGCGATGAGTCATGCTCAGCAAATACAAAACACTTGCGGCCATTTACTTTAGAATAATGTGACGACGCCACAAAGCATCAACAGCAGCAGCAGAGACAACAATGCGGATCAAAGTGCTGAGCCCGTGTTCCACATTAGATCGCGTACAGCGGCAGCGCAGAGCAATCACATTCAATACGAGGTATTTGTCACTCATTTATGTTGTCATTATCAGTTATCAATCTAATCTTTCCCTATTTGCAGAGTCTAGACTACGATGTTTGCGATAACACTTTGTTCCAGGATGAGCAGCGCAAGCGACTCCGGGATCGCTTCTCTCTGCGCACCAACGTCATCCGGTGGATTATCTTTGTGCTCATTGGCATCATGACGGCACTAATTGCCTGCACTATTGATATTATCATCGAAGAGCTGTCGGAAATGAAGTACAAATTCCTCAAGTCATGTAAGCGATAACGCAAACTATAGAGCACAAGTAAAACAACTTGATTTTCAGCTGTGGATGCCAATGTGCCCCTGACGGACAGGGAAGGCGGTGATCTGGCCTTGCCCTTCATCTGGTGGATCCTGCTGAGCATTGTGCCGGTGGCCATTGGGGCCAGCATGGTTACCTTCATTGAACCCATTACCGCCGGCAGCGGCATACCGCAAGTGAAGAGCTATCTGAATGGCGTCAAGGTGCCGCGCATTGTGCGCATCAAGACGCTGGCCGTGAAGGCCATCGGTGTCATCACCTCCGTCGTGGGCGGCTTGGCGGGCGGCAAGGAAGGACCCATGATTCATGCTGGTGCCGTTGTCGCCGCTGGCATCTCGCAGGGCAAGAGCACCACTTTCGTTAAGGATTTTCGCGTCTTTAAGGCGTTTCGCGATGATCACGAGAAACGCGACTTTGTGTTGGGCGGCGCAGCGGCTGGAGTTTCCGCTGCCTTCGGTGCACCAATTGGTGGCATGTTGTTCTCGCTGGAGGAGGCGGCTAGCTTTTGGAATCAGAATCTCATCTGGCGCACCCTCATCGCGTCCATCATCAGCTCGTTCACACTCAATATTGTGCTGTCTGCCTATCATGGCCTCAAGGACTTCACATTCACCGGTCTCTTCAATCTGGGCAAATTCGATCAACCGCTTTCCTTTGAGTACTTTGAGCTGCCGATCTTCATGCTGCTGGGCGTGACGGGCGGCTTGCTGGGTGCCGCCTGGAACTTTTTGAACATGCGCATCAACAAGTTCCGCAAACGATTTGTGCCCTGGCGGGTGGGCAAGGTGTGCGAGGCCATACTCGTGGCCATTATGGGAGTCACCATGGCCTGCTCCATGATCTACTTCATCAACGATTGCCGGCCACTGGGCAACGATCCCACCATTCATCCGGTGCAGCTGTTCTGCGAGGACAACGAATACAACGCGGTGGCTGCGCTCTGGTTCCAGACACCTGAGGCAACTGTGCGTGCGCTGTTCCACGATCCGCCAGGTGAGAGTCATAACTACTACTACTGCGCACTATTGTTGTAACATGGCTGTTGCTTTGCAGGCTCGCATAAGATTCTCACACTCACCATGTTCACGCTGGTCTACTATGTGCTGTCGTGCGCTACCTTCGGCCTCAACGTTTCCCTGGGCGTGTTTATACCCACAGCGCTGGTGGGCGCTGCCTGGGGACGTCTTTTTGCCATGCTGCTCTTCTATCTGTTCCCCGAAGCCGTAGGTTAACTTCATATCTTGCAATCTCTTTACTTACGCTCTGTTTATCTCGACTAGCAATTTTTGAATCCCGGCAAGTACGCGCTCATTGGCGCGGCAGCCAATCTGGGCGGCGTGCTGCGCATGACCATCAGCTTGTCGGTCATTCTCATGGAGACAACGGGCATCGAGACTTCGTTCTTCTTTCCACTGATTATTGCATTGATTACCGCCAAATGGGTGGGCGATTACTTCAACGAGGGCATCTACGACACTGTCATCGAGGTGAACAACGTGCCCATGTTGCCCTGGGAGCCATTGCCCCAATACAAAGGTCTCACGGCCAACGAAATACTGAGCAAGCCCGTCATCTGCATCAAGCGCGTGGACAAAGCGCACTACATCTACGAGATGCTGAGGAAATGCCAGCACAATGGCTTCCCAGTTGTGGATAATGTCGAGGGCGTAAGTGGCAGTCTCAATTAATGTAGAGGATATTCTTAAACTAAAAATGCTTTGCAGGATCGCCGCTCTGAGGGTCGTGTCTGCGGCATTATATTGCGCTCACAGCTGATTGTCATCCTGCTCAAGTCACTTTACGTGGAGAACAAACACTTCTGGCTGCCAGAGACTACAATTCAAACGTTTCGGGATGTATATCCGCGTTATCCCTCCATTAAGGCAACTATTGAGCACTATTTAAAGTAATTGCAGATTTTTTAATTTGTTTTTATTCTTTAGAGCGTACGTCCTTTGGACAGAAAACTAAATTACACGGTGGATCTTTCTCTATTTATGAATCCTTCGCCCGTGCGCGTCAATGCTGTGAGTGTGCCTTCATAATATTACATTTCTTATTTATAAAATTGAATTTATTTGTAATTTGCCAGCATGATTGCGTACCGAAGATATTCAACATCTTCCGTGCTCTGGGACTGCGTCATATGCTTGTCATCAATAATGAGAATCGCATTGCGGGCATCATAACGCGACGTGATTTTATTTACAAATGATTTCTGGATAGAATATAATCCTATCTGTATTATCCGAATAACCCAATTTACCAAAATCGCTTCTTTTATATGTGTATCTAAATTATAACAAATACAGTTTTTTATGAACAAAATTCATTCATAGTTCTTTGTATCTGTTAGCCTTAAATGAACATACAACTGAACAATCATACGATTTCAATTTAAGGTTAAAGGGAGTTGCATCTAAAACTGTATATTAACTATATAATTGTTTATTATCCGATATTAAAAAGCATTTTAAATGCATCACCAAACGAGTAGTAAATATATTTCTTTAAAAAGGTTTATATTTTAAATTAACAAAAACTATTTTTCATTTTCCATAATTTCGAAATAATTCTCCCCATGTCACACAGTTTAATTTCATTTTTGATAAGTTTGTTGTTTTTAATTAGCTCATTTGATTTTTTACAACTTAGATTAGGCTTAAAACTAGGCATATATTATCAATAGTATTCACAAGGAATTGTACAAGGTTTGTTTTTTGTATAAAAATACGTTAAATGTTGCGTGTAAAATTAAAAAGTTCTCTGTGTGTTTTGCGTGTATTCATAAAATCTTAATGATAAACAGACGCTCGATATCAACTTAAATAGAGCTTAAATGACAAAGCGCGTGTTGCGTGTGTTTTTGTGTGTGTAAATCTCTTATGAACTAGAAACGCTGCCATATATATTAGAGTGTAAAGACTAAGACTAAACGATACTCAAGATGCGGTTGTGGTTGTGGTAAGCCTATTAAAATTCTCATTAGGAGCAATACTACGCCTATAATTTAAATGACTTTTGTACAAAGTGAAAAACGAGAGCTTGCAGTTGAATTAGAATTATTTTTGTGTTTTGTTGTGTGGTGAATTGTTAGTAATATTTAGCCACATAATATGCCTGCTGCCGGCTGGCCGTTGTCGACCGTCCCCCGTCGTCTGTCTGTCCGTCCGGCAACGTGTCCAGCAACTGCTATCACAATTTAAATATATAAACACTGTTTGCTCTTGCAGTAAAGTACGAAACGGGGGCGCGGACTTCACCTAAAGGCGTTTGGCCAAGCGACGGCGGCAACGCCAACTGCAATTGTCGGTTAGCTTTCCATGGGTCGCACCTGCTGCAGTGCCGCCTCTGCATTGCCACCGGCCGTGGCAGCTGCCGCCGCACTGTTGCAATGTTGTTGCGCTGCATTCGTTGTAGTCGCCTCAGCACTCAACAAGCTGCTGCCGCTGCCTGTTGCAGCGACTGCAGCATTATTGGCCACAGAGACGACTGCAGTGGCTGTGGCTGCCACAGCGGCAACTGTTGCTGGCAGTGCTGGGGTTGCAACTGTGGCAATGTTGCTGTTGCCGCTGCTGTTGCTACTGTTGCTGGTGCCCGACGGTTGGACAACCTTGTAGCGTGTGTAGATGCGATACGGCGTCTTTGACGTATCCTTTTGCTGCAACGATTTGGTCTTGCTCGTGGCGCCCCAGCCACTGGCATTGATCTGCTCCGGCGTCTTGCCCAACAGCCAGTCGCTGCAATGCTGCTGCGACTGCTCGCTCACGTGCTGCTGCAGCCACTTGCCGACATAGCTCTGAAATCTCGAGTACTTGGCCTGTGTGACACGGCAATGACTCTGCACCGAAAAAGAGAAGAGAAGAAAATTAGTAAGAAATATTTATTAGTAATTTGCGATGAACCCACCTTCTTGGCACGACGCACTGCATCGTATTTGAGTAGATTGAGATTCTTGCTGGTCACAAAGCAGCGTCCATTGCTGGCATTTGTGCTGATTTCGTCGCGATCATGGAAGGCATACTGCTCGGCCAGGCCCAGTTGTGGAGCACCCAATCTCTCTGGCGGCGCCCGTTTGTTCCAGTTGTTGTTATTTGTGTTGGTATTGTTGTTGTTGTTGTTGGTATTCGCATTGGGAGTTGCGCCTCCATCGGTGGCCGGTGGATTTGCCTCGGCTGCCGCAGCGCCGCTGCTGCAGTGACGCTTCTGTTCAAAGAGCTGACGCACCTGCTCCTCGTGCAACTGCGATCGACGCTTGTTACGCAACAGGAAGCGCGCTTTACGTGCACCACGCGCCAGCTGCAAGTTGCAAGAAAGATAAGAGAGAGGCACAATTAATAAATGTTTTTACGAGCACAACAACAAAATCGTTTTAAATGCAAATTCAAACATGCTTATGCTGGTCACACTTAAGGATAGTTCAAATCAAGTATACGTATGTATGTGTGTGTATTGTCTGTCTGTGTGTATGTGAGTGTGTGTAAAACAACTACTAACGAGTACTAGACGAATAGGTGATAAATGAGGTGGGTAAGGAGGAACCAAAAAGACAGAGGAGATTTTGATAGTGTTGATGTTGTTGTACCAGGCCAAGGCTTGGACGCATTCATAGCACACACAAAAAACTATCGACGACACAAATCGATACAAAAACATTCACAACCAAAATTGTACACAAACAACAAACAGAACGAAACAAAACAAAACAAAACAAAGGAAATACATCGATTAATCGCGCTCTCTGAGAGCAGCTGGTAAATAATGTTTGTATGTTATAATCGAAAAAAATGAAAATGAATATTACGTAGAATGCATACCGTATAGGATGTAAGGCATAACTTACCTTGCTTCAAACTTAAAAGCATATACACACTTATATACTTCATATATACTCTATATAGCGATCGAACGTATATATTGTATGTACATAATGTTATTCATTCAGCTGCACTAAAGCCCACGAAAAAAACAAACAAAACCCCAAAGTGAACTCGGAACGAGAAACTAGACAACAACATAACGCACGTTACTTTCAATGTATATATTTCAATTGAATTTTTACAACTGACGGGTTTTTCGTTTGCTTATGTAATTGTGTAGAGGAGTTATAAAAATTGTTAAATATATATAACACGCCCACCTTTAAAATTAATATCTTTGCTCTCTCTCTTCTCTCTTCCTCCGTCTGTCGATCAAACTCTCACTCACATTCCCAATCTGGATAATGGCTTTTTACAAAAATTCACTACGCTGAACACTTAAGCTACATGCTAATAAAAATACAGTACATACATACAAACATTATTTACATTTGTTCTTATTTGTTTTTAATATTTATATACGATTTGATTGCTCTAGTACTTTTGGCCCTTAACCAACATATAGTTATCGATATAATTGCATCGATCAACGTACACAAAACATAAAGTAAAACTGCAACCTCACTGCTATGAAACTCCCGCTCTCTCTCTCTCTCTCCATTCACCTGCCTGGCAACCCTAATGGGAATGTGTTCTTGTTGTTATTGTATCTTGTAATTCTTGTAACGCAAAGCAAAACGAAATAAGAAACAAATGCAGTAAATGCGTGCCTATGAATATTATTTAGAAACTACTGGTTAACATATTTATACATATGCATATTATTTATGTATTCGAGTGTGTGTTTGCTGTGTGTGTGATGTTTGTGTATTTCGGGTTTTCGGGTATGTACTAAAATTTACATAATTATGGTTTAAAACATGTGATTGTTATTCGACTTTTTACATTCAAGTGTTGTCTATGTGTTTGTGTGAGTGTGTGTGTGTGTACGATGGGTGATGTGAATTAATGTATGTGTTTGTTTGTACGTATTTGTGGTGCTGGTAGTAGTGTGGTGTGTTGTGTTGTGGTGTATTTTGATGTGGTGAAAGTGGCTGGATGAAAACTGTATTCTGGTTGTTTGTTGTTGTTGTAGTTGTTGCGGGTTTTGTTGTTGGTTGGTTGGTTGGTTGGTTAATCTCAAAAAACAAATTCATTTATTACTATTTCATTTTGCAATACGACTTTTTCTTCTTCTTATTCAATGAAATTATCAAAACTATTTTGTTATTTCAAGCCTTGGAATTGACCTGGTACATAAAATAAAGTGGAAAAAATGAGAAAAATGCAGAAAAAGCATTAATTAGTGAACATTTTTCTTTTTTTCGGTTTGTTTCATTTTTTTTTTTTTTGGTGAATTATTTTAATGTTGTTTTTTGGTTCGCATACGGATATGTGGGCGATTGGTAGGCGGCATGTTGAAATGAGAGACGAAACGGAAAGGAAAGAGAACGATAAAATGAAAGTTGTAGATAAAGAAGTTTCGTGGGCGAAAGTTTGTGACGAGAACAATACAAAAATAATAACAATTAACACATAATAAGAGTTTGTACAAAACAATAAAGCAGTACAACAATCCAGCAATACAGTATGTATGAAGTTATGTACAATATGTACAACAAATGAGATTTGTCCGGCTTATCGATATATTTTACACTCTTTTTGAGGACCACAGTATCGATGGTCTTAAAATATATATAACAAGAATTACACAAAACACTGCATAAACTCAAAAAAAAAAAAGCTAAAAATAATAATAAAAGGTGATTATGTGAAACAAAGAAATTGCATGAGAAAAACATTTATGCAAATACAGAATTGATGAGCAAAAAAATTGTGAGTCGGACGACTATCGAACATTATCGATTGCTGATACTAGCAAATAGTATGAACGGAAGTGCTGTCTTAAGTAATTTTGGATGTAGGTGAAAATCGTAAACTGAACAGAACAAACAAATAAACACAACAGAGAATACACAAACAACATGGTTAACCACTCTTCAAGCACACATAAAGCTGCTGCTGATCTTAATTCTTTTTTTTTTGTTTTTGCTTTTAATTTGAGATGAGAGTTAAATGTTGGGCGCACTCACCTCGGCGTTCTCCTCTTCCTCTTCCGTTTTGATGTCCGTTGATTCCACCAAGTTGTCATTCCCTGAGGCAGCACTGTTGCCTCCTCCACTTCCTCCTCCTCCTCCGCTGCCGCCTCCTCCACCACCCAGTGCTGGATTCGCCAAATGTTCAACATATTTGCTAAACTTTTGCGCCTTCAATGCGGCCGGTTTCTCCGTCTCCTCCGATTCCGAGTCGAGCAGTTCGATGGTCACTCGACAATCAATCTTGTACTGCAAGAATAATGTTTGTTAGTCGAGTCCATAACATACGAAGATTCATCATTAACATACAATATACACTTTGAAGCAGTTCTCCTCGTGCAGAATGTTTTCGGCCTTGCGCTGGTAGCCCATCTCCCGCTTGAAGCTCTTGTGAGCCTCGCGACAGAAGCCGCCAGTGCTGCCGCGTCTCTGCTCGCTAACAAAGAGCTCCACGCAGTCGAGGGCGGCACGCTCCGTGACACAATTCTGCAGTTGCCGCACAGCATTCGAGACCACCTAAATGGAATAGTTCAGGATTAGCGACAGTTAAAATTGTTGGCAAATGAAGTGTTTACCTTGTCGAGCGTAAAAGATATGTAGGCATAGATGCCAAACATCTCACGCATCGTGTCTTCAAAGGTATTCGAGTCCATGTTGCCGTCCAGCACATTCTTGAGCATGTCCAGGAATGTGGGATAATAATCCTCCACTTGTACATCCGGCTTGGGCTTCAGCCGCAGCGCCGTAGCCGTGCTCTCGCGCCGATTGACTCGACAACGCTCCTCCTCGATTGCCAACAGGCGCGCCCGCTCGTACATCACGTGCAGACGATCGCAGAGAATCGCATGGAGGCGCATGAACAGATACCAATTGTTGTTGGCAAAGAATAGCGAGTAGGATTCATTCTGAAATCGAAAGTAAATTGAATTAGTTGGTGATTTAATTATATCATTCTTGATGTGCTCACCTCTCGTTGTCCCTGCGCGTGCGCTGGCAACAGTGTTGGATTGGCAAACTCCAGTTGCTCCTGCTTCACACTCATTTCGGCTGCTGCTGCATCTTCCGGCCTTCTTGGACTGTTATGGCTGCTGTTGCTCTTCGGTGCTACTTCCTCAGAGTCAGTTTTCTCCTTGGCATCGCCGACTGCTGATGCTGATGTTGTTGTTGCTGCTGCTGCCGCCGCTGCTGCTGTTGACGTTGATGGCGTTGCATCATCAGAAGATGACGTGGTTGCCCCCGTCGTTCCTGTTCCTGCTGCTGTTGCTGGCAACGCTTTCGACGTTGCCTCCGACTCAGACTCTTTCTTGATGGTCGCAGCCGCTGCTGAAGAGGCTGTGGCAGTGGCATTGACATTGGTGCCACTGCCGCTGCTGCTGCTCGCATTGCTGCGCGCGGGGGAGGCGCCTTCGCTGCTGGGCGTGCCAACGCCTTTGGGGGCGCAGCGACTCAGCGGCGAATCGACGTCCATTTTAGTGTCATCTACCAAAAATTGAAAGGCTAGAGTAGAGTATGGTTTCGGTTTCGTTTCGAAATCGATTTCGATATCGATTTGTGTGCAGTGGATTCGTTGTGTCGTTGTGGTTGTAATTGTGGTGGTGGTTGTTGGTGTTGCCCATTTTATGGTTAGTCATACATAATTATGCAAGTCGAAATTACAGTTGTTAAATTACCAAATTAATTATTGCAAATGGCAACGGCAAATTCGCAACAACAAAATAATTATGTATATAAAAAAAGAAAAGAAAATGAAAAAAACATTCGCTAAGTTAAAAATACTTGAATTTTCAATACTTGTGTTAGTTTTAGATTGGTTCGTAAAATTTGTGGTTAGTAGCAAAAGAGTTCAAATTTATTTTAAGTCTTTGTTTTATTAAATATTTGGTTAAGGAGGTGTTGCATGAATACACTCAAATCGAAAGAATGTTTATTAAATTTAAGTTCGTGTATTCAAGCAGCAGTCTCTTTATAATTGTCCCGCATTGTTTGTTTAAACTGTAAAATTTAGCAAACAATTAGAGGCAGACAAATGTTTGAAAACTAATTGGAATATCATGCTTGAAATGTGTGTATTGGAAATGTAGTGAAAGTTTAGTCTATATAATTCAATATAGCGTATCTGCTCACCATCATCGCGTTCATCGTCGCTCAGCGGCTGGCGTGGCGCAAAGAATAAATCAGGCACAAATTGTCGTATAATCTGTTTGATTTTCTGCTTCTCCTGCTTTTGGATGCCCGTCTGGCGCTTCACATGATGTATGAGTAGATTGGCCGCATCGTCGAGTATAGTTTTATCCTTGTAAGGCAGGACAAGATGCGGCCCCGCCGCCTCCATGGCATCATCCTCCTGATCATGCCGTTCATCGTACAACGTTTCAATCTCATTGAACAGACTCTTCGAACGCAGCGCCTTCATATCGTTGGGCTTAAAATTGATGGCCTGATGATCCAGCGATTTCAGATAATATTTCTCGTTCTGTTCGCGCCACTGTTTGTTGAAACTCTGTAAAAAGCATAAGGAATACATGTAAATAAAGAGTGCAATTAATAGAAGACTTCACGGCATACCTTTTGGGCATCCCGCCATTCCTCCTCCTTGACCTTCAGACGTTTGAGCACAATGGGCACCGCCACCGAAGGATTCTTTTTCATTCCCTGAATGATTTCGCCGGACTTGTCGCCGTAAATGCGGTGAATGGCGCGCTGATGTATTGTCTGTGATGTCCCTCCCAGATGATCATCCAAATGGTATTTGGCCAGCTCCTCTGGCGACATCCGGGACATTTTCTTTACCACATTCTCGAGGACTCGGATTGTGGCGCTGTTCACCTCAATCACCAGATCCAGTTCGAAGCGCTCGTCCTCCGTTCTGTGAATATTCCTTGTGTTTAGAGCGTTTGTTGATTTGCATTAATTCATAAAATATAAACGAAAGCCAAAGAACAGAAACGAATAACAGAAACAGAACAAGAGATAACAGAGAGAAAAAAAACATAAGAGGAAAGGAAACAAAAAAGGTATACAAAAAGAAAATACACTCAAGTATACTCGACTATCAAAGACCCGCTACCGCTATCTATTTTTAGGGATTACAAGATTATTATGGTAATGCAAATGAATACGCTACTTTAATAATACAAATGATAAAACCGCTAAATAATTAAATGAATTTGGTACAATAATATAGCCAGAGCAACTTTAGCCTGCTTTAACTTATACCATTTTGCAATCGTAATTTTGTATTTAGTTAATTAAGTTCTTTAGATTGTTGGGAATATTGTCCCCAAATTTGATAGCTTTAGCTCTCGTAATCTTTAGTGAGATTTGGAGTAGCGAGTACGACAAGGAAGATAGGAAGGGAGGAAGGAACTGGACTCTTGTGAAGTTGTTGCTGCTTTTGCTCACCTGTAGATGGTCTCCTCGAACTGCGTCTTCCGCGAGGTGACAAACGTCGAGTCCTCGCTAGCCCAGGTCGGGAACGAAACCCACTTGTCGTTGAGCACTTCGCGACAGAGCGCCGTGCGTCCGCTGCACTTCTTGGGCACCGTCGACTGGGGCAGGGCACAGTAGGAGGCACCGAGACGCTTGCAGAGCGACAGATCCACATCCTGCACGTAATCCGTGCTCTGGTGACTGCTCGCTCGATCGTGTGAGCTGCTGTTGCTGCCCTGTCGCTGTGTGGCCGCCAACGGCAAGCCGTCAATCAGGCCGCCAGCGCCAGCGGCTCCGCCAAGCTGTCCGGACATCGGCGGACCCAGAAAGTCGGTAAACCAGCGCAACAAATCGGGGAACTTGACGAGAAACGGCGACACCAGGCCGAGCAGTTCGGTTTTCGAGACGATTTCCTGGTTGAATAGCGTCAGGCAGCGCAGGAAATTCTCGTAGACCTCGGGACTGCGCAACGCTTTGCGCACCTTGTCGAAGAAGGCCGCATCAGAGATGGTACATTTGCGCGACGCCTCCGAGAAGCTGACGTCGCGGCAATACGGCTTCGGTCGCTTCGCTGGCGGCGGGCCGCCTCCGCTACTGCTTAAGGCGGCGCTACCAATGGCGGCTGCCGCAGCCAAATCGTCCACTTGCCGCTGCCTGTTGCTGTTGTGATGCGGATGCGAGTGCGGCGGCAACTGAGCCGGCGTCACATAGCCGGCAATGTTGGGCGAGTTGCGATCTAGCGAATTCTCACCCAGATGCTGATGATGGTGCGGCAGATTGGCAGTCGCCAGGTTGTTGTTGCCGCTGCCGCCGCCGTAGCTTGGTGACTTTTTCTGCGACATGTTTTGATGTGGATGCTGCGCCACATATTTCTGGGCGTGATGATTGTTGCGCTGATCCAGCATCGCGTTGCCGCCAGTCGCTGTGCCACGCAAACCAGCTGCCGCTTGACCGCCCTGCAGATGTGGCGGCATTCCACGATGCTGCTGCTGTTGCAGTTGCTGCTGCTGCCCCAAGCCATGGAACTCCTTCTCAAAGAGGCTGCCGCTGCTGCTGATGATGTGATTCTGGGGCACGCTGCACGACTTGATGCTGACGCTCGTGTTGACGGCCGACAAGTTGCCAATGGCCGCCGCATGCGCATGAGCGCTGCTGCCGTCGATCTGCGACAGTGTCGCCCCGCTGCTCAACTGCAGCGGCGAGCCGCTGTTGGGCACAGCTGCTGGCGAGGCCGACGACATGCTGATGTGGGCGCCGCCGCTCAGCGTGGCCGTCGTTGTGGTGCGCTGCTGTTGCACGGATTGCTGCACCGACTGCTGTTGCACCGACTGCTGCTTCTTGTGATGATCATTGTGCAGTGCGGACTTGGACATGTATTGAGCTGCAGCCGCCGCCGCTGCGGACGACTGGTGATTGGTGGCATCGGGTAGAAACTGGCCGAACTCACGCAATAGATCCTCGTCCTGTCCAAAGAGCTTGGCCACCTGCGTGTAGACCTCCTGTTCGGTGAGCAGCTTGTCCTGAGTCATGGCGCCGACGCCACCGACGCCGCCGCTGCTCTCCTTCATCACCTTCTGCTCCTTCTGGTAGGCGTGCAGAATTTCCAGGAATTTCTTGTACTTGGCCGGCTGGCTTTGGTAGCGATGCTAAACAGAGGCATAAAACTTGCATTAATTTATATTCGAATATTTGTATATTCGTTGAACCCACCTTGATCTTATTCACATAGGTGATGGCGTGATTGAACTCCACGGGCTGGTTTTGCTGACCCGTCGTCTCGCCAAGCAGTATCGACTGATGCGCCTGCTGAATGTGATGCAAGTTGTGCTGTCCGCCCGCTCCAGCCGCGTGCGGACTCAGCTCACTCAGCGAATTGGGCGTCGGCGGTCCACCGCCCACCACAACGGGTGCAGTTGGCGTGATCGTGGCACGCTGCTCGCCGCGATCCCTCGAGTAGTTTTGCGGCATATTGTGCGTCGCAACGGCGACTGGCGGCGGCGCCGCTGTTGAGCTGCTCGTCACATGCGATTGCGCCGCTCCAGCGGCAGGCTGCAGCGCATGGATGGTGGTCTGGGTGAGCGAGGCGCCGCCGTGTGTCATCAAATTGACGGCACCAGCCGTCTGTATTTGTGCCACAGCCGCAGCTGCCGCCGCCGCAGCAGCCGATGCAGCAGCAGCTCCAACTGCAACCGTTGGTTGTGCCAACGTCGTCGGTTTGAGCGTCGTCGTCGATGTGGGCGTCGTTGGGTGTGCTGCCAAAGGACTGTTGCCTGCAATCATGTGCACGGTGGCCGTGCTACTGGGCGCACCTGGCGGCGACGGCATCGAGACGACGGGCACCGAGAAGCCCAGCGCATCGTGTTGCATTTCAATCTTGTAGCCGGGCGGCAAAAACATGTTAAAGCCATAGATAAGCTCGGCGTGGCCTTTGAAGAGCGTCGAGACGCGCTCAATGACGCCCGGCGTGTCGATGCAGTGCGACTTGAACTCTTTCATGATGTCGAGGAAATTGTTGTAGATCTGCGGCTGATCCGCATACTGGTATTTCACCTGATCCAAATAACTGAGCGCATCCTCTACCTTAAGGCGCGGCGCGGCGGCACCGCCGCCACCCACTCCACCGCCTCCCTGCTGTTGTGGAGGCGTGCTGCTACCGGCAGCTACTACCGCAAGGCCGCCTGGTCCATTGGGCGGCGTCTGTTGCTGTTGTTGCGTGGTTGGCGGTTGTGTTTGCTGTGCCGTTGTCGTCAGACTGACGTTCGTCTGTGTGCCGCTAATGGTGCGCTGTCTTAGCGTGCCAGCCGTCTGGCAGCTGCTCGACACTGTCTGTGAGCCTCCCCCGGGAGGCCCCGCTGCCGTACCGCCCGTCACATGGATCTGCACAGCATTGCTGTCCGCGGCATTGGCTTTCAAAGTGCCACCCGCTTGTATGGAGGCAACGCTGTAAGCTACAAAGAGACACAATTGTTAGAACGGGAACTGCATAAGATAAAGCAAGTCGACTTCACTTACATGTGGTATACTGCAAGGTTTGTGTGGCCGCGCTGCCAGTAGAGACGACAACGCCACCGACGCCGACCGCGTTTGTTTGGGCGCCTGTGCTGGCACTATCGACAATATTGCTGCCGGTACTGCCGCCGGTACCGCCGCCGCTCGTTGTTTTCAGATTCGTGGCCGCCGCCGTTGGCGTTGTGGACGGCAGATAGGCAATGGTTTGTGCGCCGCCATGCTGTGGCGTCAAGATGCGATGATGTATTGAGTTAATGCTACTGATTGTGGCACTGTGCGCATTGGGCACCACGGTGCCAATGGTGACGCCACCAGTTGGGATGACGTTGCCGCTATTGGCAGTCGATGCACCGACAGCGACACCTCCGCCGCCTCCTACTCCTCCTCCGCCCGGTCCGGGGCCGCTGCGTGTGCCGAATTGCACCTCATCGATACGCGAGCGTTTCATCATGCTTGAGGCGTGGGATTTTTTTGTAATTGATTTGCTGCTCTCTAACACTCAACGAGACAGCCCAAGCTGTCCACTACTACTAGTTTTTTTTTTGTGTTTTTTTTTTTATTATATTTATGTTTTTTTGCGGCTCCTCTCTCTCTGTCTACGAGCGTATATAGTAGGCAACGAACGGTCGTGCTCGCAACTGATAGCTGTAACTGTTCTGCAATAGATGATGCGGTTGCTCTGCTCGTGCTTGCAACATATGTTCCTGTTCTTGTTCTTCTCGTGCCTCTTCTTGTTGCCTATGCATTTGGATGTTCGCACGCAGCCAGCCCGCTTAAGCGGCAGGCTCCAAAGTTTCCAATTTTGTTAACTCAAAGCTTCAGAGCTGCTGCTGCCACGTCGCTGTTGCGTCTCTCGCTTTAATTTCTTATTGTTGCGCTCGTGTCTACGTCGCAGTCACTCTGTAATATAAAGAATAACAAAACAAAGGGATTAAGTAAGCGTGGAATTGGAGAAACCCACAAAACAGCAGCTTCAATCAGCTGTTAACTAATAATGATCTCGTTGATCATCTTCTAGCATAACTTTCACAAAAATAAAACAGCTGTTGTAATCACATTTATATATCTTCTAGCTTTATCAACTATCATGGTTTTATTTTATTTCATTTCATTTGCAAACTTCTTCTTTTACACATTCCAACGAAATTTTAAATTGTTCAGCGACAAATTCTTCACCACACACACACACAGCTAGAAAATAAACTACAGGTTATGTACATATGTGAGAAGTAGAAAATTATTTCTTTGTATATACCGCAGCCAATATAGCAACAACAATAAGAACAACCGAGGGCTGAGAGAAGAGCGCGCGTCAGATCAGAAGAGAGTCATCATCAAAGCATGTGTATGTGCGAGTGCGTGTGTGTGTGTGTGTGTGTAAATAAGCGCAACCGGAATTGGGCGCGCGCGCTTTGTTGTTTTTAACGGGTACAGTAAAAACGGACAAGGGAGGGCAGCCAGGAGAGCTTTTTTTTATGACCCATGCACGACGATGACGATGACGACGACGTCAACTTGCATAGAATTTACTGCGAGTGTTGCGACTCTCGAGCTGGGGGCCGCGTGAGGGAGAGCGAGTGAATGTGAATGTGTGCATCAGGGTGTTTGCCTCTTTCTACACACTACTGCGCTCACAACATATACAAGCCAGAGAGCAAGAGCGAGAGAGAGAGCGACACAGCAGCCGTCGCCGCACAAAACATTCGAGAATGCTGCTCTTAACATTGTTGGTGGTGGTGAGGCGGCTGAAGCTGTTCTGTTGCTCTCCTTGCTTTGCTTTGCTCCTTCATTCTGTTCATTCTGCTGCAGCCACAGTACAACAATACAACAATATGCAAGAGAGCATGAGAACACTTCTCAGAGAGCGGGAGCGCATTCGAGGGCCGCATATTTGTTTTGTGGCGCAGTTGGGTCTTTTTTTTACTTCTACGAAATTCTTTTTTTTCTTCGTTCGTGGTTAAACGTTTGGCTCAACAACAACTATACATTTACGAGTATTTGGCGGGCGCAGGCAGCATTTGTGATCTCCCCAGCGAGTGCGTTAAAAGTGTAAATATAACTTGAATTTCGAAGCGACACACACACACACACAGGCATACGCTCGCGGGAGACTTTTGCTCCGTTGTGAATCTTTCGTCTTCATGGCGAATATCTCAGATGCCTTTCAAACCTATCATAGGATGTGCATATCTGGGTGTGTGTGAATGAATATATAATATATGTGCATTTGTAAACAACAAATTACAGTAATTTGCATTTGAAAACTGTACCGGGGGCCCACACACACACACACACACATGCCCACCGCACTTTTGGCTCTCGCGAGAGAGAGAAATAATCCTTCAAGTGTATTATGGCCAAATGCGAAAACAAGTTGAAAACGTTTGTCGCTCTCCCATCACTATTCACACACACTCTCTCATTACTGTGTGTGTGGCCTTTTGTTGTTATTGCTCTGTTGCTGCTGCTGCCCGATTTTGGAGCAGCGCGGCCGCAACACACACACACACACAAATTTGCGTATATACATTTGACACTCTCGAGAGAGAGCGCCATGTTGCGGAGCTCCGTACAAAATTGGGGCGTTCGTTGTAGCTGTGTGTGTGTGCGTGTAAAAGGGAGACATGTGGGCAAATTTTCCCTCCATTTTTTTTTGTATTACGTGCACACGTCTATTATCTTATCTGTTTTGTTATGTATACACTGCAGAGAGTTAATAGTGAAATATGCAAAGTTATTTTTTTTTGCTCCGGCGGTAACTTTTATTTTGCACTGCTTTAATTTTTTTTGTCATCGGTATTCGTTATACGTTTATTTTATTTTTTTTGCACTCGCACTCACACTTGGAGAATTCTGTTCGAATCTACACACGCTATTAATAAATTTTGCAAATACATAAAACATATGGATGTGTAGAGAAATACATGTACATGCATATATACTATAGACAAAATAGCAAATATAAAAAAAAGAAGAGAAAAAACAAGAACAACAAAGCAGAAGGCAGACTGGTAGCTTCAAGCTCATGTAGCCCAAAGTATAATTGTGAGCGAGAAGATGCTCTCATTCAAACAGACTTGCATACTGGCATATGTATATGTACGAGAAGAGAGAGAGAATGAGAGGCAGTGATGCAAACACATCGCATCACTATCGATACTATCGTGCGATATATCGTTTCACTTGTACTACGACTTTTAAAGCTTCTTAAATTAGTCTAACAAAATTACAATTAACTGTTTGTTGAAGATTATTTAATTTAAATGAGAACAAGACAAACGATAAATTAAAATCGATATATGGCACAAGGAAACATCGAGGTTTTTGCATCACTAGCGAGAGGCGATGGCGCTTGCTCTTGGAGCCAGAGCTGACCAAGCCAGCTGCCAGCGGGTTATTCAGTGTGTTGGGAGCCAGCCCATTTATACATACACACACACACGAAATATATATACATATGCACTAAAATACATACAGACGTCGTACATGCGAATGGCGCATCAAAGCAAAAGTCGAGATAAGCGCACGAACTGCTGAGAACAGAGACGAATGAACGAACGAAAATAAAACGACGACACTACGTTGAAAAAATACAGTCAGTTCACAAGCAATGTTCGAAACTGGTGTGTGTGTGTGTATACGCGTGCTATGCTTGTGTGTGTGTTGAGTGCGAACAGCCCGTCGACGACTTTTTGTCTGTGCGCTTTATATGTGTGTGTGTGCAAGTCGTTTGTACGCGTGTGTGTGTGTGCCGTCGTCGTATATAAACCAATTGAAATTGACCTAACCTAAAAGTGTTGTATTTTTCACAAGTTTTTTGCTGCGATCCACCAAGCAGATGGTATAAATTATCATATAACTAAACTGCTTTGTTCAATTTGAACAAGATTACGCTACGTTTTCATCCACTTTCCTCTTAACTTACATCAGATCAGAAACAGTCTTGTACTCCTGTTTGTGTGTGTGTGTATTTGAAAAGTGTATGTACACACACACATACATACATAAGATATTTACTATAAACCGTTGTTGTTGGCTTGTTATTGAAAAACTTTCACGTTTTACGCAGTATTTTGCACTACCATTTTTATTTCTCACTTTTCACCGTTTTTGCTTCTTTTTTATTAGTACATTTAGTATTCGAATGTATGTATGTATAGGGAGTAGTTTTTTCACAATAATTTTTTATTGAAAATGCTAATATTTGTGCCACTATTTAATTGAAATACACTTTACTTTTTATAGTAATATTTCCTGCCAGTGAATATTGCTCTACAGATATTCACAAAATTTGGCGAGGAAACGTTTTCTCGTACGTCTTAACGCCGCCGCAAACATTTTCGATTAAACGACGACGGCCAGTGTGAGCAAAGAAACAAAAGAGCGCGCCAAATGCAAACAGGGTATGTGAGAGTACGCTCTCTTGTGAGCGAACACAGAGAGAGAGAGAGAGCGCGAGTAAATGCGCGCGCGCAGTGTTGCTTTGGAATTCATATTTTTCATTTTCGTCGTCGTATCTGTTGTTGCTATTGTGGCTACAGTGGCAACTTGCGACGAGCAGCATATCAAACAGGGAGGCAACGCAGCGCAACAACCAACTTAAAAAAAAAGAATGGGGATGTAATACATACATGCTTATTATGTACTGCGACGGTGGTCGAGTCTTGTTGCAATCGGTATCGAAACGCAGTGTGACCGCGGCTTAACATCCTTCCCCCATAATATACTAAACTATATAGTTGCCTTTGAGAAACGCTACTGTAAACCAATATACCACAGCAAGTACATAATATACGATAAGCGGTTACGCTGTGTGTGTGTCTATGTGTGTGCGAGCAGAAAATAGCACGCTGTATTCGAGAACCAACCAGCAGCAAGCAGCTTGCTTTGCAGCAGCAGCAGCAGAAGACATTCGCATTCTTCAAACGGAGCGGAAAGCAAGGAGACGGGACGGGAGTGATTCCACACAAAAATTGAGTTATCGGCATTTGCAATCAAAACTCGACATTTTTAATGTGCTATCTAAAGAGACGAAGCGAAACAAGGCAAAGTGCAAAAATGGCTCATAAATTCAAATACGAGACGCTTACGTAAGTGCAAATGGCAGCGCTCCGTTTACATGTGCCAGACAGAGTAGGCAAGACTCATAACAGGGTGCTTCAGTGGCTGGTCATGATGAGCATGCCAAAGTGATGACAACAACGTGTTCGGCCACCCTGTAAAAGAGAGCGCGGCGA
Source organism: Drosophila formosana (assembly GCA_035045625.1). Classification (NCBI taxonomy): domain Eukaryota; kingdom Metazoa; phylum Arthropoda; class Insecta; order Diptera; family Drosophilidae; genus Drosophila; species Drosophila formosana. The sequence goes on from JAWNOW010000232.1 coordinate 21,903,642, forward strand.
GAGCGAAACAAGTTGTGATAGAGCGAGAGCGAACACCCACACATGCAAAGAGAGAGTTCAGCGCGGCCACAGAGATATTGCAGTACATAATGAAATCGACAAAACTGAAAATCAGAAACCAAACAGACGAGTACCAGGCTACAACACTGCCACGGTTACACTTTGTGGCAGCAGAGCGGCGGCGGCATACACCTAGCCTCACCTCACCTTACACTTGACTCACGCACACACACACACACACACATGCATATAGATGTGTGTGTGGTGGTGAAATGGTAGTTTTTTCTGCTGCTGCTGTCAAAACGGAAACGAGAAGACGACGCACAAAGACAGAGACATAACATAGAAAGCAGCAGCCGCCAGACAAGAAGGTAAAAGAAAACCAACACAATATGGATGCAATGGCGAAGTACGTGAGTGTGAGTGTGTACACATGTATGTACATATGCATGCACACACTGGTCGGCCTTTTTGCTCTCTGCAATGGTCAAACACATGTTGGAATTTGATCGGCCGTGAGAAAGAGCAACCAAATGGGGGCTGAATGCAGCAGCAGCAGCGGCAGAGGAGCGATAGCGGCGTCCAATAAAAATCTGTATACTTGCGAATTGTCTCTGCTGCGCTCGCTCGTCGTATGGTGGTAAAATGGAAACCTTGCAATTATCGATTTCTTTTTCATATGCGCTCCGCTCAATGCAGCGGCAGAGAGAGAGAGAGAGAGCAAAGAGAGAATGTCACCTGCAAATTGCAAACTGCAAGTTGCGTTAGCCGATAACTATAGATAATGCAAATCGAATGGAAGAAAACAACTCACATTTGACGGCCGACTAAAGTTCAAAGTTCACCAGCTGCAGCAGCAGTTGCACTTGTTCTTCCTGCTCCTGCTACCACACAAGTGCAAAAGGGACCACCACATTGGTGTGTGTGTGTGTGTGTGACAACTGCACACCCAGTGGGATTCGAACTACTGACAGTTTGCCTTCTCAATGTACTGAACTCGTCACGTATGTATGTGAAATATTCTCAGGTGGTCTCGATATACTAATTGCTATACACTTATTTCAGATGCCACGCCATTTGCTGTTGCGCAACAATAAACAAAAGATATATAAATATATATCTCAATGTAAATATGAGCAGTGGCAGCAGCTGCGTCGAATGTAACATCAACAACAACAACTGTTTAATTATACACAATTTATATAAATACTAAATGCTGTGTGCTGCATTTTCAAAAGCAAATTTTTTGTTAATTTGTTGTCTTATGTACCTCGAGTTGTGTGTGATATCTCAGACGATAGTTTAAAATTACGTGCGCAAAGTCAGCGAAAAATTCGGTTTTAAAATAACAACATCGGATATATGTATCTAAATTCAAGTGCAAGTGCATATTAATTCGCCAGAGATGTTTCGTGTATAGTTGCAAGCAGTATAATACAATTTAAATCTCTGAATGCTTGTCTATAGACGAGTTTGACGAATCTGTCCTTCTGCATTAGCAAGTTTTTATTCCGAATACGATTCAGTTGTAGTAGAAATTGTAAGACGCGTCTTCGGATTGCTGAATTAAATACTTTGAAAAATATTAGGCATAGACAGCTTATGGAGATTGTTCATAATTCAGTTTGTCAGTCAGTAAATGTTTATTAATCATAGAGGTTCACATTATATTGGAGAAAAGAATCTATAATTTGATGTGTAATAAAAATGTAAATCTTAATGAAAGTTTACAAAAAGTGTTATTGCTATATAAAATTTAATAGTTCAGTTAATTAGTCGGCAAATCCATGCAAAATAAAAAGAAACGGAATACAGGAAGTTTTAATCCCTAATTTGATCCAGTTGTGTTTATAGTTCATTGAGTCAGTCAGTCAGTAAATCCATAATTATATATTAATACTGAAGTGGTAATCTCTAATTGGATCCACGTTTAATATAAATTTCTAGGAACACAATGTATTACTTGAAAAACGTTTGTAATTCAGTTAATCAGTCAGTAAATACTTCTAACATAAAGACTGGTAGTTGTGTTTATAGTTAATTTATCAATATTGTAAAACAGTAAGTACCGAATTTAACACTTGTTTTAAGAATATCAAGAAATTTTGTTGTATATCTTGATAAGGGTTAAGAGTTCAGCCAGTAGATTTTTGTAACGTTTTCAATTAGTAAATTCTTGTGAAACAGGTAATACATTTTATTTTAATCCTGAATTTGATACACTTGTAATATAAATATCAAGAAACTATAGCTTTATAAAAGTTTGGAGTTCGGTTAGACAGTCAAGTAGTACAGAATTCTAATCAATGCACATTGAATCTTGTATACAAAACTCTTTTAATTTATTAATATTAATTCGGAAATGCTGTGAAAATGTGCTGGGAATTATTTTCTTCAGTGTTTGGAGCCTATGCATAGCACAAAGACTGCAATTTCACAATTGCTGTATTTAGCCTAGCTGGGTTCAAGATTTGCTCGTTGGCCCTTGACAAACAAACAAAGCTTTGCAAATTGCATCGCACACTCTAGGCGTTACTGGCAGCAGACATTCCCAGTTCACAATTCGCAATTCCAAAAGCCAGTCTCTCTCTTTATTTACATAAAAGGCGACACCAAACAACATAATACCTGGCGAAGATTAAAGACACTTTGCAACTAGATAGCTAACAATGTAAAGTTACTTTGCAAACATAAAAAACGGAGCTAAAGGATGTCACATTGCTTCATAAAGTGAATATGCTTAGAGTGTAAGGGTATCACAGTGAAGTGCGATCGCATGTAACTAGAACTCGTTTTTCAAGTTTTCACATCTTTTTGGGTAAATGAAAAAGCAGCCAGCCAAAAGCTTCAGTTTCAGCTTCCCCCAAGCGAGGCTAACTAAAACCAGACTTGCGACTGAATATCGCAGGCCTCGAGGATTTTGAACGAGAACCGACTACAAATTAAGGTCTTATCAAATGAAGCCTCTATAGATATATTCAAGTAACACTTTTGCTGTTGTGCCGGCTAAACACCAAGTGTAATCAATATTCAAAGCGTTTTAGCAATTTTATAAATTACAGGATTTTGTGCAATAACAAAACTCGAGTGTTTTGGTCGCAAAGCTAGAATTGTACGGGTGATGGTGTGAGGGAAGGGGACACAATTTGAATTTGAACTGCTGACAACATGGTATTTTTGTTGTTGGTATTTTTATTAAAGGTGAGCGAGAGAATGCGAAAGAGAGTGCGACATCGAAAGAGCGTAAAACTCGCGTTCTTGGTACTCACACACAACCACACAGGCAGGAAAGTACACTCATTGTTGTTGTCGGTGTGCGATTGCAGCCGTTTGTTCGTGTAAATGATATGCGTCATTGTTGTTGCGCTCTCTCTCTCTCTCTCTCTGCAATACCTTCTTACAGCCGTATTTATTGTGTGGCATTTTTTTTATAACTAATTTTGTTTTTTTTGCTTTCGTTTTATCAAACTAAAAAGAGACAATTAAAAATGTCTACGTTCACAATTTTCAAAGACAAACACACTCACACACATACATGGACACATAACCGAATTGCGGAAACTTAGAAGACAAAGGCAACGCGCGACGGGGAGGGGGAGGCAGCATGCATTTTTAACAATAAATTAATAAATAAATAGCACTGGCAGCAGCAATTCAAATTTAGCTTGCTTGCGACGCCTGTTTCACTCAGCGTAATCAATTGACCAGAATTGAGGTTATGTATGAATTACTGACAAACACACACTTATATATGCGTATATATGTATGTTTTGTATGCATACATATATAATAATGGGCGCGCATTTTGCGATATAATATTTACATACCTGATTGCAAGTTTAGGTCTCTCTTTTGTTGTGTATATTGTGTATATCGCACTTCAGGTAGCAACAAACGAATTAAATACGATACTTTTTTGTGAAGCTTTCGTAGGCAGAATAAAAAAAGAAGCGCGTGAGGCTCTTCTTCTTACATTTGCAATAAACACACACGCACGCACACACATACACAACATGCATATATATATATATATATATATACACGATGTATGCACTTGGAATCGATATTATGCTGCTACTTCTACTTCTGCTGCCGCTGCTGACGAAGCTGCAACGCCTACGAACTTTTTGTATGCTCTGCACGTAAAATGCGCCTCCACAAAACTACGCTTCTTTAAAGAAACTTCACATATACATACGTATGTAGGTACATGTATGTGTGTACGTACTCACGCACACACTCACACTCACACTCGTGCAACGTTGCGTGGTTCTGTTTTGTTGTATTATATTGTTTTTTTTTTGTATTTTCTTGTATATGCCAACACTACATTTGATTGTTGTGTATGCTGCCTGTCATATGTGTTGCGCGCTGAATTACGTTGCACTATTTTTATGTTGGACTCGTATTAAATTTAATTAGTCTCACTACTGAGATCAGCGTGACCGCCAGCGACATTGCAAAATATTCCTATTTTATGTCGAAAACGAGGTTGCGGCTGGTCACACCGTACGAGATTGTGTAAAATAGGCGCAACTTTTTCAATAGTTTATTGTGAATAGTTTTTGTGCTGAGATTTTAATTGAAAAATTAAATCAAATAATGAGAATCCAAGTTTAATACAGACGGGACATAAAATAATACTTTCTTTGAAAAACTGTACAAAGAAATATAAGAATGGTCACACTTACAGTGACTTATCGACCACCGGCAAAATTGACCCTAAAATTCCATAGATGAGTTGGTTGTAATGGTCACCCTAATAATCGACTTGATACATCGGTAACTATGTTAACTACACCAAATTAGCAGAGAATGTCCACCCAATTTGAGTTCAACAGTTCGTAGCTTTTAACATAGCTTGATCTGCCAGCAACATGTTCCGCAACATATGGGATGATGGGCAGCACTTTACCATTAACAGAGCGCTAAGCCAACGATTTGTATATTCAATTAACTGTGTAAATACATAAATTGAAAAGTTGTTAAAACTTTATAAATAGATTTATTGATTGGTGATTAATTGTTGCATCTTAAATAATAATTGTATATAATTTGTAATCGATATCAAGTTGATGCTGTTATTTCGCTGTTAACAGACGCTAGAGACTGTGAATTGGAGCCTTTTGGCAGCTGTTATTTTTAAATCGAGCTTTTACTGAAATTATGCTTAAAACTCATGGTTTGGCTCGATTTTCGAAAAGTGTGCTAATTAAATATTTAATTTGTAACTACGATGAAAACTAAATTTATTAATCAAAATCGAGCCGGCATTATTTGTCGTAAATTCCAAGTACTCGCTGTAAACAGCAGTGCAGCGAACTGTTAGCTTAACATAAAGTGAGTGGCAAGGCAAATGTTAATCGGACATTCGTGCTCGTAGCAGCGAACGAGAAAGACGCGTTTTTGGGTGCGTTTCAAATTTGTGTATAAGAAGAGTGTGTGTTGGTGTCAAAAATGTCAGAAGTGCAGCTGTCGCATTGTAACAAATAAAAAGCGCATCGCCATCGTCGACTACAAATTAATCCAATTGCAACCGCGCTGCACTCAAGTGCTCAACGCAACGACGAACAAAATACAAAACAAATAAAATATCTCGAATGCATGTAAAATAATTTCATACGCCCAAAAAACCAAAAGCCGCCGGGCAGCCGACGGCGCTGCCGACGCCGACGCAGCCGTGCCGCTTGTTAAAAAACAAATGAGAATTAAATAAATGTGTGCTGCAGTTAATGCAAAATTGCGGCGAATTGGCAACAACAAATGCAGTGCAAAATATATTAACAAAATCAAAATCGAAACGAAAACTGCGCTCTATACTTGTGTGTGTGTGTGTGAGTGAGTCAGTGTATGCATGTGTGTGTGTGTGCAGAACAAGGAACGACGATGGCCGCGAGACCAGGCAGAGCAGCGGCAGCGGCAGAGCAGCAGCCACAGTTGCCGCATTTTGCTGACGTACCTGCTCCGCAATTAGAGTAACCATAACCGAAAATCAAGGCAAAAACTGAGAAGAAAAAAATGCAAACTGGTTACTTTAATTGCCAAACACAGCTACGTAACGCTATTTTCCGCTGAACCAACAACGACAACGCAGCGCTGCTCATCTATGTCTGCCTGCTGCGCGGCGACTGCGGCTGCTGTTGCTGCGTGTGTGAGAGAGGGAGAGAGACAGACGACGAGTGCACAGAGCACCGAGAGTTATTGAGAGCGAGAGCGAGCGAGCGAGAGGCTCTGGCTTAAGAAAATTGTATGGCCATATTTGTTTCTTTTCGGTTCCCTTTTGAAACCGTGTTCTCGATGTTGCTGTCGTTCTCGCCGTCTGCCTTTTGTTGCCGCATTTCTTAGATAAAATACAACAGAAGAAAACAAGCCAAAGCATAAGCAGAAAAAAACGGCGAACGCGTCTTCGAGATACAATAAATGTGCCGCAAAAAAAAAAATATCTTGACGTTTGAGATGCAATGCATGTTTGTGTTTGTGTGTGTGTGTGAATTTGTTTGTTTACAATGCGTGTGAGAGGGAGCAAAAAAAAAAAAAGTAATTTCAATGTGATTTATTTTAACAGAAAATCATAATAAAATCTGCAACTGCATAATAAAAAATAGAAAGAAAAGAAAAACAAAACCAAAACCTCAACGACACAGCACGATAAATAAAAAGGAAAATTCAACGAAAAACGCAATAAAGAAGAAGAGGAACAATGTCGGAAGAAGTCGATCGCAATGACCCCGAGTTGAAATATCTCTCGGTGGAGCGCAATCAATTCAACGATCCGGCCACACAGGCCGAATGGACACAGAAGCGTCTGGTTTGGGTTCCCCACGAGAATCAGGTGAGACAGTGCTGCCCATAATAGAGAAATTATAACAATTAACTGAGGACACTTATCAGACATTTACCAACACTGCTCCCCTCTCTTGTTATGCTCATTTGTTTACGTACTCGCATTCTGCTGCCGCTTGTTGCTCCTTTTGCACTCTGGCCACACTCTCTGGCTTTCACCCGGTGGCGGCGGCGGCGACGGCCGCGCAGAAGTCGTCGCCAAACGACCTGAAAAACCTGTAGAGCGCCTCGCTGCCGCTGCCGCTGACGGTGACGGTGACGCTGACGTTGCGCAGGCGTTGTTGGCGTTGGCCTCTGTTCTTGTTCTTGTTGTTGCTGTTGTTGTTGTTCTTGTCATTTGTTGAGCGCGAGTTTGACCAGTTTTATGGGCGCCGCCTGCATTTCACACAAAATTACAATACGGCTTAAAATCTATATTTTCCGATTTGGTTGTCTGCTTGATATTTATTTAAAATAGCAGTTTTCATTTTGATTAGTTTAAAACTGATTTCCAATATTAAAATCGTTGTTCTGCTTTGTAAAGTCTATAAATCGCTTGTTATTTACAGCGATATAATTGAGATTTTGCGATTCGATTGTCCATTTGATATTGATTTTAAATAGTTCGAATTAAATTTTATTAATATGCAATTTATTTACAAAATTTTAATTTCTTACAAATCAAAGACTCGAAGACTTTTTTGCTTTCATAAATTGTTTTTATATATGTATGTTGTTATAGTCCTTATTTTACAGCATTACATTTCCATGTTACCATTCGATTCCTCATTTAATATATATGTGGAATAGTTGTAATTGTAATAAATTGTTTCTATAATAGAATTGTTAGGGTATTCGTAAGTCGCAATACTTTAGCATCGAGTAAAAATTGTTAAGCCGATTATGTTACAAGCGTAGTGTGTGACCGTTGCAGAGGCAGGGGGGAGGAGGAAGGGGGATCTCAGCTTAGGCCTATCAAAAATATGAACTGGAACTAGTTCTGGAACTATTCGATGAGCAATCAATGTCGCTCTGTCCCGCTCGCACTCGCTGCCTTACGTGCAGTTATCACCTTGTTGAGCTGCGCGCACTCATCGCATGAATCATGCAACGGCAGCAACGGCAGCAGCAGCAACGAGGCAACTTCTTTGAATTTCTCGCGCGATAAAATTAAATAAACATCCGTTGAAGAAAACACACGTCTCTTGTTGTTGTTGTTGTTCGGTTTAGCCACAATATTTGAATCACACGCCGCACAGGAGGGAAGAGGAGGGGGAGGGGCGAGGGGGTTCAGGTTATACACTCATCCTAAAAATTCATTCATTTCTCACATTTCAAAAGTTATGCAGATATTAAAACACGACCTCGTTTGCGAAGTTGTTTCGGTTTAACAGTTAACAGTTAAAGCAATTTCCAATTTGCATGCACGCTGAGTCATCCCCAGCGAGCGAGAGAGAGAGGGAGAAAAAGAGAGAGAGGGAGCGCGCAATAGCTGCGTGATAGCAACAAACGACGACAACGACAAAAAACAAGTTTAATCTGCATTAAATACAATAGACTAGACACCGCATGTGATTTGTCTGTGTGCGGCGATAACGATAACGATGACAAATATTTTTTGTAGTCGCCCTTTGAATTGTTATGCAAAATGTTTTGATTTTTTTCCTAGAGATATAACTCAGTTAATGTAGTATATTCTGATTCCAGATGTCATTCAACCTGTAGCGCACAAAAAATAAAAGAATTAGCGCCCAGACTTATCTAGACATGTTTTTGTAGAGAATGCTCATCCAGCAAATACCCTGTAAAAATAAGCACTTGAATGTCTATTGAGTTTCAAGTATTTCACACTATATCAAATGTAGCTGAAATTTCCTCAAAGACATCGCCCGTTAAGACTTCATCTTGCAGAAACTTTTGCCTTTAGGCCCGTTTGGCTTTTGGCCACTTCTAGAGGGTATGACAATAACAATAATAATAATAGTAATGGAAACAACAACTTGTCGCATTTTTTAGTAATTACGCGTTTACTTACACAGAAAAAAGCCATTTGTTTAGCCCAAAAGGAATTTAAAGCGCACACAGATAAAGCCACAAATAAAAGATACAAAGAGAGAGGGAGAGAAGGGAAAAAACGGGGCACGACTCGCGACTGACGATTGTCATGAGTTGTCAAGCAGACAGACAGACAGAGACACAGACAGACAGACAGACGGTGGGACGGACAGCGATAATGTAAAGAAATTTGCATATGGCACAAACTGTTGCGCCGCTGGAATGTCCAAGACACACACAGATACTCTCACACACACACACACGTAGACAGACACTGAGATACTTCGCAGCTGCAGAGCGGCTACAATTACACTCATTTCTTGGCAAAATGAAAATAAAAAGGGTATTGGGAATTGTGTCAACACATTTTGTGCACTCGTTTTGCCAACAACTGTTCAAACTTTGCGCAATGTAAAAAATATGTATCTTAAAAATATACCATGTGTGTGTGTGTGTGTGTGTGTGTTTGTGTATCTATGTAAATAAGTGAACAATGGGTGTCATTGTGCGTGTGCACAAGTTGAAGTTAAAGTTAAAGTTGTTGTACGACTTGGATCGCCGAATCGGCTAACGTTTCACTCGCTTCACTCACCAGCTGCACAAGCAAAAGTATCTGTTAGATACACGCATGTGGTTGGCCTGCAAATTGATTGAATCATCTATGCGCAAATTAACAAGAAAGTATGAAGATTATGCGGCATGATTCAACATATGGGACGATAGAGAGTTTATTGTGATAGCCATGAAGTTATTGACTGGCTTTAGTTTTTGACAGATCGATAAAGAATTCAACGATGAATCATTTAAGCTGAAGTACAAACGTATTCCAATTTATTTTGAGCATGTGAAACGCAGGTGGAAATAGCATGCACCGAAAATAATGATTTATTTTGTTTGTTGTAATGACAATCGATATAATTATTTTTGGATGAACCACGATTTGATGTTTATGATCATTTAAATTGAAAATGTATAAATAAATAAAGATATAAATTTCATTGATAACAAAATTAGGCCTGAACAGTTGCTTCGTGATGCTTTTACCAGGGGAATATAAAATAATATTGGGTAACTTTATAAACAAATTTTATTCTGAACCAATAAACCATTTGATTTTTGAGTTTAATTGTTTTTTCTCTAAAGTAATGATTATGGTTCTTATAGTTCAAGAAAAAATATATATCAAAATATAATTATGATTGTGTAATCTGTATCATGATGTACGGTCCCTGGATATTATATTTCCTGGCTTTTTATTTCTGAAAATGAAACAAAGTGTACACATATAAAAATATAATGATTGTCGTGTAATGTTTAAGGTGCCTGGATATTATATTTCATGTTTTACTCATATATTGCTAATTAAATTAAATTGAAGCTATTTCATTCAAGAAATATACGACTTTCTCAAGAATTCTTATTGGACTTCTGCTATTGAGTTGGCTTATTAAATAAGTAGCGAATGTTTTGCAAATTATATGCCAAGTTATGTTCCCAAATTTAGCCAAGTTATTCCGAATTCCCAAGGAGATATTTCCCTCTCTTTCCCTTCTCTGCGCAGTCAAGAGTTCGTTAAGCTAAGCGTATGCTACAACAACACCCACACTCGCTGCTGATAAGTATTTGGGAGCACGTCTCTTACACATTTAACGAGCCACAAAGACCCCAAAAGAACCACAAGCTGAACCTTACAGGTTCTTCTCGCTCTCTGGGACTCTTGCTCTCCTCCTCGCTCTCTCCCTCTCTGTCGCACTGCTGATACAAATGTGTCTCTTCTTTACCGCTAATGACAAACGTAGCCATAGTTGAGAGTCGGAGCTTTTCGGATTCGTCTCTCGTCCGGTTTACGGTCAACGAACCTGCCTCTCTCTCGCTCTCACCGTGTATATCGATATGTGTATGCATATGCGTTGATCGATTAAAAGAAATGAGGGAGAGGAGGAGGAGGAGGAGGACAAAAGGCAAGAAAAATACGAAAAAAGGCGACCAACAAATTATTATGGCCGGTCAGCGTGAGCTTTGTTTTCAGAGAACTTGAGACCCCAACAAGCGATCTTCGTTCGCAGCCGATCACTCAGCCGCAACCTAAAGCGTGAAAGAGACAGTGAGCGTGATAGGAGTGTTGTTGTGGCCTGAGAATGAACCTTTTATTTATTTATACCTATATTTATTTATGAAGTAAACAAAAGACAAGAGGTTGCCCCAAAAATAATATGTGGCCATGGGTATTACCTGGTTAATATATCCAGATCTGGCTAAAATAATAATTTATGCAAGCGCGTTGAGTTTTTATTTAATTTTTGTGTAAACATCAGCTCAAGTTCAAGGTTTTTGGGGGGTTTTTGGTTGCACTTCTTCAACTGGCAATTCTGCCTGAAACTACATCGAATACTGTTGGGAATTTCTTTTCGAAAATGATTGTCGATATCTTTGGCAGTGTTTTTATTTTTATTGTTCTTGCTTGGCTTTGCTTCGTTGATTGCTTGGAATGTGTCGTGTATGTAGATAACATCTATAAACTTTTGCTCAAGCTATAAAGTAGAGTGCGACGAAGAAGGCGAAGCGGAGGAGGAGGAGGAGGAGAAGGAGCGTATTGAATAGCGGGCGGGGACCACAGCTGATTGATGATCTCATTGGTGTCGAGTGAGCAGGCAAAGCAGCAAAACAATCTTTTCTTTTTTCTAAAATATCTTTAAACAATATACAGAATTGAATGATGTGGATATCACTTTAAGATTATATGTATATACAGCTATTGCGAAGGCAATGGATAAATAAACTGCTACGAATAGTAGAATGAATGGTAAAAACAAAATGAAAAGTTAAGGAAAATATCTTTGAATACAATATGATTACATATAAATATAACATCTGACTTGTGCAAGTGCAAACCAGTTTTCTTCTGTTTTTATTTAGTAAATTTTGTATCTTATATGTGTGTCATTAATAAATATCGAATATTGTTTTACAAGGGCATTAATGTGTTGAGATATTAAGAGCAAGATAAAATAATCCTGGCATTATCTGCTTTAATGTAGTAATCAGCTGCATAATGATTTATTATATTTGATTCGTGAGTACACTCATAATTCAACTACAATTTATTGCTCGTTTTCTGGAAAAATAACGCGTGGTGTTTTCTTCATTCTCTCTGTGTTTATCTTTTGTGCCGGAAAAGCGCAAAGATAACAGATACACACACACACACAAGCATATTCGAATGTGCGATAAACAAGATGCGAATGAAAATGGAACTGAGCATTGGGGCGTGTTTATGTTTAACTTAAGGTTGCCCCTCGCCGATTGTTGTTGTTGCAAGTTGCTGTTGCTGCTGCTTGGTTAATGCATTTCGTTGCACTTGTGTTGCTCACCCTTTTAATGGGAATATAAACTGGAATTAGGAATCCAAATAATGTGATTCCGAGTGGAACTCTGTTGTGCTTATTGCAGGTGCAACGCCGATGTTGCTGTTGCACTTGAGTTCTAATTGGTGGAGACTTAATGAAGCGATCGCTGCTATTGTTATTGCTTTCCTTTTGGCATACCACATTTTCTGCTCATTTCTGCCACATTAATTACCATGGAAAAAAGTGCGAAAAAGAGGCAGATACCAGAGGCGAGACCCTGCGTGGGGGCAGAAAATCAGAAAGGCAGTACTTGGTTCCAGTTGAAGTAGCGCGGAATTTGAACGAGGGATAAAGCTGATCGTGAGAAGCGTTTATTTTTCGTAATTAAAATTCGTTAAGATACGGTTGATTTAAAAGTGAAAACTTTATGAAAACTAGTAGTAAATAAATGATAAGCAAGGGTAGGAATTCCCTCTCAATTAGTGTTGATTAACACAACAACAATTTGGGCATAAACAAAAGCAGCGTGCGTGTTTAAGAGTGTGGCGGAAGGGGCGCAGAGCCTTGAACTTGCAGACAACAACAGAATGAATGCGATGCTGGCTGCCGCACACAGCTTCTGTCTGTCTGTCTGTCTATGCTGCGACAGCCTTCCCCTCGCACCACCCAGCTTCTGTCTGTCTATCCTCGGCTGCTTCCCGTTGGCTGTTTGTGTTTTTGTCGCTGCTGCCTACGTCGCGACGTCTGCAACGGCACTTGAACGGGCGTCAGTTTTATCGTCTGCATTTCCTCTTTTCTTTTTTGTTTTTTCGTTGTTGTTAGTTGTTGTTGCTGTTGTTGTTGTTGTGGTGGCTGATGATGCGCCTTCTTCGCTTGGCGCTTGACTCATGCAGCGCTGCCTTAAGAGATGCACTTGCGCCAACACACATGCAAATGCACTCACACAAGCACACTCAACACACCAGCGAAGAGTGTGTGAGTGCGAGTGCGAGTGCGATAACAAGGCATTTGCTGTTTCGCTCGCTTGGCATTTATCGATATACGATATGTAACTGTAACTCTGCTAATTGACTCTTGACTCGACTTTTAAATGACTCACCAACGAAAAAGAAGTGTGTGACTAACCGTCGATGCAAATTTGCTTTGATTGCTTTATTAATGAAATTTCTTGCATTTGTTTTTTTGCAGGGCTTCGTTGCCGCCAGTATTAAGCGCGAACATGGCGACGAGGTGGAGGTGGAACTGGCCGAGACCGGCAAGCGTGTCATGATCCTACGCGATGACATACAGAAGATGAATCCGCCAAAGTTCGACAAAGTCGAGGATATGGCCGAGCTGACGTGCCTCAACGAGGCGTCTGTATTGCACAACATCAAAGACAGATATTACTCTGGATTGATCTATGTAAGTAACTAAACACATACACACTACGCACACATAGAGATAGATACAGACACACAGTGTGTGTGTGTGTGTGTGTGTAGATAAAAAGCCATTAGAGGGAATCGCTTGAAAGTTGCCACAGCTGTTGGCAATGTGACGATGATGACGCGAACTTTGAATAAACATTGAACGGCACTGCGAGGGCAGCTCAATATGTTGCTTTTACTTCGAAAATATTCTCTTTTAGTCGGTTGAATTATCGTAATTTAGTTACATTTAGTTTGCGAAAAGAAAAACGACAAAATGAACAGTAGTCAAATTCAATTTTCATTTAAAATATTCATGAATTAAGTAGTTTAACGTTTTTATTCGTTTAAAAGGCAAATGCTCTTTGAGAACATATAATTTGTATTAGTTTGTTCTATTAATTCAAAAATGTTTTTTAATTTGTCAAGATTGAGTTGAATTGAAATTGATTTATTATTTGAATTACATTATTAACAAAATATTGTCCAAGTGAATTGTATATGTTATTATTGTTTTGTTTATGGTTATTTAGTTATTTTCAATTTGCCTACAAAACAAAAATTAATGAATGATAGCAACATTATTTTTCAAATGAAATTTGTATTTCATTTATTTAAAAGACTAATGCATACAATATAATATATTAGTTGAATACAAAATCTGCTTATTTTGAATTGTATAGTCGAAATCAGTATCTAGTATTGTTTAGTTTGCTGCAACTTTGTGAACTGCTCCCGTTAGTGACTGCGGCTGGTTCAAAGTTATGTGGAAATGTTGAAAAACGAAACGCCATGAAGTCTCGATTCTTCTCATATTTGTTTAAAAGCAAAGCAAATATTTGACACAATCTCACACACACACACACACACACACACACACATATTCACAGTCACACTCACATTCAGAGAGAAACACAAATACAAATATCGAATCATCAATCGCCTGTCGCTCGTTTCCAGTGCATTTGTCAATGTCTTAACAAGACTGCGCTGGCTTTTTAAAGCCTTTAACATATCCGCTGCTAATTGTTATGCCAAAAGCGTTTGACAATTTGGCAAACTGGAAAAAAGGCAAACAAACAAAAAGAAAAAGCTTATCTAATTTGTTAAATGAAGAGACAAAATTCCACGCTTACTGGCCATAAATTCAGCTTAAATATAAATCAATGAACTGCTGCTGCTGCCTTCAATTGCATTTTCAATTAATAGAAATTTATTCTGACACATAAATAACCCAGAACGAAGTGAGCAGCAAATTGAGAATTGATTAAGCAGCCGTCGCTTGACGCCCTTCGTCCCGCTTCACTCATTAACCCAATAAAACAAACACAACTGCAAGATGAGTTTCACTCAGCTATAAGGCGCCAGCAACATGTTGCGAGCCAATGTTGCCAAGCGATTGTTGCTAAGCTTCGGCTTTCGAGCTGTCTCTTTCTCTCTCTCTCTTTGGCTTTGGCGTTTTACGTATGCGGCTTCCTCTTGCTTACAAATTATGCGCCGCTTTTTACATAAATATTTTATGTGCCTGCTGCTTTGTTGTTGCTGTTGTTGTGGATGGAGTCTAATTAAATGCGCAAACTGTTTTCGGCTGCCGTTGGTTTTTGATGTGGGCGCGCGTACTGCTTTGAATTTGTTTATACACATTGCTGGCGTTGTTGTTGTGCGCGCTACGCTTCAGAGCGCACGACGCCGACGCACACGTTTCTGCTGCTGGCTGCGCAGTCAGCTTTGCACTCATACCACCATACCACGCAATCTCTCACACACACACAGACACTCTCTCTATTTGACCTGTTCCATTTTCATAGCAGCAGCAGCAGAGAGAGAGAGAGAGAGAGACTGCTCGTTGTTGGTTTTGTTTTTGCGTTGGCTGCTGCTGCATTTAACAGCATAATTATTGTAATTTGCTGACATTTAATTTGATTTTTAAGTTTAATTTGCGTGGCAGCTGCTGCCCGCTGCCGCTTGTTCATAATTAATACACGTCAAAAACTGCGTAAATTTAAAAGTACACTTTACATGCAAATCAAATGTCAACACTTGGCAAACAAATATGGCTGGCAATTTGTTTGACAAGCTTGTCCAATCGAATGGGCGTCAGACACACAGACAGTGGCGTCCCATCCGTTGTGCTGCCTGCCTGTATTTTTGATGTCTTCTTTAACGCTGCCAATTTGATGCAATTGACCAGCTGAGTTCACATTCAAATTATGCAAACAACAAACAGATAATGCTATCTGTGTGTGTGTGTGTGTGTGTGTTTGCATAGCTGTCGTCAAATGCGTTGGCAGCTAAAAATAAATGTACTCCCCGTCCCTTTCCCTCTCTCTCTCTCTCGCTCTGGCTGTTGTTAGCCTAGAACAGTCGCGTCTAACTATCTTTGCGATGCGCACTAATTGAAATTGCATACAGAGCAGACAACACTTAAGCCATATTAATAAGTGATTCCCCCCCCCATCCCCCCTTCGTCCCAGCTCTTTCTCTTGCGCCAACTGATGACACTTAATTTGCTCTGCAAGATTTACAATTTATCTGCCACATTTTCTTTTGCGACAAGAGATTTTCTGTTTCATATGTAAATATTTATTTATTTATGATGCATGCGAATTGTGGTCACGTTGCGGCATATAAATTATATTACCTACAACTTATAATAATAATTATTGGCAGCTCGAGAACATTGCCAGGCAGTGGGAGGAGGAGGAGGAGGAGGGGAAAGGTTGTTGGCGGGGAACTTGGCACGTAATTAACATGAAAAGCGCCGACGTTTTGCATTTGGCATTTTGTGCAAAATGTGTAATTGCTTGCAACACGTTGCGTTGCAGCTTGTCTTGACTAATGTTCTGTTCTGTTCTGGACAGCGACAACAAAATAACCTTTGCATTATCCGCAACAACAACAACAACAAATTCCTGCATTTTGACAGCAGTTGAATTTGCTTGAAAAGCTCGACTCAAAGCTCAGTTTAATTGAAAGGCTTGACACGTTTCTATTGACGTTCACATAAATTACTCCAGTACAACATGCACATACCCTATATTTGATCTGAATGGGTATATGCGACTATTGATTAATAATTCAAACACTTTAGCCAGCGTTGCCACCCTTTCAGTATCTACCTCCTACGCAGAGTGACCATCTTGCATGATTAGTTTGAATGGTATTTTATTCTATAGAATATACCACAGTCAGTATACGCATATTTTCAACTGCTTGATTAATTAAATAAATTGTCGTTGTCGCATTTGCATACATTTCATCAGGCATGCCCCTTAATATTGACTTATTATTATGCGCGAAATTTTGCGTTGTCGCCACGTTTCACACTTGAACGATCTTTTGACCATATTTGGTAAAACACTAAATTGCCGGCCGGAAGAGGCAGAAGAGACTGCGAGAGGAAGAGCGGGCAAGGAAACGGCTAAAAGCGAGTGAAGTTGGTTGCGGTTAAAGATCGCAGAACGCTTGTTCTCTCTCTCTCTCTCTCTCTCTCTGTCCGTGTTGCCTTTGGGCCAACGACAGGACAATGACTCAATGGGGCAGCAGCATAAATCAGTTGCGGCAACCGGCAAATGAATCAGCAGAGCGAGACAAACAGAGATAAAGAGCGAGAGGGAGACGTGGAGGTTCGTCATGGTCGTCACTTCTAAAACGATTGCCAAAAACAGCAACAAAATTTCAGATGCCATTTTTGGACTGTCTGACAAGGTTGTTGTTTGTTGCTGCTGTTGTTATTGTTGTTGTTGGTTGTTGTTGGTTGTTGTTGCTTGTCTTGATTGCCAAGACGTGATTTTTCATGGCATATATGCATGAGCTCCCCGCTCCGCTCGGAGCTTGAATGTGAATCATCATCGTTCAGATGACGAGTTCAAATATCAAGAGAAATAGTTTTTGGTTACCTAAAAATTCACTCGATTCCCCAAATCACAATTAACAACTTTCAATTTCTCTTTTCGCTATTCGATTCGATTTGTGGCGATTTTATGTGTGGGCAGCATTTGAATTTGAATTTGAATTCGAATTTGAGTTTGGGCTTTAAGTTTGGCTTTTTGTTGTTGTTTTGTTGCTTTGCGGCTGCGCGAAATTCGCGTTTAATGTTTATTTAATATCTGAAAAGCATTCAAGAGCCGCATACTTAGTGCCCACGCAGTCCAGTTGGAGTATGTACAAACATATATCTACTCTATATAGCGTAGTAAGTAGGTACCACAAGCTATGTGGGCTTAGCCGATACAGATACATTCCCACAACCACAGATACAGATACATTTATGCGTGTTGGCTGTTTATGGACTGTGTGTGTGTGGCGTGTGTGTTTGGGCAACATTAACTAGGCCACTGAGCATCCAAAGCGACTTGACGCTGCCTAATTTGTTGCATTCATGTTGCGACTTCAAAATCTATGCGTTAGCTTCAGCTCAACAGTTTGTTGTGCTTGTTTGTTCTATGTGCTTATTATGACCTAACATAGCCAAATGTCAAGCAGCTGTTCGACCAGTCTTATGGAGCAGCAAACAGAAACTGGCTTAATGCAGCCATGGTCATTTCTTTCTGACTTTACGATTGCCAGCATGATTATTAGAAATCATAGGATCAATGCTTATATTATTTATCAGTAAATATCCTCAATTAATTTGTAACTCTATCTATTTATAAGATTAACTTTCAATTGCATTTCCTGTCCTTCATGGTCATTTCTTTCTGGCTTTACGATTGCCAGCACTCTCGCTGATATTATTTCAAGCGATAACACCAATGCTCATATTATTTATCAATAAATATCCCTCTTTAATTTAATGTTAACTCTCCTTTTCATCACATTCACTTTCAATTGCATTTCCTGTCCTCCATGGTAACTTTTTTATGGCTCTCACTGATACTGAAGTTTATGCAATGATATTTATTTTCACACATTATTTATCATTAAATTTTCTCTATTAATTTATTTTTGATTCTCTTTTTTTTATTATTATCCCAATCTTAACTTTACATTCAAATACATTCCCGTCCTCACTTTTTATTGCTCGCACTCTTGCTGATATTATTTAAATTTAGAATTTCTTTTGTTGCCACATATCAATAAATATTCGTTGACTCATTTTTTATCACATTCTGTCCCACGTTTACATTTCAATGCAGTTCCTGCCTTTCATGATCTTTTTGTTAAAATTTACATTAATGTGTATACATTCTGAAGATAAGGTTTATCAGATTTACCTTTACTAATTGACCTATTTTAATTTGCTTGCCTTGCAGACATATTCCGGTCTTTTCTGCGTTGTGGTCAATCCCTACAAGAAATTGCCCATCTATACCGAAAAGATAATGGAACGGTATAAGGGCATAAAGCGACACGAAGTGCCTCCGCATGTATTTGCAATAACGGACAGTGCCTACAGAAACATGTTGGGTGGTAAGTACAACCGATAAAAACATATACTACAATATGATATATGTTTATACTATATAGCTGAACAAAAACTCTTACTTGCCTTTATCGAAAAAATTCCAGAGCGTGGCAAATAAACAAAAAGAAAGAAGGCAAACAAGCAACGCGGCACAGTCGAAAAATACCTTGATAAGATATCAGTTTTGCTTTTGGCGGGGGAGTTTGGGGGGGAAACGGGCGGAGGGGAAGTATATGCTGAATTTCCGCGAAATGCGTGACTGAGTTAAGCAGAAGATACGCTTGGCCCAAATGCTGTCACAGCTTGGCCTTGACGTCAGCGCCGATTGCAACTGACATGGAAAACCAAATGAATCATGGGCGGAGAGGGAGAGTGAGACACAGAAGGGACTCAAAGAGACAGAGAGGGCAGAAAGTTTGGGCAAGTCAAAGGGAGAGAGGACGGCGCGGGAGTTGCGCATATTTCTAATCAGTTAATGTGAAGCCGAAACTGGTTTTTATACCCGATAGTTTGACTCAAAAAGGGCAAGGGAAAATCGATGTAACTGCGATCCCAAAAAATATATTATTGATCAGCAGCAACTGTCGAAACGTTACAGACATTTTTTAATATCCGTCTGTCTGTCTGTCCACTTGTTTAAACCCCAAGAGCTCAGAAGCTATGAGGGCATTACATTAAAATGTAAGTCAATTAAGCGGAGTTGACTTTTCAAAATTAATTCAGCTAAATTAAATGATAAAATACTTACAAGATAAAATAACATAATGTATGTATGTACCTTATAGTTACACATTTGCCAAGTATAACATGTGAATCGTAAATTGTAAATTCTGGGATGCTTTGAATTGTTAATATATTGTTGTTGAATTTGCCTTTAAGTTAAATAACAATATTTGGGACAACATTTTAGAGTTTAAAATCAACTGCAGCTGCAGTTGCTTGACCACTAAGGTCCTGAAAGTGGTTAGCGGGTGTATTAAAGTCGAGTTTGTCCATTTGTAGTATTCAATACTTGTTTCGACTTGGAGCGAAGCTTTGCTCTTTGGCTCCGTTTGAAGCGTAACGTTTAACGACGATGATAATGATGATGATGATGATGGTGATGATGGTGATGACGATGACTCAGCCGCAACTCTGGCAGCAAAAGCATATGCACAAACTCCAAAGCGCCCGTCGCTTCCCCCTTTGCTTATCGCTTTGTCTCGTAATATTGCGTATACGTGCCATTGCCATATTTGGGCCTAGAATTCAACGCTGAACAACAGAGTCTGGCGATGGCGATGGCGATTTCGTTTGTTCACGTTTGTCACCATATTTGCCGCTTTATCAATTTTTGTTTATGCACATTTTGTATTTTCTCAACTTCGCGTTGCCGAAAATATCGTTTACGGGTGCGGCTTTTGCTTTTGCTGTTGCCTTTGCTTTTTGATTTATTTCTCGCACTTCGCGACCTGCTTAATCCCCGCAGCCCCACCCAGCGGAGAGCACAGTGTGCAACGCCGCTCTGGGCCCATCCCAAAGCCCAACTCCATCGGCAACACGCACCAAACTTTACATTCACCATCATCATCATCATCGTTGTCGCTGTCCACTTTGTGGTCAGCTTTATTTTGTGCCGCTTTCAACTGGAAAATGCAATTTGTTGTTGTTGTTGTTGTTGTTGATTCTCTGCTGGTTTTGGAATGCGGAGCTGAAGTCAGAGTGAGCCTCAAAATGCGCCCAATGTCATAAGTTTGTTGCTTATGACACAACGACCACGCCCTCAAGGCGTTGCCTCCACATTTGTGGTGTTGTTTGGCTTGTTTGATTCCGCTTTTCAGTTCTCTTTGACAGTTGCAACAAGGAGTCCACAAAAAGAGGAGTGTTAGTCGAGAGAGAGACAGAGGCAGAGGAGTGCCGAGAGCAGATCAATATCAGGCTATCATATTTGTTGTTAGATAAGATTTATTTGCTGCGATAATCCGATAATATAAAACATTGTTCGCCAACGGAATCTTTCTCAAGTTTATCAGATTTCTTTAGCATTTGATTTCAGGGTATCAAATTAAAAACGATGCTTGTTTCCAGTAAAAATGCTTTAGTTTGTGGGAATAAACTGAACAATATCATATATAAACAAGAGTTTAATTTATGTATGCACTCATTATCAATCTATCTAAAGATCGATCTATAGCTGTTGTCTGTATTTTTGTGCTCAGATTTGCTGTCACGTCACTGCACAACGTTGAGTTAATTAAGCTCTGTTCTAAAGATCATATGCTATGATAAATGCCCAAATATAGAATCTTAATTAAAGCAATGTCAACAAAGCAGTTCTGCTGATCCGCAATATACTTATATACTTATATATATGTATATATCTCTTACGTATTGTTAACGGCTTTCTGATGAGTTTGCGTTTGTTCTTCGCTTCAACAACTTTTGCTCCAAATTCCAGAAATTTGTTTTAATTGAGAGATAACATAAAAATGAAAAGAACACAACGACCAAGAGCGGGCGAAAAATGCCATAATACATAATAATAGGAATAATAAAAACCATTAAAACGCTCAATATTTACGCTATCAACTTGACGAAGTTGTTGTAATTGTAGCTGTCTTGTCGTGTTGTTGTTGCAGTTGTTTTATAGCTCAATTCATTTGCCATTATCGTTGGCTCAACAATCGCCAGAAAGAGATCACTTTTGCTAGGAGGGGCTTGGTATTTTGTAGACCCTGTAAATGTTGATTTAAAAAGGGTATAATAATGTAGTGGAAATAATCTGGTTTTATAAAATAAAATTTAAATTGCAAGTTTATCGAATTATTGTTTTGAACTTGACATTGAAGAAATAACAATATTAAATTGAGATTAGGAAATCAAAATATAAAATTAAATAAAATTAAAAAAAATTAAAGTACATAATTAAAATCTCACATTTACATTTGATTTTAAAATCAATTGTTTTGCCCAAACAAAAGCAGCATTACTCGCTCTAGCGAGTATCTCACAGTCGATCACTCTCGCTTATAGCCTTCTTGTTTGTATTTCTTGTGTTTGGGGGCTGGTTAGGAGGGGGAACCTTCGCTTATGCAACGCTCGCGCCGTCTTGGCGACGCCAAATCTCGCGAATAAAAATGAAAATAGCTAAATCAACTGCAAACTACAAACTGCAAACTACAAACTGAGATCTATGCAGTGTCCATCTATGGCTATATACTGACAGTCGTAATAAGTACGGGGTCTTTTTTGTGTGTTATCTACTTTGTATCCATTTAATTTTTGAATTTTCGTTTTTTGCGATTTTTATTTGTAAACCGAAAAAAATCGGTGCCAAGCCAAGCCGCATTTTGTGGCAACCACAAATCATACACATGTGTGTGAGTGTGTGTGAAATTGTATCGTGTAACGAGCTAACTGGGCTAACTGCAATCTGTCTACAATGTCGATAGGCTGTCGGATCCATCAGCGGATCATTTAGTGGCGCCCGCAGTCCAGAGGTTTCCATCTATCTATATATCTATCCATCTGACGTTGTCGTTGTGTGCGTTGTTTGTATCTGTGAGATGCGCGCACTTTTAAACGATTTTCAATTGAGTGTGCGTCCCTCGCTTTTTATTTGCCTGCTCATTGCTACACCCTGTATGGCAACCAATCGGGGAGATTTTGTCCAACACTTTGATACTTATTTAGTTGTCTATAAAGATAAAGTACTCGAAGTCTAATAGATTTACAGAGTAACTCTCTATCAATCATAGCCTCTCCTCACCGCTATGTTTTGTTTTCTGCGCACTTGAATTTGGGTCAACAGAAATTTCAAGCTGAGCTTTGCTTAAACAACAACCAAAAAAGAAACTGACAAAAATACAAAAAAATTAAAAATAATAAAAACAACGAAAACCAAATAATTTTGTTGTCAGCCATTTTATGTGTTGTGTGTGACCCATTTTTGTATTTATCCATGTTTATATTATGCATTAACATCTGCTTTTCTTTCTCTCCGCCTCGCCGCAGATCGCGAAGACCAATCGATTTTGTGTACTGGCGAATCGGGTGCTGGCAAAACGGAAAACACCAAGAAGGTCATACAGTTCTTGGCCTATGTGGCTGCCTCCAAGCCCAAGGGCTCTGGTGCGGTAAGTACGCGTATCTGCAAGATACTCTTCACTATTTACATAACCCAATCAAGCAGCAATTTTGAAAGATCTATCTGATGTCAGTGGAGAATCTTTGTGATCTGGCTCAGAAAACATTCCTAAATCTTTAATCGGGCTTTAAATGTATTTATTTAGGGAAGAACTATTGATCGATTGCTATAGTTTATTTCTTCAACCTATTTATGGGTTTGCCTATCAAATCTTTATTGTTCAACCATGATCTGTTGACTGATTTAACTATCGATCTATGCATAAAAACGTACTTTACTTCAAACATTAAACGCTCCCTCTATCGATCAATCGATCGATCTTTCTGCCGATTCCCCTTTCATAATGCGAATGTTGTGTGGGTTTTGCGGTAAAAAGAGTTGAGTTAGTTGCATTTATGACACATGCTTAAGCCCAGCAATTCTTGTGCTTGCTTCGAATAGTATATTTAAGTTTATTAGTATTGTCTTGTGTTCAATTTCGAATTAATGCGACGGCAAGTGAGGCAGGAGGCGAAGAGGAAGCTAAATAGGCAGTATTTATAGATCCAAATACAATTGTGAATGTGTCGGCAAATTGGCTGCGGCTTTTATACGCCCGCAACATGTACAAGCTTTGTGGGTGTTGTTAAATACCCTAGAAAAAGAGTAGTGACAGTTGAGGGTAGACTCGACAGACAGAAGAGTGTAAAAGAGGAGAAATTATGTCGATTAATTGTAATATTCACTACAAGACTTCACAAAGCAAGCGAATAGTTTGGTAGTTAATTAAACTCTTATGAGTAATTATTAGTCATCTAGTTTAAAATTACAGGGTATGTGCACAAATGGTTTTACTTGCTGCTGCTGGTTTTTTGTTCATTCAATGAAAAACGTTTTCCCAGCTGTTCTGTTGTGCGTCTCCAATTACGAATTATGATCCGCAAATGCAACTGAGTAGACACACACACTATTGCACTCTCACACACACACATTGGAGCACAAATGTTGCACTTAGCATTGATATAATGACATTAAATCACGTAGACTCCGAATGATACAAGTACTCTGAGTGATGTCCATATACG
This sequence comes from Drosophila formosana, assembly GCA_035045625.1. Classification (NCBI taxonomy): domain Eukaryota; kingdom Metazoa; phylum Arthropoda; class Insecta; order Diptera; family Drosophilidae; genus Drosophila; species Drosophila formosana. The sequence continues at coordinate 21,927,872 of JAWNOW010000232.1, forward strand.
ATGCAGTCTCTAAATGCGCTACGCATCTGGCGTCCAAACTTCACCCTCCCCCCTCATAGATAATGCCGCACACTTCATTAATCAGTGTGTGGTGTGTGTGTGTGTGCCCTAAGTTATTGGATGGCTGCTGACAAATTACTGCAGTCAAATGGGAGACAACAAAAAAAAAAGGGGGGAAGAGAAGCCTTTAGATGGGTCTCACATGATATATGGCTAGACGGACAGCCGAATTACGTTATAAAGCATTATTAGCGGCTGGCGAGCAGTCAAGTACAGTCAAGCTATCACATCATGATCAGCTATTTAAGGCATTAATAATGCTAAGTAAATTAATTAAAAAGAAAGAAAGAAATAATCTAAAATAGTAAATGAAAAACAAATATGTTTGGAAATTACCAATTAATTTATTTTATTAATTAGACACTGTAGCTAGATCTACTCTAAAGCACTTTAAGTAGTAGTTTGGAAAAAAAGCTATTCTTCAGTATAGAAAATAGTAAATAGCAATGTCAAATATCACTTTTTACAGGGTAAACACTTTGTTGTCACTCACTCATTTTGTGGCACGTTTTTTGTTATTCTTTATTTACAACCATAAAATAAACACCAAACTGAAATTTAATTGCGTTTTGTCAATGAAACAAACATGAGCAATAAAAAAGGGTTGACTTGCCGTACGTCTTTCAGTCTTTCCGTCTGTCTGTCTGTCTGTCGTTTGTAGCTTTGCTGCCCCCTCCCAGCGACAATTGAAAATTAAAGTGAATTGAAAACGAAATCTGTTGGAATGGGGGCAATATCGAGCCCCAGAGGCCCCAGGGCCAACCAGTTGCTGCTGCTGCTGTAGAGATGATTTCAGTGTCTTGTCCATTGGAAAACTATGTCAACTGAGCTACCGACTTTGGCAATCCTTTAAGGCGCTATAAGCCAAGCACTCGAAACAACATCTGTTGAGTTGTTTTACTGCCTTATATGATGACCGAACGTGATAAGCTGCAAACAAACTTTAAATGGCTTCAGTAGTTCTCTCACAGCATCAAATTGAAGTGCAAACAGTTGTTGTTGAGTGTGCTACCTGTGGCAACAACTGTTGTTACTGCTATTAATTATGATTATATTTGCCATAAATAGACGCTGATATCGTGTCGAGGAAACTGAATCACCGACCCGCTCAACTAACTTAACAATTCACCTGAAATTCGAGCAGGGCGAAAACATTCGCTGCTGATTAGAAATGAGTTCAAATCAAACAAGCTTCTTGTTGCTTGCCCTGCCTGATAAGAAAGCAGCCAAAGAAATAGATTACAAATGTACACAAAAAGTGTCTTGTAAATGATATATCGATCGAGGATCGATCGTCACTGCATTGTTTAGCACTGCTTTGTGCATTTTCCAACACTACTCTATTTTACTTTAAGGTTTAAGCAATTTGCATAGAGAAATCAATTTATATTTATACTACATATTGATTAATTCAACATTTTTTATTTTCATGTTACACTTTACAACACTACACATTCTACTTTACAACACTACCACACACTCGGCTATTGTTGATGGGTTGCTACAATTTTGTATATTTTGTAAAAATTGAATTTACCTCAATCGGTATTGAATTTGTACATACGATCCACACAAAATCCACAACACGCAATCCACGCCACCAAAACCGAACCCACAACCACCAACCAACCAATTGAACCCAATTATTACGTATACGCACAGGTGCCGAATCCTGCCGTGCTCATTGTAAGTATGCAAAACGAAATACAAACGAAACCAAAAAAACCTCTACAAATTAACCTCAATTTATTTGTTCTTAACTTTAACTTGTTTCTTTGTTTTTTTAACATTCTAATAAACTTGCAGAAATATGCTGAAATAATATATTTCTGTCTGATTAATATTTGAAAACAATAATCATAAAATTATTGAATAATACTTAAATTACTTTTATTAAATTGAATAATTTATTTGAAAGTGAATTATTCATTTTTAAATTGTATTTATTACATTTATTTTATTAATTTTGATTGAAATTAATTTCAATAATAATATATTTTAGTCGGACTTTTTAACTTTGAAAAACATTCATCATTAAATTATTGTTGATTACTTTTAATAAATGCATTTATTACAATAATTTTCGACTGAATTTAAATTCAATTGATTTACATAAATTGTAAAATTGTCTCTATATAGTATTTTACTCTTATTATTTTATTACAATTTACTAATAATATCTTCTGCAAGTTTATTAAACTTAAAGTTGCGGTCCGACCGCAGTTTATTTTTAGTTCTTTCTGTACGCACTAAATTCATTCCGTTTGATTCATTGCTGTTAACTCTTTGTTGAATCACTTCATTATAAATAAAATTTAAACAAAACCATAACATGTTCTCGCTAATTGAATTCTAATCGCAACTGTGTCATCCATTTACTACTTAATGTTTGCTCCTTCCTCTGAACACCTCATGCTAACCATTCACAAATACCATGCCTCGATCTCAACTCGAATCAAATCAAATCACGCTACGCCTTTTTAGAGTAGTCAAGAGACATTTGCGGTAAAGTATGCGCTCCAAGCAGCCAAGAATACAATAATTGTCTATTATAAGTAGTAGTTGAATGTGTTTCCTGGTTCTCTGCGATCAGTTGAAGATCGTTTCCTTTGCCTCTAACCACATCCTCGCCTTATTCCAGAACTTTTCCGTCAACACAAACAAGTACATTAAGGTCAAGTGTAATGTGAATAATTTATTTGGTAATGTGGTGCACAGCAAGAATACAACAATCGAATCGGGCATCAACAACAACAATAACAACAACAATGGTGTCGGTGCCTCAAAAACTAAAACAGCAACAACAGCATCAACATCATCATCAACATTAACAACAACGACAACGACGACGACGATCTTGCAGTTGAGGGAACCAACAACTAATAAAGATTCGAATTGTTTTCTTGTTGATTTACCAGAGGTTGAGGTAAAACCACAACTGTGGTGACCACTTAGCAGTCGAAGTGCGGTGCGATCTGAAATATATTAGAGAAGGAAATGACTATAGTTAAAAATAGAAGCAGGCATTATTGAATCAATAGATTTATTTATTACTTAGAGATCACTTTTTCATTGCAGCAAATTTAACTCTTCAAGAAAGATCTTTTCAACATCTTCTGTAAACTCAATAATTATAATACGATGAATAAAAGGATCTGCTCAAAAAACTCTCATAAACAACATTGTAATAAAACGATCATCACAAATATTTCTATTTGAAAATCAATAGGTTAATAAGTTAATAAGTCTGAAGTTTAAGATCTTAGTTCTGTTGTTAATACTCAACTGTTTGTAGCTAAAGAACCTTATTTTTATTTGACGAGGGAAAAGAAAGTTTATTTCCATTAAATCCGAAAATGTATTCGGTATGAATTTCCAAAGTTTTCTGCATAAATATCATGACGATCGCACTGCACTCGACTGGGAAATTGTGCAGCGTTCCATCTGTGTGTAGGACTCCCCGCTTTGCATGTTGTTGTCGTCCTTGCTGATTTGACTAATCCCTCATCCCCCAAATGTATCTGTGATTGTAATCGTGTATGTGACTGTAATTGTATCTTAGACTGTAACTGTTAAGTGTAATTCGTCTGTGTCTTGTGTTGTGCTAAGCTAACATCAACAAAATACTTGTCATCATTAGAACTAACTTTATCCGTTTCGATTTAATTCACAGGGCGAGCTGGAGCAACAGCTGCTGCAAGCCAATCCCATACTCGAAGCCTTTGGCAATGCCAAGACCGTCAAGAACGACAACTCATCACGTTTCGTAAGTGGAAATCGATCTGAAAGTTGAGATGAATAATTACAAATTACTTTTGTGCAGGGCAAATTCATCCGTATTAACTTTGATGCGTCGGGCTTCATTTCGGGCGCCAACATCGAGACGTATCTGCTGGAGAAGTCGCGTGCCATTCGTCAAGCGAAGGACGAACGAACATTCCATATATTCTATCAGCTGCTCGCCGGCGCATCGCCGGAGCAGCGCGAGAAATTCATACTCGATGACATCAAATCGTATCCATTCCTCTCAAATGGCACGCTCCCCGTGCCCGGCGTCGATGACTACGCCGAGTTCCAGGCCACGGTCAAGTCGATGAACATCATGGGCATGACCTCCGAGGATTTCAATTCCATCTTTCGCATTGTCAGCGCCGTGCTGCTCTTCGGCAGCATGAAGTTCCGGCAGGAGCGCAACAACGATCAGGCCACGCTGCCCGACAACACCGTCGCCCAGAAGATCGCCCATCTGCTCGGCCTCAGCGTGACGGACATGACGCGCGCCTTCCTCACGCCACGCATCAAAGTCGGTCGCGACTTCGTGACCAAGGCACAGACCAAGGAGCAGGTGGAGTTCGCCGTGGAGGCCATTGCCAAGGCGTGCTACGAACGCATGTTCAAGTGGCTGGTGAACCGCATCAATCGGTCGCTGGATCGCACCAAGCGCCAGGGCGCCTCCTTCATCGGCATTCTCGATATGGCGGGCTTCGAGATCTTCGAGCTGAACTCGTTCGAGCAGCTGTGCATCAACTACACGAACGAGAAGCTGCAGCAGCTCTTCAACCACACCATGTTCATACTCGAGCAGGAGGAGTATCAGCGCGAGGGCATCGAATGGAAGTTCATTGACTTCGGACTCGATCTGCAGCCCACCATCGATCTGATCGACAAACCGGGCGGCATTATGGCTCTGCTCGACGAGGAGTGCTGGTTCCCCAAGGCCACCGACAAGACGTTTGTCGACAAGCTCGTCTCGGCGCATTCCATGCATCCCAAGTTCATGAAAACCGATTTCCGTGGCGTCGCCGATTTCGCGATCGTACATTACGCCGGCCGGGTGGATTATTCCGCTGCCAAGTGGCTGATGAAGAACATGGACCCGTTGAACGAGAACATCGTGTCGCTGTTGCAGGCGTCGCAGGATCCGTTTGTCGTGAACATCTGGAAGGATGCGGAGATCGTCGGCATGGCACAGCAGGCGCTAACCGACACCCAGTTTGGGGCGCGCACGCGCAAGGGAATGTTCCGCACCGTGTCGCATCTGTACAAGGAGCAGCTGGCCAAGCTGATGGACACGCTGCGGAATACGAATCCCAATTTTGTGCGCTGTATCATACCGAACCACGAGAAGCGCGCTGGCAAGATTGACGCGCCCCTCGTGCTCGACCAGTTGCGTTGCAACGGCGTCCTCGAGGGTATACGCATCTGTCGCCAGGGCTTCCCCAATCGCATACCCTTCCAGGAGTTCCGACAGCGCTACGAGCTGCTCACCCCCAACGTCATCCCCAAGGGCTTCATGGACGGCAAGAAGGCCTGCGAGAAGATGATTCAGGCCCTCGAACTCGACTCGAATCTGTATCGCGTCGGCCAATCGAAGATCTTCTTCCGTGCCGGCGTCCTCGCCCATCTCGAGGAGGAGCGCGACTTCAAGATATCCGATTTGATTGTCAACTTCCAGGCGTTCTGTCGCGGCTTTCTCGCGCGTCGCAACTACCAGAAGCGGCTGCAGCAACTCAATGCCATTCGCATCATTCAGCGCAATTGTGCCGCCTACCTCAAGCTGCGCAACTGGCAGTGGTGGCGTCTGTACACCAAGGTGAAGCCGCTGCTCGAGGTGACCAAGCAGGAGGAGAAGCTCGTGCAGAAGGAGGACGAGCTGAAGCAGGTGCGCGAGAAGCTCGACACGCTGGCCAAGAACACGCAGGAATATGAGCGCAAATATCAGCAGGCGCTGGTCGAGAAGACCACGCTGGCCGAGCAGCTGCAGGCCGAGATTGAGCTGTGCGCCGAAGCGGAGGAGTCGCGCTCGCGCCTCATGGCCCGCAAACAGGAGCTCGAGGACATGATGCAGGAGCTGGAGACACGCATCGAAGAGGAGGAGGAGCGTGTCCTGGCGCTGGGTGGCGAGAAGAAGAAGCTGGAGCTGCACATTCAGGACTTGGAGGAGCAACTCGAAGAGGAGGAGGCGGCCCGCCAGAAGCTGCAGCTGGAGAAGGTGCAACTGGATGCGAAGATCAAGAAGCACGAGGAGGATCTGGCGCAGACCGACGACCAGAACCAGAAGCTGCTCAAGGAGAAGAAGTTGCTGGAGGAGCGTGCCAACGATTTGTCCCAGACCCTGGCCGAGGAGGAGGAGAAGGCCAAGCACTTGGCCAAGCTGAAGGCCAAGCACGAAGCGACCATTGCCGAGCTGGAGGAGCGCATGCACAAGGATCAGCAGGTTCGACAGGAATCGGATCGCACGAAGCGCAAGATCGAAACCGAGGTGGCCGATCTCAAGGAGCAGCTCAACGAGCGTCGCGTCCAGGTCGAGGAGATGCAAGCGCAGCTGGCCAAGCGCGAGGAGGAGCTGACGCAGACGCTGATGCGCATCGACGAGGAGTCCGCCACGAAGGCCACCGCACAGAAGGCACAGCGTGAGCTGGAGTCGCAGCTGGCCGAGATCCAAGAGGATCTCGAGGCGGAGAAGGTGGCGCGCAGCAAGGCCGAGAAACTGCGACGCGATCTCAGCGAGGAACTCGAAGCGCTGAAGAACGAGCTGCTCGACTCGCTGGACACCACAGCAGGTAAGTCTTGAGAGATCTGCATTAAACCACAACTCAATTAAGCTCCAATCTGTTTGTAGCCCAACAGGAGCTGCGCTCCAAGCGCGAACAGGAGCTGGCCATGCTGAAGAAGTCGCTGGAGGAGGAGGGCGTCAACCATGAGGGCGTGCTCGCCGATATGCGTCACAAGCACGCCCAGGAGCTGAACAGCATCAACGATCAGCTGGAGAATCTGCGCAAGGCCAAATCGGTGCTGGAGAAGGCCAAGGGCACGCTCGAGGCCGAGACCGCCGACCTGGCCACCGAGCTGCGCAGCGTCAACAGCTCCAGGCAGGAGAACGACCGTCGGCGCAAGCAGGCCGAGTCACAGATCGCCGAGCTGCAGGTGAAGCTCGCCGAGATCGAGCGCGCTCGCTCCGAGCTGCAGGAGAAATGCACCAAGCTGCAGCAGGAGGCGGAGAACATTACCAATCAGCTGGAGGAGGCGGAACTGAAGGCGTCGGCGGCCGTCAAGTCGGCCAGCAACATGGAGTCACAGCTGACGGAGGCGCAACAGCTGCTGGAGGAGGAGACTCGCCAGAAGCTGGGTCTCAGCTCGAAGCTGCGCCAAATCGAATCGGAGAAGGAGGCGCTGCAGGAACAGCTCGAGGAGGATGAGGAGGCGAAGCGCAACTACGAGCGCAAGCTGGCCGAGCTGACAACGCAAATGCAGGAGATCAAGAAGAAGGCCGAGGAGGATGCCGATCTGGCCAAGGAGCTGGAGGAGGGCAAGAAGCGACTCAACAAGGACCTCGAGGCGCTGGAGCGACAGGTCAAGGAGCTGATGGCACAAAACGATCGCCTCGACAAGAGCAAAAAGAAGATTCAATCGGAGCTGGAGGACGCGACCATTGAGCTGGAGGCACAGCGCACCAAGGTAAGTGAATCAAAGCTAATGATGCCAGCTGAAATCTAATCCGATCTCGCTTGGACAGGTGCTCGAACTGGAGAAGAAGCAGAAGAACTTCGACAAGATTCTTGCCGAGGAGAAAGCCATATCAGAGCAGATCGCCCAGGAGCGCGACACCGCCGAGCGTGAGGCACGCGAAAAGGAAACCAAGGTGCTCTCGGTCTCCCGTGAACTGGACGAGGCCTACGACAAGATCGAGGATCTCGAGACGAAGCGCAAGCAGCTGCAGAACGAGCTCGACGATCTGGCCAACAGCCAAGGCACCGCCGACAAGAACGTCCACGAGCTGGAGAAGGCGAAACGCGCTCTGGAATCACAGCTGGCCGAGCTGAAAGCACAAAACGAGGAGCTCGAGGACGATCTGCAGCTGACCGAGGATGCCAAACTGCGACTGGAGGTCAACATGCAGGCGCTGCGCTCCCAATTCGAACGTGACCTGCAGGCCAAGGAGGAGGGCGCCGAGGAGAAGCGACGCGGTCTCGTCAAGCAGCTGCGCGACCTGGAAGCCGAACTCGACGAGGAGCGCAAGCAAAGAACCGCTGCCGTGGCATCCAAGAAGAAGCTGGAGGGTGATCTCAAGGAGATTGAAACAACGATGGAGATGCATAACAAGGTGAAGGAGGATGCGCTGAAGCATGCGAAGAAACTGCAAGCACAAGTCAAGGATGCGTTGCGCGACGCCGAGGAGGCCAAGGCCGCCAAGGAGGAGCTGCAGGCGCAGAGCAAAGAGGCCGATCGCAAGGTGAAGGCCCTGGAGGCGGAAGTATTACAGCTGACCGAGGATCTGGCCAGCTCGGAGCGTGCTCGTCGCTTGGCCGAAACGGATCGCGATGAACTCGCCGAGGAGATCGCCAACAATGCCAGCAAGGGCTCGCTGATGATCGACGAGAAGCGTCGCCTGGAGGCGCGCATCGCCACGCTCGAGGAGGAGCTGGAGGAGGAACAATCGAATTCAGAAGTGCTGCTCGATCGCAGCCGCAAGGCGCAGCTGCAGATCGAACAGCTGACCACCGAGTTGGCCAACGAAAAGTCCAATTCGCAAAAGAACGAGAATCAGCGTGCGCTGCTCGAGCGACAGAACAAGGAGCTGAAGGCGAAACTCGCGGAAATTGAGACGGCGCAACGCACCAAGGTGAAGGCCACGATTGCCACGCTCGAGGCCAAGATTGTCAATCTGGAGGAGCAGCTGGAGAACGAGGGCAAGGAGCGACTGCTGCAGCAGAAGGCCAACCGCAAGATGGACAAGAAGATCAAGGAGCTCACCATGAACATTGAAGATGAGCGACGACACGTCGACCAGCATAAGGAGCAAATGGATAAAGTGAGCATCAAAACGAAATACAACAATGTCAACTCTTTTGTAAACTGTAACTTTTGTTTCTTTCACAACAGCTGAACAGCCGCATCAAGCTGCTCAAGCGCAATCTGGACGAGACCGAGGAGGAGCTGCAGAAGGAGAAGACGCAAAAGCGCAAATACCAGCGCGAGTGCGAGGATATGATCGAATCGCAGGAGGCCATGAACCGTGAGATTAACTCACTCAAAACGAAATTGCGGTAAGTTGACTTCGCTGGGGATTGGCAGGAGCACCTCGAGAGCAGGCAATGGGGGGCTGCTACAGCTGTTGTCAACTAATTGGAAATAACGATTAAGATGTTTCTTAAAATTTTGTGTGAACGCCGAGCAATTTAAACAACTAAAAGTGTGAGACTCGCAATAAGACATTGTTGCTGGAAAATATGGTATTGTAAGATGACAAAAAAGGACAAACATTATATTCCTGTATGAGGATCCGACCTGTTTTAATCTGGACTATAAATTTATTCGAGCGATAACTAACCACCGCTTTATTTTGAACATAAGAATGAATGAAGCAAAGCTATTTATGGATAAACAATTGTCGCTCAATTATGTAGGTAATTAAATATCACACTACTGCCCGGTGTTTATGCAGATTTTAGAAGATATCGTTGACTTACCAAAATCGTTATCATTTAGCCGACAACAGCTCCATATTATACAATTTGTTTTCTTTTTCGTTTCTTTGGTTATTGATGGTCTCTTCTTGGTGGTTGTCATCCATATAGCACGATACAGGTGGCCGAGACTGAAAAGGCCAAGGCGTATTCGCCCAAAAAGGATGCTGCACTCATTATGAATTGTGAGGGTCTGCATTAGGTTTCCTTTCACTTCTTCGCTTCGCTTCCAGTTTGGTAGGCTGTAAGTGCTGGCCCAGCCACATCAATCGTCACTCATCATCAGTACTCCAAGAGAATGTATTCCGACTCCTCCCTGACTCCGACTTGTGCATGTTTCACACTCTCACCGAACACATCCATTCCGTGCGATCTCGCAAATCTGTTTCAAATGTGTTTAAACTCTCCCCTCAACTAGTTTTTAGTGCATAGCGAGTGTTTATTCCCCCCTCAAAGACCTAGTTTAGTTCAATGTTTAATTTGTTGACCTGCACGTTTAGCAACTGCAACCGTTCTCCATTCCCCAACTAATTGGAATCTCTTGCATCTCTTGCCTTTTATAGACGCACCGGCGGCATGGGCCTCAGCTCCTCCAGACTCACTGGCACACCATCGGCCAAGCGCGGAGGCGGCGGTGGCGGCGGCGGCGACGACAGCTCTTCGGTGCAGGATGAATCATTAGACGGAGAGGATTCTGGCAATTGACGCGTTAATTATTAATGAAAACAACAACAACAAAAATGGATGAAAAACCAACAACAACAACAACAAAAAAACAAGAAAATAAACGATTATATTTTAATGTTTCTTTTATATAATTTCTCTGTTATTTTTTATATAAACTATTATACTTAATTAAAAACTTAAAAACAAACAAAACGCAAAACAAAATAATAATTATACATACATAAAAACAAAACAACAACCAATACGCGTATTAACTTTTCCAACTCAACTTTCAAATTCCTTCCCCATCAACCCCACAACCAATCAATCAACCAATCATGCAATATACAACACAATCGATTCTCGGATCGAAGTACATTAATAAATACATGCATTTAATAACTAAAAAGGTTTATAAAACAATCAAATGTTGAACAAGCAACTAATATACGAATTTCGTTTTGTTTAGAAACAATAAATATTTGCTATAACAAATTTCAAATGGTCACCATTTTTATTTTTAAATGAAGCCGTTGCAATTGCTTTGACGATCAGCGTGACCGCAAGCTGAAGTTCCAAATATACCGTGTCAATTTGAAAAATATACCAAAAAATGTACACTTATACAATTTTCAGCTTGATTACACTCCATAAGTTGTGGGGCAGCCTAAACAAAAATATGTATAAATAGGTGAAAATTTAAATATAATATGAAATTTAAATATAATATTAATTAGTTTTTATTCTAAAAAAAAACATTGCTTAATACATAACAAGCGGTCACATTGTTTATGCCATTGCCGTGTCTTTTAGCCGTTGTGCTGTTCAGCTATTGTCAGCAAGCATTTTTGTAACTGCTAGTTGAATTCAATTTTAAATTTGAAATGTTTGAGTTATTAATTTTATTGTTTACTATGTACTTATGGCGTATTGAACATTTTTTGAGTCTTTATACATATATTACACATATATACAATTAGTTAACGCTACAGTTTTGTTTGTTCTAGGCTAATAATATTCTAAGCTACATCGTGACAAATTCGAAAATCTCTTTGTTTTGTTTTTCAAGGCACCTAATTTCTTTTTCTAAGCTTGGCATCTATGCCGATTGCATGCTGCCCAACCCCCCGTCGAAAAACCCCCGCTTGTCCTATGGTTAATGGCACTACTGATCCCCCCGATGCGGATGGCCAGCACCGACACTGTGCGGCACATGGACTTGCACCACAACAACGCTGCCATTGGCTTCGATCCCTCCATTGAGCGCTTCCAGCTCGGCTGATGATTTGCTGTGTTCCAGCTGTTGCTCCTCGCGCTTGCTGTTCAAGTAGTAAACGCTGGCGACAATCAGACTGAATGTGGTCACCGAGACCAACAAAGTGCCGTACTTGAGCGCCAGCTGAATGGCATCCAGGCCAAATGTGCTGATGTAGAGCGTGTGCAGCACGTCGTCATTGAAGTCATTAGCTGTTATTTCGATCCAAATCAGAGGCAAGATGGTGGCATTCTGTATGCGATTCGCTTGATCTGTAAGTGCAAATTGGAGGTCAAAAAACGAAGCACATCGGATGACTACTTGGTTACTTACTGAGCAGCAGCGGCGTCTTGTCCACCATGATGTTGATTTGGACGCGCGAGGCACCGCTGATGGGGAATCCAAAGCGCGGATGTATATCGGCATAAGTTTGATGCAGATCTGCGTCTGGTTTAATGCCCTCGAAGTCCTTGTAGATCACGGGATCGCCGGAGAAAAAGTGCGGAAATGAGGGAAAGATGGGTGAATCATCGTAGCACTTGGTGGCATTGATGACACCGCTGGGCAGACAAATATCCGTGTTACGGCAATAGCATTCGTTCGCTGGATTTTCCGACGGATGGGCAAACACATCGAGCGGCGTGCGATAGCGCAGCACATCGATGTCATTGAAGATGGTCTCCTCCTTCTCGAAGTGCAGCGGCACCTTGCGGCACAGCACCTGCAGAAAGACGTGCACCGAGCTGCGTTCCTGCAGCAGAGTCGGCGAGAACATCGATGGTTCGCTGCCATCGATGCGATTGCACTCGTCGCCTTCCCAGAAGTCCAGCTGCGGCTTGCCGTTGAACTGTGTGATAATGCTGAACTTGCTGATGTCGTCCTCACCCGTGTTCAGCTGCACCGAGTCCACGCTGGTGCCATTGCGCTATCAGAGGAAATTTCAATTAGTTCAGTTTTCGAAGAATTTGGTGTAGAAATGTTTCTGGAATAACTTGAATAAATTATGATACGATCATACGGGAAAAACATTCTGAATGTGGATTCATTTTTCATTATAATCGCTAACAAATTACGCGAGTAATTATTTTATTTACTTGAGGGGGCGGAGGGAGGCGTAATCGCATTCTAAATTCAATTCAAACTGCGTGGGAACTACAAATGTATAATCACAAAACTTATGTGTTTACAGCTCTCATTTCGTGGGATTTCAGACAGACGGATGATAACTAGGGCAATAAGTTTCGGACTTTTCGCGAAATTATTAAATATAAATTTTATAATATTAGATTGATATAAATTTTATATAGAAAACAATGTTCAATCATCGTAATATATTTGCATATATTATGTTACTAACTTTGGAACAATCTTGTATCAGAAAAAGGATTAAGTTAAGTTGGCGATAATTTGCGAATACTTTCATTCCCAAAATTCACGTTGTTTGTCGATAATACTCGATTCTATCCTACATTTAAGGTGACAACTTACGGTTCTGAGCAGACCAAAGTGGGTTTTGCCACGGCCAAGCGACTCGAGACTTATGATCTTGTCCCTATAGCCCCAGAGATACTGGTGGACTGTGAGACGCTTGAAGAGCGGCTCCTTGTACATCGAGATGATGGCGTTGACACCCAGACGCTTAAAGGATGGAAATCGCTTGACATGCACCGCAGCCGAGAGCAAAGGCACATTCGGCACCACCACCACATCGTCTTCCCGCAGCGACGACTTTTCCGGCAGCAGTTTGTACGACTTGCGATCCTGCCAATTGTGGAAAGGCAAATTTAAATTAGCACGAACGTGTAGAAACCTGTTTGCACATACCCTAAAGGTGACCGTGTGATTTTTATTGAACGACACTTCATCCTTGACCGTGTGCTCCTGGTAGGTGAGTGGCCCCAGATCCTCCACATGCATCTTATCCGCCCGTCCGGCCAGAAAGTCCTCGATGTTGGTGTAGTTGAAAATGTGAGCCTTGAGGACGGTGTCGGTGTCAGTGTCTGGATTCAGCCAGCTCTTGGCTCGCTCTGAATTCTCAGCGAGTATTATTTTCTGCAACGAGTATCGAGTATAATGTCTATTGTGCAATATAAATATTATAACAAATAGTTTGTATATAAATGCTACAAAGAAAAGGCTGTCCGAAGCAGCCAAGTGACCGCCCCGTTTCTTATCTAATCATAATTCATTCGCAATTTCCCCATTTGTTTTATTAGAGGACTTGAACGACGTATTAAAATATGCGCAGCTTATAAGATTGGTATTGTCAAGTATTTGTTGCTAAATTTGATACCTACAAACCTAGTTAAAATAGTTTCTGCGATAAAGATGCTCAGCGTTATCAACAGGTATTAAGTATACGCCATGGGTGAAAAGATTATTAATCTTTATCAGTTTTTAAAAGATGCAAAATGTAGAAAAAATTTTAGTTTGGATTTATTTTGATAAATAAATCATAAATCTAATCAAGTTTCTAAAAACTTTTTAATCCTATTTGAAATTTTTTTAGAAATTTGCTCGGATATTGATATTAAATTTAGTTGTAAATCAAATTATTCAAACTCTTGTAATGTTATAATCCGTTCCGTTTTTTTTTTAAATTCAGATATCGAATTTATATTTTTAACAAAAAGTTAAACTAATATTTGTCTCTAAAGTCTTGGCGTACAACTGAACAGCACTCTATCGACTTGTTTTGCCGATCGACGTCAAGTATACGCCATGGACCCCGAGAATGCAAAGATTCAGAATGTGCAAGATTACCTGGAGCATGGTGTTGTTGTAGTATTCGGTGAACCACATTACAAAGAACCCGGTTACGCTTATCACAAACAGCAAGAACATGAAGCCCAACACTGTAATAAAGGCCACACGAAACGCAGATTCAGTAATTGGGTTAACGAGAAGTCGTGAATTATATACATGTGTATGTTGATTATGGGTATGGGAGCAATACTTACTTATCAGTGTGCCAATATCCTTGGACGTTAGATTACGCATTCCCAGCGAGTCCAGTATCATGTCCAGCACGGTCAGTTTCTCTGGGCTGCTGTTGACGTTGCTGCTGTAACCGAGGCCATTATGTTGCGAGTTGAGTGTGTTGGACTTTGATTTGTTATTTTGTACTGTGAGATCTTCGTGATGGGGCAGCTGCTGTGCCACATCATGGCTTGTGGCATGTGACATTATCTCGCTGTGTGTGGGATGAGTATTGAACTACGAGGGGGAAAAATAAAATAATATAAAATCGAGTTTCGCTGAGGTTTATCGACCACGTGTGACATTCGATAATATGGTAGATAGATGGGGTTATCGGCAAGAATTTAAGTACACGTGGTAGTCGAGTCGTTATCGCCCATTTTGATGCCTAATCGATGTTTTAGCTAAGCAGAGTTCATTGAACACATGCTCGACACTGCTCGACTGCTTTCTTATTTTCCCCATTCAGCAAAATAATACCCACATTTCGTTATGGAAGAATATAGTATTGGGACTGATCGGAGACAGCTTTAAGCAGCTCTTAACCAGCCGATCGTTGAGCGCAATGTGTACCAACTAATCAGGGTTTCATATTTTCACAAGCTACGCGTGCTGCTCAAATCAAAGTACACAACAAAGTAGAGCCAAGCCATATACTATATTCTATAGATGTGTGTGTATCTATATAGCAGCGCTTGGCTGATAAGGCGCTGAGCGGCAAATACGTACTTAGAGTCACAATATGCCAGAAGGCTACAATTCATAAAGAAAATATTCAGTGATTGTACATATAAATACAATTATATAGTTAAGCGGCAGAGGGGTAATTACACACAAACACAAACACATATCTCTATATATTTGCCAAGTTTTGCGTTTACGTTTGAGTTGGAAAACGGGTCAACGGCATCTGATAACCGCAATCGCTTTGCTCTGAGTTCGAATTCAACATTTAAAATTTTCCAACCTTTTATAGCACTCAGCTTTCGTCACGCAAGCAGGGCTTATCGATAACTGATTAAGGTGATTAGTTAATGGGGTGGTCAAGTACAAGTGCATACAGAATTTAGCATATTGTTGCACAAGCTGTCAACTTGCTATTTGCCAGAACAGCTAAGCAGCTGATGCACATAATACATACATTGTTTGTGTGGGTGTTGAAGTATTGTTGTTGTGGTTGCTGTTGTTGTATTTGCTGCTGATCTTGTTGTTGACAGCCGTCTGGCTGCTATAAACTTTCGTAGTTGTCGTTGCAACAAATGGCATTGACTGATAACACAATGACACGGCCTGGCGGAAGATGTTCGCAAGCATGCGCCGGCAGTGTGAAGAGCGGACGCCAGCAAGAGAGCCAAAGATCTAAATCAAAGATCGAGTTGATGATGGCATGCACTTGAACAACAACAAATCGAGAAGCAGCATAAAAAGCTTATCAAGCAAAAACAGCGCGCAGCAACAGCGACGTCGTCCCCCGCTCAGCTGTTTACGTTGTGCGCAACGAAATGGAATTGAAACACCAGCAGCAGTTCTCTCTCGCAATACAATCGCACTCTCTCCGTGTGGTTGCCTCTCGCTTGCACTGCTCGCTTGTTGTTGTGGTTTTTGTTTTGTAAATTTGATGCTCTCGCTCTGGCTTGCAGTTCGTGAGACGCCAGCCAAACATTTGGCGTCTTAATTAATAATTTGTCGCCGTTTACGCTCAGTGCGCACAAAAAATGTGTAGTCCAAAAAATGTGCTGTATTATAATTTCGGTTTTTCCGACTATAACTATTTTGTGTGCTATTTATTTTACTGCGTCACAAAGGAGTTGTTGTCGCTTGTCGTTGATAGATACTTGTGCGTTCTGGTTTCTGTTGTTATGCTTGTGCTCTGGCTGTGATTGCTCTAGCTCTAGTTGTTTTTGTTGTTGTTCTCGTTGTTATTGTGGCTCCAGTTGCTGTTGCTGCCTTGTGCTCGCGTTCTTTGTTTCCCCCACTTGCTTCTTTGTTTTCGTCGTTATTCCGCTGCTGGCTGCCTGCTGATCGCTCGCTCTCGTTGTTGTTGTTGTTGTTGCTGGACTTGTTATTGTTTTTATGAGCGAGACAAGCTGGTTTTCCGTTTGACTTGTTACAACGACTTTCCACTCGATTTAATTTGCCCAACAATTAATTGATCACTTTTCGCCAGCTTGGCACGCACTACAAACAATCACACTACACTGCACTACACACTACACTACACTACTAACTCTACATAGTGTTCTCGTCTCGCCCGTTGCTTTTGGCCCACTGTTCTCGATTAACGGATTAGACCACGCACTATTATCAATACCGCGATTACTGCGCACCCTGCGATTAGATTTCGTTTTGTTTCTTTTTTGCTTCGTTTCGTTCCACTTCTCAAACTAGGTAGTCTTGTGTTTTTGTTTTTTTTTTGGTACGTTTGAAGCTGGAACGCAGCGCGTTGCGTTCTGCGCAGGAAACAAGTTATTACTACGACGCGCGCAACGCATTCACTGCCGTCGCTGCTGCTGCTGCGGCGACTGCGGCGACTGCTGCTGTTGCTACTGCTCTCCCTCTGCCGCTGCCTTCGCTGCATTCGACTTTGCGGTTGATAAGGCGAAGACGACACGGCAGCAGTTCGCCGCCTCAGCTATGATTGCTGCTTGTCAACTTTTTCGCTGTCGCTGTCGTCAGCGTTGTTGTTTACGTATCGGAATCTCTGCACACACACACACACACATGTACACACATGTACATATGCATATTCATGTCGACACAAAGTGCAAATTTAATCGCTGCAATAACAAAGAGATCCATCCATCCACACTCAAGTCGAGCATCGCCATCTAAAAGATTGCTCTGCTTAGAACAGCTGCCGAGCAGCGAATTCAGCTGTCGTTGTCTTTTCATCATTATTAACACATCAGTGTTAGAGCGAGCCAACAGAGAGCTGCTCTATTTTATTCTCATCATCATCATCATCATCGGCCGAAGTCGAAGTCGAAGTGGAATACGATGTGCACTGCGAGAAAGTTCATTGTGCGTGGGAGAGATGTAAGAGGAGCACTCTGCATATCTATAATCTATATTTGTACGTCTCTAAGTGTGCGTGTGTTTTTGTTGTTTTACTGATACTTTTGTTTACGATGCAATTTAACCCACTGACGCCGCTCTTTGTTGCTTTGCACGCTTTGATACTCAGCAAAAGTGTTATACAGACTTCGACTGCTTGTCAATCAAATTGACTTTGTAATTTTCGCCTTTTGTGCAGTTTTTTTTTCTTACTTAGCTAAAGTATTCAGAAAATACATATAGTTTTTTGCATATGTAGATTTCCAGGATGTTAAACACGACTTTTGTGCGTCTTTAATTATTAAAAATTGTATTAAAAATAAGAAAGAGTAATGACATCTTAGACTTCGTCTCAAAAATTGCGATTCAGCACATTGTAACAAATTATTTGAAAGACAATATTTGTATATTTCCATTTATTAAAGCAATTTGGATATATTTCTTTTTTTTATTTTATAATTTTCATTAGAAATACCTGACATTGCGAACGTGACAAGATTTCCACATAGTTTAAACTACGATTTTAGACATTAATTTTGCCCCTTTTTTTGCTATAAGTGTTTGTCAGAAGTTAACTAAAGAGTAAAATACCACATAACTGAGCAATATAAAACAAAACGGATCAACCCAACTATTTCATTTTATTCAGCAGGTGCTTATCGCATTCAAAATTGTGTTTGCACACTCACAGTGATTTCATTTTCGAAGCTTACATGTTATTCAAATACGTACATATGTATGTACATATATGTTTATCTGTTGTACATACATGCTGATTTTATTTCCCTTTTATTTACCCATAGTAAATTCTTTGATATACTAATTCATTAATTCATTCATTAAGGAAAAGTGTTTTATACCTCTGTCGTGTATATATAGATCTATTTTTATAGTAGATTATTATAGGAATCATTGCAATTGGAATCTTCTTGTTTTCCCTTTGTTAATCCTTTTTATGGCGGCTTTATATATCAGTTGGACTTCTCCTATTGCTTATCAATTTTCTTAAAGTAAACTTCTTCTAATAATTATATAGTTAAAAAGATCTATTATACAGCCACTATTAATGGAAATATTACTCTTCCAGCCAATTATTTGCAATTAATAAATAGTTTTATTATATGACTATAATGTGTTTGAATCTTATTTCCTTTAGAAACCTCACCCGTTTGATTTGCTGTGGAACAAAAGTGATAAGCCGTCTGCTCAGAATCGGTTTTTTAATACTTTTCGTTTGATTTACAATTAGCTTTGTGCTTGACTTTTAAAGGCTTAATCATGTACGCAAGGTTTGGAATACAAATAATTGGCTCAGCTACAATTTTAGAACTGGCATTACTCAGCTAATTAGCGCTCTTAGATGATTTAAAAAATAAAGATTTGAAAAATAAAGAAGAAACTGCGTCGAAAGTAAGTAAGTGCAACTTACAACAAAAGCTTCACAGTTTTCAGTTGTAATTAGCAGAAATTTTCTCTTTGTGTAGCAGGTATCCCGAGTTGTGTTTTGTGTTTTGCGTTGCCTTGTTCGACGAAACTCTTTGTCTTCCAGTTTCCTCGTCAAGTACTCTTGTGGCTAAATATATGTATATATATAGATGAACAATGTATTATCAGATTGTAAGCGACTCATATTCACGCTGTGGGGCCGCAAAATAGCTCTACACGCTGACTGATAAACTGGGAGAGTCGAGAGTTATTGAACCCTGGCCAAGTGTGTATTCTGTATTTATCAGTTTAGTCAAGAGTTTACAATAATCGCTCATTTCCACATGTTTCATGTTTCGCCATTCCCCCCGCACTCTCGATAAGTATTAAACCTCCTTCTTCGGCATCGGAGCTTGAAAGCGTGCTATTTATTTTGTCACTCGATGTGCGTGTTAAGATGAACACCCTGTGCTATTAAAGCAAACGGGTGTATCAGCGATTGAGCTGAATACTTCCTTGACGGTCTTTCCGATTATCTTGTAAGTCCCATTTAATCGCTTAGTCTAAGCGATCTAATCTTTGAGGAAATGCATAATTAGCACTAGATTAATGAGTATTAAAAACGCTTATACGCGTACTTGAAGCCTGCACAAGACTTGATTATTTTGCTATTTTGCTCATATGGCAACATCATCCAAACAATTGATAGCCTCTCTGAACTTTGCTCGTAGCTCTGAGGCGATTAACTTGACGACTAAGCTCATGAATAACAAGTAAGAAGGCTGCTGTGGAGTGTTCTCGACTGTCAAATACTAAACTAATATGAACATTATATTTTAAATTTAAATATATATATGTATAACACATTATTTTATACATCTAAAAATACAGAGACATAAATTCTTGTATTAACTGGATTATAAATGCTGATATATTTTAATTAGGAAGATCTTATTTCCAAATGCTACATATTTTTCTGTCATGCCCTTATGTTTTATGGCTGTCGGGTATAACTATGTGTGCATTCGATTTTATGAATATGTCAATGTTTTCATTCATATGCAGGCCATCAAACTAAATATTGCATCTCAAATAATTGCATGCGTGATTTAGTTAACCTGCAGCTAACGACTTGTCTGACAGCCCAAATGGCGTCCGATCGGTCTCGAGTGGAGTTGTCCAAGTAGAGTGCCTGAGAGAGCGTTGGGTCGAAGAGACCTCGCGCTGCTATCACAGCTGAGACCTACGTCAATTGGCGTTAGTCTCGAAGGCGCCTTATCGCTGCCATGAGTTGCCCTGTAGCATTTATTTCCTATATTGTCATTTACAAGTGCGAGTCTGAGTCTTATCGCTCGGTACTCTCAATAATACCCCCCTTGAAATGAATGTTATTCCCCAGATAGCCGGGCAAGCAATGCCAAAAATAGATTCCGAGTATTCTTTTAAATACATTAATTATTGACTTTTCCCAACTCGAGACAAATTCCAAATTCAAGTGAATATAGAAAGTAGAAGCGTTAATACCTATGATTCAAAATGCATATTGATAACCTTCTGTATCGTAAGTTGAAAATGCAATTCTAATTGAACTCCACTTGCGGGGGAATTACGTATTCGTGGGGCAATTGATAGCACGCAAAGTAATATGGTATTATTACCTATAGATGGAGGTATGCTTACATTGTAGTTGAATGTGTAACGTCTAGAAAGGTTTGTTCTTGTATAACAGTCTTTAGATGGTAAATTATATGTTCATGAAATTTAATTGCTGTGTTAGCAACAATGTCTGATTACAACCTGTTTCATAAAGGTTATGATAACTATTTATAGGCGTGCTGAAGAGTAAATACTCTCCTGAACATAATTCAAGAAGCTTCAAAACTTGATTCAGCATCTTTGCAATATGCAACAGTTGTGATCATCAGCTCATCAGGGCTGCTCGATTATTTCACAAAAAAGCGCAATCGGTTCAGCAATCTTATTGAATAAATCACACATCATGATGAAAAAACATCTTCGACATCAATAAATATTTATGTACATAATTGAGACATGTCTCGAATCGAGTTTAAATGATAACTAGAGTATCAAGTATTCGTTTTTTTGTTGTGTAGCGTGTGGCTTTCTTGTTGTTATTTATTTTTTAATTTCGTAAATTAATGGGATCATTAAAACAAATGCGCCATTTTGTACGTCAGTTTATGTCGTAAACAAAAAGGCCGCATGCAACCCGGTTAGCCTTACTGGCATACAAAGTTGTTATACTAGTACAGTTAGATGTTGAACTGGGAGTGAGGCTTTTTTAAACTGGCATTTAAAGCTCAAGTCATCGCTATAATCAATGTAGTTCAAGGTTGTCCCGAAACGACCTTGCTGCCATTATTAGCAAAGTTGACTAATGGAAGAAGAGTTGTAATGGAGTAGCCAAATATAACTTGGGGGAAAATAAGATAGCTTGCGTAAAAGCAGAAATTATTAGAATTAAGAATTATTCAAGAAATTGCAGTTCTTTTAAAATGCCTTTAAAATGAAATCGTTGGTTCTTTTTACTGAACAATAAGTAATCCATATTCATTAGAAATGCTTAGAAATTATCAGAGCAAAGAAATATTCCACAAGTTGCAGTTCTCTCAAAATACACAAGATACGATATATATTATATATTCCTACTGAGCAAAAACTTATCCATATGCATTAGGCATGCTAAGAAAATATCAGAGTTATGAAATATTCCACGATTAGTAGGGCTTTCAAAAAACCCATTAATTCCGTTTTAACTAGTGAGCAATCAATAAGAATTAGATATTATCAGAGCTAAGAAATGTTCCACAATCTGCAGCTCTTTAAAAAAATATTTAGTTGGTTTCTCCTACTGACCAACAAGAAATCCCTATGATATGCTAAGAAGTTGTTAGAGTTGAAAAATATTATTTCAAAATACCCATGAAATTACCTGACTCCCCCTACTGATCACTAAGTAATCATATACTATGAAAGCTAAGATAATTCTTTCAAAATACCCATGGTATTAATTGAGCATTAGATTTGCTTGGAAATATGGTCGTATTTCCTACAAGCCAACTGCAATGCAAATCGCAACGTGTTTTTTCCATGGCAAAATGCAAATGTAAATGCAAAGGCAAATGCGTGTTATTGCCACAACACATTTGCATGCATTTTGCATTTTGCATTTTGCATTTGTCATTTTCATTTGCATTTGTCATATTTATGTTAAGTATGCAGCAAAGTGCCAAAAGATTCCGATTCTTGTAAAACTATATTGCATAAACTGCAGCCTTGCGCAACAACAACAATCAGCAGCGTCAAGAAGTTGTTGGCTGTATAAATTCTTGTTGTTTGTTTGTTTGTTGTCGTTGGGTGTTTCGCAAAGACAACAACAAATGTGAGTCATTTACTTGTTTTTTTGGGCATAATCATTTGTAAGTATGTGTGTGGAAATCATTGATATGTTTTGTTTGGCTGCGGCTATCGACAGCATAAACTGAAACGAAAGACTTCAATGCAAGCAACAAACTTGTTTTTATCAGCAACAACGACTAAAAAGCTGCTGCTGCTGCAGCAACAACAGCAACCATGACAAACGGCATTCGAGCGGAGAGCTTTGAGCACTTGCAGCTTTCACGCTGCACTCCACCCCAGTGGGCAAAGAGCGCAGCGCTGAGCAAATGCTGAGCATGCTTAGCAATGAGTATTGAGCAGCGAGCACTGAGCACTGAGCACTGTTTACTGGAAGCTTACTCTCGCTTTTGACGCTGGCGTTGTCGCTGCTGCTGACGTTTATCGCCGCTCAACGTTTACCTGTATATCGGGTTTTTTTTTTCGTTCGTTTGTTCGTTTGTCGCAATTCAAGCTGAGCTTGAGCTTGAGCTTTTACGATAGCGACTGCGACGTTGACTGTGTTTTGATGTTGCGCCAGCTGAACTAAACATCTTTTCAGTGTGCGCGCATTTCGAGTCTTCAGTTTCTCAGCGGCTTTGCTAGCGTTCAAGTCGTTGCCTTTCTGCCGTTTTAGCCGTTTTGCCGTTTTGCCGTTTTAGCCGTTGCCGTTGCCGGGTGCGTTACTTACAAAAGCCAAAGAATTTTGATTACATACAACAGCACAGTGTAAAGCCGACTGTATTCGTATGTGTGTGTGTGTGTGAGTGTGAGTGTAAACGTGTGCTTGTATATGTGTTAATTTAACTATTTTGAAATGCCTGCGGTAGCCTGGCAAGCAAATATTGTTGTTGCTGTCGCTGTCGCTCTCGTGGTTGTCTGTTGTCTGCTCGCCTCTCTCTTTCCTGCTGCTTAAGCAACAGGCGACGACGACGACGACGACGACGACGTCGGGCAACAAGTGTCTGTTGTGCAGTGTGCCCGTACTGTGCGATGTACTCGCATTCCAAGACAATTTTGCTGCTGCAGTAAAAGTTGCGAACTAAATTGCCAAGAAAGCCACATCGCTAGAAACACACACACACACACATGTCTGAACGTATGTAAATGCAAATACATACAGATGAATGTATGTGTGTAAATGTATTTGTGAGTGTGTGTGTGGCGCAAGACCTTGCCAGTCAGCCAAATGTAACCAAATTGAACATGCTTATTGACTTTAACTGCGCTCCAAAGCGGAAAATCATTAAGATACATGTGTAACCAAAACACACACACACACACAAAACGATGTATGTACATACGTGCATAGAGCGCATTTTGATGTATGTATGTACGTGCAGAGGTTTATTTTATATGATTACTTATGTGGAAAAAGTGAAATTTTGCTGTTGACGCCACGAAGAAGCAGCCACTCAAAACGAACTAAAAGCTAAACATCAAAATCAAAGTGAAGCGCGCATAACATTCGCCTGCCTTGCCTGCCTGTAAATGAAATGAAATAAATAAATAAATAAATACATGAACTGCCAAATCGCTGACCACATAACAAACCAACACACACACACACACACACACAGAGACACTCACCTGCATGCACACGCACACGAACACACACACACAAAGCTCTTTGAAATATCCGTTTAATCAGGCAGCAAAGGCGACTGCCAAAGAGAGGCCATAGAGAGAGCGCGTGCATGCGTGCGTGCGTGCGAGCGAGCGAGCGAGCGAGCGAACGAGAGCGAAAGAGGGAGAGTGTAAAAAGCCCTTCAAAAGAGAGCGTGCAGCGGAGTTTGGTGAATGTATCATTTAAAATGAATCATTTTGTGTCGTTGCGTGTGGTGCGACAATTGTCGCGCTTTGTCTGCAATTTCCCCACACACACAAATACTCACCTCCCGCCCGCTTTCATCATCCTGCTGCTGCGGCTGTTGAAATAATAACACCAGCAGCAGCAAGAAGAAGACGACATAACTGACCTACTGCCGTTGAGATGGAACTGGAATTGTCGTGTGTTGAGACGAGTCATTGACGCCATTGTCAAACAAAAGACGCAAATTTAAAATCACTTTATTGTACGTATTATCAAATGCAACAAAAACAATAGTGGAGCAGCCGCAAGTGGCGACCGCAACATTTGGCAGGCGAGCGAGCCAAAAACAAAAACTGTCAACAGCTCGATCGTTGTTGTTGTTGTTGGCTCGTCGCTCACTTTTTGGCCCGGCCAGTGTCAGCTGCAAATTGGGTCAGGGTAATTGTTTACACTAAGTAGCTGCCGCTGGAGCCGCTACTAGCTACTGTTGTTGCTGTGTTTGTGCAACACTTAAACGCAGTGAAATTATGCGACTGCAAGTCAGAGCAAAATGTTGCTGTGGCAATGACGGATCTCGATTCTCTCACAGTCGCTTGCCCCAGAAGTAGCCCCCAACAGCAGAAGCAGCAGACTTGGCAAACTCAGCACTTTATTTGCTAATAGAAAGTAAGTTTCTATTGAAGCTGCATTCTGCTTAAGCGCACAGCAATTTCACGCTAAGGCCCCCAGCAGTTGTTAATTAAACAACTACGAGCCGTAAATACACAGCGAAAGAAGAAGATTAAAAGCGCAAATTATGCTTTAGCCTGCCAACAACTGTTGACAAGAATTTCACTGAAAATTAGTAACAAAACAAAAACAATTTGCAACAGCTGTGCGAACACAAAATACGCTGAAGTCACAAGTGTTTTTTTTGTACAACTTATTGCATAGTTTGAGGCGCACGCTTCGATAAGGAACAGTCCGGGGGAAGGGAACAGTTTCCTGGGAACAGTTGTGTTAAAATATCCCAAAAAATAGTTGCGGGGGAACAGTCGGGAAAGGGAACAAGTTCTGATTAACGATCGAGAGTTCTCCTCTCAATTAAAAACAGCGACAAATAAAATTACACAATATAAAATGTAAAGTAGCTTAATTCGTTCGTTGCGTAAAAAAGTGGTTAAGCAACATTAAAAATTGACTGCACTATGGGTAGAATTTCCATCATTTTAGGGTAATTTTTCCAAAGTATAATCATTTGTTTTTTGTTTTGTTGTAACTCATTACAAATTTAAGAACATGTAAAGTTACAAAATCCTGCTTGCTCTTAAAGTTATTCATTAATTACTGTAAAGAAGCAATCTCGGAGAACAGACCCAGAAAATATTCCGGAGAAAGATTGCTAGAAAACAGTTGCTAGGAACAATCGCAGGTAATAATTCCACGGTTCAGACCCGGGTAAACTGTGCAATCCGGGGAACAGCTTGACAAGTTGCAATCTTTATCGATATTGATTAAATCGCATTCAGATAAATACTGCTTAGCTGCCTAGTCGGCGAAACAGGTCGTACCAGTTGTTGTGCTGTTTTGTAATCGACATCAAGAATTTCCTCAGATCATTTGTATAAACATCGGCGCAGTTCCATTGAAATCGATGTCGATGTCGATGTCGACGTCCATGTCGATGTCGATGTGGTTACGCCTCGTTGGATCCGGCTGATCAGGCAATACGAGTATGAGCTTGTTGCAATCGCTTCCAACTCTTCGAGTTTCTAATCGAAATCAAAATCAAATCGCCTGTTAGATATACCTAAGTATATATATATATATCGGAGCAGCTCCAAGTAAATTTGGCATTCAGCGGCCAAAGCAATTTGCTGCTTGATTTATGGCTCAATGATGGGCCCAATGATTATGGCCAGAATGTCGCCAAAACAACAACAAAATTTAAAGCGAAACGAAATTGAAAGAAACAACAAAAAAAAAAGAGAAGCGGCAACAAATAATAAATAATTATTAGTTAATTACTATTCAATACGCGTTTATGTGGACGTGGCTCAAGTTTGGCCTTTTGGCGTCACTAACTGTATGTGCATGTCGCGCATTTGTATCTGTAACTGGCCATTTGTATCTGTATCTGTATCTGAGTATCTGTCGTTGTCGCTGCGACCTTCAGAGCGCACTAAACTCTGCGAAACTCACAGCGAACTCATCTCAATACGTGTGTGTGTGTGTGTGTACTCATAAGTCGATGGCTCAAAGTACAATGAGCGGGCTCAACATGAGTCTGATGGACGAGCAAATACCTTGTTAAAAACACATTAACTTAAAATTCGCTTCTGCATGCCATAAATTTACTTAAAACAATTACTAGACTATTAAACGTTTCCTCGAGTACTCTTGTTTTTCTAAATTACTTTTTCGTTCTCTTCAGCTTTTGAAGTTATCAAAATCAGACCCAGACAGACTCAATAAAAAGTTATCTTTAACTGCAAATGAATGAGATACTCCGAAATAATTTTACTACGCTTAGTTTTCAGAACATTCAAGCTTCGAGCTGTTTGGCGTCGGAACTCGTTTAAGTCACGGCTATAGGGTATGCTTAAAAATGAAGATAAATGAGCAATGGCAGGCGGCAAAAAAAAACATCAAGTTATTGCTGGTTTCCGTGACATGGTCAAGTGCTGTTTAACCGCAAATAAACACAAACCATCCGACACGAAGATATGCGTTATTCCGAAGCGCACCGCAGACGTGCCCATAAACCAAATTGCAATCCACTTTACCATAAACAAAAACAGAGTTGCAAGTGCAGCTTGTGCAGATGCAGAGACAGATAGAGTTGCAGATACAGATACAGATACATATGTGTATATGTCTTGAATGCGTGTATCGAGTTTGACGTGATATTAGATAACAGATTGTGACAGGCCTTATATGCTCGTAACAACTTCCCCAATTGCCCAACAGCAGCATTTCGCTAAATTGATAAGCTAGACAAAGTGAGGAACTGATCGACTGACGCATTGACAATTAAATCTTGGCGCTTTTGTATTTTCGTTGATTTTCGTAGATTTTTTCTATTGTTTCGTGCGGTGCCTGCAAATGGTTGACGAATGAGTTAAAATAAAAATTTACTGAATGCTTTTAATGTGTTTTATTGCGCCTTTTTGCCTGCAATTGTCAATAATAAAGCAGTTAACAAGCAAGCAAGCAGACAGGCAACACGCTCTATCGGAATTATGGCCCTGGCCTCGGTCAAGGGTGTTTTTGCCAAAACGAAATAAAATATTAATTTTTTTCTGTTTCTGCTTGATATTAAAAATGCGTATACAACATTATGAGCATTGCCTCGTGTGTCTCTCAGCCTGGCCATTAACGAGACATTTTGGCATACATTTTAATTGCCTGACTCTGGGACTTTGAGACGCAATCGAAACTCATAGCTCTCTGTAGTCTCGCTCTCCCTCTCCCTCTCTATCTCTACAGATATATCCGAGCTGTTGTAGTTGGAAGTCAAAGTCGAAGTCAAAGTCGGAGGTTAAGCGAGTCTATCTAGTAACTCAATCTGCGCCCTTTGTTGGCTTATTGTCAACATTAATGGCAACAACAATCACAACCACAACTGCAATAAGTAATAGCCTTTAAGCTGAGTAATTACTTAAGAGCCTAAAACAGCGAATGCGAAAACGAAAACAAAGCAAAAGCGAAAAATTCTAGAAAAACAAAAATTTCAAATTTCCACAGCGAGTGTGACTCGAGTGGCGAAGTGCTGAGTGGGCAAGGTTCTTGCAAACAGCAATAACAATAAGCGAAAAATGAAAAATATAATAATAATAACAAATAAGTAGCATAACAAAAGATTGTATATCACTTTGTCTAAATGTCACACACACAAAAGCCAGTTGGGAGAGTCTCTCGAAAGCGTCGTCGTCTCTGATAAATCAGCTCAAGAAATCACCGGCAACAACAATGCATGAAATAAAATTAAAAAATAAAGACTAAAAATAACGACAGAGACAAGGTTAACACGCCCAGAAACGTGTCTAGGGTTTTTGGGGGTCTGGCGCTTCATACTCTCTTAACAAGTTTCAACTTGTCGCTGCGATTGCGATTGCTTCACTTTTGTTTTATTTTTCATGTCTTTGCATAGACCTCTATAATTATAATCGTCATCGTAATAAAAAACGAACATAATGTTTCACTATCAACGTCGTCAAGAGTTCTGCAACTCCAGTCGAGAGAGTTTTATGCATATTATCTGCGATGGAACATTCCACGCACACACACACACGGACCACATATAAACATGCCTAGTTTATAGTGGTCCCTGAAAACGAGTTTTCATTCTTTATTGATGTTCTTGATATATTTTGCACAATTCTAGTTGAGAACCCGAAGGCGATCTACACGTAAACAACATGAACGGACCCAAACACAAACTGTGCACAAAGCTGTCCAGCACATATCTGCGAAAATGGTGTAAGTAGACCTCAAGAATCGACAATCAATTTATTTAAGTGAAGGGCAACTTAGTAATAAGCGGGAGTTGTTGCCGCAGCCAACTTAATAAGGGTCGTTGCGTTTCCTTTGCCGCAGCCAACTTAATAAGCGCCTGGAAATCGTATTTCCTTGCCGCAGTCAACTTAACAAGGCGAAGCATTTCCTTCACAGCAAATTCATTGTACTCATTTATGGCAGATTATTTTGCAATTGCATTCCAATTGGTTTACTCGTCTGCGAGTCTAATTGTTTATATAAGAATGCAGAAGATTTCCGTATTGTATTGAATTGAAACTGATTTATTAATACTAATTTTCGATCTCCAACTATTAGCTGTGTGTATTTCCTATGATGACTGGTTAAACTGGTATTTCAGTTTCGAATTCTAATTGATTCCACGCTTGATATTACACACATAAGTATTGTGTATGTGGTATACGAAAAGCCAAGTCTGACATTGCGCCGCCTCTATCAAGGTCTTTACACAAACTCCAGACACCTCAGCATAGCTGAGGCGTAGCCGAGTTTGTTTATTTACCTGCCACTACACTCGATTGTTTGCACACATTCCTGGATGATTCACATCGCAATATAACGTAGTATTGTAGAATAGGTCTATTGCGTTCTGAAGTTACACAAATTGTACTCGCAAAGACGGGGAGAAGTTGATGATTAGAACTTGAAACTGGGTTATGATAAGCTGCCTGCCTCTCATTATTATTAACTTTCAGCATTCAGCTGGCAATTTAATTAAAGCGACTCTTTAATTTATGCAATTATTCAATCAAATGATTAATAGCTAATTGCAGCTTGTTTTCAATGGATTTGCTGTATTAATAGAATTAATTATTGAAGAGAGAACGAGAGAGTGAGGTTCGGTAGTAAAGGTTAAAAGATCACACTACTTGTATGGCGTATTATGCAAGAAAACAACTCAATGCAATCGATAGCTTTGCTCTAGACCAAATGGCCCTTGAGCTGAACCCAATTAGCTGCGATTCGATGGCCCATTAGCCGAGTTCATTCAAACAGAAAACGTGATGGGGGTGCATTATAAGCTCTGAGTTTTTCCGACCCGATGACGAATCACTAGCGAGTCATAGTCTCGCATACATAATGCATTTATCGATTTGCTCTAGCAAACGATAGATAAGCTAGTTTATCGTATTCAATTCAGGTAGTCTAAATAATATCTATTGATCTAATACAGAATATACTACCCTTTGTCTTTAACATAAATAGATTGAATATATCAGAAGTTTCAATTAAAAGAAGAATTATCTTCCACACTTGATAATAGTATTTATTGCATTTAAAGATTGATCAACAAATAATTCAATTCCCAACTGCAACTGTAGAATAAATTATATTTCTGGCTGGGTTTTCTTTATATTTAAATATCCCTATCATAAAGCTTGCGGTGATAATGCTTATTGACGGCCTTTTTATTGAATAAGTTAAATGTCGTAATGAATATGCTAATCATATTCTAAGTAGTCAAGCCACATAGTAATCTTGCTGTAATATCAGTCAACTTATAGTAGTTCTGTTCCCGTCAATAGACTTAGCTTCTTAAATGGAATTTGTTCACAGCTGATCTAACTGATCGATAGACATGCCTATCGATCGTCTCAAATGGAATTCATTCACAAATTGTCTCCTCAATTCACAGGGATAACAATCGCAATTGGTGCCATCTTGATAATCGGCGGCGTTCTTGTGGCCTGTCAATTCACGGCGCTGATCGATACGGTCATTGATCGCACGATCGCATTGCGCGAGGGCACAAAGACATTCGGATGGTGGTCCAAGCCGCCAGTGGAGCCACGGATCCGTCTGTATGTCTACAATGTGACAAATGCCGACGACTTTCTGAGCAACGGCTCCAAGGCCATTGTCGACGAGGTGGGACCCTATGTCTACAGGTGAGTGCAGAGCTGTTGCGACCCCGTCCAGAGACGCTGTATTTAAACCCTCTATTTCACCTGCAGTGAGACATGGGAAAAGGTGAACATTGTGCAGAATGACAATGGCACGCTCAGCTACAATCTGCGCAAGATTTACAAGTTCCGCGAAGATCTGTCCGTTGGCCCCGAAGACGACGTGGTGATTGTGCCCAACATTCCCATGCTGAGCGCCACATCGCAGAGCAAACACGCAGCCAGGTGAGTTAACCACTCCGTCTCTTTGAAGTTTAAATTTAATTTTGAAACCTTCGCATTCCTTTAGATTCCTGCGCTTGGCCATGGCCAGCATTATGGACATCCTGAAGATCAAGCCGTTCGTGCAGGTCTCGGTGGGGCAACTGCTGTGGGGCTATGAGGATCCGCTGCTGAAGCTGGCCAAGGACGTGGTGCCCAAGGAGCAGAAGCTGCCCTACGAGGAGTTCGGTCTGTTGTACGGCAAGAACGGCACCTCCTCGGATCGCGTGACCGTCTTCACGGGCGTCGACGACATCAAGCAATACGGCATCATCGATCGCTTCAATGGCAAAACTCACCTGCCCCACTGGACGTCGGATGAGTGCAATCGCCTCGATGGCACCGACGGCTCCATTTTCCCACCTCACATCCAGAAGAGTCGCATCCTCGAGGTCTACGACAAGGATCTGTGTCGCCTGCTGCCGCTGGTCTTCGAGAAGGAAGTGATGACCACGAACGAGGTGCCCGCCTATCGTTTCACCCCACCCGAGTGGGTCTTTGCCGATGTCGACAGTCGTCCCGAGAACATGTGCTACTGCCCGGCTGGCAAGCCTTCCTGCTCACCCAACGGCCTCTTCAACGTGTCCCTCTGTCAATACGGTAGGTGATAATACGATGTGTAAATGGTGAAAATGTAATCTGAGACATTTCAGTCTCCATTATATATCATCTATCGTTGATCAGTCGAGTTGGCATCGATCAGATTACAGCTGCAAATTATTCATGTCAGATAGTTTGTGTCAGATGCAGAGCTATCACATTACAGTTGCAAATTATTTATGTAGCTTTCTCACTTGACTTCTCTTTGTTTTCTCCTAGATTCGCCTATTATGCTGAGTTTCCCTCACTTCTATCTGGCCGACGATAGCTTAAGGACCCAAGTCGAGGGCATCTCCCCCCCGATCAAGGAGGATCATCAGTTCTTCTTCGACGTGCAGCCCGTAAGCCTTGCAGCTAAATCGATGCTCCATCGATGCGTTTTAACACTCTCTCTGCTCTCTCTAGAAAATGGGCACCACGCTGCGTGTGAAGGCGCGCATTCAGATCAATCTGGCGGTCAGTCAGGTGTTCGACATCAAGCAGGTGGCCAACTTCCCGGACATCATATTCCCCATCTTGTGGTTCGAGGAGGGCATCGAGGGTCTGCCCGAGCAGGTCACGGGTCTGATGCGATTCGCCGAAACGATTCCGCCCAAGATACGCGTGGGCCTCATTGTCGCCCTGAGCGCGCTGGGCGTGGCTTTGGTGGTGCTGTCCACGTTCTGTCTGATCCGCAACTCGCACAGACAGAGCACGCTGCATTTGGAGGGATCGAACTATCTGGCCACTGCCCAGGTGGACATGAATAAGAAGCAGAACAAGGATAATGGCCCGGGCACTCAACGATATTGATGATGCGGGGACATTTGATAGTTATTAGCTAGTTGCGATTTCGATTTCGATTGCGATTGCGAGTGTGTTGTAGTCTCTAGAACAAAATGGAGCTGGGAAGACTTACATGTATGTGTATGTACTTATTGTATATTTTTAGATATGTTTGGTAGCAACTCGTCATTAAGTGCTTAACTTTAATCAATTTAAATACTGAACTTTCAACTTTGCATTAGCTGCAAGTCTGTTCAAAAAAACGGTCGTGATCGCTATAAGTCTCAAGGCAACAAAACACCTAGAAAACAACAATTCACAAACCACATTCAACAAATTGTGCGATATTCCAAATAAGTCACAAAAGTTCTACCTGAAGTTCTGTGCTCGATTATAGACCTCTTTTATGGACTGGCGAACTTCCCGAATTAGAAATCTATCGATCAATATAATTATAATTTGAACAATATATAATATAATATCAATAATATACTATAATAGTTATATGTATGTAAAACTAATGTGTATCGTATATCTATATCTGTACAATGTATATGACTCTAATGTGTACAATAAATTACGCTATTATTTTAATTAGGCACATAAAAATCCCCAAACACGCATTTCTTACTCAATCAATTCAGCAATTCAACAATTCGTCGCGCCAGTCTCCATCTATGGGATGTCTTAATGTGATAATCGCACGATAGAAATACCTACACTATATGCATCTAAGCGATAAACTCCCTTTATCGCAAATTCTTTTGGAAATACAATAAATCAAATTCCACAACAAATAAAAGTCAACAAATACTGACAAACCATAAATAAATAATTAATTAAGATATATTTGATGCACCCTTGAACGAGGTTCAATAACTCAGACGAATATTTTTCATACAAAATTAGATATTATATATGAAAGCTATTTTCTAGCTGTGTGATCTAACAATTTAATAATTATACATTCAACAATCGGTAGCTAGAAAAAAAGATTTATTGGTCAATTATCTAAATCGGGAATAAATTAATGGTTTAAAAAATGAAATTGAAAAAGAAAACATATTAACTAAACAAAATAACTTTTTTAGAGTAGATTCGAATATTCATGACTATCATTTCTAATAGACTAATTTAATTATTGATTGACCACTAAAAATATATGCAAAATATAAATAAATGCTCTGGAGGATCGTATGCAGATGCAGTTAATTTCTAAATTAAATAAATAATCCAGAACATAAATACATTTTTCTTGATTCGAATGAGAAAGAATCTTCATCGAGAGCTACACTGGCGCCATCTTGTGTTCGTCGGCTAACATGAGTTATTAGCTTACATGTATTTTGTACACGTTTTACACATTTTCACTAATACTTTGTATAAGCACTAATTAAAGCTGTGCCAAGTCTACTGATAGGGTATAATAAAGTAATGTTGTGACTGGATTTATCAAATCATTCGCATTTATTATTAGATCATTAAGCTCGTATTATACCCTGTAATCGATCATTAACCTTGAACACTTGTGGATATGAATTGGGTATGTAATAACTACATATCAGTTAATAGCATGTAATTTACTAGTAGAGCAAAGAATTTAAAATTCTATTAACATTATTTTTTAGTTTGCAGTTCTTTTAATTACTTTTAAAACTATTTTAATACAACTATTATCGATCTAGAGGGCATCTAATAGTTTGCCAACAGCACGCAACTAAACACATTAGATTAATTTTATTTATTTTTAATTCAAGTTTAATGCCAGGTTAATATGAAAGGTGCACAAACTGCGACTCAGACGACTTTACGATGCTGTGATAGAGTAGAGAGTATTTTTGGGCCAGACCGGATCTCTGCACTCAGCGATGAATGTGAATCGAATGGCCACTGATGCCATTATAATTGCAGTTCACTGTGATCTGTGATTGACCAGACAGACTAGTCGTACCCTACTTGCCCCGCAGATAGCACACGACTGTTTGTCTGTCTGTCTATGGCAGATAAGACCTCCGTTTCCAATCAGCAATTGCACAATCTCCCGTCACCGTCTTCGTCTTCGTCTCCGACTGCGACTGTCATAGACAGTCGTCTACTTTGTCGGTTTTCACTTATTCCCAAGCGATGATCCGATAATCCCAGATTGCCCAGTTACAAATTAACAAATAACTAAATGCAATTTCGGATCCTCATTAAATGTTTCATTTTCGAATTTAAGATTTCTAATTTGGGATTTCGAGTCTCAATGCCAATGGGCTGATACATCGCCAGGTGTCTGCTGATCCATTGGGGGTATCTACGCGCAGTCATCAAATTAATCTTGCGACATAAATTATAATTACGATTTGCGTAAATTCTATGGGCCTGGGTCAGAGTTTGCCACTTTATCGCTATCGCTAACATTGCGCAGCCAACGGAGCGTGATTGCCCTCTGTCTGCTGATAGCCTTTCTGTTATTTTGATACCCTATAAATGTGCCCATTAAGAGCATATGCATACGCAAATTATGCTGCAGCAACTGATAATAAAATTTTACGAGTTCACTCTGAACTTTGGCCAGTTAAGTTGGACAAGTATGATGGACATAAATTAGAGAATCACTAAGATGCCATATATGTATATATAGGCTACAAAAAAAAAACTAAAATAACCCAAAAAATTTCCTGATCAATGATATACTGGGATCGCACTTCTCTAAATTAATAGGAATGCATACAATTATTTATAGTCATGAAGCAGTAATATGGAAGTATATTGAATAAGCTATGTATCCTCCAAATTTAATGAAGAACGCTGCAGATTCATTATAATGCCTTGGAGTATCAATAAATAAAACATAATTTAAAATATTGGTATATAAGCTAGGTATTCTATAACTTTCACAAATATCGCACAATAAAGAACCGAGTTCCTTGAGATGGCTGCAAGAAACTACTTAACTCCAGGGTATTTCGTAGGCCCAGTAGTCGCTTCTTTGATCACTTTTACTTGGCTTAGCTTATGCTATATATACACAAACATTCGCGCGTTTCGTTTTCAAACAGAACCCCGAGGAGGAAGGGACCTCGAGATAAGTCAATGTAAAACACAAATTTTTGAAAAACATGAAAAAAACCAAAAGCTCGACGATTAGTTGAATGAAATCAAACGGATCGCGTGATCTCAGCAACGCGGACGCATCAGTTTTGAATCTCGCATCTCTCCCTGGAACCGATCTGGCCGAATAGGAATCATGGCAAAGTGTTGCTTTTGGTTGAAGATCATCTCGCTGTCGCTGTTCTGTGCTCTGAATATTTATTTGTTTGTACTCTCCTGCGGCTGCAACTATCAGTATGAACTGGCCCAGGAGCACATCAAGTTCAAGGAGTCGATGCCCACCATGGGCAGCTGGATCAATTCCCCCTTCGGCAAGCTCAAGAGCTACCTCTTCAATGTGACCAACGCCGAGGAGTTTCTCAGTGGACGCGACCAGAAAGTGCGCTTCGAGCAGATCGGTCCCATCACCTACTACATCACCGGCTACAACGATATTCTCAATCGCACCAAGGACAGTGTGACGTATCGCAAGCATCGCTATCGCAATGTCACCTTCCTGCCCGACGAGAGCGTCTCCCCCGACATCCTCAACAAGACCATCGTCCAGTTCAACAGCGTCTTAATTGGCGCCGGCGCGAAAGCTGCCCGTTCCTTTGTCCCAATGGCCTCCTTTGGCTTCGGGGCTGCCACCGCTTCAGAGCGTCTCTTCGTCTCCGACAGCGTCTACTACTTCCTCTGGGAGTTTACGCGACCCGGGCTCGAGGCGTTGAGCCAGTTTCTGCCCTTGTCCAGCAACTGTGGTCCGCTGCATAATGTGAGTTAAATTCCTAACGATTCGACTAATTTATATACGGTAGAAGCGTCGAAAACCTTAATGAGAATTAGTTATTTAAATAGGCTGGCATCTTCTACCTTAATACAAGGTAAACATTAGCTATAAGGGTCTGAAAACTTGTTGAGAGACTTTCTTGTTTCAAATATTGGTTCCTTTTGTCTGGTTGTCTGTTTGGAAGAGATCTCGAGATCCCAGTACTAACAAACTCAATATATTATATATACAATACTTCTTTCTGCTACAAGCAGATACGATTCTCAAAATTTCACTGCAATCGGGCTTTTGTATTTGTTTTCCAATAAAGAATACATTTTAGTTTATTCACCTTTTAGAGATCCCGAAAACAATATTTCTTAGTGCTAGTCAGATTCTCAAAATTTTACTGCAATCGGATTTATATAGTCCCAAAAAGTACACTTTACTGCAACTCTTAATTGTGTTCAGATCAAGTAGTAAATATTTATACATTGTATTCACAGGCACTTATGGAGAAGGAGGAGGTTTTCACCGTCAACATTGGCCCCGAGCACGGCGTGGAGAACTTCTTCCGCATCCAGACGCTCAACGAGCAGCATCTGATTGAGGAGCAGCGTCATCGGGCATTCGTGGACGAGAGTTGTCCCATCAATGTGCACGGCACCCTGGACAATTCCCTCTTTCCGCCCTTCATCAAGAAGAACACCTCGCTGAATATTATGGCCAGCGAATCGTGTCGCATTCTCCCGCTGCACTTTCAGCGCGAGGAGGAGCAACAGGGCCTCAATGGCTATCGCTATGTGCTGCTGCGACCCAATGAGACGGCTCCAGATTGCCTGTCAATCACGAATGGCGTGAGATTGCCCAAGGGCATGTTCGATGTGTCCAAGTGTGTGATCAGTGAGTGCGCGACGTCAAAGTTCCAACTAGAAAGCAGCTGCAATAAGTTTGATTTGTTTTCGCTGCAGATAATGCTCCGGCTGCGTTCTCGGCGCCGCACTTCTACGGCAGCAGCTACGACTGGACGGAGGACTTCGAGGGCCTCAATCCCAATGCCGAGGAGCACGAAGCCTACATTCTGCTGGAGCCCACGACGGGCATTCCCATCAACGAGAAGTATCGCTTCCAGTCCAACACAGTCATGCCCGACATGCGTGGCTTTAATCAGAATCAGCTGAACAGACTTAGCCACATGATTGTGCCCACGTTCTGGTACGAGTTTGTAAGTAATCGATCGCATCGCTTGTCCCAATCGCACTATTCCAAACTGCAACTTTGCATTTTAGGAGATGGGCCAGCTGCCGGGCTTTGTGCTCTTCCTGATGCGCACCAACGTCAAGGCGATGCCCATCATCCAGCCCATCCTGATGGCTCTGATGCTGCTGGCCGCCGTCTGGAGTCTTTACGCCTTGATCAGGCTGCGTCGCCAGCTGTGTCACAAGATCTGCAGCACCACGGATGGACAGCTGGAGACGGTGTTGAATCAGCATCCGCAGGTGTATCCGACGCTGCAGCAGGTCAAGGAATGACTCGTGTGTATCTTGTAGATACTTTTGACTTTTTAGATGTAGCCGTAGATAACTAATTAGTGCTAATGTAATTTGTAGGTACAGTGATGACTCATCAGCTTTTGCGCCAATATATATACATATATATACGTAATCACTGTGCGGATTTGTCTCTCATTTCACCTTAAGTGTCAAGTCGGCCTTCCCCCTTCCCCCCTCCCCCCATCTGCCGTCCTCCTCGAGATCTTTTGCGACTTTGCTTGAGGTCGCGGCTTTTTGTTTGATTCCTAGGCTCAGCTTCGCCCCATAAATTGAGTGCACAATTATTATCTGTAAGCCCAAGCACAAATAATACTTTGTGCTCCACAATCACGCTGCAGCTTTGTGTGTTAGTTGGCAATGAAAACCTGCGGCTCACGTACTCGTGCCTCACTAAAGATCTGTCCCCAGATTTATTTAAGTTTATTGAATCTTTTATTTCATTTTCGTTTTATGAGTGTTTTTTTTTTGTTTTTTTTTTTTTTTGCTGTATTCGTTTTATTGTTGTGTTTTCATCTTGTTTGTTTATTTTTCTGCTTCGCCTCTGTTATTGTGGTTTTCACGCTACCTTCCTGAACCTGAACTTTTGCACATGTCGCCGCGTTTCAAGGCAAACAACCCTTCAAGACCCTCCATCTCCATCTCCAACTCCAACTCCATCTCCAAGTCGGTCTCCGTCATCGTCTTAGTCTTGGGTCTTTCCCTCTGTCTCCTCTTCTGTTTGCACTCTCTTTCCACTGTCTCGACGTATTTACAAGTCTCGGTTTTTACCTTTTCCGCCTCCGAGTCTCTCGACGACTTCGTCTTGTACTTTCCCATTTGCATAAGCTGTAACTTTACAATCGCAAGTACTCTAAGCTGCAAATTGGATAACGTTAAGCTTATCGATTGCATAATATCCCTCCGCTGTGTTTAAATTTAGATAACATGAATGAAGGTAAAAATAGAAATCTCGTGCTATGTTTATAGGCTATAACTCTTCAAGTGTCTGAGCAAAAAAACATTACAGCACCGCTTCAAAATAGCGTAACATTTATGATCATACTACTTTTTTTTTTTGTTTTTACAAAGCTCTTGTCTATTTATCAATATAGTACTTTTTAAGTTTTTATAAAACTTCTGTTGTCTGGAATGATAATTAGGAAGATTTTCTAGAACTGATGAATTGCAAAAAGAAAAGAAAGGTTTTAACCGATTATAAATGCAAGTTCGTTTGATTAGAAATCGGTCGGTCGATCGATCGATATTGGCAAAGTTCCAAGAAATGCAAACATTAACAAAACTCATTTGTTAACAAAGACCTAAAATCAGATGATGCGATGATTATTGATGAGCTTCCGAGAATAGTGAATGCCACCTCTGAAACGCTGATAACACAACCTTGTAATTTGATTATAATTTCATTTCACAGTGAATGATGACAGGACTTGACAAAAAACCTACCAGGCTGCTGCCGGCGAAATGTTGTAATATGCGTATAAAGATAATGAGACAATAAAAAGCTTGTTCATAATTATCACGGCAAATTAACATAAAAGTTATATCATGTTGTTGGTTCGCCGGGTGATTTATGGCCTTTCATTAGCCCCCGAAGATGGAAGCTGTTAGTGTTTTGAAGTTTATTTCTTTTATTATGCCATGCTTTAATTATTAAGTAGAACTGACCCATTGAACTGCAGTTAAGCAGACAAATCTGCGTCATTCTCATTAAAGTGAGTATAAATATAGACATTTTATGGATCATAATTTGTGGATGCGACAAAAAAGGCAAAGTCAGCGTTTAGCTAAAGCGGCAGCAATTATCAGCTCTGATTTGTGAGTACTCGAACAGTTCCGAATATCAACTCAACTACTCGATACGACCATACGTGGGGTAAACCCCGGTGTGAAGTCTGCACAATCACAGCGAGGAGGCCGCCCGAAAGACCAGTTCAAAAAAAGCTATAACCCAAAAAGCTTTCGAAATCTGGTTGGGTCTAGAGCAAGATACTCGCTGCAGATGAAGCCAGATAATCGAAATGGGAATGGGAATCAAGAGTGGGAAACGCATTGCAACCGATTACAACATAAGACTCACAAAAAAAAAAGACGTAAAGAGAGCATTACATCAAGCTCCCTCTCGCTCTCGCTCTGTTTACGTATTTAAATTTTGACGTAGCGACGTCAAAGTTTTTCCTAGGAATTTTGGCATTGCCTGCGTGCAAAGCCACTAACGACCTAAGCAAACAGCTGTGTCAAAGGGGCGCGGGGGTATGAGGTGATCGGGTTAAGTGACAAACGATACTCGTAAAGACCAATCCAGAAAGCAACAACAACAACAACAACAGCTACAGCGACACCCTCAGACTGAATACGAGCTCGCATTCGGCTTGTGCCGAAATTTCAGGTGAAAACAAAAATCCGGTTCATTTCGGAGTTTGGGCGGAGGGCAGGTTGTGGGGTGTGGACTGGGCACACTGCACCACGGCGCAGAGAGACCTTTGACTCTGTGTGCCCAGGCCCCGCCGACAGCGAATGGAACGGAACGGAACGACAAGTGACAAGTTGACAAGTGACCAAACCGAGTACCGAAAGCTTTGGTCGCGTCGCGTCGTCTGTCGCCAAAGCTCCTTAGTATAAAAGTCGGTTAAACAGGGTAACAGCTCGCAATCAAAGCTGTGCTGTCGTACGCATCACACATAATACAATACAATACTCAACGGCTCAGCGGCTCAACAAGACAACAAAACAACAACAAGTGAGTACCACAACAATGGGCAGAGAAAGAGGGAGAGAGCGAGAGCGAGTGCAAGACATAAGCTCGTTGATACAGACAAAGCAGGCGAGCAGGCGAGCATGCGCTTGGCGCATAGCTTGCAGCAATTGATTGATATCGATATGTAATGTTGCGTAAACGGATTGCCAACATCTGTCTGTGTGTGTGTGTGTGTGTGTGTGTGTGTGTGTGTGTGTGTGTAACGGCTAAACTGTAACAATAACAACAAGTTTTTGAGCGTTTGCTTTTTTTTGCATTTGCATTGATATTGATTTCAATTTAAAAAAAAAAAGCTCAACCGCAGCTTAGTCCAGTGACGTGGTCAAAACGAATAGCGAAATTGTGAAATCTTTTGTTATTATAAACTAAAAGAAAAAAGCATTAATTAGTATGCATATGCCATATACGCCAAGAGTCATTAATAATGCATGAAATGTGCTTAGCCCAGAAATGAGGAGCGACCAAACCGACCAACTAAAAGCACAATCGAGAATCTGCCCAATGTCAAAGCAAACGCAATAAAAACATACAACAAAAAGTCAGTCAGTTGCCAAGTCAAGAAAGTGCGAGAAGTAGACTTAACGACGCCACAGTTACAGACATTTTGGACCAGAGTTCAGATCAGACACGATAGCATAAGATACTTATAATTGCACTAGCCTGTTAACCACACTCATACACACACACAACACGCTCACACAGATACTGGCGAGACGTCGTTTGGAGTGAAGAATTGTTTGCATTTTAACAAAGTCATAAAATGTATTAACAAGATTTTTTGTTTGTCAAGCAATTATTCACATTTGTTCGGGGCTTTTTTTTGTGCTCTCAATAGAAGGGTATATAACTAAGGTGGATTTTAGAGACTATAAAAACTAAAGACAGTTAAATAGGAGATAGTACTTCTAGTATTCCTCTACGTAGTTCTGGTTTACTTCGATATTATCCCTCACTTCAAAAAAATGAACAAATTAAATAGCATTAAAGAAAAGAATTTTGAAACACTAATTTACAATTTAAAATTGGACAGATTTTAAGAAGATTTAGTTTTGAAGAATTAATAAGCAGAGTTTGAAAGTAATTAAAAAATAATTGTTGTAAAGCACAAAACAAATTTTGTATAAAAATTCAAAAATGTTAAAAATTCCATGTTTTGATCATAAAGACAAAAAATGTTTATATAATGTAAATGCTAATTCTCAAAAATGTGTAATTACATGATCTAAATATATATTTTTGAGATATTTAGATTATGTGAATGCTAATTCTTCAAATGAATCGTTTTTTAAACATTGCTTTCAATTTGTTTCCTGATTTACAAAATCTGAAATATAATTTAATAAACGAATATTAAATTAAAAAGTTATTGAAGGTCAGTTGTTTTGCATCATTTGGAGATCTCCAATCTTAAAAGTAGCGAAACAAGTTTTGGAACGCAATAAAAACCATATTATTAAATTTAGAATTTAGCTCATTTAAAATCTAATTGATTTTAGAGATTTAAAAGACATAAAACTGAAAAGTTATTACTTTAGGAAAAAAATGAAAACCAAATATTAATATTTGGAATTTAGACCATTTGTAATCTAAATAATTGTCAAGAATTAAAAACCTACATTAAAGTTGAAAGTCTTTAGGTACACTAATTGATAATTAAGGTCACATCGTATCGCAAAGTCGAGCATACTTGACTCTACTTTACTTACTTGTCTTATTTCTACGATTTATAACCAATCTTTGATGTCTGTTTACTTGCAGCCTGAACAAAATGCGCGCTTCGTTGGCGATATTGATTGTATGTGTGTTCGCCGGTTTGGCAGCTGCCGGTCCACAGAAGGAGTACACGAACAAGTTCGACAACGTCAACGTGGACGATGTGCTGGGCAATCGCCGCATTTTGGGCAACTACATCAAGTGCCTGATGGAGACGGGACCCTGCACGGCGGAGGGACGTGAACTGAAGCGTCTGCTGCCCGATGCCCTCGAGTCGGAGTGCGCCAAGTGCACGGAAGTGCAGCGTCGCAACTCGAACAAAGTGATCGCCTTCCTGCGATCCAATAACGCCGCCGACTGGAAGAAGCTGCTCGAAAAATACGACTCCAAGGGCATCTACAGGGCCAAGTACGAGAAGCACCATTAAGCTTGGCCAGAGGGCGAAGGAACTCTTAATTAAAAGTAAACTTCTTAAATGTATACTCGTTATTTAAACAAAACCAACTACACAATAAACAATTGCATTTGTCTGTCTCATACCTAAAAAAAATTAACGCAAAGATTTATTCCAACTGGAGCACGGCCATCATAAAAGGTAAATGGAGGATTACAGCTAAGTTTAAGTGGAGTCTTTGTTATTTGGACTCGTTGATCAAATCGATGGCCCTAAAGTGGTTGGCCACATTAATAGTCCAATCTGATTGTTGTCCCGCTGTAAACTCCTTCTTGAACCGATAGTTACAGATGAACACCTTATCCTGATACTCGGGCATGGTACTGAAAGGGGGATCGAGATTAACTTTAGACAAGATTCAGAATCATATATACAACGGCTTTGCTCACCCCATGTTCCAGGGTATTTCCTCGCCACGCTCGCGCATCTCGGATAGTCCACGCATTACGTGAAACACCATGGTGATCTCCACCCAACGCTTCTGGAGCTGATCGTTGGCATCGTCAAACATAATGCCAATATGGTAGGGAAAAGATAGATAGATGTCGCTCTCATTGATCTCCAGTTGCTTGCGCTGCGACATCGACAGCTTCGACACCACGGGCTTCAGCTCAGCGATGGCGTCGGCACTAACTAGATCCTGCAGTTGATTCAAGTCGCCGCCCGTCAATTTGGAGGACACAACCTGACCAAGGAGTTCCCATTAATGTCTCTACTAAGTATATCACATAATACGACTTACCTGCAGCGCCTGCTTGGCGCCATAGATGAAGTCTTTGATCTGAAATTCGTTGTCAAAATATGGCCGAATTATAAACTGTACGGTTATCCAATTTTTGATTGTGTTTAACGCCGATGGCCAGATGATCTCCGGGAAGTCCATGAGACGAGGCAATTGATTGCGGCTCGCCTGCTTGTTGTTCTGCTGTTCTGGCGCATGTGGCAAGGTGGCATAATAGCGCATTTTTGGCACGCTCGCCATGGTTAGGCAGCGCCTTAAAGTGTGTTGCATCTTATAAAATTAAAATATTTTGGTTTACTCTTTATTTTTACTATTAACAATCAGCTGTTTGTCCGCAAAACGTATCGATAGCAACATTTTTCGATATACAACGAGTTTGTATCGAGTTATGCAACACACTGTTGTATTTTACGGCAGATGGTCATACTTTGTTCGTAGCAAGCAGCTTTCTGTCAGTGCATCAACTCGAAAATGGCAGTCACTTCCGTCTGTCAAATTTTTCTTTCTTTCCCAGCCACGACGAGCAAGGGTCGACAGCATGAGGTACAATGAATTAACGAAATTTGTGTGTTTACTGCGCATTTGTTGTGCCAAAATAAGTGAAAAATGCTGATTGTGCTTTGTGTTAACCACATAATGCTGCACACAACGAGTGCAATTGAATAAAAGCGCAACAATTGTGAAATAACCTGAACGTGTGGTCCACACACACACACACATACACATTCATTCATCGTTGCACGCTGTTTTAATGCTGGAATTTCATTTGCAGTTCTCTAAAGCTCCAAAAGAGGCTCGCAGCCTCCGTACTGCGATGCGGCAAGAAGAAGGTTTGGTTGGATCCCAATGAAATCAATGAAATCGCCAACACAAACTCGCGTAAGTAATTTTTGAATGGAATTTGAAGCGTATTGAGAGCACATTTTGCGAATACTTTCTGTTGCAGGTCAAAACATCCGCAAACTGATCAAGGATGGTCTGATCATCAAGAAGCCCGTCGTGGTTCATTCCCGCTACCGTGTGCGCAAAAACACCGAAGCTCGCCGCAAGGGTCGTCACTGCGGTTTCGGCAAGCGCAAGGGTACAGCGAACGCTCGCATGCCCACCAAGCTGCTGTGGATGCAGCGTCAGCGTGTGCTCCGCCGTCTGCTGAAGAAGTACCGTGACAGCAAGAAGATTGATCGCCACCTGTACCACGATCTGTACATGAAGTGCAAGGGTAATGTGTTCAAGAACAAGCGCGTCCTCATGGAGTACATCCACAAGAAGAAGGCCGAGAAGCAGCGCAGCAAGATGCTCGCCGACCAGGCCGAGGCCAGGCGCACCAAGG
Organism: Drosophila formosana; assembly: GCA_035045625.1. Classification (NCBI taxonomy): domain Eukaryota; kingdom Metazoa; phylum Arthropoda; class Insecta; order Diptera; family Drosophilidae; genus Drosophila; species Drosophila formosana. Next base: position 21,972,423 of record JAWNOW010000232.1, read on the forward strand.
TGCGTGAGGCACGCAAGCGCCGCGAGGAGCGCATTGCCACCAAGAAGCAGGAGCTCATCGCTTTGCACGCCAAGGAGGATGAGATCGCTGCCAAGGCTGCGACTGCTGCGGGTCATTAGGTCGTCGACGCTTTGCTCAACAGGGCAATGATATAATGATTAGTAATTGTTTTAAAACACATGAATAAAACCGTCATTTTAGTTTGGCCTAAATGATTTTGTACAAACGTGGACAACACCATCAGTGTTTTTGTTTCCAATTGGAAGATACTTGCATTGTCAATTTTCAAGTTGAATGATGAACACCACTTGTTAAAACCGCAAAATTAACCAATTGGAATCTTTCAAATATTTGCGCCTTGTAGGTAACAGTTATCGTTATCGGATTTGATATTCGATTTATCGACTCAGTGAGACCCCCTGAAGCAGGAATGGCAACTTAATTTCTCCATTCATAGCATTAAAACACAAATGTAAATCTTAATTTATTTGCTGTAATGAAATGTTTTGAAAACTAATCATGCATTTATTTTTGCAACTTGTGTCATACCTCATAAAGTGTAGCCAGATAAAATATTTGTGCTATGCATTATTTTGGTATGTTCGTTGCCGTTAAATAGTATATTCGCAGACACAAAGCAGCGGTCAGGTTGGCTACAGCGTTCGCCGCTCTTCTCATTTTGAAATCGAAACTCGTTCGCAGCGGTCGTTCGTCGTGGCAACAGCAGCAGCAGCGGTGCGCGGTGAAAACTGTTTAGAATTTTGATATATATGTGTATAAATAAAGCACTTGATAGATATTTGAGCAGCAGCCCAGTCAGACAGAGTCACATATCTAACTAAATACACCGCACGGGAGAGCGATTATTTTGGCATAAAACGGCAGCTACATTTCCAAATCAACGCAAATCGCATTCGGTTTCAATTAAAAGCAAACGTGTCGTCGGCAGCCAACATCAGCAAAAAGCAATCATCAGCAGCTACTAAACTCAGTACGAAGCGATTAACTAACTGTCTCTAGTCTGCAGATTTCGTAATAGCAACAAAACAACAGAGAATTCAAAAATCAAAAATCAGCTGAAGGCCCGCACACACACACACACATAGAAAGAGAAATACATAGAGAGCAAACACGGACAGCGAGTGAAAGTGCGCGTGTATGTGTTGCTATATATAAAAAGCAAAAGAAAATTAACAATTAATAAATCGCCCAAAACGACTGTAAGCCATCTTGGGTAGCAGACGCAACCCACATTAAACTACAACTAAAACCAAAACAACAACAAATACAGCACAATGAGCGGATATTCAGACCTCACCAAACTGGAGACAAGTCGGTAAGTGTGAGATAAAAAAATAGTCGCATGATACTGAGTCTGTATTAGTATTGGTATTGGTGTGGGGTCCAGTTTCTACTTAAATTCAATTTAAAGCAGTTGCTAAATTAAAGAGGCGCTCTTACTCTCTCATTTGCTCTTTGCGGGCACCGCACCCCTTGGCCAGGCCACACGGCATTTTCTCTTTCGTTTGTACCGCAGCGCGAGCAAGATACAACAAATTTATCGTATGATGCGGACGACCATTCAAAACAAGAAAGAAAAAATAAAGCAAAGCCAACGCTTGCTGCCTAATATGACACAATCGGACTATAGCTGTACATACATTTGAGTATGTGCGTGTGTGTACACACAAACTGGGATCGTGTGCGCTGGTGTTAGTAAAATCGCATACCTCTCGTTCGCCCCCTCCACATTCCTTATGCGATCAGTTTTATCGCACTGTCTCTAATCAGGCGCCTGCACATCAATGCTTATCGATAACAAGGTGTAACTATTACTCATCACTAGCCTGGCACACTTAATCACAATTTGCAAAAAGACACAAATTATGAGTGAAAATAAAAAATAATCAGAATGCGAATGTGATTCACAATCCCCTTAAACTTGACTGATTGACGTAGCCACATAACTACATACATACTAATGATTAAAAATACGTACATACATATATATGTATATATGTGTTGGTGACGTTTTGTTTGCCATTGTGACTATAAAATAAAAGTAGTGGCGGTTTTGCCTTGAAAATGTCTGTGACGACCCCGTAATAGTAATACTCGAGTCATATATTCGTAATTTATTATTATAGAATGGGGATTGGAATTTCTGGCTGCTCGTTATCGATTGGCGCATCTATCGATTATGTTGGGTTTGGAGGTCAGCGGGCAATATGCAGAGCGCGCGCGAGTGCAAAATAAAAACATTAAACAAATATTGGTCAACTGACGTTCAAAGAAAAACACAAAGTGTTGCCCAACTTTGCAAATACTGCTGGCAATAACGACAACAACAAACGAAACAAACGGCAACATGACTAGCGTCTCTTTATCTAACAATCATCGTACAGTTACAGCTCTCCCCCCGCCATACCTGCCTCTCGCTCGCTCGTTCGCTGTCTCCCTCTAGCAGACTGCAGCTCTGAAAACATCACGCCACATATGCGAAGAGAGAGCAAGCAAATTGCTTAAGAGAGCGAGTTGGTCGCTCTCTCTCTCTCTCTCTTTGGTCGTACCCGCTTGCCACGCGAAAATTGCCCTTGCCCCGTTTCGTGTGTTTGGTGTGCGGCAGAAATCAGCCGATTTCGGTGTTGTATGCGGCGCAGCTGCTGCGCATGTCGCGTGCCACGCTTAACCCACTTCACAGACCGCACCGCACCGCACTCTGGGAACAGGAGTTGGTCAGGTGGCACTTTTGGCGGCAACTAGACAATGCTCAAAAAAAGATACAAAGCTTCGTTTTGTTCTCTCCCCGCATCACGCCCACCTCGATATGTGCCGCTTCGCAATTGGTCGCTTGAGATGGCGTGTTTCTGACCTGTTTCTGTTTCTGCTGATGACGATGTCGCTGCCGCTGCCGCTGCCGGTGCCTCTGCTGCCGGCACAATTGTCCAATTTCCTACCCCACACACAAGAGGTCAATAACGTTGATCGCCCTCAATTTAGCGTTGGCCTATCTGTGTGGCGCATCTATCAATCCATCTATCTCCTCCTGTAGCTTTGGCCTGGCGCGTGTCCAAGTTTTGTGTGTCGTCGTGAGTCAAACTGCGACATTCGCTAAAAAAAGAAACGCCTGATTTTTCACTATATGCTTGCCATATAGTAGGTAAACACTTCATTCATTGCCGGGCTAATTACGTTTGCTAGCTGAATGGGTATGGGAATGGGAATGGGAATGGGACAGAGGCGATAGCTAATTGCTGATAAGATTTGATTGTGTGCTTTGATTTCCACTTTGCATACCCTGTAGAACACACATGCAGCAACAGGCTGATAAGGGTTAATCGACCTTTTAAATTTGCATATTCATGAACTTCGTCTAGACTGTGACTAAATTAATAATCTGTTGCCTCGCTACGCTGTAGAACACTTTGTTTTGTAATATTTCCAGAAAACGTACAGCGTAATTTTTATACATTTTGTATCTTTTACTCTTATTGCTTATAAAGGAAACAGAATATTGTGAGGAAAAGTATAATATATGTATATTTATTTTATTTACTGATTGCATTAAATAATTCATTTACTCTATTACAATGTTGTCGGGTCAGACAAATAATTTTATAAGCTTACCCTTTTGATAATTAGCCGAAAGTATTTCCTGTATTATTGTAAAGACCCTGTAATTATATTTACGCACTCATCTCAATTGCAAATTATTGTCTGTGACTCTTTGTGTGTCTGTGGAAAATCTCGCCCTATAAATATGCATATATGCCTGACAACTTGAACTGCGCTCATCGAATTTGATATGTAGATTCGCAAAATGCGCATTTAATTTGTGCATATTTATGCAGATACCCAGTGAAATTACAAATTGATGAAGCGAGCTGTCCAGGTAGCAATCAATTTATGCGATTTACTGATTGCATTTAGTTGTATTCGATCGATAGAAACTTAGGGTATTTGCCAGTCTGTACTCGCATCAAATCCTCGCCATTAGTCTCGAGTTTCAAGGAATGCCTGAAACGCTTACAGGGTATAAGCTTAAGCATTCCCGCCGTGCCATGGCCAGCGGAAAAAAACCTTGACACATGCTCGCTCGACGATATCATTCACTTGCGGCATGACACAAGTCGTCGGGTGCACGCCCCACGCTCGTTCACTCGGTCAGACAATGATGGGGACTGGGGCAGGGACTGTGGGCGGGGGAGCACGCAGCACTCGCGTGTCACAGCCACAGGCGGCAAGTCGTAATATTACATGCAGAGAGGGCTATCAATAGACTCGGGGTGAGACTTGTGCGCAGTCCAAATTTATCAACATTCTTGTAGACGACGACGACGACGACGACGACGACGACGCTGAACAAGGGCGATCCCGCTGCCTGATCACGCGGCCAGCAGACGCGCTAATCTACCCCAAAAACTACTACTCAAGTGCCCCTCCTCTTGGTCCGGCTGGCTAGACGCTGCTGCAGTTATCAGAGTGAGACTTCAGTTCCAGACGCTAGACGCCGCTGATAAGCAGCAGTTATGAGCTTCTGAGACTTGCCGGCGTCAGCGGGTTAAAGCTGTAGACCAGCAGCAGGAGGAGGAGGAGAGGAGAGAGAGAGAAAAAACAGCAGTTGTGCACTTAGGGCTAATGGAGAGGCTTGTGTAACTTTCTTAAGCGCGCAGACACGTGGCTTGAACCGCTACAGAAACAATCGGAGACGGACGCACCTAGAGTCGATGTTCAGAAATAGAAATCTGCTGACAGGTTTTTTTTTTCTTCATTTTCGGTCTCTATTTATATACAAATTGAATTTGCGACGACGACGACGTCAGGCTTATTTGCATACACAGTCTGAAATGAATTGGGTATTTATCATATTATATGAGCAACACGTTGGCGGCCAGGTTGGCTTTTTATAGGAAGAACAAGTGGCAGACTTAACGACGACACGTTTCGAGATGGGGATCTATGGGTTAGACTGGTTTTCTTCTGCCCAAAAATCGTTGCCACTCAACTTCAATTCTTTTGTGCTTTTGTTTATCGCCATTTTAGGAACTGCCTGCGCCGCATCGCACGCCACGATGAGCAGCAATTCTCCAAAGACAGCATCGTCAACGTCATGGAGAAGTTCGTGAAGACTGTCAACATTATGGATGATACCATACTGGTGCCATGCAGGCTCATGGATCGTCAGGTGGGTCACGAGTTCTTTACAGCACAGTCCTTTAAATGCCCTCTCAAGCGTTTGTTTATGCTCAAATCTAACGCTTTTGTTTTCCCATTCTCCACACTCTTCTGTCTCTTCCTAACCATCGATGTAGATCGGTGATAGCACTGATATCCTGCCGGCTGCCATTGGCAAGGACACGACCGCCAATCAGTTGTCGCAGAACTCCAGCGCACAGGGCAAACGTGGCGCGGCACAGTCGAAGAATGTGCAAGATTTTCTCAATGCCTCCGAGTTGTTCAATCTCTACAACATGCTCAATGCCCTGAAGAACGATCTGCTGTGGACGGCCAACCAGGAGGATGACCAGGAGACGGAGACGCCAACAGCGGGGCAGCAGCAGCAGCAACAGCAGCCGCTCAGCCAAGTCGAGGCGAAGACTGAGAGCACAAGAGTCGCCAAGGGGCATGTGAGACGCACCTCGACCGCCTCGATGATGTCCACCACGTCCGTGAGCAACATGAGCGACTCCGACTCGGATATATCGAACGAAATGGACTCGGGTCTGGAGTCCGATGGCAACAAGAGCGACAACGCGCAGAGCAGCGATGGCAGCGACATTATCGATGCATGCCAATCCAAATCCAAATCCGCTGGCGGCGATAAGGCCACCGATTTGGCGAAACGCTGCAAGAGACATCTGAATGGTCTGTACCAGTGCCTGGAACAAATGACAGAGGCGGCCAACTATTTGACCGCCAGATACCAAAGTGATATTGGACCCGTCTAGAGGAGGGAGGGGCGCTCTTCTATATGATCGGGGGGTTATGGGGGAAATATATTCTACATACACTACACTACACTACACTACGTCTACACCTATCTCTATGTCTACTACTACTATTATCTATATGCATATATCATATATTATATATATCTAAATCGGATGTGTTTAATCTATATACATATAGAGATACGTATAATGTTTGCGGGCGGGATTTTAATCAAGATGTGAGAGGGGATTGTATAGGTAATACTGATAATGCGATAACGATTACAATTACGATAAACTATATATAGTCGATAAACACACGCATACACATACACATACACACAATAGTCGTTCTACTCGTATTCGTAATTTGTATTTTTTGGGTTGACGGGTACAACAACAAATTGATAATGAGACGGAAAACCGAAATGGAAAATGGAAAATTAAGGAACAAGAAAAAGTCTGTGAAACAAAGAAAAAAAAAGGGGCAGCAGCTCGACGTCTGTTGTGTATATTACTGTATTTGTATATGATTTAAAATATGTTTATTATAAACGATGAAATGAAGATGATGATGTTGAGCACAAAATAAAATCAGAGCATTCCTTTAAAACACGCCGCTGCCCCGAACACACCGCACACTCTCTTTGGGGTGTGGCTATATAGCGATGTATGTATACTCATAAACTGCAAGTTGATCCCACGGGTGGAAAGTCAGAGTCCATATAGTCAAACAATGTTATCCTAGATGATGCTGCCTCGGTCTATCATTTGATTAAATTGTACATGTTAAATTGCTAAATGCTTAGTCTATAGTCCTCTTATACAACAAATGTTTAGTTAAGTGTAAAAAAACATTTACAAATTAATAACAAATTCGAAATGTTAAACAAATAAAACAAAAATGTTCAAGTACAAGAAATATAATTTCGAAAAAAAAAGAAAAACAAACAAACAAATGATTCCGTTATTGTAATTTGCCAATCCCACAGCTGCACACAAAACAACAACTTGTACATAATTGTATACACAACACGAACACACACACACACACACACACACACACACAACACAACACACTCTCAATTGTTGTTGCTGTGCGGCAAGCGAGAGAGGCGCCGACTTTCAACCAGAAAAAGTGTTAACGTCAAATGAGAATTATTTATACATAAATAAATTTTATTTAGAAAATACAAAAGACATTTTTTATTGGGCGCTTTTCTCTTTTTGTCTCTACTTCCCACTCTGCTGTTTAGCTATGATAAAAAGCAATTATAATTATTGATCGATCGCATGTTCGGTGCAAATTCCAATTGGGTCAGCGGTGGCAATGACCATCAATAAAAATGTGTGTGTTCTTTAGATAACACAGCTACAGTCAACATCGCCTATAATGGCAATTAAAACTTTATTAACCTATTGTTTTGCTGTGTGCAAAGGCCAAGAGAAATCTTTATTATTAGCCAATGAATTCACAAAAATTAAATAAATAATAAGGGACTTTGGCAGGCGGCGGCTGTCCAGGCGTATACTTCATTTTACACCTCGCTTAGCTCAATTTATTTACAAAAGCTAACGCAATTACTGTTGAACTTTCCCTTTAGCGTGCTGAAAAGTGAACGCAAAATAAGTAAAAGCCTTTTTAACTAAGCGTCTGCGACTAGCCGATGCCCTGTAGTCGGAAGTATTTCAGTTGCGGTTCATTAAAGTCAATGTGAATCGGTTGAAAATAAAAAAGTGTCCAGACAACGACATTTGAGAAAGCTTTAGTCGAGCGAACTTGACACCGAGATAAATGCATACTTATAGAATATTTTCCATATTTATCATACGATTGCTCTGAAGTTTTCAGAAATCATTCAGTACATACAACAGCAACCGATGGTACAAAAAACGATCAGGCTTCCTTCGGTTAACGACTACAGGGTATGCGTAAAGTGCATGCGTCTGTGTTGACTTGGTTTAATGGTGTCACAAGCGCAGCAATAAGCAAAATGATTATCTAAGCGGTCTGTGGATTTAAATCCAAATGCCAGAGAATGCCGTAATGTGCATTAATCATTTGTTGTTTGATTTGAAAATTATCTAATATTCTGTTCGAAGGGGATTCTACTGTCCCTCCCTCCACAAAAACGGAAACGCGAAGAAGCACTATCTAGCTTATACGACTGTTTACTTGTCTAGAAATCGAAACGCGTGATAAGAATTTCCTGAAATGCCAGAAACCGGTATGAACTGCAAATGAAAGCTATAGTAAACTATATGTTGAGATTAGCAGAGCATGAGTCTGAATCATGGTAAACAACAAGTTCGGCAGAGAAAACATCAGCTGTTCGGTACTTGGAACGTTTCCATCAAGTGGCACTCTGCTTTATTTATGGTTTATTTAAAGGCTTCTAAAGAAAGACCGGCCACCCACGCGACACGCTTTTAGCTATTGTCAAGAGCCTAATCAAAGTCGTGGACATACTATATAGTCTTATCGATCAGACCATACAATTTATAGTACATTTATAGTACATTCTATTGAGTTGGTAATGCAAACAGTTGCTATCTGGGCCATTTCACTGAGCATACTCGGTATCTCTCTGGCTATCTCGCTCTAGCCATATCTCGCCCTCTCTATCTAATGGTCATCAGAACCGCAACAATTTAATTAAGCCATGAACTTGTTTTCGCGATTTCAAGACATTGTACTTGAGCGGTTTCAACGGTACCATTGACAGACAGCTCCAAATGTGGAACGTGCAACAGAACGCTGACTGTTTATACCCGGCAGCCAAAGAATGCAAGGGAGGAATCAATTTGGAGACAAGTGCAATCACAAGTTAAAGAATCCATATAAGGTTATAATTTGGTTTATAGCTTTTTTATACGATTTAATTTTGCTCCTAATCATTTATGTTAATATTTTACTTTCAAAACAGATATATGTATATGTATATATATACATATATATAAATGACAATATTTATTTATAGTATATTGACAAGATAAACCTATTCTAATTTCTATTTCTGTTCTTCCCCTATTCATGTATGGTAATATTATACATCCAGATATATTGGCAATAACAATTTCTCAGCTCTAAATTTAAATCGGCCAAATTAAGATTTCAATAATTTAAACTTGCTTTAGGCAAAAGTAAAAGCTGAAAACAAATGAAACAATTGATATTTTTAGATGCCATATTTAAAATTTACATTCATAATTGTTTTTAATTAGTATTAAAGCCGAATTTATGCGATCCGCTGTCTGATCTCTCTCAGATTTCAGACCTCTCACCCAATAAATTTGGTGAGTAACAATTATCAATAATATTTGTTTTATTCAAATTTGTTTGGGTATCTCTCAGTCGAGTAGACTCAAATGTAGCTTAGTGACTTGTTCGTGTCAGGCTTGTTGTCCGTCAGAGCTGTCAGAGGGACTTCTAGACGATGTATTGCTAAGAGTTCTGGCCATATTCAATTAACGCCTTTGAGCAAAATCAATTTCATTGAAAGGCTTCCGTGTGAGCCAGAAAATAACAAAAAAGAAGCAGCAGCAAAACAAACGAATCTAAAACTAGAACTGATTTTATTAATTATAAATCTGTAGTGCTGAGGGCCGGGGTCGGGGCCGGTGTTAAAACCATTTGCAAATTGCGACAGTTTCGTTCGTTTATCATAAATATACGAGTAGTATGTATTTTTATCTCAAGTCGCTATAGGTAAATAAATATATGTATATGGTGGACAATGCGAGTCGAAACTTGTTTTTTTGGTGGAGACTGCGATTCTGGTGAATAGGCGGAAATTGAATTTGGAAGCTTTGACAGCGGACGGCAGACATCGCGACCGTTAGGCAGCTTCTTTGGACCCCAAGCGAATCCGGAAATTCGTTGGATAAAATGTTTGATATGGTCGGCAAATTAAACATTTTATTTGATTTCATCTCGCTGCTTCTTCAGTTGTATTTCATTTTGTTTCATTTCCGTTTGTTGACCCCCTCCGATGCCTTGAAGTTCAACATGAATTGTTGCCATAACCAGTCAGAATTGCGTTACAAAACCCAACTGATGAAATCGAAGATTCTATTATCATATATCATTTTGAGTTAAGCTCGTCTTCAACCTGTTTTTGTGTCGCCAACAAAGAAGAAAGTTCACGCTGACTCAGCACTCGAAATGTCAGTTAATGTAAGCATGTAATTGTTACGAATACAAGAGTTTGCCCTCAATTTATTGTTTAAACATGAGAAAGAGAGAGGGGGCAGTTGGTTTTTTTGGTTGGGGGACTCACACGATCGCTGCAAGGTTAACTATAGCCAAGGTCCGCGAATTCTTCAGCAAGAATTCTCAGCTGAAGACGGCGCTCGGAAATAAATATTATCACGTGTGAATGTGAATGGCTCGGCGTTGACAAAATAATGTCCGAAAACACATAAAACTCAAACTTACAGCTTGCGAAATGACCAAAAAACAAAGCTTGGAAAAGCTGCAACTCAACGCATAGATACCCTATTAAAGTTGACTGCTATAATAAAGCACAAGTATGAACGATAATTTATTCACAAGTATTTTACAATTTTCTTGACTTCTCGTTGCCTCGTTAAACAATTTCAACATGTAAACAAATCTTGCTAATGCTTTGTTAGTTGAATAATTGTCGTTTAACTCCTCGTTGAACCATGTTTAATATACCCATTTAGCGTGTTCAGCAACAGAGTATTTATATATACATATGTATATTAAGTAAGTATTAAATATTATGAATATTTCGATCTGTCCGCATATTCAAAATACTTCCGTTATCTTTGACCCAAGCTTAACCCCCCATACGTCATGGCGGAAGTGTGTCAAAGAGCCAAGTTAAGACTTAAAACAGGTATAAACCTTTATTTTTAGCTATATCCATAATCTATAATTACTGGCTAATTATTTCCGTTAGACGTTTATCCAAGTGATCCAATGCCTTAGTGAAAAACTGTTCTTCCTGTTAGCCAAATTCACAGAGTACATGCATAAAAAAAAAGCTCACAGCTGTCAGCGTTTCATTCATGCATTGATCATGAAGATCGTTATGGGGGAGAATACAATGAGTATTCATCGGTTGTTATAGTACCTGGTGAGCTATGAGTATTTTTTTGGTTCTAGCCATAAACGAGATTAGAATTCCGCATTATGCTGTCATGAGACACGCCTCTGTCTCCGCCTTCTCCGCTTCCTCCACGATTCATTGTTGAATAATTAGAGCCTAGGTACGAGTGGCAGACAAAGAGAGAGGCAGATCGATGAATAGCCCAAGTTATACACATTTGCATGCTCCGATATATCACGTTAACCATGTTAACAAAACGAACCTGGGCTTTTGGCTATTTCTCCGATGGGCTGGCGGCCAAGCGCTTGGTTCATGGCTAGCGAGTAGTACAAAGTCCGAAAACTCGAAATTCCACACATAAAGCAACCTACCTACATACACTCTCAATACCCAAGCTCTTACAAATCGCTAAATCATGATGACGACGATGGCGACGGCGACGACGACGGCGACGGAGATGCCGATATATTCATTCACGAACATTCTGCGACCAAGAGTGCCCAGTGTGACCACATTAACAACAGCAACAGCAACAACATCAGATTTCCTTATTTATGGGGCTTACACGCGAGAGTGTGTGTCTCAAGTGCCTCAATCCGGAATATCGAACGCATTTCTGAAGTTCACTTCATCATCATCGGTCTCGCAGTCTCTCAATGTGAAATAAACGCTAATTGAGCACTCCACGTTAATTAGCCTCTTCTACCCCATAAACAAAGAGCAAAAAGCGAGACAAAATATCAACATAAACATAGCTAAAAAATATAAAAACAACAAAAATGCTGTGACGTCAGTAGGTTTCCCAGCTTGAGCTTCTGATTCAGCGACGGACACACCTGACTGGATACCTTAACTCCATAGCTGGATATCCATAGCGATATCGATGCCGGTTCTAGACACAACACAACTCAGCATGAAACATCAGAAAATCCCGCGATCAAGAAATCGAGAAAAAAAAAACCCAACACTAATTATTCGAGTTGGACTTTGAACCGTGTGAAGCTTTTCTGAGCCTAGGATATGTAGAGCATTGTGTAGACTTGTGTAGACTGTAGACTGTGTGGAGAACCAGAATAACAGCTACGCAGCAGCCTCGCAGAGGCTTCCACAGCAATCTGTTGACAAGAATAATTTGTTGTGTGCATGACACAGCGATTTTTGGTTGCGCTTTTATTCGCAATTCCAGGCAGCTGGAACCTTTGGCTTAACCCCAATTTGGCATTTCATGATATTCAGCAAGCGTTGCAAAAATAATACTCAGCCAAAAACTGAAACGCTAATGCGTAAATTAATTATTTCTAATGCGTATGTTTTGTACATTTGGTTTTACCTCGAGCAGAAGTGGCTGACGAAATCTTGAGAACAGGTCGCACATTGGGCGAGACCGAGACAGAGACACAGGGAGTGAGAGAGAGAGGCATACATACATACAGTTGGGCGCTTGGGGGTCGCCTCAATGCTGACCATTGCAATGGGCATCGACAAGTTGTTGTTTGGTAAACAACAAATTCGTTGTTGTGCCTAAAAATGAAGACGATCGTGCTCGCATGTGTGTGTGTGTGTTTAAAGTACTAGCGAAGTCACTAGTATATTTGGTATATTTAGTTAAGTTGCGGTCATGTCCTAGGATCATTAGTATATTTACTAAAACTTCAACCAAACTTTATTTCTAGTATGTTCGGTATATTAAGTACGGTTGCAGCTAGCCTTTAGACTGCTAGTATATTTAGTACAGATGCAACCAGGCTTCAGACGTAGGTTTGTCTCCCCTTCGTTCACCGCGAAGCTAGTTCGGTGCCAGTCACCCAGTGTATAGTACTGAATCAGTTACTGGCAATTCTACAGTACATAACAGTCTACAAAGTGATTAGTTCGGGACTAGTACAATGCCAGTCGTGCTAAAGGGAATCGTGCATGTCTTTGTGTGTGTGTGCATTTACATGCTTACAAGAAGAGGCGTCAAAGCGCACAACAACATTAACAACATCAACATCAACAACTACAGCAGCAGCAGCAGCAGCACAGCGAGTCATTGGACTAGTTTCATAACTGCCAAAACAACAACGCCACCTCTCGCCCCCTGACGCCCCGCTGTCCAGCTGTTTGACTGTACAAGCCGTCGCCGTTGTCGTCGTCGCCGTCGCCGCACCTGCTTGCTGCTGCGGCGCAAGCGCAGCGCGCTGCTCGCTTTGAATCTGAATGCCAAGCGTTGGGTATGACCTTCATGGCTAACAAAAAAACAAAAAAAAAAACAGCATTGCTGGCAGCGACGCAGCTGCGGACAGCGAGCAGCGAGTGCGTTGAAGCCAACACAGCTAAAGTATCGGTTTATGGCCAAAAAGCAACAACAAATGCAAAAAGACGTTAAAAAGCAACGACAACAAAAGCACAACACACACAGAGAGAAAACATGTCGTTGGACAGAGACACACAGACTGTCAAAGCTTTCAAGCCATGCGCATACATATTATTTATGTAGCAGAGCTTGAAATCGAAAGCTGCTGCAACTGCGACGTCGACGTCGCAGACTGAAGCGAAGCCTGCGACTGAGATTGCAAAAACGAACAAATTGAGCACGACAGCGGCAGCTGCAAAGTAGTCGACTAGAAGCTGGGCTGTAAATGCAAACTTAGAGGAATATCATTGGCAAAGGCAATCAAACAATTTAATATATAATTAAGATGCACACAATAATTATATATTTATTTGTAATTATTTAATCAAAATATTTATTGAAATGCATTGAAGTTGTTAAGTTGCGCATACCCAATAGCAGGTGTTTTACTGCGCAGCTGGGTATGCTTGGAATGTGGCAGAGCTTTTTGGTGCAGCCCCTGCACACTCCCCACATTGCATTCGCCTACCTTTCGAACCAGTTTCGCATCCTCCATTCTCCGCATTCGCAGCTCCACATCACAATACATAGGGTCGGGCCTCCGTGCCAGCAGCACTCCAATTAAAGCTCTTTTGTTGTTTTTCGTATGTTTTAAGCGTGCGTTCCAATACGATTGATATTCCAGTCGAGCCATGTCTGCCGTTTCCCCTTCGCCCCCATCTCCTTCCTCCCTCCCTCCACCTACATTTGCATACATTATCAACAGGTTGCCGCGCTCTTCTGTCTGCTTGTTTTCCATTGCTGATTTTTAGAACATTATTTTTTTTATTGTTTTATTTTGAGCCAAAAGAGAATATTACCGCCAGGCATAATAATGAACGAGACGGCGACAATTAACCTCTGGAATTTCCACTGGCGAACAACGACGACAGCATCCAGCGGACGACGCCGGACTGTCAATCAACCCATCCATCAAGCTTAAGCAGGAAGACATCGGTAACAATGTTTTACACAAATTGGTCCTTTATTCATGGTAGATACATACAAAAGATAAATGATACGATGCTGCTCATAATGAGGCCTCTTCATAACCTCAAATCAAGTCAAGAACGATAAAGAATGATCTTCTTGGGTTCTTGAATAGACTATATCAAGCCCTATTTCCTCGAATTATTTTTAACACAAATATGTATGTTGGGAATCACCACGAATATAAAACCTCATTCAGTATGATAACTGAAAGATAGGCCTAACAATTTTACCAATCCAATCATGTAAACTATAAAATAACTTATGTACAATTTTTGTCCCTTAAGTTATTTTTGGAAATAGGGCTCGATATATTTCAAATTCGTATTGTCTATGATTTTTATTGGTTTCCTATCTTATCTATCTGCATTTTTGTTATTTTTTACAACTCTGTGGTGCAATCGACAAAAAAACTGGAATGAGTAAAAAGTGGAATGTGTGTAGGAAGTAATTAAGGAGAGTATTTAACTATTCCCCATATTAGTCAGCACTTGTTTCCAGGAACAGTAGACCAGATCTGACATGTGTCACAACAAAATTCAATAAGCCCGTTAAGAAGTTTTCAGATACGAAAGTTTTCCTAATTTCACTTGTCACTTGTGTTAATATCTTATAGTTTTCCCCTAAACTACTATGATCCCTTTTCACCAGTCTTATTTCGCTCATTCGGTTATATTACTATTTATGTTATATTTAATCTACTTCTACAGACTAGATTGTAGATATGTTTTTAATATATTCGTACATCGATAGTTGAGAGTTTTTTGTAAATGTTTTCATTTATTATCAAAAAGCTCGTTGGATTGTCTTAAGGTCGCTTAGAACAGAGTCCCAAATTAAGGGGGACATATGGTAAATTTAATTTCATTTAATTATTGAAGCTAAAGTTCCCTGGAGAAAAGTGTATTGCGCACTTGCTGGGAAACTAAAGTTCAGTAATTTGTGGGATGCGCATAAATTTGGATGTTCCAATATATTGTGCTCGTGTTTGCAAATGGGGGGAAGCGAACTTTGATTCCTTCACTTTTGCCAGTCAAGTGTCGCGTCCGTCTGAAACTCATTAGGCAAATGGGGGCTGGCACTAGGCACCAGATACGTTCGTTGACGTAAGGCGAAGCAAATCGTAAAGTTTAATGGGTGCAACTACATGGGTTAAGTATGGGGATCAAGTGCTACGGGATCTACGAGAACAAGTCAATTACAAAATGTAATACTATGTTGTAAAGAGTGTAAAATAATTAGCTACTTAAATAATATTCGGGGTATACTTACTCCACATTCAGTTACTTTCAATACGTTAGCACGTTTCCACAACTGGTTTTCATTAAGTTTATTATCACGTTACATTATTCGCTTACACGTTTATAAATATAGTATATTAAGTATGCTATGTGTAGGGTTCTATAGCGTCTATATGCATAAATAATGAGCACACAATACAACACAACACAATTACATAATTAATTAATTAATTACAACCAATTTGACCCTCTACATATTGAATTCGAAATCAGAATTAAATTTTTGCCAATTTCAAATTCAGTTTCAAATTCCGATTCGGTTTTAGATTAAAATTCATCGATGAACGAAAACAGTTAAACAATTTCGTATTATATAAACAATTTGGCAATTTGGCTAAACGATATTTTGTTTGTTGGATGGATATATCATAATTGAAATTACTTTACTTAAAATACTACTTGCATAATTGTTTTAATTGATGTACTCTATATATGGATACTATATAGTATGTGTGTATACGTATGAATATGTGTAGATTAAGTGAAATGCTACAAAGTCTAGTAATGAGCTGAAGATTAATTGATAGTTACTACGATTATGTCATGAGAACTCAGCACAAATACTTATGATAATGAGTGCGATATGTTCGATAAGTTCGATAGAACACATCTAAATAAGGTTAATGCTTGTGATCTTCTCTAATTGCACACGATATTTGGTCTAAGGTCGATATTAAGTATATAGATGCTTTACTAATTAGTTTGCAGTGTTTTCAACACTTCTTTTCCGATTGGGATTTCAAGTAGAAACTGTTGTGATTGATGAGAAACTATCGAGAATTGCAATTAAAACTAGAGTAACTTTTTTTTGTTTGGCTGATCGACAAAAACGAAACAGAAATCAATTAACTACTACCATTAAATAAATACTATCAAAAACAATTTACTTTCTCTACAGACTATCAATTGAGGTTATGTATACCCATTAAATCTATAATTTACGTGTATATAACCGTATAACCTGCTGTCTGTCCTGCAGTCCATCAATTGTTTCACTTATCTTATATTGTTATAGTTATTGCACTCGTATTTCTGTATAGTCTGAGGGATCTGGACTTGTTTTACCTGTCGTCGTCTTCTTCTTGCTCATCTTCTTTTTACTCTAATTGATGATAGCGTGTGATGTATTGATGAATTGATGATTATTATTGGCTGTCAGTCAGTCGGTCAGTCTATATTCGATACCTTGGGCTACTCCTCATTAAGACCACTCAGCTGATAGCTCTGATGTTCCAGACTGCGCTTCAAATCCACAATAGTGCTAACTATAAGCTGCTGCTTGGCGCCCTCTGCAGTCACGTCCTGCAAGGAGCTCTTTGCCGACACCGACACCGAAAGCTTCGACTGCTGACGCTTGTTGGAATGCCCCATCGACTTGGGACGTTCGTTCATATCTGTAAAAGTTGGACGAGATTTATAGAAAGTTTTCATGGGCATCAAATTAATGAGTTCGATTCAAATTACTTGGAGAAGACATAATACTAATTCGGGAAGGGGTATTAGATAATAAAATAATAAGATAAATACCAAAATAAAATAACATAATAATAATGATCGAATAGGTAGATTGCTTAAAAAAACTTAATTTTGAATGTAACTATAGGAATATAGTATAGAAAGGCCATAGTTATTTGTACTCTAGTCAATTGTTGAATAATATAACATTTAACTTAATAAAATAAAAAAAATATATAAATTCAATTTAAGTAAAAGAAACTTAAGTATGGCATACAATGGAAGGCTCTTTGGTCTTACCCAACTCCAAGTCGAAGGTCTTCTTGATGCGCTCAAAGGAGCTGCTGCCCTTGTAGACCTTGCGCTTCAGCGGCTCGCTGTGCGGACAGTAGAAGTTGTCCTGGGCATCGCTCACATTGCGATTGCTGTAGTCCATGTTGTTGTAGGGTTGCGGTTGCGCCTGCGGTTGCTGCTGCGGTGGCAAGTAGTTGTGATTGGCCAAATCCTCCAGCTCGGAGTCGCTGCCATTGACGATGAGCTGCCGACGACTGCTTCGAGGACTCTCCCGTGGACTGTGCCTCGGACTATTCCTGGGACTGTGCCTAGGACTGCCCTGCAGACGACGTCCGTTCAGCTGCAGCTGTGGCGATTGCGGTGGCTGCGGCTTGCGCGGTGGCAACTCTGGCGGCGCATTCTGATTCATGAAGTTGGTGAGATGCGTCTTCCTAGGACTGCATCTGCTCGGCTTGGGACTGTTGGGCGGCGAAGCTCCCGCATTAGTCTCAAACTTCAACATCTCGATGCGCTTGTTGATGGCGGCGGCCAGTTCGTGCTCCAGTGGAGGCGTTGGAGGCACAGGAGCCGGCTGCTTCTTGGACTCCACCTCGCTGTTCTTCAGCATCTCCACGCGCTTATTGGCCAAAGGATTGAGTCGACGCGGACTAGCAACGGGCGTGTCCCGAGGAATGCTAAGTAAGGAGAGCAATTAAACGAAAGTTGCTTGAGAGGATTAGGGAGACGCACCTCTGCAGACTGTTCTTCAGCGACTCGAGCAGCGACTCGGCCTCCATGATGAGCTGCTTGTACTTCATGTCCGCCTCCAGATCGGCCTTCATCAAGGCCTTCTCGCTCTCCGCAATGGTCATGAAGTGCGGCTCGTTGGCGCTGCCAAAGATCAGCGAATTCGAGCGATTCGATAGCGGCGAAGTCTTGTAGATTCTAGGGGAGAATAATTTTATTGGAGTTGCTGCTGAGTTGGAGAACTTGGACTCACCTTTCCTTGGGTCCCAGCAGCTGGCGGCGCAGACAGACTGGAGTGCCGCCCACGCTGCGACTGCCGCGCGGTTCCCTCAAGGGGGAGGCGCCGATCTTCTCGCGATTCTCGCAGCTCTTCTTGCGTGTCTTGAGGAAGCGTTTGCGTCGCCGCTGCTGATCCTGCTGCTGCTGCTCCTGCTGCTGGCGGCGTCGCGAACGCGTCGAGGAGCGTCGCAGTATCATGGGACTGGCATTCGGATAATACTGACAGCTGCCCAGATTGCGCTGCAGTTCCTGACGCTCCATCTCAAGCACCTCCTGCATGGAGGACGTATCGATGAAGTCGATGTCGAGCAGTTCATCCGTGTCGCACTCGTCGCCCGCATCCTGTCCGGTGTCCAGCTCTGAGGCGCAGTCCGTCGGATCCGAGTCGCTGCTACAAAGTTAGGGAAGGGGCGAAAAGTGAGCAACCACTTGAGGAGCTTGAGAGGACTGTGCTTACCTGAGTATGTCGGTCTCCTTCTCGTAGACGTAGCTCTCGTCAAACTTGCCAATCATCTCGTTGAGCGTCGCCTCATCGTCGCTCACCAGAAAGGAGTCGCCGACTGGCATTGCGACTCCCACTCCCACCACCTGCTCCGCCAAGTGGCGTCGCTTGATGGTGTGCGCTGCATGCGCATTTTCCACTTCAGTCGAGGACGACGACGAGCCCTCCGAGCAGTCAGCGACTGAACTCGCGGCCCCCTTCTTGGGGGTTGCAATCGCCGAGGTCGTGGAGGTGGTAATGCTGGCGTGCACTTCCAGCTCATTGCTTGACTTGATGCCCGACGAGGTGGTGGAAGTGGTGCTCGCCGCATCCAGCTCCATTCGCAGCTGCGTGTGCTCCACGGTGCTGTACCACGGGTTCGTGCGTATGCGAGGGCGCTGTCTCGGCGAGGGAGCTGCCAAAATAAATTGAGGTGGGTTAAAGCGTTGCAGGAATTCAAAAAAAAGACAGGGAGGTTTAAAGCACTTTACTGCACGATTTTCAAGATAGATTCGATATATTGAAATGTTCAAAATAATGTATAAGGTTCAAATAAATATGTTTAGGCATGAACAATAACTTGTTCCTTGGCTATATCGGGGACAGAATTTTCAATCATGAACATGAAACCCCACTAAACTTCACTGCGTCGATTTCTATCTATATGAAGAAGGACCCTTCTAAAGAAGTAAAGGTGCGGTAGAAAATAATAACGAAATGTTAGCTGTATAAGCGCTTTGGTTTTAAGTAATAAACGTCTGTTTGTAATCTGAATTCACCCAAATCGTCTTATTTAAAAAGCAAGAGCTTAACAAAGTTTTTATGATTTCACAGGATTTAGGAACAGGAATTTTAAGGATCTGTATGACTACCAGAAATTAATATGTAGAAACTCAGGAGTTTGGAAATTGCCGGCTCATTTCGGGGAATTTGAAAGTTTAAAGGAAATAATAACACGGACTTTTACGACTGTTCATGATTTGTAAAAAAGATTATACATTTTGAGGAGCTACACGAGAATTGAGGAGCTTCACGAATGTCAAAAAGAAGTAGGAGTTCAAAAGTGGCTAAGGTTAAGGAATTTAGAAGAGTTGGGAACTTCTGAAGAGTTCTCAGCGCAAGTCAAGTGCTTTAATTGGACTACTCACATTCGAAGAGCTTGCTGGCGCCTTGGCTGGCACGCTGCAGAGCCAAAGGACTCGGCTGCGGCTCGAGGGTGTTGCCGAAGTTGCTCTTTGGCAGCGGATCCATGGGCGACATCTCCTCGATGCGGTTCAAGCCGAACTTGTAGCGCTGCGCCTCGATGGCCAGCGTGTTGACCGAACGACTGGGAAAGTAGTGAGTGCCGCTACGCATGTTTATGTAGTACTCCGGGGCCGGAGGATTCGCACTCGACTGCGAGTTGGCGCAGGGCGAGGTGCCGTCGGTGGAATATCCCGTGGAGTAGGCGCTCTCCGGCGAGGACAAGCTGTGAGGTCGCGGACCAGGCAAAAAGTTTCCACGAGGCAAGCCGCGAGGTGCTCGCATCCTATTCCCGATGGTGATGGTTGGTTGAGGAGGCTGCGGCTGCGGCTGCGGTTGAGG
Source organism: Drosophila formosana (assembly GCA_035045625.1). NCBI lineage: Eukaryota > Metazoa > Arthropoda > Insecta > Diptera > Drosophilidae > Drosophila > Drosophila formosana. The sequence continues at coordinate 21,992,915 of JAWNOW010000232.1, forward strand.
CTGGAGCGGCATGCTCAGACTCTCGACGGAGTCGCCGAGCTGCACGGCGGCCAGCTTGGAGGGCAGCAGGCGACCGTAGTGCACATGCTGTCGCGATTGCTGCGAGGATTGATGCTGCTCCTCCTCCTCGTAGACCAGCTGCAGACTGTTTAGATTCTCCGAGTTGGGACGCTGATAATCCTGCAGTGGCGGCTGGGGACGCAGCAGCAGAGCGCCGACCTCCTCGTAGTCGACTTCGTCCTCCGGCTCCAGTTTGTAGCTGGCCTGCTTGGCCGCCGAGTGCATCGAGGGCTCCTTGGAGCCGGTTGACCACGACAACGACGAAATGGAGGAGGAGGAGCAGTTGACACGCGACATGGGCGACTTGTCGGCACTGTTCGAGCTGCAGCTGTCCTTGCTGGGCACGTTCAGCTGGGGCTGCGACGGCGGCTGCGCCAGATGCCGCTGATAGCGTTGAGGCGCGTACAGCAGATTGTCCGACTTGGGCGACGTGATGGTCTCCTGATCCGGCGACTGCCAGCCATAGCGACTGGGCGTCTAGAAGGAGAGTAGATTATTAACTATTTCTTGAGAGGATTCCCCTCTACTTACATGACATTGTATGGGCGAGACTTCGCGGCGTCGCACAGGACTCGCGATGCTGTGGCTGCCGCTACTGGTGAGCACAGGACTCGTGGTCGACTTGAGATTGCTGCTCTGTGGCAAGGTGCCCGCCTTCTTGGCATGGCTGCTGCTGCCGCCTCCAGAGCTGCTGTGGCCATTGCCCTGCTCCGCCTGCTTGTGCTTGCTGTTCTTCTTGCGGGGACGCACGATGTGCGTCTCCATCCAGGAGCGCAGCTTCGAGCCGAACATCGTTGCAGCCCGTGTCTGATTAAGTCTTAGTTCAAATGGACGGATTGTTGTTGCTGTTGATTAAAGAAAGAGCCGCTATTTAAAGTGCAATCGCATAATGTGGAGCGCACAATGCCAAAACTGACTCCTGGGGCCACTTTGCCTTGATAACAAAATCCATTTATGACAGCGCACAAAAGAAGCCGGAGCTCAACGAGCGCCCATAAATGTATGCTATAGTTTTTTCTTCATGCCTGTGACTGTCTATGTGTGAGTGTGTGTGTGTGTGAATGACTCTGTGTGTGTGTGTGTGTGTGTTTGTGTTGGAATTTGATGCGAAATTACCTTATTCGCAAATGTCTGCTGCCTCATAATATCCTTTACGCCTGTTTTTATTGTGCGGCAACGAGATGAAAGGCCAACCACACACACACACCCATACAACTACCGTTCGTGTGCGCGTGTGTGTGTGTGTGAGAGAGAGAGAGAGAGATGGCAGACAGCACGTTATCTCTGTGTGAGTTTGTTTATTTTTTGTTGACGTTTTTCACAAGAACCGCACTTCTGGGGGTTGTTTGTAAGCTGAGATGCACGCCTATTGCCGCATCAAGGACTCCCGTTCCGAGTCCTGCTGTGCGCTGAAGTTACTCAACGTTGTGTGTAGGTGTACGTGTGTGTGTGTTTGTGTTTGTGTGCGTGGGACTGTCTGTGTGAACTGGCCGCAACCCTCCCCGTTTCGGTAGCGGAAGCTGACGTAGCCTGGGTTGTAAATCTCCAAACGTAACTGTCAATTTTTATGTCAAGCTATTTTCAATTGTTGTTGCAGCGTGAATATTTCGCCTCTCGTTCGATTTGATTTCTTTATGGCTTTATGTAAATTCTCTAAATGGTTATGACATGCCTTTTCCGTTTACTTTCTTTTATTTTATTTAAGTTGAGAGTAGAGAAGTTTTGCGTGTAGTTTTCAATGCAAATTAATTTAAAATATGCGCGTTTCGAACGTATAATTTAAAAAGCAGAAAAAGTTGCCTACTTTTAGGCTGCCAGCAAACAAGATTTTTCAGCTTCACATTTTGCACTGTCTATGTCGAGTGTTATGTATTGGTATGTGCATGTGTCGGTCTTGGATTTATATTTAATTTTTGGTGGTAGCAAAATAGAGTGCGGCGATGGTAAAACAGAAAGAGCGACTGCCGACGCCGAAGTGAAAAAAGCAACTGACGGAATGCGCAACCACCAAAAGCGTTGAAGCTAATTGAGCGAATCATGCATTTACATTTATTACGATAAATGCTCAACAACAATTATATTTTTAAAAGAGATGTAACAAATATAAAATTAAATTTCTGGAATTTGTATATATAATAAAATATTGAGCCTAAAAGTAGGCAATATAATTTCAAATAATATAATTGGCAGTTGCGAATTATCGGTATGCCGCCACAAGATATCGACCTTAAATGACCTGCCTATGCCAGCGATAACCAACTGAATCATAATCAAACTTTGTTAGTGCAAAGTTGTTAGTATGAAGAGGGCAATCTAATACTAAATAGTGAATGTTCAAGGCGGTTTTTATATTTATGTGAAGCAGGCAAAGAGAAAGGCCTTTACAAATTGGCGCCCTTTGCACAAATATTAGAAAATTATGCTAGTATGTTTTGGTATATTTCTTGTTTTATCGGAATGCCTGCTTTTTTATATAGATACAGCTTGCTCCTATATGTTAGCACAAAGTCATAAATTATATTGATTATCTTATTAAATTACTAATTAATAATAATTTTCCTTTAACTTTTTAAAATAAAACTTAATAATAAATAAAAATAATCGATTTTTAGGAAAATTCGAATCGATAGTAGAATCGTTGTTTGTGTACTTTTACAGAATACGGTCACCCTGCCATGCCATGCAATTTTATTGTGAAACACGGGCAACAGAGAGCTTTCGCGCAAAATTGCGAATTAATACAAATATTGATGTAATTGTTTGGCGTGGAGCATTCATTGAGCATGCGGTGCTACTACGAAGAGCTTGGCCTGTCGCGTGACTCCGACGAGGGCGACATCAAGACAGCATACAGAAAACTGGCGCTGCGCTGGCATCCCGACAAGAATCCCGACTGCCTGGCGGAGGCCAAGGAACGCTTTCAGCTGATACAGCAGGCTTATGAGGTGCTTTCGGATGCCCAGGAGCGCGCCTGGTACGACAATCATCGCGAGCAAATACTACGTGGCAAGAACTCCGAGTACTCGGAGAACTGCCTCGATGTGTTCCAATACTTCTCGAATTCGTGCTACAAAGGCTTTGGAAACGATAAGGAGGGCTTCTATAGCGTCTATCGGGATGTCTTCAATCGTATTGCGGCAGAGGATCTGGAGTTCGTGGACAGCGACGACGAGCGGGGCGCTCCGCAGTTCGGCAATGCGGACAGCAGCTACGAGGATGTCGTGGGTCCTTTCTATGCCTACTGGATGTCGTACAGCACCAAGAAGACCTACGAGTGGCTGTGTCCCTACGATGTGCGCGAGATCAAGGAACGCTTCATACTGCGCAAGGTTGAAAAGGAGATGAAGAAGATTGTGCAGAGTGCGCGAAAGGATCGTAACGAGGAGGTGAGCTGGAGTTGAAACACAGTTGATGTGGCATGATTAATGCAACTCTCTTTTTTAGGTGCGGAACTTGGTGTCGTTTGTGCGCAAGCGAGATCGTCGTGTCCAAGCGTATAAACGTGTGCTTGAGGAGCGTGCGGAGGCGAATCGCCTGAAGCAGGAGGAGCAGCGCAAGCAGCATCTGCGCCAGCGTCAGGAGCAGTTGGCGGCAGTGCGCGCCAACAAGGTGGCCAACGATGGCTACGAGGAGCAGCTGCGGCAGCTGGAGCAGCAGTATGGCAGCGACTCTGACATCTATACCGACGAAGAGGACGACGAGGAGGAGGAGGAGGATGAGGATGACGTTGATCAGCAGCAGGAGGAAGATGAGGACGTATCTGAAGACGAGGTGGAGTATGTGGATGATCTCTACTGCGTGGCATGCAACAAGTCGTTTAAGAATGCCAGAGCGCGCAGCAACCACGAGGAGAGCAAGAAGCATCGCGACAACGTGGAACGCTTGCGACAGCAAATGCAAGAGGAGGAGCAGGAATTCAATGGGCACAACGAGAGTCTCGATGCCACAGAGGAAAGTCTGGCCGAGCTGCAGCTCAGTGGCAGCCACGAGACAGAAGAGGAGGTTGAGCAGCAGCAACAAAGCAAACGTAACAAGAAGAGCAAAAAGTCAAAAAAGGCAGCGCCAAAAGCTGTTGTCGCTAGCGAGGATGATGAGGATGCGGAGGCGCCGCCAGCGGATTTCAATGCAGCTGCCGCGAGCAACTCGGACGACGATGACGACGACGGTTGGGGCAAAAGCAAGAAGGCGAGCAAAAAGACGAGAGCCAAAAATAAGACAACAAATGGCAAACAAAAGCAGGAAAACGAAGTGAAGACCAAAACAGCGAGCAGAATTGTTGTTGATGACGATGAGGAGGAGGAGAAGGTGGAGGCAACAACAGCGACAGCTGTTCAACACACGTGCGTCACCTGCAAACTGGTCTTCGACTCGAAGAACAAACTGTTTGCGCATCTGAAGAAGACGAATCATGGCGTCTACATCCCGAAGTCGCGGCCGGAAGTTGAGGGCAAGCCACCCGGCAAAGACAAGGGCAAAGGCAGGCGGAAGTGAAGCTGCCACAACTCCAGCAGTACTTGCCTCAAAGGTTGCACTAGTAGCATGTAGTTGTTTATTTATGTTAAATGCGAAATTAAATTAAGTGTAAATGCCCAAAATGCAGTTCAGGGAATGCAGACGAGTTTGCTGCCAGCCTCGACGCGTCGGCGCACGCGTGTCCTGAGATTGGAGGACTCCGCCTTGAGGCTGATGCCGGCTGCGGCAAGCGTCAACAGAATGCTCAGCAGGCCGCAGTAAAAAGAGACGCCTGAAAGGAGCGTGAAATAGACTTGTTAGCAAATTAAATAAATTGTAAATTCATTCGACTCTCACCAATGCTGCAGTCGGCGGGATAGAAGGGTTCCGCCTCCGAGCCACACAAACGTTGAACGCGCGGTGCTCGCCAACCCAACGGATGCAGAAACATGGCCAGCATCACAGCGATGGCTGGAAAGCATTAAGACTGGTTGTAGTTATAGATTTATGTGTTACAAGCAACAGACTTACCGGCTAGCACCTGTGCACAAGCGGTCATGTTGTGGAGGCTCTTGCCACAGGCGGCCTGGCGACAGCAGGTGATGAGTGTGGCAGCCACAGTCAGCGAGAGCAGCGCCAAGCCCAGCGACATGAAGAACATGGCAAACTTCCATTCCAGCGGATAAACGCTGCCATCGGTGGCAAAGCCATCCAGATCAAAGCTTCCACAATGATAACCGTGATGCGTCTGCTTGCAACGCGTATAAATGCCCACAGAGGGAAGGCGATGTTGCACATTCGATGTGGTAGAATTGAGACTGGGAGCGGGTCCAATGAGCCACTTGGGCGTGACCAGCGCGACAGCGAGCAGCATGTTGGCGACGAGGCTGCAGAGGAACCAGACTAGACTGACGCTCGTTATGATCACGTAGCACATTCTGGCAGAGATTTGGATGACGATGACGTTGATGATGAGTTGATTCGAAGTGGTCAGAAGGCGTCAGCGTCAGCACTGCCCGAATACATAATTGTCTCTGTGCGGGCTTTTTAATCGTTTCATTTGGCAGTGCGTGCGATGTTATTAGCTACACACACACACAGCTACACACACTCATAGACACACCCCCACAACAACAAGAACAACAGCGCCACTTCCTTCCAGCTGACCAACAAGCGAGCGAGCGGCGGCCGTGCCCGAAATGGTATTGTTTATTTTATATGCTTGCGTTGTCTGTTTTATGTTATTCATTCACCCCACTCACACACACACATGCAGCACTCACACACAGATACACTTCTAGACCCGCTGGAACGCAATTGGAAATAGTCAAAGTTATTGTTGGAAATACTCAAACTTATTGTGGTTGCAGTTTTGAACTCTGCTCGCTTCAATTTTGCAACATTCCTGTTGCGCAGGCGTTTGTGGACGTGCTGCACACCGAACACCGAACACTGAATGAATGGCGCGCATTGAAAGCACCCAAAGCCCCAGACACACACACTCAGACAAAGTCAGCGCATATGTGCAGAAGAAGAAGAAGTTAAGCCGACACTGGCTGCGCGGGGAGTGCTTCAAATCCAGACATTCCAGACTGGCGCAGCAAATGTTCTCCCTTGCATATACAGTGGTACACAGCTTGTTTTAACCAGTGCACAAGAAAAACTTTATAATATTAAATTAAAAAAAAATATAATAAAAAACTTATGAAATAAAAGTTAAAATACGTAGCTATAAATTCGATTTTATTTGGCAGACTCAGCGCTTTAAAGTTGAAAAAAGCTGTGCACCACTGTACATATATGTATGGCAACTGTATGTTTCCCTGTCCCGCTCCCACTCGCGCGCTCAAACTCTGTCTTGTGCTCTCTCTCCACTGTTTTTTGCTCTCGCTCTCAACACATGTTGGAGTTGGATCTGTTTGAATGGCTCTCTTGCCACCCTCTCAGTCTGGTGTCGGTTCGATTCTGTTTGAGATGCAAATGAAGTTTTGTAATCGAAGTGCGCTTATTTATTGTTGCTTATCAGTTAGCGCCTTGTCAAGCGCTTACAATGGGCGGCAATTGCATCATGTATGGCAATAAATTGCGCAAACACTTTCACTAGCATCAGTGCGCACTTAATCTGAATCTGTATCTGTATCATTTGGCAAACTCTCTGCATTCAATGTTCGATGTCGTCGCTGCTGTCACTGTTATTGCTGCTCGGCTGCAGCTTCCAGGCGCAGGCGTATTACCACGAGTACCGTTACTGGGAAATCAATGAGCCGCCTGCGATCTGCTCCGAGTACGAGATGCTCGTGGTGAACACGCATCAATGTGTGCGTCGCTGCAACATTGTGTGTGTGCGTGGCGTCTGCTTCGAGGACGGCGCTTGTCCGTGTGATAATCAGTATAAGAGTGCTTATAAGGATGGCGTCGCCTGCGCCGCAGAATGCATTCCAGGCTGTGTGCAGGCTGGGGGATATTGTGCCGGGCCAGAGCTGTGCATCTGCCGCAAGGGCAAACACTATTACTACGATGCGGTGGCGCGACGCTGCCGTCGACGCCTGCCGCGACTGCTTGATTTGTGCGGCGGGTAAGTTGTGACGTCACAACATCTGCTAGACTATATTCCAATGTCTGCCTTTCCTTCCAGTCGCTGCACGCATGGAAGCTGCTCGTTCGATGGTCGCTGCATCTGCGCGCAGGGCTACGAGATGCGCTCGACGCTGCTGCATGGCCCACAGTGCACGCCCATATGTGATCAGTGAGTAATCATCTTCCTGCGCCTCTTTCCCCTTTCCTACTAATCGATCGAGATACCCTACAGCGACTGCGGACCCAGGGCATATTGCTTTGCACCCAATTTGTGCGCTTGCCGGCACAAACACTTTCACTACGCTTACAATGGCATATGCATTAAGAATTATTGACTATAACGAATTTAAATGGCCCTTGGCTAATGAGCAAATTATTGTTAAAATGTACTAATTACTAAACAGCCGGTTTTTAAGTTATTATCAAAACAAAAAAAAAAAGAGAGTCGCAATTGACATTGAAAAAAGCAAACAAACAAACTCTGTTAAAACCAGGGATTCAAAATATGAGTTAGAAATCCCAAAAAATTAGATTTTAAATTTCTTTTACCTTATTGTTATATTTTAATTTTATTTATTATTATTCATAAAGTAATTTATTTATTAATTTTTTGAATTAAATAAAAAAAATTATGAAATAATTAATTGGCCATTTCTTATTTAAGAATTAGATTGAGTTCAATTAAACGCCAGGATACAGATCATATGTACATCGATATGTATCACTGATTCAGTATCAGTATATATGTACATGATCTACGCATCAAATCTTCTCAATTGATATAGTGTATACGTAATTAGTCTGTTCAGGCATTGCAATTTTATTTAGAATAAAATTTGAAGATGCCATGGTCTAACTTTAAAATATTTAATTATATAAAAAAATATAGCTGTTGCTCACAATTTTATTTAAAATACAAAATTTTCAATTATTTGTATGATTAGTATAATCATTTAAGTCCTTGGTTAAAACGCAAATGCCGCACGCTTTCATTTACAGTGCATTAACAGTAACAGAAGAAGAGAGAGCTAGAGAGTGTGGAAGTGAGAGAGCCAGAGAGCGTGCTCTGCTATGTAAGCAAAACAATTGAATGTTGAAGTTGTGTTATTGTTTATAAACTATGTTTACATTTCGAACATGTTGCAAATAAAAAACGTTAATTAGTTAATCAGTATGCTCATTTAAAATGTGGCCAAAGCGAACGCGCCTTGTGTTGCTGCTGCAGCTCTGCAAAATTAAAAATTCCCACTGCCTACGTGTGGTCCAGTGGCGGGGCTTTAAAATCAATGTCCCCTCACTGTCAAGGGGGGTTTGACAGCGCCCTCTGCGCCATGTCCATGTCACTGCACGAATAACCAGTTGAAAGCAGACCAAAAAAAAGGCTCGATAAGCTTCAGTTTTCACACACACATACATACATACAAACAATAATTATGCTTGTGTGCAGTAATTTGTGTTTTAAGCTAATGTCTAGAGGGAATTTGACGCTTTTAACAATTCGTCTTTGCTGAAATGTTAGATAAAGCGAGAGAGAGAATAAGAGGCAAATGGCAAGCGCGTGTGTGGCGTGTTTTCATAATATTCTTGTTGGGGCAGCCGCCCACTGTTGTTGTTTTTATTGTTGCTGTAGACGTCAACAGCAGCCGTCGCAGTCGCCGTCGCTGTCGTCGCTCATTCTCCACAATGTTTTGGGCCTCTGCCGCTGGCAGCAGCGACGGCAGCGTTCAGTTGGAGTTTTGCTTTCCACTGGTGCGGTTCGATTTGTTGAAGCTTGAAAATTCTCGTAATTCTTTTTTTGCTTTCCTTGCGTTGAAAACTTGAAGTGATTTGCAATTTAAAGCAATATCTAAAGAAAATGGGACAAGTCAAGGTAAATACAATTAATTCGCTTTCTCTCTCACGCACACACATCCGTTTTCACACACATACAGGACGTCACTCACATACACACACATACGCATACAGCATCAAGTTGTTATCCTTTGACGAGTTGGCAGCACTGTTTGCTCAAAGGAAGCGTGGGAAAATGATTTGTTAAGCGATTAGCAGCGCGTGCATATGCTTATGTCTATGTTAGTATGCGTGCGTGCGTGTGTGTGTTTGTGTTAGTATGTGTGTCTGTACTTCGCATTATGTAAGAGGCAGCTAAAGGCAGACGAGTTGCTTAGATTCAATTGCAACAACTTATTAACAAAAGCGACATTGAATTTGCAAGCAAGATTTGTTCTCTGGCCTTTATCGCGTGCAAATCTCTATTAATTCCATTGATTAGAGCGTTTTAAGCAATTATTACACACACATGCATACATTATGTGTGTATGTGTGTGTTTTATATCGTGTTCTACATAAAAAGTGCTGCGCAGTTTGTGAACGGTAAATACACATAGCATGCATGTGTGTGTGAGTATCCGTGTTGACAAAAACAATCGACGTATCATAAAAAAAGAAGTGCGAATGCAAGAAACCGGTTGCTGCATTAACGAGATGCCGCCGACAGCGTCAAATGCGCGACACGAGCGACGTTTTAGTTCGGCAGCGAAATGTTATAAATAAATATGAATGCGGTAAATCTAAAAAAAGAGGGGAGGGGAAGGCGACGATGGCTCGTGTGTGTGTTTTGATATAGAAAGACGTTATCAATCGACTTCGCGGTTGGGGGCTGCTCTGCTCTGCTCTGCTTTGCTTGCCTCGTCACCTCGCCGCGCGTCGCGTGGAAAAATTCAGCTACTCCAGACTTGTGTCTGATAAGCTGGAAGGTATTAATTATAGATTTACAATTGAGCACTTTCTAATATGCAAAGGCGCTTATCACTTTTCAATGATCCATATCTAGGCGCTATCAATTATTGATATCTATGTATGTTCTATCAACTATCGATATCTATCTAGATCCTATAAATTATCGATATCTAGCGAGGTCCTGTCAACTATCGATATATAGACCCTTAGCTTTGTACTATCAGTTTCCGATACCCTTTTAACTATCGATTTCAATTCCAGAAAGCCACATCTGCGCTGAGCAAACTCTTCGTCTATGGCGCCTTGAAGTATGGCCAGCCCAGCAACTCGATCTTGGCCAACACCGGCAACGGTTATGCCAACTTCTGGTGCCGCGCAACGACAACACAGAAGCTGCCGCTCGTCATTGCCACGCGCTATAACATTCCGTTTTTGTTGAACAAACCCGGCATTGGATATTATGTAACCGGCGAGATCTACGAGGTAAGAACGAGCTAAGACAACGCCCTAAATTCGACATTATATAATCATATCTTCTCTATACTTAGGTGGACGATCGCATGCTCAACTCTTTGGACAATCTGGAGGATTGCCAGGACATTTACACGCGCGAGAAGCAGGACATGAACATTGGCGTCGGCGAGGGGTAAGTCGATGATTATGATGATGATGTCATCATATCTATAAATATCTTTTCGATTGCAGCACCGTTCCCTGCTGGGTCTATCTGCTGCAGAAGTACCCCGAGAAGCTGCTGTCACTGCCATACTTGTCCGGCTACGAGAACAGCTCGACACATCCGTACATTATGCGCCATCGTCGCACCCACAAGCATCCCGCCCAGGATGATCTCAGCTATACGGCCCAGAACTAAACTAAACAACGTGTGCTCGATATTAGTGGGCATGGCCAATTATTACTTTAACCGGTAGTTGCATTTGTAGCAAGTATATTTACACATACACGACATACGTACATATGGATATATGTATGACACATTCAGACTTGAAGATATTGATATGTGCGCTCTTTATAATGTTTTTGTGTACATATTGATATGATATATATTATAGCGTAGTTGGTAATTTTATAAGTTTCGAGTAAATAAAAGCAATTTCAACAAAACCCAGTCTAAGTCAACTTATTCTCAGTGTTTACCTAGTGTCTACACCAACAGGTGGCAATTGACATTCAAATCTCTGCGTTTCTTCGAGTGTACAGCCAGCTGTGCTGTTAACGGTGGAGCAGCGCTGAGTTAACATAGTGAGACCGTTAACAGTGTAAAATATATTTTTTGGTATAAAAATACTGACAATTATCCAAAGTGCTTTATCAGCTACAAACAGCTGATTGTTTGCGCGCCAATGTAACATGAATTTGAATTAATTGATGATTTTCATTTCGATGGAAAATAATATAGAGTTAAGACACGCACTTGGAATTTACATCTTGGAACATCCAGAAAAAATAATAATGCGAAACTCAATCGAGAATAAATATCTATATCTAAAATGTCCAAACGACATTCAAAGCCATTTTAGGAAAAATATATAACATATATATAAAGAAATAAATATGTTACAGTTAAATTATAGTATGTAAAATAAAACGAATTATTTTGCTTTTAGAACAGTTTTTGTGATTTGATTTCCGTATTATTTATTTTAAGTATTTACAAATATTTTAACGACTTTAACGATACTGTGTGCTTTTGTTTAGCAATGATTTTAACAGTTTTAAATTATGGATAACATTTAAAATTGAATTTTTGTAAATTTTTGTATCTAGTTTGATTTAAGCATCGTCCTCCTTGCTATCGCTCTCGCTGTCATTGTTACTATCGTCATCAGCTTCGGCTTCTTCTTGGGTTTCGTTATCATCGCTAGCTTCTTCGGGCTGGGCATCTTCTTTGTTATCCTCATCGTTAGTATCTTCATCATCCTCGTCATCACTGTCGGTGTTTTCCGCTACCTCTTCAACAGTATCTTTTTCGTCAGACTGGTCTTCCTCAGAGCTCCAGCGGTAGCGACGATCGCTGATTTGTCCACTAGACACCGCAATGATCACTGCGAAGAGAGCTGAATAAAAGTGAATAATGTTAGACAATATTGCAAAACGATTTCACATATCCTTGTAACTCACCGAAGCTCATAATCAGAAACTTGTTGGAGAACATATTGTTGATTAATTATTGATGCGAATGATTACAATGCTAACTGATCCACTGACAGCCCTTTTTATACTTAACACTCATTAAGATCTTTTGCCAAATTTCAGACAACTGTGCAAATATTTGAATCTACTCACAATTTGGGTCAGCGTAATGAGGTGAGTATCGCAGGTTAAATTTGTGTCAGCTAGTTTAGTTTTCCCAAAGAAATCATTGACAAATTAGTTTCATATGTTATATACAAACAATTGCAAATGTGTTAAGTTATTAATAGATTTATAATCCACGGCTTTAATCTGTCGAATTTTAACATTATTTTTAAATCGGACAAAATTATAATTATAGGTTACCTTATTGAATTTCTCTCCATAATATTTAAATTTATTTAAGATTTGTAGCGTTTGGTTTGTTTCAAATGAGCATCCTGCTCACATAATGGCTACTTATTATTTATTAATCATTATACATTCTCACTATTATACAAAGAGGTTAGAACTTTAGTAACTTTATACTCAAAAAAAAAAAGTTACATATACCTTTAAAAATTTCGAATTCCTTACGGTGAATTATTAACCATGCACAAAATGTTTCTTTTATACGTATTTGAGTTATAGCAAAAATTCCAAATTCGTTCCATTTCCCCGTACGCCCACACAAAATATTTGTAGCATACTTTTAGGCGACATGATGAAAATGCAGCCAAAGTGTTGCATACTTGTTGGCTTATTTCTTATTTCTCTTCTTTATAATAATAAAATAATAATAATATATTTCCCACTTTCGTTTTTCGAACATTGTTACTTAGTTTCTAGGTCGGCATTATTTACAGTTTAAGTGATTGTGTTATTCCATGCTTGGATTTAATTAGTTTCTCGCTCAATTAACTACTTCACACGCATCTATCCAATCATTGTAGACGTCGACGGGCTCTGACAGAGATATTAGAAAGAGAGATATGAGATATCTGAAAGCTTTCCTTGCACACACGACAATTTATGCGACCCGATTTTTGCATCTTGCATCTAATCAAATGGAATTTATCATTGTAAATGAATTAAATTATGGAAACTCGAACTTACATAATGACATCACAGGATCTCACGTGGTTACAAAATGGGCAATTGAATTGCTTATCCAAGTCCTGAATTATCTTGCGTCTCGGCGGCGGTTTACGCTTCGACTTGCGACGTCCCATTATAAAAATAAGAAGTCTCTCTTTCTGGTACAAATCCCAAGTTTCGGCAGATTTTAAAAAATACAACTGTGCCGTTTGGCGTGAAAATAAATAATAGCGTGCGAGCCTACAACGACTCTTTAGTTTCTTGGCTCACAGCTTTAACTAAAAATTTGGATGGGCTCCACATCGTACAGAAAAATACGTGTGATCGATTTGGTGACGTAAAACACAAGGATTGCTATAAATTTTAATTATTAAATCAAATATTATCCAACAACTGATTTTTTACAAATTAAGTTTCATTTGCTATAAATTTAAAATATTAAAGTGAAATAATCTTATCCATCAACTGATTGTTGTTTGGCAATCCATTGCAATTTTTAAACTTTATTTTCAATTAAATTAAAGTTTTAAAATAAAAGAATCTTATTCAACAACTGATTGTTATCAGACCATATATTCAATTAATTTTCCCACTATAATTTATTAATTACTATAAATTTAAATTTATAAAATTAAATAGTCTTATCCAACAACTAATTGTTGTCTGACCATCGATTGGAATTTTTCTAAATCTTATACTTTTAATTGTAATAAAATTCAAATATTAAAATAAAAAAATCTTATTCAACAACTGATTGTTATCTGACCATATAATCCACATATTTTTCCACAACTAAAACTTATTGATGCCCACATCTGATTTGGGTCTGGGCAGATGCAACTTATCTAATGGTTTGATATGGTTTTTTCGCTTTTGATAGAATTTAATGTAGCATAAAATCGCTTGTCCTTTGTGAGGATCTGCTTCAGGTATCGATTACAGGCTGCGCAATTTGATTCGAGGGTTGGGGCATTGTGTAGCTTAGATTGTTGTTGATATCGTTGGGATGTGGGTCAAGTGTTTTGAGTTGGATGCAGGATCAAAGAAGCGTCAGAGAGACTTTCCCACAGTTTGCGCCAGCGCAAAACAGATTTTTTCTGGCTAAATTCGCAGTGTGAGCTTAGCACCGATGACAGCACGAGTTTTTAGTTTTTCGTTTTTTTTTTGGCAACCTGCTGCTTAGCATATTAGCACCAAAGGACGCACAAAGGACTCTGCAGGATCAACGGGCGGTGTGTCGCAGGACAGCTGAAAGTGTCAACAGGCGGCGAAGTGCAAAAGGATCGAAGTGAGCTGTTAACATTTTGCGACTGCCATGAAATTGAGCACTAAACACCGAGTCGAAACCATGTTTGAGAGCGAGTCCTTGGCGGGAGGCGGGCAGCGTGCGGCACACAACAGGACACAACATGTTTGGGCTGCACATTGATTGCATTCGATGCGCATCGATTTGAAATCATTTGCTAAACGGAATTAACATTGCAGACGTGAGCGGAGCTGCATCCGTCTTTGCTCCTTTCAGCAGGCTCCCTTTTGTTGTCCGTATATTAATCTCTTGTCCGGCTTTCTTTTGCCAGCTGCCACCGTTTGCCTTTTGTGGTTCCTGCAGACAGTTGACCATTTGCCGTTTGCCGTTCGCCGTTTGCCGTTCGCCGTTTTGGCCCTGGCCAAGTGCTCTGCTTGCCTTGGCTCTTTTGTGTTGGCCTACTTCAATGCACAGCCGACGCACTTTTGAATTCTTTATTTTTTACAACTTCTACTTCTACTTCAACTTCTATATCTCTTTCGTGTTTCGTTGCTCTTTGTGCTGCCTTTGTGTGTTCATTTGCTTAAACGCATCTTATCCCGTTAAAGTGTGCGCTCCGTTTCAAAAGTCCTTTCGCAGAAAATTGATCCTTTTTGCCAATTTCCGCCAGTAGCCAGGATTCTTTAGATGCTCCCAGGCGGACACTAATTGAGTCCTTCTGATCTCCCAGATGAGATTACTGTAATCCAAGACGTGAGTTCCGCTTTCTATTTCTGCTGAAGGTTTCCAGTAATTATTCGTTTGGAGTGAAATAAATAGCTGCATCATAATAATAAAGAAAGTATTTCTCTTTAAATTTATTCACTAATTATCATTTTTTAGTTCCTGTATAATGCATTTAATAATGAATCTTGGAAACTCCAAAAATTTTCTTGTGCTTTGTAAATTTTATAACAAGTTCTTTAATATCTAAACCGTTCACAGTTCTAATAATTAGTTTGTAATTTTATAAAATTAATAATATTCATGTATTTAAGTTAATTGTTATTTTTAGTTAAAGTTAATAGCAGAATCTCTATTTTTTCTTCTGGAGTTTCGATGTTTTCGGCATCAACGCTCTATATTTTTTCATTAACTAATACAAGCTAATTCCTTCCTATGCATATGATGGTTCAGTTTATCGAACCTAGGTTTCAAAGTTTTCATTCACATGTTTATGATGTTATCAAATCCCATTAAAATAGATCGTACAATTTTCCAGTAATAAACTTTAACGGTTGTCTGTTAATTACGGGCTTCACATTATAACCCTCATCATTATAGAGACCATTAAAAACTAACCAATCTCATAAACAGGCCACACCTGAGTAAGCTCAAAAAGCTTTATTCGCTGCATAAAGAACTGTTTCTCTTTCTGCCCAATTAGATGTTTTAAATGCCATAAAATTATTACTATGTTGAATATTTTACTGGGCCGAATTGGATTTTTGGTATTCAATGCCCATCTGTGTTCTGTTCGCCTTCCCTCCTCCCCCAGCTCACTGGGCTCCCTTATAATATTTCAACACCAATGCTATAGAATCGGGCGCCCCCCGAAATATGATTATTAATTAAAATTCCCAAATCAAAATCAAATTACCACTAAAAATGAAGAATACATAAATTTCTGTAAAATGACAACACACACACACATGCACACACACACACACACTCTGAGTGTTGGAGAGGATTGGGGGATGGGGAAAGGGGAAGGGGGAGGGGGAAGAGTAGCCTGTCGCCAGCGGCTTCCGCTGCGTCTTCCAAGAATGTCTCGATGCCGAACAATGTCGTATGGAAAATGCATATTATAATAAAATTAAATTATGCATAATTATAAATTTTTTGTTGCCTGCATTTAAACAAAACTAGCCTGTCTGGCTGTGCAACGGAGAGCCGAGAGCCGAGAGCTGGCGGAGCTCATAAAACTGTCATAAGGCGCTGCAAATGAGAGGAGCCAACGAGATATGGGGAGAATTTTCAACAAGTTCTTTTCGTTTTCCTTTTTTTTATTTGGTTGGCACACGTGTGGCAAGAACAATGCGTGCAGCAAGCATATTGAGCGCATTACACTCTGCTACAAGTTGAACAAACTGAGATTGAAATTATTTAGTATACCTATGATTCAGTATCTTTATGATAATTATTCTCATGAAATAGTAATTAAAAAATCAATTTAGTAAAAATTTATACATATGTATGTTATAATAGGCGAAATGGACAGGATTTTAAAATTGAACTGTTAATATATTTTATTTATTTAAAATGAATTTATGTATATTTCCAATATGGATTTTACTTCTTTCATTACCTTCATGCATTATTTAATTTGAAAAACTTAAATAAATTTTTTTCACTTGTATAAAATTAAAAGTTACTTAGAATATTAATATCTGATTTTAAACTACAACGCTTAAGACCGTCTTTTATTTATCTGTAATGTATTAATTTATATTTATAATATTAATTTCATTACTTACTGCATATCGTCAAACATTCTTAGATTTGTAAAAATGTAGGCAACATTTATTATCATTATTTAAGATTCACTACTTTTAAAAATTCTTAAATTTGAAAAATATTTATATTAAATATTATGTTTGTTATAATATTCAAAGATATTTGGAATGATTTTCACACTTTTACTCTGGATTTATTTTGTTTATGAAAAATGCTTAAACACATTTTTATAAAATTGATCACTATCTTTTATTTCTTTCATTATATTCAAACATTCCTAAATTTAAAAAAGTTCAAATATTTTTGGATTCTCTTACAAAATATTTAAGATAATTATAATATAATATTTTATTTTTCGTATGTGGTAAGTTTTGTTGCATAGTGTAACCGTATGGCTATAAAACTGGGGGGCAAAGAATGTTTTTGTGCTCAATTAGCGCATAACATTGTCACAACCTTCCGGCAGCACCCCAAGGCCCCGTCGCCTGGCGTGCGCTTGTCTCTCTGCCCCTGACCCCGCCCCCTCCTCGACGCTCTTGGCGTTGTCCCCGGGCAACTTGTGCTGTATTATCAACAGGTAAAAAGGCTGATTTTGTATGCGCGAGGGGAGCGAAGGAGGAGCGAGAGAAGCAAGCGTGGCTGGCGCATTGCATAATCGTTAAAATGGGTGAAAACCCTTTTTGTCTAATGCTCATTTCCATGCGTTTTTCCTGGAAAATTATGGCCGAGCAGACAACAGAGAGCAGGCAGCAGGCAGCAGGCAGGCAGCAGGGCCACAAAGTGCTCCGGCAATAGTTTAACATATTTTTGCCTGGGCTTACGCGTGGACGCGATTTAAATTATGACAACGAGGAGCTCGGCTTCCTGGCGCCACCAGACCTGCATTGGGATTCGGATTTGGGATTGGAAAAGGGACTGAGAATAATATATATCTGTGTATCTGTGGTGTGGGATTTGTCTGCTCAGCGATTTAAATAATGTTTTGGGGCACAGGAAAGGATAACAAGCGCGCCATGGCGCTTGTTCCATGGAACTATAAATTTACAGGCAACTAGTGCATATTAATGGGCAGGTGACGGGAGAGAGAGGAGAGAGAGAGGGGAAAGCAGGAATGCCGCCAGTAGCAGCAGCTGTAGCTAATCTTATCAAACACTGACAATAAGCCAATTAGCAAGCACCTACAGCAAAGAAAACACATATCGCAAACATTGCGCAAAAGGTTTCAGTTCGATTTTGTTTTTGGGTTCTTGGGAAATGCTACCAGGGAAGCTGTCAGTGGGATTGCGAGTGAGACGTCAGGGCAGAAGGATATCAAACGCAGCTGCCGGCAGGACAATGTAGCACAAAGTCAAATCGCAAGATGCTCGCGTCAACCATAAAACTGGTCACAGAGATAAAACGCACGCCGGACCCCAAAAGGACGTAGGACATAAGACTGTAGACTGTGGACTGTGGACCGCCCCTGGCGAGTGCTACGACATTTTTGGTGCACGCCAGGCAGCCTCTAATTTGTGAAACCTGCCTTCAGTTTAGAGATCGATATCGCCTACCTACTGCAGAAGGAGAAGAACCCCCGGAGAGGACGCATCATAAAAGAGCATCATCCTCCTTTCCAAGTTGCCGTGACATTTGAGATTTAGCAGTCGATGATTGTCCTGCCTGTGTATTGTCCTGCCCATAGGGACATCTTTTTAAAAGCGCAATTCTATTTGTAATTCTTGCCCACAAAAGGCACCGAAAATTTGCCATAATCATGACATTTTTCTCGTCCTTTCTTTGCTGCTCTTTCAGCATTTGTCTCACTGTTTTCAGCTGAATCGAAGCAGAAGATATCTTCTTTATTTTCGTAATCGTTGTAATGTTGCATCTTTATGAGGAGTTAGCCAAAACACAAACTGAACATTGCTTCTGGCTGTGGGGGAGGAGAACGTTCATCTCTCTGTTTGGAAAAATGTAATTGTTGATCATCATCTTCATTATCGATTCTGTAGATTCCACAGAATCTACTTTTGTTCTATTATATGTAGTTTTTTTTGGAGTCTGATGTCTATATCAACGGAATAGAAATTTTGGTAGTTGCAGGAACAGCGGAAACAGTTTTAGATAATTTTATACAACTCAATAAAGTGTCCTGTTTCATTTTATTACATTCTCTAGTTTTGTTTTTTTATTTATTCATTACACTTCCTGAAAGGTTTTAGTATGTGAACCACCTAAAATTTAATGAAACCCTTGTTTTTGGATGGTTTTAATCGATTAGGGCAAATTATTCTTATTTATCCTTTTTGCATGTCAATCCAGATGGTAATCATTTGAAAAAATATAATTTAAAGACTTTGCAATTGCAGTTTTTCTTAGATATGGAATATGTTATCTTTTAAAATATTTTTTTTTTATGCCCTGCTTCTTGAGTGCTTATTAATAATGCTTTAAATATATATTACTTCATTTCCCATATGTCTGAACACTTAAAATTGAATGAAACTCCTTTTTTCTTATTCATTCAATTCAAAAATTTAAATCAATAGCCCATTTTTCGTATTAACTGAAGGCATTCTTAATGCTTTTTTTCCATGTCAATTAAGATAGCAATCAATTGAAAAAATGCAACACCTTTTTTCTTATGCATTCAATTGAAATACTAAAATATATATTAAAATCAATGGCCCATTTTTCGTATTAATTGATAGCATTCTTAATGGGTTTTTCACATGTCTATTTAGTTTGCAATTAATTGGAAAAATATAAATTATATAGTTTGCGCGATTATTTAAATGTTTTTATTCAATCGCAGTTTTTGTTCTGTATTGTTAGATATTGAAGTTTTTATCTTATTGAATATTTATTTTTATTTATTGACCTACTTCCTGAGTGCTTATTATTATAACTTCCAAATTAATCAATGAACATGACAACTTCAAATTTAATGAAGCTTTTATTTTCTTATGCATTCAATTCAAATACTAAAATTGACATTAAAATCAATAGCCCATTTTTCGTATTAACTGATAGCATTCTTAATACTTTTTTTTTACATGTCAATTTAGATTGCAATCAATTGAAAAAATAGAATTTAAATAGTTTGCGCGAGTATTCAAATGTTTTTATTCAATCGCAGTTTTTGTTATGCTCTCGTATTCATTTGTAACTCGTTAAATGTTGCCATAGACAAAATATGCATTTACGCTCGTATATTCTCCGGAAAGGCGAATACTATAAATTATCAAGCATTCATAGGTCCGGTGAGAGACTGACTATACAATAAATCCCCAAAGAACGTTTTTCATTTACTGAAAACGTAACTCATGAATATTTCAGCAAAACAAACAGAATACAACAACTACAGAAAAAAAAACAAAAAAAAGGCCATAAAAATAAAATGCAAAAATGGGCGACAGACGTCGAAGTAAAATCAACAAATAAACAAAAATAATGCACAGTTTTATTTAGGATCAGGTTTGGTTGTTGTTGTTGTATTTTTCTACTCTTTGGAGTCTGCTTTTTTAGTTGTTGTAGTTGTTGTTGGGCGGGATGGTCGATGAGAACTGGAAGCTGGCCAAAAGCAACAATCACAAAAGTAACCTCAAAAATTTCAATAAAGACCACAACAAAGCAATTTATATAAAAATACCATAGTGTGTAACGGGGGGAAGGGGTTTGAGTGCGAGTAGGAGGCAAAACAACGGCAAATAGAACAAAATATTGAATAAAGTGAGGGAACTCAGGGGGGAAGGGGAAGGGGAGACCTTACTGGTTGGGGACCCGCCACGACATTTTAACAAAACAATAGAAATCAATTGATTGCGTTGTGGGAAGCTTAGCACTTGATTTCCGTTGTTGTTGTTACTGTTGTTATTTGTTGTTATTTGTTGTTGTTGTTGGTGTTATTTGGGATACCGCCGGAGCGGTGAAGGAGGAGGGGAGGGGAGGGAGGGAAGGGAATCGCTAGATTGGGCGAATTGCGTGAGCCACCCACATAGCCAAAGGACTCGTTGACGTTGTTGTTGTTGCTGTCGTTGTTGTTGTCGTTGTTGTTGTTATCGTTGTTGTTGTCGTTACTGGCGCTGCGTTGTGGTGTGGCTAAAATTCTATTTTTCCAATTTTTGCGCAATTTATTGCATTGTCAAGGGAATCGCAGTGGAGCAGGATACAAAAAAAAAAAAAAAAGATGAAGTAAAGAAACGCAAAAGGCATAAGAAAAACACCAAATACAAATACCAAACAAGTTGGCAAGACATCAACAATAAGCAGCAGCGATAAATATACCCTGTACACAATTTAATAATTAGTAAATATTTGATTCAATAAATTAAAGTCATACAATCTTTTGAAGAAAAGCAAACGAATTTAATTAGTTTGTAGTACTATTTTAAAATGTGAAGAACAGATAAAGAATTTAATTACGTAGAATAAAGAGTATTTTTTAACTTTAAAACGTAAATGAAATGCATTTAATTATGATGGATACATAATTTTATTAAACTATGTGACGATAAGAAAGCGAATGTAATTATTTAGTACAATTAGTATCATCTAAAATAAAATGAATGTAATTATGTAGGATAAGTAGCATTATTCTAAGTTTTGAATTAAATAAATCAAATTTAATAAAGATAAATGTAAAGCATTTATTAATGTTTTATTATATATGGATTCAACTAATTATCCGCAAATATATTATGAGTTTCTTGTGTCCAAAGTTAACATTTATAAGAGATTTATTATTTACATTACTGGAAATTTCATTCTTCGAAGAAGCTTCCCTCTTTATTCAGTCTTTTTGCCTTATTACAGGGTATAAGAGACCAAATACAAATAGCGAAACATAGTGCGGCTTGTTCGATTGTGTGTGGTGCTGGGTTTATGTGGATCGACTGCCGGTGGCCAAGGGTTTGCTTATGGTGCTGGGGCTTTGGGGCTTTTGTGCGGCAAGCGTAAAAGTAAACAAAGCTAAAAGTGGAAACGCAAGTGAAATAATGCCACAGAGCTGCCGGAGCTGGAGATGAAGCTGGAACAGGAGCTGGAGCAGGAGCTGGAGCTGGAGCTGGAGCTTAACAAACGGCAACAACAGCAACTAAACATCAATAAGCATTGACTAACTGGGACGATGTGAAGCTGTGGAGCCTGGCAACTGGCAACTGGGGAGTCACAGCATTAATAGCTGAAATTAAATAATCGCTCCTTAAGCGACAGAACTCGACGTAGACAATGAAAGGCATCTGAAGGTGGGGAGCAGACGTCGGGGCACAAAAGAATAAGTGAAGACCCAACTGGGATTTGGTTTCGATTGAATAAAATTAATTTTAATTGGTTTGTCTTTGCTGTGGGGTAAAATGCTCGTGCCAATAATTTATATGTATGCTGCATGCAACTTATTCACTAATTACATACAAAGTTTCTTTAATAATTCGTATAGCAGATGCTTTATAAACTGAAGAGAAATATACAATCATTTAATTTGTATGTTGTAATTAATAAAAATCAGCATAATTCATAATTTATTTCTCAGTGTAGTGAACCTTGATGCTACAAATTGATGTTGGAATATCAGTTATTTTTAACAGTTGTCTCCAATAATCAATTATCATTTGTTTTGTTTGCTCTTAAGTGCATCAGCTGGACATCTGGATCTTCAGCTGCCTTGCATTGTGACTCACAGCTGAGGTCCTCAAATGATCCGTCGACAGATTTTAATCGCGGCCTACCTCAAAAAACAACAAATAAGCATGATGCGGTTGTGTGTGCTCAACTGTGAGATACCCGTACCCAATATAGAAAATAAATATTTCACAAATACATAACATATCTATACCGAAATTATTGATAATTGGAATATGTAAATATATTATTTCGCATTTTAGTTAACATTTTAAATGTACCTTACACAAAGTTATAATACCCTTTTCGCCAGTGAGTAACTGGTATAAAATCCATTATCCATTATCCATTAGATTTTGACAGGCGCTTGGGTTTATTAATAAAATTTTACTAGTTCTTTACGATGTACGTTCGTGGAGAACAAAAAAGATGAGCGGTGAAACGCTCTCGATAAGCATCACGTCCATAAAGGGTAGTAATAACAGCGATACACAGAATCGGGATTCGAAATAAATTTATTTTTATATGTGCACTTTACCTGGAACGAAAGATGACAAAGAAAGGTTTGAGTTCGGAGATCGGCGGCTTTACAGCTGTTTAGGGTTGCTACACCTGTTGATAAGGCGGCTAATTTTGTGTGTGCCCATAAAAGCAGAGGAGAACGAAATAACAATTTCAGTGTTTGTTGGCCTCTAGCAAATTAGTCGATGATTTGGTTAGCCAAAAAGGGTTTCCAAGTGCTTCGGGGGGAAGGAGGCGGCTGGAGCCTTGTCCCAAGGGTTCGATTCCTAGGCAGATGAAGTGTGAATTGCTGGTTGGTCTGTGGCGCTGAGAACTTTTGGCTTAGAGTCGAAATGTAATCAAAATAAAAGTAAATACATATAAAAGGGAACACAGCCAGGATATGTGTACGAGGTGTCCTGTGTGCTCTATCCTGATTGTGTTAAACGGTTTGCGGACCGAAGCTGAAGTAGAAACAGATGCATCGTTTCTCTTGTCGAACTGTGAGTGAAATCAATGCCACAATCAAAATCAAAATCAAAATCATTGCACAGACACACACAACGAAACTTGTCTAAGCCTTTTTTCGGTTAGTATCCTGAACTATCGTCCTTCAAGGCGGCAGCCAGTCGAGCGTGTTGTTGTTTATTTTCCTGCCTTTGGGCTTTCCCTGGCAATTTTATTATCCCTTTTCCCAGTGTCTGCCTCTCTGACAGTCGGTGTGTTTGTTTGTGTTTATGTGTGGGAAAAAAGTATTTCATATTAAGATAAACATGAGCCTTTTTGATTTGTTGTTGTTTATTCTCCGCTCCTGCTCCCGCTCCCGCCTCAGCTTCTGCTTCAGCTTCAGCTTCAGCTTCAGCTTCAGCTTCAGCTGCTGTCCTGGTCTTTGGTCCTTGGCCTCAAGTAGACCGTACGTTGATTGAATCTTAAGACTTGCCGCTTTCTCGGTAGCCTGCTCAAAATTTGATTTCAGGTTAAACGCAATTAAATTTTGCCTTAGGCTTTGATTTGATTTCTCTTCGTGCCCATCGCCGGCCTCAACAATTTCTTGTTTACGCTAGAGAAAATTGAAATTTTATGCATTTTCCTATAGTTGAGCATTATTATTATTATTGTTAGTGTTATTGTTGTGTGTCGTTGTCGTTGTCGTTGTTGGCTTAGGCTCAGTGCGGTCAGCTGTCGAAAGGATTTGAATTTATTTGAGACCTCAGCTTCCATTGCCTGTCCGCAAAGGCGTTGATTAATTGATTCCATATACAGTCATACAGCCTATACTACTGGCTAGTATGCACAGCTAACCAACCATTCCGATAACCGACACGTTAGTAATGAAATTGTTTTGCAAGCTGCTCTGCCTTGGATTAGATTCCGAGTCGAGCTGCATTCTCGCCTCTGCTAATTAGTTTCTGAGGTTTCATTTCGATTCGAAAGCACTTCAGATAGCCTTTTACTTGCCTTAAGATTACTTAATAGCCTTGGCTTTAATTCGATTTAAAGTAAATGTTATGGGACATTTCAGTAAGTGCTTCATTAGTAATGATTAAGTTATTAATTTCTTGAAAGCTATTGGCTGAAAAATCATTGCAGCAATTTGAGAAACTTTTGACGAATGATGAAGTTAGGAAATATATTATGTTATATATAAATTAAAATGCGAACCTTAGATTGTAGATTGTGGATATAAATAAAACAAAATCTTTAATCATTTCATCTGACAAACTTTTTGATTGCTCTGTTTTTTTGAATATAATTGTGAATGTAAGTTTTAAACTGCATGTAAAATTAAAATGTTATTGCTGCTTAACATCCTCACAAAAGGATAACTCTCCAGTTTTAAGTTTGCTGCAGATAATACTTGAGCATATGCATTTTCTGCTCAATCCCCAGTCAAGTTCAATGCCAAAGATGTGTCGTCACAGTGTGGTTCAAGGCTTTGGGAGCCAGCAAAAAGTCATTGGCACATTTCACGCTCACTTGGTTGGCCAGACTAAGCACTTCCTCCTTTTTCTTAGCCAAAGATTTTGGCCAAGTCACAAAAAAAGTTTGAATTGGCAGCAGCCGCATTCAGTGCGGAGTTGTTTTTTGTATTTTTTGTTGGTCGACGAGGACCATAAAATTCAATAAAACGCATATTTGCTGTCGTTTGTTCCGAGTTTTGGGCGCCAAAGTGCCACAAAATGTTTTCGGAGTTTTGCAGCTGGAAAACCGACGAAAATGGCGCTAAAGTTGCTAGGAAAACATAGACAAAACAGACGGGAGACACAGACAGGAGCCAAGTTCAGAGCATCGCCATTCCCATCATCATCATCATCATCATCATCATCATCATTGCAATCATCCTGTTATCATCATCATTATGGCCTTCGTCATCTTGAAATGATTATAAGCAGTTTTTTTTTGGCTGATTTAGCATATTTTTCACCGCTTACAGTTCTATTTTCGTCTCTGTCTGTGTTGCTGTTGCTGTCTCGCTTCTGATGTTCTGACTGGCACGCACTTCCGCTTCCGCCTTTTGGGTTTGACGTTGGCCTAAAGACTTCCGCTTTCATCGGTGCTCTAACTTCATTTTCATCTTATTTGTGCGCCATGAACTTGACAGTTGTCTTACAGCCACTGGATCATATCTTGTGGGGTATGCTCTATCGATGGAACTTAATCCGAAAAATAATAATAATAATTAATGAACAATTTTAAATTAAATAAAAAAATCAAATCAAAGTAAAATGAGTATAAATAAAACAAAACAAAAATATTGAAAAAAATTAAATAAATAAATAAAAAAAATTTATACTAGAAATAACATTTACAAGAATAACTATTATAATAATAATTACACGTGGTACAAGGTTGCTTTCCATATTATTGGTAAATTTAAAGGATGTTGTGACTGCTTAATACTCAATTATTAAGTATTTATATATGTGACGATAGGAAAATAAATAAAACAAATTAAATGAAAAAATAAATATATAATTAAAAATAAAATAACTAAATTAAAAATAAAAATTAAAAACTTTAATTCATTATAGGAAATCTCTGCATTACTAGATAGTCTCTGATCAAAGAAAACAAAGTGAAATCTTAAGTTTTAGTAGCGTAAGGATATCAGAAACCCAACTCACCCTCTTGTAATATTACAGGGTATGCCTAAGTGCTGTATGCTGAGTTATGCACCTCTTTCCCTTTTTTTGGTTTTCTGTTGTTGCGGTTTGTTTGCATATGTCGGGTGCGCAATTGGAGGCTGACGCAGAACTTGGATGGGCAAATGTGCAAATTTGTTTTGCTAATGTTTATGCAAATACGCGAGAGCACAACAGAAAGACTTGGAAGGAGGGAGGGACTCAAATGGTAGTCGTAGGCGTCGAGGGAATTAGTGGGGAGTGGGAAGAAGTTGGGCAGAGTTGAAGCTGGAATGCGAACTCATATTTAGATGAAGTTGACTGTTGCTGCTTATGGAAAATGTGTCTTCCAAGTAGATGCTTCTGCTTATCCCACAGCTTCTGGTTCTCCCCTCTCATTTGTCCTGTTAGCCAGTTGCCTCATTGTCGCGTCTTATGTAAATTTAATGCTAAAATGTTTATTTTACTAAGATTTGCTTAGCTCTCCAAATGTTGCGTCTGTTTCGGCTCCTAATGCCGCTCATGAGGGGCGGGTTGGGGAGTTGGCCGCCCCCCAAAACCTGTATGTTGTCCTTGCTTGTTCTGCGGTTGAGCATTGGGGGGGCGGAGGTCGTTCATATAGCGTCCATAATGCTAAACGACGCATAATTGAAACATTATGTCAGATTATTGTTAGCAAGCGACGAGATTTACTTAGTTGACGGTTTTTTCTGGGCCCTCCTCTTGGCCTTTCTCGACTTGTCCGCAAAATTGCTGACAGAGAGAGCGAAGCGTGGAGAATGGAGATAAGTTTGGCAAAACATACGAGCAATGTCAAAGAGATTTGCTTATTTAATGCGAGCCACAGATAGGAGGAAATATGATGGCTATAACATTGAAACAGACATAGAGCTGGAGTTGCGGAATACTAGGGAATAGTCGCAGTAGTTTGAGTAATGGCCACGATAAGAAAGCTCAAATTTGGGGCGCCCAAGTCGTAATATTAAAAACGTAATCACAGCGAGGAGGCAGCAGAGATTATGTCTGAATTATATAGTAAGGGACGCAATCGAAAGCTGAGGTTGTAAGTGAAATGTACTATGAAATTGCACATCAATTTGACAGGAAATGCTTCTAGTTATTAAATTTTTACTATCGAAAAGTTTTTAGAAGTAAACTTTTTATTGTGCGTAAAGCTAATGATGTGTTGCCTATGTTCCTATAAAATTTCAGTTTCTTTGTTCAAAATAAAAATACATAATACATACATACAATACATAATATGTTATGAATTAAATATAATATATAAACAAATAATTTGTATTACCACATATTCTTTTATATTTTCAACTCTTTTGTTTTTTTTTTCTATTTTAATTTCCGTTTATTTAATTACTCTTTCCGCGCTTGGCTTATGCTATATGTTTGCTTTTCTCTCCCGAAATCCTAACTTATATACTTGGTGATTAATGAAGCTTTAAATCGCCCGTAAACCGAACTCATTTCTCCGCGTTGCATCAACAAAGAGAATCTGAAACTTTTAAGTTCCCTCAACGTTTTGCCATTAATATCACATTTATCAATATCACAGTTTTTCATTTCGCTGTCGTCGTCGTCGTCGTCGTCGTCTTGCAAACGAATTATTTTCTTTTATTTCCTGTTTGCTTTTCTTTCCCATTTTTATGTGCAATTTTCCGTTCGTAAGAGAAAATAGAAGTAAATAGAAAAACCCATTTCCATTATAAATACAATGCCACATTCCTGCTTTTCCGGTTTATACCGTTTAGATCGATTGCATTTTATAGTTTGTTTTAATGTTGCTCTCGCAGGACGCAGGACACAGGACGAAGGACGCCGCAGTCGAAGTCGGAGCTGGTGTTGGCGTAGGAGCCGAAGCCGAAGATGCGACAGGAGAGGCATTTATTTTAGCTGGTTTGCTGCAGCTTCCTTTTTTTAGCCCCGGAAGCGCTACAAATTGTCTGCTTGCAGTTCAAAAAAAAGTAGAAATGATTTTATTGCTTCCTTTTCATTTAAACTGAAACTGAATATAACATCCGTTTGTGGCACACACACAATGCGGCCATTGTCCTTGCCACTGCCTCAGCGACTGGCAGTGCCATCAAAAGACTCTAAAGTGTCCTGCTCCCTCCATTTTTGCCCAATTTCTGCTATTCTATTTTCACTCTTGCTACAATTCAATTAGGCAGTCGCCTTTGTACATTAACCAGAGACTGCAAAAGGTCAGAAGTGAACACATTTCGCTTTGCTCTGGTCCATTTCGTCCTTTTTCCAGCGGGGGTCACTTTTTAATGGACCAAAGCTAAGGCGGGGCAAATGGATGACAGAGCGCATGCATCGAGTGTGGGTAATTCATGTGAGTGCTTAGAGCACTCAAAAGATGATCAGAAGGATTGGTATCGGCTTACATGATTTTCATATTTCTTATAGAGTGGGCTCCCACAATGTTGGTCAGTAGGATGAACAATATTGAATATACATACGTTGTCCTTTTGCCAATTTTCTGATTGCCTTGGAAGATGCTGTGTATACGATTTCATATTCACGTATTTTACCTTTTAAAAGATTATTCAGTTTTCTTACATTATTTTGCTGTTGTTCACTTAGACAGAAGTTTTGGAATTTGGGACAAATACTAAATGTAAGTTAAGTTATATTTAATTTTATCATATAAAGGATTATTACGAAAATAATTGAATTACTAATATTTAATATGCAACATTACGATAAAGCAGATATTATTGTCACACTAATTTAAAAATAAATATTGAATACTATCTTGAATTTAACTATTTAACACATACTATTATCATTATAATGTGAAATGTATTCATTAATACAATCATACATTTTACGAAAATCATTTAATATTTAACATTAACAATTGTCTTCAATTTCACTATGAAACAGATATTATGAACAAATTAATTAATAATAAATATTAAATAATATCTTCAGATTTAACAGATGTTTTTACAAAAATAGTTAATATTTAATACTATCTTCAATATTACGATATTACTATAAAAAATAATTTAATGATTAATATTTAAAACTATCTTCAATATTACGCCATAACAAATATTACAACTAGTCAAATTTAATGACTAATATCAAGCCAATTTATTTCCATTCTATTTCTATTCCTGCAATATTTCAATTATCCTTTTCTAGCTACCTTTGTTGACATCCATGCTTGCCACATGCCCGCCTCTGAGGCCATAATCCTTTCCGCACAATCAACATTCAAATGACACCTCGAAATACCTGAATGGCACATTCATCTCACACTCACACTCACACACACACACACACGGAACACACTCACCTAGAGTGCAAACAACAAATCCAACCACGAAGTGAACCATTTTCGCAGCAATTAATCAAATTAAACAAGGACATTCAACAAGGAGCGACCTTTTGGCAAAGTTAATTGAAAATTTAGCGCTTGTCGAGCCACAAGGGTGCTGGGGTTGTGATGCGGGGTTGCGGGGTTTTCGGGGCCAACTAGTGTGTGGGAGGTTCAAGTGACCTACCGACAGCTGCAGCAATCATTTTTGGCATGCTCTTTAAAGCCAACAACAAGCAGGCACTGGGATCACGAAACAGGATCAGCAGCAGCAGGATTCACGCACTGTGGCAGAGCAATTACGCAGACGATTAGGCACAATGCCCCTAGCTGACAGTTCCTCCCCCGTCCTCCCTCACCTTTGGTATTCCATTCACTACTTTTTGCCTTTTCCTTTTGCTTGGATCTGCCAATTTTTATCAGCTGTGAAACAGTTGCCATTGAAATGGAGCAGAAGCCGTTAGATAGATGGCCAACGTAAAAAGGCAGCCAGCAACACTGCGAGAAACCCGCTCAACAAATTGCATTTCACTGCGAAGGATCCTACAGCTATTTCGCAGAGTGTGGAACGCACAAAGTACAAACGAGGAGTCGCAGTTCTAATCCCGGACCCAGCACAATTCCAATTCGCAACCCGAAGCGACGCGTCGTTTAAAGAAAAAACATTGCGAAAATTGCTTTACAATTGATTAAACACTGAACAAACGCACGGCACGTTTAAATTTGGGTTAAATAGATTATATGAACTGGAAGTGTTATGAAATGATGTGGTCCGCTTGCTCGACTCGACTCAACACAACTCAACTCCCCCGCAGCACTTTCTATCGTCCTTTCTTTCCATTTTCATTTTCATTTTTATTTTTTTTGCTATTTTTGTTTTCTTTTGCTGGCTCAGCTCAACGTTGCCGGGTAGTGTCGCCTTTTCACGCTCCAAGTGTGCCAGTTAATGGATTTGCTAGATGTTAACCACAGTTAAGGATTTGCTTTTGGATTTTCGTTCGTTTATTGGTTTCTCGATGGTCATTTGATACAGCTACGTGAGGCAGGACCCGATGAATCGGAGGAATAGGGGGATTGACCTTCGTTTTTCTGGAATGTGCAAACGAGCAGAAAGTCATTACTTGAATTTCGCATATAGATCACTGGGTTGAATAACTTGCGGATAATGAGCACAAATGAGAAATTGAAAAAGTTTTAATGGGTAGTCGAAGCAAAGGTAAATATAAACCAAGCAACTGAGTAATCTTTTTGAAATCGGTTTAAATTACAAGTGTGGGAGTCTTAAACTGTAGATTTGGGTAGATTGATGTTATAATGTTCACTTTAAATTGTTTTATTAAGAAATATTTAAATTGTCAGTGAATAAGTCAATAATATTGATAAAGTTTACTCTTTGAAATGGGCAAAAATGAAGTAAAGAATATATTTTATTTAATTATTACAGCAATAATTATATTTGGTAATTTTGAAAATAAGTATTAATATTTAAAAAGTCATGATAAATTTGACTGAATTATTTAAATACGCTCAACTATTTCGAACGCAAATTCATAATTGAAAAGAAAAAGTTGAGAAATCTTTGGGCAAATTGATTGGAATCAAGACTTACACACATTCCAAATATTCAATTGAATTCCACTTGAAAGCTGCCTCAATAAACTAGAACCTTCATCAATCATGAGTATCTCGCAATAGCTAAGCTCTGGCTCTGGATTATCCTTTTTCAGTTGTAGCCAGCAAGCCTATCACTAACCCAAATCTGTCCGAAAAATATTCAAACAAAATATGTTTGAGGAACAGGATAAAGGATATCAGAAGCCAATGTCGCCCACTATGCAGACAATGTCTAAAAAAATAAAAGGATTGAATAACTTGCTTCTTGAATTTGACACGCACTTTGTAAACAGATATCTCGATATCCCAACTAAGCAACTGGCCAAAACTGTCCAGCTTTAACTAACGACAACAAAGCGGGGACAACTTGGAGAGAGAGAGGGAGAGAGAACTGAGACGAGTTGGGGACAGACATTGTCATGAATCATAATGGCCAAGTCCTTTCTGGCTGGCGTTCGGGCCACTTTATTTGTGTTGCGCCATTGCCGGCGACTTTTTGCCATATTTATAATTTAATTTAGATGAAATTTTGTGGGCGTTGAGCAAAAGGAAACCCAAAAAAAAAGAAATATAAAAAAAATGCTCACAAAGAAATATGTAAGGATTCGCTCGCTTGACCGGAAATTTGAGCGTTCTCCCCTTCCTCCCTTCTCCGTTCCCCGCTCTCCTGCAACTCAATAACGTTAACAGGCACTAAAAGTCCTTGCTGGCCTCATAGTTTGCATGTTAAATGCACATATGTGTGAGCGCCATGCTTGAGTTTGGCGTTGGGGTTTGCTTAAGTTATGTACTGACCATATAAACTATGTCCTTCATATAGATACACACATCGAGACAGACTATAAAGTACAGTGTGTGCGTGTGTGTGTGTGTTTGTGAAGAGGAAAGCAGCGACATTGTGGTCACATTGCGGCGTGGCATGTTTGGGTTTTGTGGCCCGGGGGGTCCACGGTCCGGGGTCCGGTCTTTGACAAGGAGACTCACACGTGTTTATGAATACATAGAAATTTTTTGACATTTTTATGGCTGCTTGGGGCCTCGCTGCGCTACCCTCGGCCAGCGGGAGCAGTTGAGATTGTGGGGAATGCCAGAGACTGCAAAGGATTCGATAAGCAAGACAAGAAACAACAAAATGTTATTGCAATGTATCGATAACAGTGATCGTGTTACATAACTGAGGTTCGCATGTGCGGAAGGGATCTAAAAGAAATAAATATGGTTAAAAGGGATCGACAGCAGAAAAAATGTTAGAATGATAATTTCACACGCATACATTTAATAGAATAAATGATATATATAAATGAGATAACAAAATGAACAGATAAATAAATGTTGAAAATAGGTATTTATTTAGTGATAATAATAAAATATAATTTTTAAGCTAGTATTGCATCCACAATAATAATAAATAACATATTTCCATGATATAAAGAAAGCAAATTTGACATTTAGTAGCAGATCACATTTTTATATATATTTGTTTAGTGATAATTGTAAAATATAATTTTAATGTATATATTGGATCTATTACAATAATATAATAGTATACATGGAAATTTCAAAGATATGTACGTTCAGAGCTAATTGAAAAATATAATTCTATATTAATGTTCATTCATTTCAGTGCATCTAACTATATAATTATTTTATTGTTCTTTAAATAGTTACTTTGCTAGTTTTTTGGTAGAGCATGCGACAGTTCAATTCGATCATAACATTTAATGACTCTGGGCTGTCTATCATTTGGGGAACTCTGGTTCTGACTACCCCTTGACTTGTTTATTATGCCCGCTCCCTGACCATACGGTCGGAGTTTGTGTTGGTTTGTTAGTTTAGCCATGTGGGTGTTGACTTTTTTAATGTTTCAATATGACTAAATGCTTTGGGGCAGTGCCATGGCTTGGCTTGGCTTGGCTCGGTTTGGTTTTGGTTTCGGTTTTTGGCTTCGGGACCTGCCCAGTTTCGTGGAGTGGAGTTTCCCTGGAGCATGTTTTGGTAATATAGGGCGTCTCTTAAGTATTTATTTGGTGGCCCTTTGGATATTTATAGGAGAGACCGAGCACATATGCTGCCAGGGAGGGCTGCCAGAGGCGAAAGCAAGTGTCAAATTCTCATGCGTTACGGTCGATATCCTTTTGGTTTTGAGTTACGCAAGCAACCCAAAGGAACCTCTTAAGCACATTGACAGCTACTCTTTAGCTTGGCTCTTCCTGCTGGCTGTTCTGGCTGCTGTTCTGCTGTTGATGCTGTTGATGCTGCAGTGGCTCATCACTAATGAGGCTATCAAATGGCTGCTTTGCCAAGTGCCACTCGGTTCGCCTGTCAAATGTGTCAAAATTCCAGTGTGCGGTTGATTCCCTCTGCCATGCCACACATCTCAGATCTCGGATCCCAGATTTGTATGTCTGCGGCTTGTGCGGGTCTCTTGCCCACTCTCTCTCTCTCCCTCTACTCCATGTCTCGCATTCCCAATCTCATTCCCAGTCCCATACCCATTCCCATTCCCATTCCCATTCCATATGTCTGCCACACTTGTCACTTGTGTTTTTATAACAGTTTTGTCTCTTGAGTGCTTCGCCGGATTATTTTTTTTTGTTCACTCCTCTTTCTCAATATGCATATTCCCTACTAAAGTGCTAAAATCTGTGTCATTTATTAATTTCGGTTGAGTTTTTGGGGCTTTTACATTTGTCATTAGCACGAATTTGACATTTCAATTATTGGCCTCATGTTTTTGTTTTCGGTTTGCGGATAGCATGGCGAGTTGACATATGTGGGCTTCTAATGGGTTTTACAAATGGCAAATCATAGTTCCAGACATTGGTATGGTAATGATGGCACTTATGTCTGTGCTGTCGAAGCGCCTCTAGATTAATGAATTCATCTATCTTTACCCCTTGAGTTCTGATGTTCTCTGAAGCATATTAATAAAATAAAATATCTTTACGTCTAGTCAGAGGAGAAAGCGTCTAGAACTATTAGTTTTATTGGCGGAAGAATTTTTGAATAAATAAGAAATAATACAGTATATAAATATCATTTAGATTTGCTGACTTAGTGACTTGAAACCCCCAGTTTTTATTCCATTTTACTAAAGTTCGAATCAGCAATGTTGTCATATCTTTAGCACTTTAATTCCTGCAGCGCAACCCTTTTAGTGCCGTACAGCATTAGCGCCCTCTAATCAGAAGCAGGTCCCACACCATCCATCAACATCAGACAGCGAGTTCTGTGTCCTGTGCTATCCTGTGCATCTGACTCATCTGTCCTGAGTCCTGTGTACTCGGCGTGTCCCGAGTCCTGAGTCCCGTGTCCTGTGTCGTACCCGACTGTCGTCTTGTTTGCACTTCGTGCTTTTGCATTCAAATTGCGTTTATTCAAATAGATCCGAGCGCACACAATTTCAATTATTTTATGCTGATTCGCAGGCGCCACAGATCTTTTGTATCTGTGCACTCGTGTATCTGTATCTGTTAGATACTTGTGCTAACAACAAAATTTTCGTTGTTTTTTCGCTTCTTTTTCCGACACACAAAATTTAATTATGCAAAATCTTTCACCATGATTTCTTTTCTTTCTGCACACACAAAATGAAGAAAAGCAAAAGAAAATCATTCAAGTCATTGCAGAGCTTCTCTCTGTCATTCTCATAAAAATGCAAACCAGCGCGCTCACTTTTTGATGACACTTGAATGTCACATATGAGTCGGGAAATGTCACCACACACACTATACACTGTGGTATAGTATATAGTACTTTCTCTCTCTCTCTCTATAGCTTTGTTCGTCTCTTTTACCCCTTAGACATGTCAAAAAGTTTGACATTTAGTGGCTGGCAAAAACTGTCATCACGCGCTTCCAACTTGACGATGATTGCTCGGTTTGGCATTACGGAAAAAGTTACCAACTGAAAGCTGTCGCTGTGTGGTGATTTTATGCTTATACTTGTCAGAAGAGAAAAACTATTATAGCTATTGTTCCTAAAGCTAATTGAGGCTCTGAAGGCTTTCAGATTTAAGTTTACTTGAACAAACTTTATTATGGCATTTTATTTGCGACAGATAGATGCACAATCGATCTTCTTAAAGTGGTATATTGTGAAATCAATAAATTTACGAAAACGCATTTAATAAATTTATGAGAGATTGGTGGACAACCAATATTCTTATAGGAAAACTGAGTGATTTATTATGAATTTAATATTTAAGAGGGATTTCACATCTATGTTTACGTAAACAAATCGAATATTTTTGAATTTTGGATAGGCTAAACTTGTGAATTAATTTATTAGGATTGTTTTTGTACGAAGTTTCTAGATATATTCTGTAATTCAAGTATAAGCATTTGTTGACATATTATCGATTGATAGTCTTAATTAAAGCTCGCATTAAAATTGTTTTAAATATCTAAAGACATAAAAAGTTATTTTATAATGCACATATTAAGTTGTTGACATTTTACATGTTTGCTATAGTTATCAAATATTTTAAAGTCGACTATTAAGCGCCGATATTAATAAACTTATTATTGTTACATTCAAATTCGGAAATTAATAAGTAAAGTATATTACTGTTATACATTTTAAATACGAGACTGCACAAAAAATAAAATTTAATATTAAGAATTAAAATGCATATAGTAAGTTGTTGACAAGTTACATTCAAATTCGGAATTTAAAATGTTAAAGTATATTACTGTTATACATTTTAAATACGAGAATGCACAAAAAATAAAATTTAATATTAAGAATCAAAAATTGCATATTCACATGGTCGCAGTTAATTTTCTTCTTTCCATATAAGATATTCCCTAGAAATGTTTAAAGCGTATTGCTCAGCTGCTTGAATTGTTTTGCATAGATCCAACACTCTCAACAAGAATAGGGTTTGTAAATGGTGTTGGAGGGAAAAGAGCATAAAGGAATGGAAAGGCGCATTGTCTGCTAATTTCAGACTGCTCTTTAATCTCGTTGACGGAATCAAAACAGCAAATGTCTAACCAGCTGGGCTTAAGCCTCTTTTTCCATTGCCATTTCCCTTTTCCTCTCTGCCGTCGCTATCCCTTTTTGGCTGTGACCCTTTTCCGCCCCCGCATTTTGCAGTGTGCGCTTTCATTTACAAATTTCCACACCTACGCACACAATTGAGTGCGCGGGCAAGTGCAAAAAGCAGCAACAACAACAAATTGTTAATGCCATTTGACAGTTGACAATTATAGCAATTGTCATAGCATTTAACATGACCAAGCCAGAGAGACAGAGAGAGAGAGAGGGAGAGAGAGAGAGCGACAAAGAAAGAGTGCGGTCGATGGGCAGCCAGCCTTTTGTTTCACTGCCTGATGCTGTATATGTAGCACTCTGGGAGAGTCTGGCCTGTTGTATATCCTGTCACTCATTTACCCTTTTTTTTTTGCATGTCAGCGAGCATTAGTTTCGGGCTGCTGGTTGAAAGAGAGAGGGCGAGTTCTCGGACGCTGCTTATCTGCACCAAATTTGCACAGTCATTGTCGGGCTAGTGATGAGCGGGTGGCTGAGGGGAGAGTTTTTGCGAGTAACGCTCGCAACTCTCTCCGCCCTTTGTCTGTTTTCCATCCTTTCATTTGCTGGTGCTGCTGTCCTTTGCCAGGACTCTCTGCTCGCCTTGACTCGCCTCGCACTTTTTGCCAACTTTGCATATGTGCGAATAATTCAGCAGGGCAACAACAATGTCGTCTGCAACAGCATCAGCAACTTCAACAGCAGCAACTTCAACAGCACTGGGAAGCTGCCTGTGAACCCGACGCTGGATTTACTCCAGATTAGGGATCTTTGTTAGTTGGTTGTCCGGCTGAATGCTCGGTTGCTTGCTGGCTTGTTGTTTTGTTTGTTTTGAAATAAAAATTACAGTTGTTGAGTGGCTTCTGTTGAGCCCTGCCAGAGGGTTATGGTATGAATTAGTCCTGCCTCGACCCCCAGCAGCTGCATTCTGACAAGTAAAAGCTGGACTGCAGTTATCCAAAAAGTATGCCAAATACTTGCTGCAAAAGTTGTTACTATTATTAAAATAGCCATAAAGTTAGTTTTGACTCAATTTCAAGTCCAAATATACAACACTTCGTATACTTAATCCTTTGCAGCAGCACTGTTAAGTTAACAGCGTACTGTTAAGCCCGCCATGTAAAGCTTAATCGAAAGTATAAATACAAAAACTCATATGCTGCATTCTGACAAGTAAAAGCTGGACTATAGTTATTTAGAAAATATGGCAAATACTTGCTGCAAAAGAAGTTGTTATTATTTCATAATTGCCATGCAGCTCATTTCATGTCAACATTTGCAACACTTCGTAAACTTAATCCTCTACAGCAGCACTGTTAAGTTAACAGCGTACTGTTAAGCCCGCCATGTAAAGCTTAATCGAAAGTATATATACAAAAATTCATATGCTGCATTCTGACAAGTAAAAGCTGAACAATAGTTATTCAGAAAATGTGCCAAATAGTTGCTGCAAAAGAAGTTGTTATTATTTCATAATTTCCATGCAGTTAGATTAGAGTTTATTTCATGTCAACATTTGCAACACTTCGTATACTTAATCCTCTACAGCAGCACTGTTAAGTTAACAGCGTACTGTTAAGCCCGCCATGTAAAGCTTAATCGAAAGTATATATACAAAAATTCATATGCTGCATTCTGACAAGTAAAAGCTGAACAAAAGTTATTCAGAAAATGTGCCAAATAGTTGCTGCAAAAGAAGTTGTTATTATTTCATAATTGCCATGCAGTTAGATTAGAGTTTATTTCATGTCAACATTTGCAACACTTCGTATACTTAATCCTCTACAGCAGCACTGTTAAGTTAACAGCGTACTGTTAAGCCCGCCATGTAAAGCTTAATCGAAAGTATAAATACAAAAATGCATATGCTGCAATCTGACAAGTAAAAGCTGAACTATAGTTATTTAGAACATATGTCAAATACTTGCTGCAAAAGAAGTTGCTATTATTTTCATAATTGCCATGCTGCTCATTTCATGCCAACATTTGCAACACTTCGTATACTTAATCCTCTGCAGCAGCACTGTTAAGTTAACAGTGCTCTGCTAAGCACGCCATGTAAAGCTTAATCGAAAGTATATATACAAAAATTCATATGCTGCATTCTGACAAGTAAAAGCTGAACAATAGTTATTCAGAAAATGTGCCAAATAGTTGCTGCAAAAGAAGTTGTTATTATTTCATAATTGCCATGCAGTTAGATTAGAGTTTATTTCATGTCAACATTTGCAACACTTCGTATACTTAATCCTCTGCAGCTCGTTAAGTTAACAGTGCTCTGCTAAGCACGCCATGTTAAGCTCGCCAGCTTAATAGTACTTGCAGCCATTAAGTTAAATCCAAGCACAAGTCATTACTTCATTAACCTTTGCAGCAGCACTGTTAAGTTAACAGCGTACTGTTAAGCCCGCCATGTAAAGCTTAATCGACAGTATAAATACAAAAAATCATATGCTGCATTCTGACAAGTAAAAGCTGAACTATAGTTATTCAGAAAATATGCCAAATGCTTGCTGCAAAAGAAGTTGTTATTATTTTCATAATTGCCATGCAGCTCATTTCATGCCAACATTTGCAACACTTCGTATATTTAATCCTCTGCAGCAGCACTGTTAAGTTAACAGTGCTCTGCTAAGCACGCCATGTTAAGCTCGCCAGCTTAATCGATACTATAAATTAGTCCAGGCTTGACGCCAAGCAACTGCAACGTGACAAGTAAAAGTTGGACTGCAGCTATCTAAAAAGTATGCCCAGTACTTGCAGCCATTAAGTTAAATTCAAGCACATTTCAAGTCATGACTTCATTAACTTAATCCTTTGCAGCAGCTCTGTTAAGTTAACAGCGTAAATCTCATTTTAGCTTAATCGATAACTTATCGTTACAAGTTTTAATCGCTTTGCGGAATCTGCTAAACTTTTTATCGGCTTAAGCCATTTTTGAAAATATTCGTCAACTTTCAAGTTCATATTTTCTTTTACTCATATTTGCTTATCGCGCAGCAGCTGACTTAAGAGCCAAAAGTGTCTCATTTCTTTTTATGGCTTATCACACTCTCGACTATACAGAAATTGGCTGCCGCACACACACACACACACACACACAATGACAAGTATATTGTGCATGGAATCTCAAAAGTTCGACGAGGCGAACGAATATGAAAACTTTCAGGGCAACGAAGCGAATTTTTCCTGCTTGATACGAGAGGCAATCTCTCAACTCCCATTTTGCGAGCTGTCTTCAGCTCGGCAGCTTATACTCCTTATATGCGGCTCAACACTTCAAGCTGCGCCAAATGCATGAAAATGCAGCTCCTTGACGAAACCTCAATCCGGCATCCTGCCTTGTGCATCCTGCCACAACACCAAAAAGCAACAGCCACTGAAGTAGGTCAGTTAAGGGAGTGTTCGTTCTCTCTCCCAGTGGCATCCTTATACTGCCTGTCATTGTTGGAGCTTAAAGAGCGCGTCAGAAATCCTTTTTGTGTAAACAAAATTGTGCAGTTTGTCTCACCCCCCTGCCGCCAGGATTCTGCATACTGCGTCTCATTGCTCTGGCATGCACTGTTACCCCCTGGGCCATTGTCCGGGTCGTCATTGTAGCAGCAATTCAAATGCAAAATCCCATTTTGCTTCTAATTGCTTTATCGCTCAACAAGCTGTTGGACGTGTTTATGTGTTTGTTGCTGCTGCTGTTGTTGTTGTTGCTGTTGTTAGCTCTGCTCATTTCTCACTCGCTGCCTGTTGACAGGATCTGCATCAGAAACTGTATCAAAAATTCCACCCCCACTTCCCCAACTGGCAGGCAGACAAGCAATCAACCCCCGTCCCTGTCAATTTACTGTTTACTTTTGCGCTCTGTCAAATATGTTCGAATTTTCTAACGATTACAACTGCATTGGGCCAAGAGCAGGAACTGAACCTGAGCCTCAGCCCGAGCCTGAATCCTGTCCCTGTTGGAACTGACCTGATTTTCCATTTCCATTTTTCCTGCCATGTGTTTTTCATGCTGAGCCTTTTGGGACCTTGTTCACCATGTTGCGAACCATGTGTAAGTTGTTTGTTGTTGTCCTTTAGTCCAAAATACGGATTTGTCCAAATGTGTTGTCAGAGTTAACAACCTGCCATAGTCCCTTGTCCTTCCTTGTTGCTCCCTCCCCTGCAAAATTGTCGATTAATTGCTCTGAAAAGTAGCGAATGCTCTGAATATGTTGCCAAAAATGGCACATTTTGTGCAAAACGTAGGTGTTATTGTTGATACGAGAGGCATGCAACAAACAAGTGGGTGTTGCAATATCACAACAGTTGTGAAGGGCAGTTTACGTAATGTCTTCAGCAATTCGAAAGGTTTAAGCAGCGTATTTACCGAAATGGGGCAGTTAAGATTAAAGTAAATCTTAATTGGTCTAATTTTAAAATATATACTTTATTACGATTTTTTTGTAGAAGAGTTTGCAATATTCTTAAATTAAATTTGAAGATTAAAGTAATTGGGCTAATTGGAGAATGTTTAAATATTATTGGCTCTTAAAAATTGTTATTGTAAATGTTAATTTGAATTTAAAATTCAGCAAAGTTTCTTACTAAATTACCAAGTGTTTGCCAACAAATTATAATTAAATTAAAAGTTAATTCCAAACGCAAGACATAAATTAATTAAACATGGTTCCATTCCAACATTCAATAGACTTTCTTCAATTTGAACTGTTCGAGACTTTTGTCTCTCGACTGTGTTGATGTTCATGGAAATAATATAATAAATTTTATGAACACGCATAGCTGGTTGTGGTCTTTTTTGTGTGTGTGTAATCAATTTTATAACACGATCCTGACAAAAGATCAACGTGCGCTTAACGCGATAGTTTCGACTCAGATTCCAGAGGGTCTCTGGCCCAACACTTTGCCTCATTGCCCAGAGACAATGTCAAACCCATTTTTAAGCTGAAACAACAAACAAAAGCAAAACTACACCCCATAACGATGTTGCTGTTACAATAGAATGCAATAGAACAGAATAGAATAGAATGGAATAGTGGAAATGGAAATGGAAAACAAGAAATTATATATATTTTCTCTTTTTGTCATCTGTTGTTTAGCCTCTTCTGGCCTTTGTGCTCATCTGATGCTGCACCGCGAGACGTCTGCGAGTCTGTTGTTGGCCCATTGTTGTGGCCCTCGACAAAGTAGCGTAGCCCACGTTTTAGGGGCAATTCCCATTGTCAGACCTTGGACGTGAGTCTAACCACAGGTGTACGATGCTGTGCTGTGCTGTGCTATGTCTACGTGCATATAAATCTATACGCGATGCGTGAGAACTTTGCTCAGCTCGATTTATGTGATTTTTGATTCCTTTTGTTTTGCTTTTTGTTGTTTTTTAGTTTTGTCGATTTGGTTTACGAGCGTGGTTTGAGCCTCTGGCCGAAGTAATGTCTGTTTGTGGTCAGGACAATTGCAAAAAATCATCGGGATAAACCGTGGGTGGGCTCAACGCCCTGGCGCCAGGCTCTTATAATCGTAATTTATTGCTGAAATGGAAAATCAACTTGTTTCGCAACACACTTTTCATTTGGGAACCGCTTTCACCTAGTTTTCCAGCACACTGAATTCTCATGTATTTTTAAGCACACATTTGGCTTTGCACTGAGTGCTCCAGCAGCTCCTTCAGCTCCATCTCTATATATACTATATGTATGATGCTCTTGCTCCGCCATAACAATGCCGCTGCGCTGAATTTCTACCAGTTTTTTGGGCTACTTGTAAAATATTAATTTTTATATGCTTATGGCTCAGGTGTGGGTGTTGCAAGTAGCCAGCTGTGGGGCAGGTGCCACATTACGGGTGGCTGGCTTTCGCTCTGAAAATTGAAATGTAAAAAGACGTTTAATGTGCATATAAAAAATTGAGCAAGGAAATTGCATTTGAGCCCTCTGCAGTGGCAGTTGTAGGTCAAAAAGCTGTTGCAGAAGCCAATCTGGCAGCGGGTCAGCCGAGGTTACATTTTCATAAATGGGTGCATTCAACCGATGCTGCATAGTTCCTACATACGATTTAAGGGTAAATCAATCATAACATATACATTATTATATAGTTCAATGTAGCAGCAGAGGTAAGAATTTTGTATATTTTGAAGTTGAAGAAATGTTTTAAGTATTACTACAATTTAAGCGCTGAGTTCATACGTATTGTATTTTAATCAATCCCAAATATTATTATATAATTAAATTTAGTAAGATTTAATGTAATTCTATATTACCATTTAGATTAATTTGAATCATTAGTTGTCACATCCCTCTGATTAACTCTTTAGTTGTGTTTTGTTCTGTCTGCTTAATAGTAGTATTAACACATTCCATGTGCCAAGTTCCATTAGCAAGTTCAAAACCATGTTATTACTAAGAAAGCAATTACCATTCAAGAGCAGCTTAAATCAAGCCTTCCGCAACAATAATCTTAAGAATCGAGGCCAAGCCCGTAAACCAAATTGTCGCATAGTAATTGCTATACCCGGTAACCAAATTGTAGAAGGGTCATATTGTTATTCATAGATTAATATACATAGAATTTTGGTGTGCTCCTCTTTCACATCTAAAGTCGGAATTAAATGGCTAAAGTTTTGTATTTTACTATAGATACTATTGTAAATTTGTATTAAAAATGTTATTTTAAGTCGCATTGTAAATTTGTATTCATAATTGAATTACAATCGATTAAAATCAAGAAAGGGTTGAATTGCCGAACTGCCGGACATCCGATAGTCGAGTAGCTGCGATCGCTGCCTTCTCACTTGTTATAATTTGTACAGTTTAAACAAAAGAATTATTGTGCAACATTTAGCCTGGCGCTGAGCAGTGTGCTGTGTGGTGTGTGCAGTGCTGTGTGTTAAGCGGCCCGTGGAACAAATGGCAACAATTTAAACCAAATTGCCGACTGGACGCCCCGTGGCGTCAACGTTTTGGTCTCGTGCCAATGGCCACGCCCCGTTTTACACCTTTGATGCGAGTCGCTGGCAGAGAACAAGGCGTGTGCTTTCGATGTCTGGCACGCAACTCTGCACTTACGATATCACCACCTCACCTCGGGAGCCAGCCAGGAGAACTTTTGGGAACGGTCCGGGTAAAAGGACACGCCCCAAATACTACACGTCGAGTCCAATAATAACCTGGGTAAATATTCGTACTTGCTTTAAATGCTCCACGACATTTGATTGATGTGCTCTCTGGACAGCTGCAGAAATGCAAAAATACACGTTGTACGAACTATATTGTATATGGTCCGGGAATGTGGCATAACGAAAGTATGGCCAAAGCCGATTTGGAACTCGCTATCAGCTGCTGTCGCTCTTCGTGTTTGCTATCCCTGGGCCATTTTTAATGTACGCTCTTGTTTAGCAGGCACATTTCACTGCGAAAGCTCGGCTGATAACGCAAACGCTAGTATTCGCTTCAAATTTGCTTAATGTGCGAATATCAGACCTAAAGAGGGGATATTTAAATCTTACAAAATTATATACTCCTATAAAATATTTTAAACTGAATTTATTTCAAGTTCTAAGTTCTTAACTAAGTTCGAGAATATATGATTAAATTAATTTATAATAAAAACGACAGCTTAAATTGCAAATTTAGTTAATTTCAAAAATATTTAACATAAACTCCAGCATTGATTTTAGTTTTTTTTCTTTTAATGTTATATTTTCGCTTATTTTTTGAGTCAGAGTCTCCAGTTCTAGAACGATTTTAATTACTCTAAATAATTAACTAATTATTTTGCAAATATTACTCCTATTATATAATTTATTTATAATAAAAACTACAACTGAAATTTCAAATTAGTTAGCTTCAGAAATATTTAAAATTAATGAAAACAATGAATTAGTTTGCTTTCCTTAAATAGTTTTATTTAATATTTTTTACCAACTCTAAAATGATTTTAAAATTCTCTAAGAAATTTAAAATTGAGAAATAAATTCAGAAATGTTTCTCATAATTCTTCGTTATCACGCTATCAATATAAAATTTAATAGCCATCAGCATAGCATAGCTCAAGTCTAATTTACAGAGAATTTGCCGTTCGTTGTGCTGCCATTTTCACACATTTTTTTGGCCGATTTAAATATGCATGAGCGTGAAATTTTGCACGAAAATATGTCACTAGTACAGGCAGCAAAAGCAACACAAACTGAGGCAGCAACTGTGGCAGCAGCAGCAGCAACAAGAGTGGCAACAACAACAAAAACATTTATGACAAAATTCCATTTGGCGATCCC
Organism: Drosophila formosana; assembly: GCA_035045625.1. Classification (NCBI taxonomy): domain Eukaryota; kingdom Metazoa; phylum Arthropoda; class Insecta; order Diptera; family Drosophilidae; genus Drosophila; species Drosophila formosana. Next base: position 22,037,194 of record JAWNOW010000232.1, read on the forward strand.
ATTCCAGAAACGCTTTGGCACAAGCGGTGGGTGTTTAGACTAATGACTTTCGGCAGTGCCACCCAACGAGAGGAGATGGGAGGGAACGAGGCTTGGAGGGAGCCGAGTAGGTTCATGTGGAATTTGTCATGTGTCAGTATGACTTAAATGCCGAGAAAATAATAATTTTTTTTGCGCTCGCGTTTTGCAACAACAACAGCGCAACAATTTGAGTCGAGTGGCGCGGCTCTAATGGACTTTGATAAGGTGGCAACAACAGCAGCAACACCGAACGGTAACCGGTCAATTTATGCAAATCCGCATTTGACCCAAATTAGCACGAAAATTTGTTAGATTAGGCGCATTTCACTTCCGCTTCCAGAGTGCGCCGAAAAAATCAAAATGAAGCGAGCAGTGCTAAAAAAAATACGTGTTCCCCATGCAGAGGGGGGGAGGGGGAGAAGGGCTTTTAGCAGAAGGCCATTTCGATGCCTGAAATGGCTTACAAGCCATAAAAATTGCATGCGAGCATGTAAGGAGCACAGCTCGGACTCTCGACTCGGGCTCTCTCCGGTCTCTGGACATGAATGGCAACATTTGTGGGTAGCTTTTAAGTGCAACTCTTTGTATACAACTTCCGTTTGGCGTGTGACGTTGGCAAGAAATGCAAATTTCCGCACAGATCCCTCGCTCTCCTTTACTGGGAAGTGGAGTGTCGAGAATCGGAATTGAAGTCGAGTCAGCAAGCGCCGCACACGCATTCCATTCCATTAACTTTATCAATGTAAATCACCGAAATGTGTTGGCTCCGCGACTCGTCGCACTCTTTTCTCTCTCCTCTTCTCCATTGCCATTTCCATCTCTATCTCCATCTCCATCTGCAGCTCCAGCTCGACTTTCGACTGCCCCATTGTTATGAGAGAAAGGAATGTGATACGAGCGGCGAGTATGAGCGATAAAACAAGTGCGTGTTGGCGTTGGGGCGTGTGGAATGCGGAATGTGAAAAGTGCTCTTAAAAGCAAGACACCGAAATCAGCGAAATGTGATTGTGCAGTGGCCACACTTGGCCAAGCAACAACATGGCCAAAAGGACATGTTAACCTATTCATAACTCAGTTATCACTTGTGATATCTTCATGAAGTTTTATTGTACCCTGTAGCGCAAAGAATCTCTTTAAGCTTTATTGTTGGGCAGTGTTTATTTTAAAATAAATTCAAATATTTAAATATTTTTAAAACTACATAAATTTTAAAATTTTTGCACAAAAGCGATAATATGTGATTTGATTACAAATATATAAAATTATAAAAGCAATCAATTTAACTAAACTTGTTTGAAATGTTGAGCGACGGTAAATAAATAATAATTAATTTTAGAAATTATTGTGAAATTCTATTAGTTACCATACAAAATAAAATATTTAAATATATGTTGATTTTAATGTTTGTTTTTTTTTAAAACATTAATGTTGGTAAAGGTTAAATTTCGATCTAATTTATGTGTTTTTCTGACTTCTATTTATAGTTAAAAATACTCTGCACTAAGGATGATAACTTGACTATATCGTATAATGCTATTTTAAGTATTAGTCATGCACCTGCTCACCGCTGAGTTATTTACCACAAAATCTGCTCAACTTTCAATTTACGCTGTGGGAGTCGCTAAGCCTATTTACCTTGAATATCAATGTAAATTTGTAAATTACTTTATAGAGGTATCTCGTGTTGGGTAACTCCTTGACGTCGAAACTGAATTTATCACCATTTGTCGCATCTTAAACTCCCTGTAGACGTTTTAAACAATCATTTTCCACGCCTCGGCCGCCTGTCACCCCGTCTCTCTCTCTCTCGTTATTCCTCACTTAAGTCATCTGTCAAGGCGTGAGAACCTAACACTCCATAACATAACCATATACGAGTAAATATCGTACGTACGACGTGGGGCGTTTCTCGTCTCGTTTCGCGGCAATTTTCAGTGCATTTGTGGCACCGCGGCACCCTCCCAAACAAACCATTAGCATGTCAAATCCAGCGTCAATCTGCCCTGCTCCCTGCTCAGTTGGAGGTGCCACGTAGAGCAAATCCCAACTTCAATCCTTTTGGGCTGTCAGGCCTAAAAATAATATTTTCTTTAATTTGAACAGGGAAAACAGAAGGGCGAAAAAAAAGGCACTGTCGAGGCCGAGTCGAGGACAACGAGGCGAGCCAAAGACTTTAAGCGCCCTTTGACAATTTTCACGTCAACTACAAATCCCGCCCGCCGATAACATGAGCCAGACACAGGCTGCCCCAAAAGAAAATTCCCAGCCTTGCCTCATTTGGGGTGAGAGAGCGCAAAAAAAAAAAAACAACATGAACTGAAACCGAAGGAAAAGATGGAAAATAAATAAATTTACATACATGTGGAGCATTCAACGAAAATCTGTCCCTGGCTGCCTTTATATAATATATACAAAAATAAACACAATTTTGCTCCCTCTCTGTCTCTCTGGAGGCATTGCTGTTCCTATATGCTATATGCATATATATGTATATATATATATACATATATATAAATATGAAGCGGAAAATCAGTGACAGCAGCCAAGCGCCTCTGCCTTCCTGCCTTCCTGACTGCCTGCAACACGTACCGAGAGTATTTGGAGTCTGGCTGGAGTTTTGAAGTGGAGTTAAATTACTTTTGGATGGATGAGATAGGGTTTGCCACTCTGTATTCCGTGCTCCATGCTGCATGCAACATGGGGGCACAGTGCGTTTTTATCTTTTGTTATTTTTGTGTTTTATTTGAACTTATTCCCCAGTTATTCCCACAGTTTCGACTGTTTGTCCATCTGTCTGTTAGCTTGTCCGATTTGACTGGCAGCGAATGAAATATGGCTTTTGCCCAAAAAATCCAAGCGAAATTTTGTTGAAAATCTGCCACGATGAGAGGCAAAAAGGGGCGGGGCGGGGAGGGTACCCTGATGGATAAAGGCTGAACAAGGTGTTGGTTTAGCAAATTGCATTCTGATACTTCGGTAACTTCTGTTCCCTATTGATTTTTGTTGCCGCCGAAAGTATTAAAGCGCCTTGAAGTTCCTCTCTCTTATTTTCGATATTCGACATGCGACTTCAGCAATCAAATTCAAATTGACGCCCCAATTAATGGGCTGCCCCTATCCTCCATACTCTGGGATTGCCACATTGATTTATGGCCAAATCATGTACATTTCACTAAACATCAGACTCGATGATTATTATTGATGAACTGTTGTTTTGTTGCGTAAATTTCCGCCACATTCCCCCTTTCGTTAATTTCATTAAATTTATTTTTATGACTTTGTTGCTGCAATTAAATGATTTCTAATTGTTGTCAGGCAAATTTCTCATGGGCTTTATTCAGTGATTCACATTTGATTTGTTGATTTATTATGCCTTCGACTTGCGGCTCATAATTTGTCATATTTTCCGAGGCATTTGATAAAGATTTATTATGACATTTCTTTTGTTGTCCTCCCATTAATCACCCTCCATAAAGTTGATCGTATGAATAAGTCAGCGACGAGTTATAGTTTTCTTTTATGCAGCTAATCGAATCAACTTTTTTGATTAGTCAAGAAAGAAACGCATCGGTTCATATTTCTTTGTGTTATCGCATGGGTTATTTTATGTCATAATTAGGGGTATATTTCAGGGCAAATAAAGTTAAATAAGTGGTAATAGCCCAGCTGCAGTAATAGCTCAATTAAAGTGGACTCCATTCATTTGCATTTGATGAAACCAATAAAAAGGGGCAAGACAATCTTTCGATAGAGAGATGTTGAAGAAAGCTGTTTTAACCGCAAGATAATTTTTTACTACTCTGCAACCCAACTAATAGAATATCGATTGGGCTTTAAGCTAGTTCCACAAATATGCTGCTGTTGAAGCTTCTCTGCTCGTATTTTCAGTGAATCTCGCAGGACATTCAATGCATGCCTAACCCAATTTTTGACAACTTGTCGCACACGAAATTATGCAGAATATCAGCATAGAAAGTTAATCAATGAAATTACATGCAGCATCAGCATAAAATTTGTCATAGTCATTGCCACACACACACACACGCATACATCTATTCCATTCACACTCATACAGGGACACTAATACACACAGAGGGATAGTCACAGGTCCCCAAGCAATCAGCTAAGCACATTTGATTTTTGCCTTCCTCGGCAAAAGTTGAAAAAAAAAAAAATATATATATATAAATAAAGCTGGAGGACACATGAGCATTTCATTATCGCTGGATAGTGCGAGTATATTATATATGTATATGTTGTGTGTGTGTGTGTGTGTTTTTATATTCCCCACAATAGTTAAATGATAGCCAGAGAGAAATCATCATGATTGACAATTGACAGTCGCTTGCTGGATTTGTTTGGGTTTGCGTTTGGGTTTGGGTTCGACCAGCAATCAAGCAGCAAATTTTCTTTATTTCCTGCACGACACGAACTCTGGTCAGTTTTTATGGCAGCTGTATCGGGAATCGAGTTAGCTTAGTCTTATCACTCGCATGATGTGCGGGCTGCCATCGACACTGGACCAAACTGGACTCACCACCATAAACTGACCATCACTCTGATTTTGATTTCATGGTCGGGCTGCGACTGCCCTTTATGGTACTCATCGGACATCGGCCATCGGACATCGACCAGCGGCTGCTGGAGTCTAGACGAGACCCTTTCCTAATTTGTTTTCTATTTGCTGCTAATTTCTTCATTTTGCCCTCGCTCTCATCAGCTCATTGAGTTTTTCAGTGTGCTAGGCTCATATCAGTGATGCTGGTGTCCATTGATTGGCGTGTGTCTCGCTCCCTTGGCAGTCTGCTCTGTTCCAGTCCCAAGTTGGTGATAAAACTTTAATTTTGTTTAAATTAAGCGTTTCTATATATTTTCCATTTATTTGTTGGGCTGATTAATGGGCAGCCAAAGTGGATTAGTTGAGATAATGTTTAATTACTTAAATGGTTTTAAATTTGAAGCTGACTGTTCGTATATAAAACTTGGATATAATTGGATAGTAAATTCACAATTTTGATTTCCTAAATTTCAATTCGTTCATTTATATTTAGTTTGCCTCTTCATTTCTTTAATCAGATTTTCTTAATGCATGGCAATTGGCATGATGTGGAAAACTACAAAAAAATAAAAGAAACTAATTAACTAAGCTGTCATATATTCTGATTGGAATTTACTCAGCAGTACAGCGATTTTAATTGAATTTTATAGTTATTTTGAAATTTTAATATTAATAATTTATTCTCATTTAATTTCATTGTCTTATTTCCTAATTTAATATTATGATTTCTTTTACAGTACAAGTGTATTTAATGCTAATACCATTGAAAATGAACTGAGAGTGATTTATTTAAATTCTCCATCTCAAACTTCACAGCATTCAATTATTTGGCATTATTTTCATTGCCAAACTTAAGCATAGACATTTCCTTAGCATTACTTTCTCTACGTGCTTTGATTTGACGCTTTGCCTATTCCATTTCCATCTCAGTTGCTTCTTCTGCCAAGAGCCGAGAGGCAAGAGCTAAGCGCAAATCCAATTTTACGGCAACACTCGATACTCTATTTGCACATTTGCTTTTGTTAAAATCAAATAGCAAAAGCGCAGTGAAAAATTTTAATTAAAATCCACAGACACCCACACACTCACACACACACATGCATATGTGTATGCTTCAGCTTGGAGCATATGCGTTGAGTATTTACCTGGAACGTGAGCCAATTATCGGGTAGAGCAGAGAAAACACGACACTTATCCCTCTCTCTTTTGCTCTTTCTGCTTCTCTGTTATCATGTCGCTGTCTCAGTCTCTTCCTGTTGCATTCTTTGGTGCAATCGAAGTTATTAATCTGATTTTTCTTTCAAATCGCCTGCATGCAACGTCATCATCAGCTCGACATCATCGTCATCATCTTCAATAAACAGGAACGCGTCTTGGCTGCAATTTCCATTTATAAGCCAAGTTAAGCCGCTTATCTGCTACCCAAAATCCCGACAAATTGGCTCCGTCTCCTTCCCTGTTTCCTACTCTTTCTTCGACCCCGTCGCCATCTCTGAGAACAATGCGAACGTCAAAGTTGCAGTTGGAGACAGACGTTGATTGGTTTAGCCTGGGCTTTGACTCTTACAAGTTGGAAGGAATTACAATTTTGATTGACAATTTATGGTGGTGGCTTTCAGCGGAATACCTATAATATGCGATAGTTTCTAGTTTCTGTCATATTTTGAAAACATTCATCGATTACGACTCAATTTTTGTTCTCTCGTTTTTCCATCATTGTCGAGGCTGTCAACAAAAAATGCAACTACTGCGTCCAGTTCTCTTTTTTATTATTTATTTCTATGTGAGGGATGCGGATGCGTATGCGGGTTAGCTACCTAACTATCCCTACCATCAAATCGTTGGCTGCCTTATTTATGGGATTATGCCAAAGCGAGAGCTGAGGTTCAGACACGGTGGTTGGAAATGCGTTTCAATAAAAAAATTAAATTGAAAGAGGCAAAAGTTAATTGCCCAACAACAAGAGCAGCCATTGAGGAGCTGCATGCCATGCTCATTCATTCATTTATCATGCTTAAAGTTTGCATAGAACGTGTGCAAACAATTTAATGAAAAGAATTCCATTTCAGGGCGTGCCAAAAAATCGAACTCTCGATGCAGGGAGCACAAAAAGGGATAGCACGGAATCTAAACGGAGGGGACGGGGAGGGGAAAACAAACAGCGGGTGGTCACTAATTTTTTACGTGACGCTAACATCAGCTGAGCAAAAAGGCGACTGAGAATCAGAACAAACGCGAAAATCAGCGCCAAGGCGCCAAAAAGTATGCAACGCCAGGCGAGAATCAAAGAAACGAAACTTTTGCAGTACTCGCGACTCTGATTGCCAGATTTGCCCCCCCCCCCCACTCCAACCCTCTCCGCCAGCCCGTGTCTCTGGTACTCTGCCTTCTTGGCCTTTTAATTGCGAGGGTGTGGGGTGTGCGAAAACGAAACGTGCAAATTGCAAGAAATTCCAAGTACCCAAAAACGAGGGCGGGAAGAAAACTTCCTTAGACTCTAAAGACTATTTATATATTTATTTACTATTAACTATTTACTATTTGCAAAAATGGATCCAAAATAGTTTAAATTTATGTATATAAATTTTTATTGACAGCCTATTTAGTAGTTTAATTCTTTGGTATGTGTTTGAGTACTGCAAATCTTTCAGTCAAATAAACATAATAATATAGAAAATAATAGATATATTACCAATTTCATTTAAAGACTAGTATTTTATGTTATTAATAAGCTATTTGTAGCATTAGGATTAATTTAAATAAAGAAATAAAAATATAACAAAAACTGTTCGCTGTGTAAATATATGTAAGTTATTCGCAAACGATTAAATTTTCAGTAGATATAATTCAAAAGAAAAAAAAAAAACATGAGTTGTTAAAATATAATATTATAATAGTGATATAATTATTATAATATAGAAAACAATTGGTATATTAAATAATGCAGAATTTTAGAATTTCATTGAAGAGGTATAACCCAAAATTGTTAGTGACAAGTGCCTCAATATGCATTATCATGAAGCATCGGTATAAGTATAATATTAATAAGTAATTAAAGACCTAAATACAACAGTTTGCTGTGTAATTATTTGGAAGTTACTTGATCTGTTAATTATAAACAAGTTTTGCATTGCACAAATTTTATGAACTAGCTTGGTTAAGTTATTATTAATAAGTTTTCTCTTGGTCCTTGCATTTTTGGTGAATTTCTCGCACAACCCTCGCGCTTTCTCGCTGTCTTCTATCTGAATGCTCCACTGGCCAACTCTCTTTCTGTCTGTCTGTCTGTCTGTCTGTCCGTCTGGCTGCGTTCTCTGTTCTGTCTGTCAACCCATTTCCTGCCGCCAATAATTAAAGTAATTGCTACATTTCTGCCACTTGCCTTTGTCTGTTTAGTCAGTCGCTGTGGAGAAAGGGAGCGAGCCAGGATGGGGAAGCAAATAGCAGATAGGCACAGAGAAGGAGAGAGAGAGAGAAGAGAGAAGGGGAAGGGGGAGGAGCCTGCCTCTCTGCCAAAAAGGAAACTATTTTAAAAAGGCAAAAGTACTTTGGTTTTAATTGCAACTATCCAACTATTCAACAATATTCAACTGCAGCCAAGAACGAGTGTACTCATAGTATTCGGGTATTCGACTGCGATGTCTGCGTGCTCCGACGACATTGTAGTAGTGTAGTGTAGTGTAGTTGTGCCCTGCTGCTGATGTGTCCTGAGTGTAATGTCCTTTTCAGGTCCTGCAGCTACAATGTGCTTCCGTTTGCATGCAACTGCCGCTAAGCTGCTTAACTTGGCCTTAACGCCGCCTCTGGCCTCTCACGACGATGCGTGTTAATGATTACTTCAGTTGCTCCATTTTGTGGCCTGATCCTGGACTCAAATGGAGCGGGAGCGCCGAGAGAGGGGAGCACGTAAAAATCAATGTCATTGCGTTGTTTGCTGTTTGTTTTTGGTTAACATTCCTTGGTTCCGTTTCCTACCGCACTTTACGGGCATCGCTTCCCCTCTCCCTCTCCCAACTCTCTCCCTCTCTCTCTCACTCTTGTTCTCCGTCGACTTCTCCGTGATTTTCCCAGTTTGCTGTAATGGCAGCCGCTGCAATTTGCTGCGCTATGCTGCAAAACTTTTGCGGCAAAAACAAAAAGTTTTTCACTTAAACTTCGCCGCATTGCTGCAGTGTGTCCCGAGTCCTTACCATGTTACACTGCAAGCTTAACATACCCTTCCTATATAGGGTATGCTGCTGATCAAATGGGCAACTATACTGAGAGTCCACCTGAAGACGGTCCAGCTTTTGAGACAGACTGTTACGTCGTTATTTCACTTTTTATTTACTCTGAAAAAAAGAAACAAATTCATTGTACCCAATAAATATTTTACATTTACAAGATATTGTAAATACTTAAAGGTTTTTTTTTTCATATGTTAATATAACAAAAGTAACTTTTAAATGTTGGCTGTTCATAGTCCACTTAAAAACAAAATAAATATAGCGCTTTATAAAGATTGTAAATCAAAAGATTTGTCCAAGTATTTAGTAGACATTTTACTTTATATTTACCCTACAATTAAAGTGTGGTCAAATATCCTTTCATCTGCATTCGTTGATAAGTTTAGCAACAGACTTTTTATACCTCACTTATATGCCATACAAATATTAAAAATCAAAAGATATGTTTCACACTACAAATGCTGCAATTTAAAACCGAAGACAACCTCTAATGCCCTTAGGGTATTCGATGTTCGCTGCTGTTTGGGTTTGCTTGACATTATTGTTGCTCTTCTGATTATTCCCACGTTGGTTGCAGGCCGCCTCTGGGCTGGGACAGCACTTAAAATTTGTTTAAACATAAGTGGTTAATTATGCTGAACGCTTGCGTGCCATGGCCACGGATAGTGAGAGCTGCCACTCTCCATCTACATACAGATATATATGTGTATATATAGGACAGGCACACCTCAGCCAACTTCCAACTTGCAACTTCCTTCCCATCCGCCCTGCCTGCCCAGTGCAAGGGATGCACCCCTATAATTAGTTTTCATAATTTTATGCTCGTATCACTGCGTTTGAGAGTTGTCTCATGTTACCGGCAGTTTTTCAACAAATTTCCCAACTATTGCCCCTCACTCTCTTTCGCTCTCTCTCCGCTTAGTTGAGGAGAAGACCCGCATAAAATTGTTGTTTTTATCATTTCGGAAATTAAAACAAAATATTTACATTTGCAATAAGTTGAAACTTGGCTGGTTGACTGAGCGCCACTGACATCAGTCTGTCACACTGCCAGTGAGTCACTCAGTCAGTCAGTCAGTCAGTCAGTGAGTCAGTGAATCAGTTTGTCAGCCAGTTGGCCAGTTAGCTTAGCAGCTCACTCAGTTTCTTGCATTTCATTAGAGTCCTGGCAGCATTCTCGTTTCTTGGCAAGCACATTTTCGTCATCTCCTAATTTTGGCTCAGTTTCTTTTGTTGCCTTTGCAGTTTATGACAACTTGACGGACATTTTGAATTATGCATAAAGTCTACAGAGTTTTATGCATAACAATGGATTGCCCTCCATGGAGCACTCTCCTAATGTAATGCCATTGTCTAGCAACCGAGCTCTGGAATTGCTAATGTTCATTTGCATTACAAGTTGCGGCTAAAAAGTTGTGCGTACTCGTGGGCGTTGAGCCCTAATAATAGGGAAACTAGTCTAAGACTCGGTTTACACAGTAACTAAGTGTATTCACGAAAAGTTAGATAGTTGATAAACAACTTGAAATTGAGAAATACTTTGGCAACTTTTATAGTGTTAAACACTGATCCATTCGAGACTAATTAACATTGCGAATTATAAAATATTTTAAATTAAATCCAATTTTAAACCTAACTATATAAATAAATTTGTATAATTTTTGGCTTTTATAAAATACGGCATTTTCAATTAATTTAAGTATTAGCAATCACATCAATATGAATTTCAAAGAAGTATAAGCGTTCCAAACTCAAATTGTTTAATATTGAATAAATTTTGTAATTTAATGGTCTACAATTTTTAATTTTTTGTAAAACATTTTATATAGAAATTAAATAGTTAGAAACCTAAAGCAATTCTAATGAACTCTTAGACATTATGCAGAAAAACGATGTAAATAATACAATAAAACACATTTAAAAATTATTTCTGAAACAAAGTAAAACTTTTTGTAATGGAAAAAGAAAACATTTATTACAAAAATTCAAGATTTAGGTTTTTCTATTAAAATATTTTTAAAAGGCTTTTAGATATTGCACACAACATATTCAAATAACAATTTCGAACACATTAATATAAATTTCCAAAGACAGTTGAGCCATATTTCGTAAAGCGCCCGTAAATTAAAAGAAATGGTATCAATTCCCTATTATTGCAAAAACTATAAAAAGAACACTTTGTGTAATTTATTAGCATATTAATATCTGCGATGGTAATCAGCCTTCGGAGACGGCAATTTAATTAGCTAAAAAGCAGCAGCAAATGCGCTGTTACCCTATAGGGAGGGCTTAATATCTCTGGGCCTGATCTAGGTGCTCTGTGGTGTGTGAGTGTGTGTGTATGGTGTGTATGGTGTGTGGTGTGTGTTGTGGGTGCTTGGTGCTGGTGTGGCACTCATAAAAGCCGAAGAACATACATAATAATAAACAGCTTTCGGGGACTCGCTCAGTGGGCTCAAAGGACTCTTAATAACTTAATTAACTTCCACGGTGAAGAGATAAAAATCAAGCGCAAAAAATTAAGAGCGAATCTGGCGGAAAGGGAAGCCAATAAAAGTGCGTTGAAAAGGGCGCTAATAAATAGGGATAAAGCTGAAAGTAAAAATAATTAAATCAAGGGGGATACTCGTACAAATGTATATAAAAAAGTTAAGCAATTACATGCACGCGGCCAAGGAAATGCACAACACCATTTTGTTTGCGTCTGCAGGAAGAACAAGGATACAGGCAGGAAGCATCCACACACACACACACGCACACACACACATGCAGTCAACAACTGGCAGAAAGTCACAGAAATTAAAGCGACGACTGACAAATTACCCAAAGCGGGCACAAAAAAAAAAAACCAGAAAGAAACTTAGCAAAGTGGAAAGCAAAAGAAGCAGCAGCAGAAGAAGACGAAGCAGTTGCGTGTCTTAAATTTGCCATAAAAGTGTCACACAGACAGACAAGGACATGCGTGTCTTTTGTTTTTATGCGCCCCCTCCTCAGAGCGCCCCTCTTTGGTGTCCTTCTCGCCCATAAAGCTTGACGAGGAATGGCAGACAGCAGCGAATGCTTGAGGTTAGGTTCATTTGCTCTAAATCTTTTAAATGCCTTTATTTAGACTAAAAGCGTCGAGCAGACGTGACGTGGCAGCAGGAAGGAGCCAGCCAGCAGTCGGTATCCTGGATCCAGGACATGGCCCGCCTGTCAGTTTAATGTTTAGCATTCGAGGCAAAAATTGTTGCCGCTCTCGCTCTCGCTCTCTTTACAGTTGTTTTGCGGCAAGTGTTTCGCTGGGAGCCTTTTGGCTTTAATGTCTCGTTCGCATGTCCTGTGGGCAGGTCCTGGTTCCGGCAGCGACTTCGACTGCGACTGTGACTCGAGGTCCCAGCTGCTGCCGCCTTTGCGTGTTGCGGCGCCTTTTATGTTGAAACGCGTGTAAATATTTTGTTTTACAGCTTCTAAACACAGCGTTCTAATAGACTTGGCGGTTACTTCATGCCGTAGGTGTCTCAATTTTCTAAATAGTTGCGGCTCCATCCCGCCACCCCGGGTTAAGTAAACAAACCGCAGCGGGAAAATGTTTCGCAATGTTCAAATCAATGCCAAGCAGGGCAAAATACCATTCACCACATACACACATATATATATACAATCTATATATGCATATATGATGGGAGTAGCTTTGGGCCACCTTTTTGATTTCGCATTTCTAGCGTTTCTACTCGGAAAAGCCAAAGCCAAGGGGAATGGGGAAAGGGGCTTAAACGTCGCCGGCGGCGACCACTTTTGGGGGTTCGCTTCAGCTTGCCGAAAATGTTGACTGAGGCTCCTTTGAGGGATTTACGTTTATCAAATTGAAGCTTAGGCTTTGTGCCCATTAGATTGCTTTACCTTTTGAGCGAAAGCTCTGCGTTATGCAGATCTTAAGTGTGGATTCCTTATTTTTTTGTGGCTCTATTTTACATATGACAAAGGTGAGCAAATATTTTACTTTAGCTAAGTAACAACTAAAGCAGCAGGTGGCGAAGCGACAGATTGGTTACTTTTTGTGTATCTTCGGTTTATTTATTCTAGCTGGTTCTGACTAAACTGTGGCAATTTCAGAAAGAACGAATAGTTGGGAAGTAATAGAGACGGTTGCACGACTTCTAGATAGTTTTCAGTCAATTTACAATTAAATAAAATATTCATGAATTTAATTAATCTTTTCCACATTCAGAGAGGAATGTTTTATTGGTATGAACTTTAATTAAATTAAGAATTTAAGGAATATTTATTTATCTTATTTTTATTTTATTTATTTTAAAGTTGATTATGTACATTGGACAATGGAGAAGAATTGAAATTAGGAAATACAACAAAATAGTGAGCATCTTATAGTTAAACCATTTTAAGGCAAGTAAATACAAATTAATTGTTAAATGAAAATTCCTAACTAAATTAAAACTTATTTATTTACTTATGAAATTTCCTATCAGATACTTATTTATTTTATAGTAATAATAAAATGATTATTTTAAATTTGCATTTCAATTATTTGTATTTATTTAATTCTTGATACCTACCAGCAATATCAAATGTTTTCTTCTCTTCCCAATAATTGGAATAAATCCATTAAAGTTGTTGGCACACAAAACTAAATCCGCTGCTTAGCATATTTTTTACCCTTCAGTTCAAGTCCCCGAATTTCTATTTCTCATTTCTTTTCGTTAAGTACTCGCACACTTGCCTTGTAACCCTTTTTAAAAACTCACAGAGCATTCATCTCGAGTTGATTTCTTGGCGTGTACGTAGTTAGGAGCTGGTTCAATTAATCTAATCCCTGGGGCAAGTCTTCACAATTTGCTTTCAACGCATTTGGCCATTCGAAATACCCTCCTCGACAGCTGTCGGCTGCTTCGTTTCCTTTTGGCCAAAGTTAGTGAAGCCTGCAAAACATATGCATTTATATGGGAACTACATTTGCGTCTTGCCAACGAGCATCGAGTACCGAGCACCGAGCACCAAGTATTGCGGAACCCAACTGCAATTACAGTTTACAAATGTCCGCACAATTCACTGCACATGAAACACCATCAATAAAATTAGAGCAAAGGACACAACAGAAGAGAACAGAGCCCAGCATAGGAAACTCGCGGAACACAAGAGGAGAAAGAGAAGTACAGCAACAACCGCAGGCGATTGTTTATGGGGGTAGCAGAGAGAGAGAGGAGAGCCCATAAAAAACAATTTATTAAAAATTCTCTACGCAAATCCGTTTCGAAATTAAAATAACATCATTTTGATTGAATACTGTCCCGGTCTCGACCGCAAAACATATGCTACCTAATTTTAAATTGTATTACACAAAAGAAAAAGAAAGCAACGCAAGGAAAACGAAAAGAAAAACCACTCGAGAACACACTCGGCGAGTGACTTGGGGAAAAACAACAGAAAACGAGAGAACAAAAAGGAAAAACAATGCCGAGACCAGTTCTTAAATTGCATTTGAGCCACAGACCGCAGCAAGGGACGCAGAGGGGGAAGGGGCCTAGGCCAGGGTCTTTGGGACTCGAAGAGACGGAAAATTTATATAAATTGACTTCTTTATTGTTGTTGCATTGCCCTCTAATTTCGCAGAATCTGTCGAGTGCTCTGGGCCCTAAACAATTTACCACCTAAGAAGCCACAGACGCAGCCGCAGTAGCCTCAGACTTCAGACTTGAGACTTCAAACTTAAACCACGAAACCGAGAAACTGAGCAACGGAGCCTCGACCACGACCTGATTGAATTTTACGCTTCATTTAAATTGAATTTATTATCCAGGCCTCCAGGAGCGCAGGTGGGCGCTCAGTTGGAGCTCCTCTTCAGCAGCCAGACCCAGACCCCAAATCATAATTAATAGACACGCATACATTTTTTAGGGGGAGCGTGGAGTGGAGCAGACAGCAAGGTAAAAAGCTTTTTTCGTTCCAACTTTTGAGCCTTATAAATTTCCACGCTTATTTCAATTACCTGACGGCGCTTTCCTCGAGGAGACAAGACCTCAGGAATTTCTCGCACTTTATCATAACCCAGAAGTCAGGTGGAGGCAACCTTAGGATTATGTCTTGTCCCAGCGATATGTATGTGCTCCAATTTGTTAGCGACTTTATTAGGCAACCTTTTTCTTTTTACTTTCGGTTTTCTTTTTTTGGAATTTGGAATTTATCCTGATATTGTTTTATCCGCTTCGTTTGCTTCACGTGTTTGTTTACCTTGCCTGCAAGTTTGCGCTGTTGCTGTCAGAAATTTCAGTTACAATAATACAAAAGAACTTTTTACTTTTGGCCAGGTTCGCTCGTTGGGGTTTCTGGGTTAACAGGTTGCGCCCTTGTTTTCACAACGGACTTGACTTGCTGCAAAGCCCGGCAACCACTCGACCTTAAAGACCTCTTTAAGAGTTGCGACTGCCAGCGTGCGAATTGCGATTGGTAGCTGGCTTCTTTGAGTCATCAATCAATCAATCAATCACTCCATCGAACAGTCGATACGAGTCATCAAGTCAACCAAACTGACAGCTCTGTTCTGCAAAGTTCACGAATCAAATGCTAATCAAATTGAGGCGCCTTCCATTTGCCGGTGCCAATAACAGGCCGAAAGCTTTTAGATTATGCAAATGCGACCGGCGTTTATACAACATTTATTCGATTCGATTCGATTCGATTCAAGAACTTGCTTTTATAATATTTACTTTTTTATTTCCATAACTTGAAGCCAACTTTATCGACTCTCTGAAATCTAGTGCAATCATTGATCGTATCGATAATCAATTGATTGATGCCCACAATTTATGTGCTTTGAGGCTTTTCATTTATATTAACATACTTTAAAATACATTTAAATCTTGTTGTTGAAAGTTCTCCTTACTGTTTGCATTTTCGCATAATTTACTTAATATTCTTATTGAAATTTACGGGTCATTTGCTGTTTGATTTCGCATTGTTTAAACGAATAAATATCAACATTGAAATTGATATTTACGAGTGTGGATTTATGCCGCAGCATGCAACCACACCTTCATTTGGATTTGGATTGAGCTAGTTTAGTATTCGTTTTAAAATTGGCAGCTTTGTTTGAGCCAACACTCGCCTTTTGGCCCGCTCGTTTGTCCCATTGTGTTGTGCGGTTGGCCTAATAAAAAAATTAAATTTAATTACCAGCCACAAAACTAATTTGAAACTTTATCTCTGGATCAGCAGCGCACACACAAAGAGACACCACAGCAGAGAACAAGGCATTATCTAACATAAATTTCCCATTGCGTGTCCAAATGCTATTTGTTGTCTCTGGAACGCACTTTGTCAGTCCATCAGTCCAGGAGGCAGTCATTCAGTCAGCCAGTCAGTCAGTCAGTCGGTTGGACAGCCAGCAAGCTAGACGCACGTTTCAGCCAGCATTTCACCACTTTTCCTTCCATCTCTGCCATTTTCACACACACAAACTGACACGAGGGCCACCGCACCACACGAATTTGAGTGGCGTGCATTTTTGTGGTTTGTCGGTGGTCTCCCAAGTTAGACGCCACTGTCTAGTCTGATTGCCTACGCACATTGTGCTGAATACTGGAAGCTGCATGTTGCTAGTTGGCCAACAGGACACCCACAGGACTCTCTTAGCCGGCCAAATGTGCTACGTGCTTTAGGCTAATAGACTTGACCTGGCCGGGCTTAGGGAACGGCAAAGATGGGCATGGAAGTGGAGAGTCTGATTTAATTGGCTGTGTGGAATGAGATTATGGCTTAGGCTCTGAGTTCTTATACGAGTGCGGCAGCTTTTTAGGAATACTTAAATGTTACAGTGGCTGGAACAGGAAATAGTTCTTATAAAAGTAATGCCTAAAAACAAATTCTTCGTTACAATCAAATGCAATAGAGGCACATAAGAATTTTATCTGATTTTATTAGGCACTATATTTATCCTATATATTTAACGTATTAATATTACAAGTCCTTATAAAAGTAATGCCTAAAAACAAATTCTTCGTTACAATCAAATGCAATAGACGTACATAAGAATTTTATCTGATTTTATTAGGCACTATTTATATCCTATGCATTTAACGTATTAATATTACAAGTTTCTACAAAACATGACATTTTTCTAACTATTACAAATTGTAATAGTAATATTAATAAAGCACTTTATCTTTTTTTTAAATATGCAAAAATAACGTAAGCATTTAGCAGGATAAAGTTTTTTTTTTATAGTTTTTATCGATATTGTTTGGCGGTAATTGGCAATGTTGTTAGACCGTTAGTATAATAAATTCTATTTATTGAAATATTTTGGTGTATAAGCATTTGGTATTTGTGAATTATTTGGACAAAATGTCACTTACGTTATTTTCTTATATACAGCTCAATGTATTCTGCAGACAGTTAATGTTCCATTTATTTTAAATAAATGAATAAGTAAAGAATAAATATTTTAAATTCCAATTTATCTAAGCGAGTATATTATATTGTATATAACGTTTACTGAAAATTTCAATACAATGTTTTGTGCCTAGAATATTTAGAAGACTGAATGAAAGCTGTACACGGAAAAAAGGGAAACTCTGGTGTCACGCATCTTTTATTGGATGTCACACACGCTTTTGAAACTGTTTTATATGGGAATAGGAATCTGTATTGGAAAACGCAAGCACCATATTAATAGAAGGCTTAACGCATTGCATCGTAAATTTCCGTTATATCCGTAATTGTCAATTGTGTGTGTCATAAAAATCAATTCGATGAGGAGAAAAAAGAGAATAAAGAAAATGCCATTTTACGATTTTTCAATTAAACAAATTACCCGAAACAGTTGTGTTTTAAAATACGCGTAGTTTCTGGGCAATGGAAAGTGGCACGCGTTGAGGATTGATATCTTCTGTTTGTTGCATGTTGCATGTTGAGTGTGCTGCATGCGGGTCGGTGGGCCGTCAAATTTAATTTACAATAAAAATTTCAATTGTCGACGGCGCTGATTTAAATAGTTTTAAAATTAATTGCGTCGTATTGTTGAGCCAAAAACTCACACAAATCGCCCACACTTTCATCACTCCCTCGAAGTATTACGAGGGTCTCTCAGGAGCAACATGCCACATTTCAAAACCCAACGAAGTGCAACGAATCGAACGAACTTTTCATTTTTCTTTATTCTTTAGAATTTCCGCTAGTTTTCGGTTTTTGGTGACAAAAACATTGTGCGCTCAATTTTTCAACTTTTTCCCCCTCCCTCTCCACACTCTGTGCATGTCAGCGACCTTTTGGCGACTCATTGGCTCCGCCTGGCTGAATGGCTAGCTGCCTGCTCTGCTCTCTCCTGGCCTGGTTGGCTGGCTGGCTGGCTGACCTGACCCAACGGCGACACAGCCACCGACCAACATTACCAGCGAGGTCTCGTTGTTGCTGCTGTTGCTGTTGTTGTGTCAACCAAAGTGTTATTAATGGCTTGTTTTTACTAAATTTATTGCTTGCTATTTATTAATTTATTGACTTTAAATGCAATTAGATAAGAAAAGTGCATTGCAGTGACCACGGCCAATGCAGCAACAACCGCCAGTGCTTTGGGCGCCTTTTTCGCTCTCTTGGGCCCCGCTTCATATTTCTTTTGATCTTCAGACGTGTCTGCATATGACGTGTGTTCTACGAGTTCCAGTGTCCGCTGCAGCTGCGATGATAACGGAAATTGCCATTTGCTGTTTCCCAATCTTTAATGTTTAATATAGTATTTACAAGTGCATTGCAGCTAAATAAATATTGTTGTAGTGGCAGAGCTGACCAAGTCTCCCGATTTTAAATTCTGAATTACTTGGGATAGTACTCGTAGGTTGAAGGATTATATTTATTAAAGGAATATCCTATCTATACAGACATACTAAATACTTATTATTTAATGCCAAAGGAATGACATCAATTAGATTTAGATTACTGAATATATGTATATGCACTAATATTTTAATAATGATTGGCTGGAATTATATTTATATTAATATAGTTATTTATTAGAATTTGTTAGTATTATTATCTAGTATTGTTTCTCGTTAATTATAATTACTTATAATTATTATTTTCATTTATTAATTTTGTTTTGCTGTTATTTATTATTTATCTTTCTTTTTTTTTCTCTATTAACATATTTTTTCATGAGTCGGTTTCTAAATAGGGTTCTAAGATAATTCCTATGAAATATTGCCATACACCAAGTTTCAAAGTACTTATTTTATTTGCAAATGTATCTCGTCACTTTACATAGCGTGCATATCAAGTTTCATGACGTTATCTTAACAAGGTCCTGAGCTATCCGCATGAATATGTATTTCATGATGTATTTCGTGACATAACAACATGGCTGTTATTGAGTCGTCAGATATTTGGGTAACCCAATTTCCAATATACGGCATGTTTAATAAGTATGTGCATATTAATTTGTTTGTTTTCGCTTTCCTTACGACCCAGCCCCCAAAACATGTCACAAGCTCACTCGTCGGCCCAGTTGTGCGACTCTCTCTCTGTCTATCTGCGTGGCCCAATCAATAACAATTTAAAAGCTGTTGGGACAACATGTGGCATGGCTCCAATAGCTCCAGAGCCACCTCCAAAGAGCGCCCCACAGATTGCAGCAATTACGCAACATGTCATGCAACAACAACTCGTAGGCAAGACAAGCGCCACATTGTGTGTGGCATGAGGAGACTGGGAGACTGGGAGAGTGGGCGAAATGGGAGAATGGGGGATGTTCTACCCTCGAATTTGATGTCACATTTGCGTCACATGCCGAACAGCCGAAAAATGCCAAAGAAATAAGCTGCAAAAGCTACAAAAAATAATATAACAACAATCTGTATATATAAATAGCTGGCGAAATGCGACAAAATACGACAAAACACCATAAAAGTTAAACAGTAATTTGACATAGACGACAAGAGCATATGTGGGAATAACAGCCAGCCATGGTCGCGTAGGGAGACGAAAGAGGGATGCCTGCCCCTCATCAGGCTTGTATTTTAAAAATGGTTTACAAATTTCCTCCGACAAGAGTAAATATTTTATAGATAAAGCTGGCAAGTGCGTGAGCGTGTCCCTCGACAAAAAGGCGCGTGAGCTATTTAAAAAAAGAGCAGGGAGAAGAGGAAAAAGGTCCTGGCCAAATATATGACCCAAATAGGTCATAACGGAGCACATGTTTCTGTTAGCCAAGCGTTGATGGTCAGTTGAGGGTTCTTTGAACTTTGGCCATTGCGATTTGTTTCAAAATTACAAACTCTCGTCGTCGTCGTCGTATTTTATTTTTGTGGTTACAACTGCTGCTGACATTGTCACATTGTGGTCCACAGAATTTATTTCTAAACAATTTTCCATTATTTGTTGTACCCTGCAAACATTTAACGCAACGCAGTGAGCAGTTTTATTTAAGCTAAATGATAAATTTGCTGGGTCTGCAGTTAATCAAGAAATTCTCTTTAATTTCGGAGAATTCGCAATTACAATGTAAACGTTTGTTGCTAAATATTTACATTAAAGTGTCTGCTTAATGTTTGAATATTTCGTGAAATATTTGCAGCATCTATTTTTGGAAATCAGTCTAGATAATATTCTGAATATTTCACGATATTCTCAATAGGTATAGAGAAGGTAATTAAATAGTGTACTTTAATTGCCTTCTTTTATTCAGGTTTCGGATATCTGGGCTAGAGTTTCCGGCTATCAACCACATGGCAACATGGCGCAAACGCGTTCATCATCGCTCTTGAGAAACCACAAATCAAAATGTCAAAATTGCCACAGCTGTTGATGTCTCTATAAAGGTTGCATCTCTCTCCTCCATCTCCCTATCTTCGCTGCATCGCAATAACTGGAACGGAAACTGGCAACTGGCGATGGGTAAATTCGGTGGCTACCGTTTTGACCTGAGGTGAGCAACCACCGAAGACCGGAGAACTCTGAAGCAGCGGGGCAGCTCATTTTGTACTGCTAATTATGGTTGTTGGGAATATGCTGAAGATCATACGAAATATCAAAAATTATGCATTACATGTAGTCTCTCTTTTTTGTTTTTGACTTATTGCCTTCATTTTTGGCCTGTCCCGTTGGCTCCTTTTGGTCAGCTCCTGGTACACGTAATTACCAAATTATAGGCTTACCCTTTGCCTGACTGATTAGACTCATTTACAAATTCTCGATTCTCGTTTCTCGTTTCTCGACCCGCAGAGACTCTCTCCGAGAAAGGTTGCAACCCACGTTCGCTTAATAGACAAATTAACTCCGTTAACTCCAGCGGCAGCTGTCTGGCTCAGTCTGTGTCCCGTCTGTCTGGCCTATACTTAACTTCGATAACATCTTGTAAATATTATGTAATTTTTTATAAATTTCCCATAATTATAGTGGCCAGGTTGTTAGGCTATTTGATTTATAAGTGCACATAATTTGCTGCAGTTTGCAGTTCGGTGGTGGATTTCCGAGTACCAACAATTATTGGTAACGTTGAATCAATTATTGTTATTGAAATGGTGGAGTTAACGGTAACTAAAGGAAAAATAACTGCCGTAATAACTATTTATATTAAACACAATGTATTTGCATTTAACTTCGATAACTAAGGTAAACCAATAGGAAACTTTCTGCAAATAAATGAAACTACTATATATGTAATAAAAGTACTTACTTTAGTAATTGCGATTATATTGTAGCTAAAGTAAGCTTGGTTCAAATAACTATTGCAATAACTATTTACATTAAACAAAATGTATTTATTATAATTAATATAGAATATAGGGAATAGTCTTCAAGTCCCTGAATGTTTTCAAGATATTCAAATCTATGGAGACAATTTTTATTTATTCCCTAACAAATTAGTTCATCAAGAAGTCATTCAACTTTTTCTTGATTCGAATCTTAAATCAATTTACTCAAACCTTGGCTTCCTTTCCGTGGGTGTTCCAATGCATTTTTTGATTTCATTTATTTTGTGGCTTCTAATTTAGATTAGATTCAGGCTATTTAGCTATCTGAAACAACTATCAGTAAATGCCTCAAGCCTTCGAAAACATAATATTTCTTCATTAGGCTACTAGATGAAGTAGTAATCAATTTAACTTAAAAATTGATTTTACCATCATTATTTAGTTGCATTGAATAGCAAATGAATTCACGTTAGTTAAAGCAGACTGCACTTAAAGTAAACGCAAATCTATTCTCTATCCTCTTTTGTCTGCCCCCTTTTTCAGCCAGTACTTACGTTTTATTGAATATTATTTGTTTGTTCAGCTCCTTCATTTAAAATATTCCCCTTTCAGCGCATCCTTAACTTTTAGTGTGCACATAAAAAGCGAGCTGATTGAAATGTTTTGAAATGTTTGCTGTAGGTACTCACAGATTGAATACTAGTTCTATAGTCAGATGGATTTCCCTCGATTTTAAACGAGTTGTTTAAGGTAACTGCAAGTTTTTAATAGATGTTCGAGTTTCAACAAACGCTGGCAACTTAAATCAATTCGAGTCGAAGGGAATTTGAACAAGAATTTTTAATGGCGTATTTTGAATGGTTTTTCATTGCACGTCTGGCAATTTATCATGGGGGCCTCTTAACGAGCCCCACGAATGCTCCCCGAATGCGTTGACTATAAACAAACAATTAAAATGTTGGAGGAAAAAGCGCAACGCAAACTCAACACTTTCATTACCAAATGCCGAATACAGAATACAGAATAGTACAAACTGAATTGGGCAACAATAAAATATCTCTATAGTTCGCAAGTGGAGAGAGGTGCGTGGAGGGATCGAATGTGAATCGGGATGGGGATGTAAAGCTGTCATAAGGCATAAAAGCTGAAGGGGTCGATTCTTTGTTTGCCTCTGATCCGAGTATAAACAAAAACTGAATGTGACTTAAATGATAAAAATGTCAGAAAAGTGTCAAATGACGTCGACGGCGACGAGGGCGACGAATGATGATAAAGAGCTGTGACTAAGCAGCTCCCAGACGACACTTCTCCCCTTTCCCTTTCCCTCCTCTCTTACCTCCTTCTTGCCAACTACACATAGTGTCTTTAGGGGGCGAGAATCGCTTTAAAAAATGACAATAATTAAACGCACGGGACACATTCGCTGGCTGGAACTGTTTTCCTATACATGCGACTGGCGATCATATTGCAGTCGCATTTCCATTTCCAGTTCTTGTCTTCCTCCGCTTCTGCTGCCCGTCTCCAGCAACGCCCCCCGCTTCCGCTGCTGCTTTGTGGCAGCCTCTGGTGATCTTGCCGCTTGATTTATGCGCCGCCTTTACTGAAATTTTGTATCTAAATGTGGCATTTAAGTTATCAACAACAACAAGCAAACGTTCAACGTGCAACATGTCCCTCTCCTTGCCATCCCCGTCTGTCCAGAGTCCGGTTGGCCATCTGCCGGCTGGCGGGAGCGTGTTCTTCTTGGATATGTGTTCTGCATTCTGTGTTCTCCATCTACAGTCGACTTATTCTCAATGCCCTTCAGATTTCAGTTTCTGTTTCTGTTTTCAGCTCTTGCCTCATTTCTTTTGTGCGCGTCTCTGAAATCCCTGAAATATTTCGCGGCATGATTTAGTTGCATTTCACGCACATCACACGCAACGCACAACCCGGCTTAGTGGCCGCAAAGGGGCCGGCGGGGGGGCAGGGCACAGAGGGACGCATTGTGAATGCGAGTTATTCGCGTGTGCGTAGCTGGCATATCTTCATACGCTCTGGGTAGGTGTGCCCCACAGCAGAAGAGTCTCTCGCTGTCAGTTCCCCAGTCCCCGCTCCTTCTCCCCTCCCCATCTCCACTCAATCAGTACTCGGTTCCCGCTGCGTGCACTGTGTGCCATCATTTTTCCCGATATTTACTGCAAAAGTCGCACAAAGTGGCAGCCCATCAAAATAATCTTCTACAGTTGGCTATTATAATTATGTGCAGAAGTTTGCTCAAGACATTCAAATTATAACATATCGAATTTTCACAAACTGTTTTTGTTTAATAAATTAATGAAAGTAAAATAAATTATTAGATGAATGCATCTTAAGTGTTTTCTAAATTTAATTAATCAAATATTAAAAAACACTGTTTAAATAAAATTAATCATTTAAACACACATACACACATACTTAAAGTTAACTGATTTATTTAAAACAGCATTATAAATAAAAATAAAAGGATTAAATAAAAATATAAATGATTTTCACACAATTACACATCTTATTAATTATTTTTTATGGATTCTTCTGATTTATTTTTAATGGAATTGTAAATATATTTACTTGTATATAGTATCTAATTATTTGACACTTACCATTATATTCAATATAAATAAATTTCATAAGAAATTTCATCATCATTTATCTGATTTATTTTAAAAGAGATCCTTAAAGTTACCTATCCTTATTTATTTATTTATATATTCTTTTTAAAAGTACTAAAATAGTTTCCGCTCTTGTTGTTTGAAGCAATATGCTCTTCAGATTATTGTGTAGTGCATTTTAAATTTTGCAGCTTGCCGAAATTCGATTCCGCCACAGTCTGGAGTTTTTTGTGTGCGAATCTTCGGGCTCCATGGGGCTTACTTATGCATTAAGATTAACATTACCATTAACTGAAGACAAAAGCGTAGCCAGAGCAACAGCTGCCTGCCAATCGACTCATCCCAAAGCCGAGAAAAACGAGAGCCTTAAGCTCGATTCCTTTATGACGCGACTTCAAGTCATTGTTTTTTTTGTGTGTTTTTTGTCGTTCTTGTTTTATGCTTTTTCTGATTTAAATACACTTGAGGCTCTTAATTATATTGCTGCGTGTTTTGTTTTCGGTTCGTTGTTGGTTTGGTTTTGTTGTTTTGGGCTGAAAACAAAAATCACCTGCGGCGTTTCGATGGGTTTTCGCTTTGTATTGCTCACTTTCAGCTGTTGTTTCTGTTATTTTCAGTTGTTGCCGTTGTTGTTGTTGGTCTTGGCATGTGTTTCATCTTCATCAGCAGAAAGCGGAAATTTAGTTTTCGCTAATGTGCGCTAATGAAGCAGCTCGTGTCGCAGTTGGAGATCTCCAGCTACCAGGCGTATTCTTGGCCAATTCGATATTAGGCGCAGGCTTTTAGTTGGCCATTGCTAATTAGCTGCTGCTCTGCATTTACAGTGTGCTCTGGCCATTGTGTTAACCTGGCCCCAGCTGTCTGGTTATCATAATTAACAAGCTCGCGCATTGACCGACTCACACACACACACACAAAAGACGAACACAATTGTTACCCCGATTTGCCTCCCACAATCTCTTGTCGAGGCCAGGCCACCCATTGAGCTGCTTCCGTTGTTGCCTTTTGGGGCCAGCCCAACGGGCACTTGAATAGCGTCAAGAGTGGACCACACACATACACACACACACACACACACACACACACACACAGACGGCATTTCTCACTCACTTAGAAAACCTCAACGTAGTCGCCTGACAGTTGAGTTGGACAGGCTCGAAAAGGCATCGTTTCGTTTGTCGAGTGGCTAAAAAACGAAAAAAAAAACAGTTCTGTTGCCCTTTCATACAAATTGAATTTGCCCTCATAATTTTGGCTGCACACTGACTAAATACTCTTTATTATCAACGGCCAACAAGGACGTTCGAATTGCAATTTTGTAAATTGTCACAAATAAATTCCCCAATTTGAATAGAAATCAATTATTTCAAATAGTTTTGTGCTGTTTGTTTTTTTTAATTGCAATCAAAAGAAAATTCATATTGCAATGAAATTGTCGGTTAGAAAGAACGAGTTATTTTTGTTCCTTTTATTCTGTGAAATAAATGTGTAAATATTTGTATCAAATAATTCAATATTTATTTTGTGTGGCCGATATTAAATTTGATTCTTTTTATTCAAACAATCGAAAATTCGCATTGCAAAGAAATTCCTGTTTTTGTTTCTGTTTGTAATGTAATTTATTAAATAATTCAATAATTCTTTCAATTGTAATCAAAATATAAATTTTTGTTTATTACAAAGAAATTGTCGAAAGAAACTTGAAATTTAAATTATCCATTTTTATTTTATGATAAATGTGAGAATGTTTCTAAGAAATCAATTGAAGCTTGCAGTTGATCAGTTATAATTCCATATTTGTTTTATGTGCCTGTAGAGGAACTCTAAATTAAAGACAAATTTATGTTATTTCTTTCCTAGCTATACATTTTTATTTTACTAAATTAATGAGTAATTATTGGGAGGAAATATAATTTATCAAAGCTGTGAAATAAATCAATTGAAGCTTGCAGTTGATCAGTTATAATTCCATGTTTGATTTATGGCTCTCACAGGGTATTCTGAATTCGTGTGTCAGCAAATCATAATTTATTTGATATTTTTTGTAGTGACATTGCCTTTGGGCGCGACATTTTTGTCAGCAGGCTGCGACGCGTCGCCTGCGTCATGTTTTATGTGGAAAAAGTGCAGTCGGATGGCGAGGCGTCTCCGAGGGCAGCTCAGAGGGAGTCTGGGGCGAAGTCAAGTGGTGACAGCTCCGGTTTATCTTGTTGTTGTTGTCGTTGTTGCTGTTAGGGCCTGCGGCTGATTATGGCCAATGCTTGGCTACTGTGGCAGAGCACTGGATACTGAGTACTGAGCGGTGTTTGTTTAGACTCCTGCGTCCAGTGCGAGGCCATCATGATTTACAAATCTGTAGAAAA
Source organism: Drosophila formosana (assembly GCA_035045625.1). Taxonomy (NCBI): domain Eukaryota; kingdom Metazoa; phylum Arthropoda; class Insecta; order Diptera; family Drosophilidae; genus Drosophila; species Drosophila formosana. Next base: position 22,063,672 of record JAWNOW010000232.1, read on the forward strand.
ACGTGAAGCACGAAAGAACAACTCGAAACTCATTGTGGTTGTGGCATGAAGTATCTGGTGTCATATTGTTTACACAGACAACTGTGTGCGGTTTGTTGCTGTTGTTGCTGCACTTGAGAAGGGGATTTGTGGGATTAACGTGTTAAAAAATAAATATTTGGTCTAGTTAGTTTTCTCTGGCAATTTGTTATTCAGCTCTCGGCAACAGCAAAAACAAAAACAAACAAAAATACAGAGAACGGCTCCGATTCCGACTGGAGACTCGAACTCAGCATGCAAAGTTTTTCATTTCTGCAGTGTTTCATCTTTGCAGTTTTTCCCGTCAACATCATCAACTCCAGCCACATCCGCCATCGTCATCGTCGTCGTCGTCGTCGTTGTTGTCGTCATCCTGGTCATGGCCATGCTACAAGTATCTACGGTCCTCACTCTCGCTTCAACTTGTTGTTTGTTTGCCTCTATTTGAAATGTGCATAAATTCATTTCGGTAATGGGGTTTTCCTTGGATTGCTTCGGTTTGGATTGCATCCTTCATTTTTTTCCTTTCTGCTGCTCTCATCCTGTTGTGGGTGCTGTTCTAGCTTAAGAGATTTGTTGCAGCTCCTTGCCATTATAAATGTGCTCTCGTCCAGTGCGGTTCAGCTCCACATTTAATAAGCAGCAGCTGCCTCGGGCAATGACGAATGCTCACTTCAGGTCCAGCAATAATCTGAAATTATTTTTTATTCGTTTTGCTATAAAATTATTATTTATTTTGGACGACCACATTTATACATTTTTAATAAATTTGAATATATAATAATTTAAATTTGTGCAGAAATGTTTTGTATTAAATCATTAAATTCTACTGAAATGCTTAGAATATTTGGAATGTCAATCTTGAAAACTAATTAAAAATTAAATCCATATCGAGATTTTATTTAAAAATAATTACTAGTCTTAAATTTGCCTGTCGTCGCTATATTTTATGTTTTAACTGCAATAAATAAATAACAAAAATGCAATTCAATTTTTAGATTTATAAAAAATGTTATATATATTTTCTTTTATGTGAATGCACTATGAATGTTGTTGATAAATTTCCAGAGCGTAATTTAATTTCCTTTGTGGAGTTCAAAGATCTAATGAAAAGCGTTTTGGGCTGCCGTTTGTCCCTAGGAAATTATGACAAATGGCAAAGGACGCAATGAATTTTCCTACGTAATTTGTGGTTGCAATTTTCAGTGCATTTTCAATGAATTCTCAATGAATCAAATAGTTTTTCCCATGGCCATTAAATATAAATCAAAATAAAGAGACGCACAGGAGAGGGAGCGAGAGGAACAACCCTGTGAATAGATGACTAATTACGTCATGCTCAATTAGTTGTATTTGGGTCAGCGATGGGAGGAGGCGGCGAAGGGGCGTGGCAAGCGTGTTTGGTCAGTTGCAATTGATCGATATGGAAATTAATATGTGCCCGAAAAAAGGGGCAAGAATTAAATTAAATTTAAATAAAGGACGAGCTACCTACGCATTGTGTGTGAGTGTGTTCAGAGGACACAAAAATAAAGGAGAGAAAGGGTTATGAAGGACCCCCGGGGGACCTTAGCGACGACCCATGTTATAGCTCCTGCTGTGTGTTGTTGTTGTTGTAATTGTAGTTGTTGACATTTCGTAGCGTAAATTGGTATTTACATATGTCCCGTTTGCCGGTTAACGGCAATGGCAACGACAACGGCAACCGATCAATCTGCCCCTCTGTGCCTCGCCTGCATTACCAATTGGAAAATGTTGTACATGTCCTTTGAGCTTTTTCCTGCTCACAAACACACGTAGCGAGGACTCGTTGTGTTTATTTGGTGATTGTCCTTTCGTCCACGTCGCAATGCAGCTGTTTCATGCCCATTTAACACCTTCAATCCGCTTGTGCCTTTGCCTTTGCCAACGTACCAATAGATACATAGAGACACGAGCACTAGACACACTTCCACTTACGGCTACAGATACATCTACAGCTACAGCTATAGCTACGGATACAGATACACATTTAAATATTGTACACATATACATATGTTGAGCTGGAAAAATATTATCGCCCCGGCATACACTGTTTGTCAGCCCGGGCATGTTTGCGACTTCCCTACTTCCCTTTCCTTTTCCCTCTCTCTCTCTCTATCTCTATCTCTGAATTTGTATCTATCGGATGCACAAGGCAATTGGTTTATTTTCCAATACGGTAGCCGTTCAATTTGAGGGACTCGAAGTGGGAGTGGGACAAGGGGCAGAGCAACGTAATTTGTGTAAACATTTGCCAGGCTTTTTCACTGATTTTTGGCTTGCCTCCCCGCCCCCCCTCCTTTTTTTGCTGCCGTATTTTCTTCTCTTTTTTTATGATAAACAGTGTGAGAATTCGTCGGCTGCCTCGTAAATTTCGTATTTTGAATTTCAACTTGTCGATTTCTCGATTTCCCGATTTTCCATTTTCCATTTTCGTGTACATCTCTTGTGTAAACACATCACACAGCATTTGCATTTCGTTGCTGCCTGATTCAGATGTCTGCCAATTGTTAGACAATAAGCAAAAGAAATATTGTGCATAAATTGCGTTGTTGGCTGAATCGATATCTGGGTCAATGAGACGCGTTTTAAAGTCGACTGCTCGCCTGGCTTAAATTCCAGCACACAGATTATTTATGATGCAGTTTTGCCGTCACAGTTCAGCGATAGAGATCGCTTGTTTTCCCAGAGTTTTTCCTGCACTCTCACCCGTCCAAATGATCCCCAAAGAAGCCTCGCTTGAGTGCCGCAATGACAGCACAAAATCCGAATACCCTAACCGAAAAATAGTGCAAGTAATGCGGAGTAAGGACCCGGGACATTGCCACCCACAGACTGCCAGACAATTTTCCCATGAAACCAAGCCAAAAACTCACTCATATTTTAGTCGTAGATCATTTTGAATAGGGGTTGTTGCTGTTGCTAGGATGCTGCTTTCGCTTTTCAGTTAGTTTCCCTGTTTATGGGCATTTAGTTAATCAGTTACGGCTCTTTGATGGCGCGCTGGTATCGGGGGCGGTTTTGGATTACAAAAATTATAAAACACGTCACGCTTAATGAAAGTTTATGGCGCCAGCGAACATAGGAAATAGAACATGCTACAAAACAGGGTCATTGTCAGTTACCTGTTCCCTGTTGCCTGTACCAATTAAGCGGCAGGTGTAGCAAGTTTACGAGCTACGAGTTACGAGCCCACATATCATTCCTCTGCTTCGAGTGCTCATTGTTTTGTTATTGTTATTGTTATTTCAAGCGTTCAAGCTGCTGCTCTCTTGCCATATTTTCTATTTTCCCGCAGGAGTTGAAAATCCGTTTGGCTTAACAAGGAAACAGCAACACATCCAAACACACAGCGGATGGCCGGCCACGCCGCCTTTTGGGCCACCGTCCAAGGCAGAGGCAGAGGCAGAGGCAGAGGCAGGGACACAACATACATCAAAATTAACTGAAATGTCAGCTGCAGTGGCAACAACTATTTTCACTGCCCGGTTGCAAGTTGTTGCTGTTTTTTATGTGTTTATAATTCATGCTCATTCATCTTGCGCACATTCGTTTATTCGTGTATTCGAGTATTCGTATTTTTATTCGTTGTGCCCTCGAGCGCTGTCACATTGGCATTAACTGCTAAGAGAGACAGAGCGAGCATTGCGATAGAGATAATTACAATTGTGTCATATTTTTCTCATTAGCGCTGTTCAGCGACTTTCTCATAGATGACACGTTGCCTGCATCTCTCCACTCAAAAACACGCCCATATACCATACTACTACTTGTATAGTTCGACTATATACAACACTATTTGAAGTGCGCGCACCTTTTCCGACTTGAGTTTTCCCTTCTCGGTCTCTGTTTCTCTGTTGTTAATTAGCTTTGCTTGATTACTTTCGAAAATTACAACTGTCAACGTATTATTTATGACTGGAAATTCATTTCATTTGCAGTTTCCAATTCCTTTTTTCTTGTTTTCGACCAGGAAAAACCATTTGGTAAAAATAACTAAATACTTCTTTATTACAAAAACCTGCAACTCATATGGCATTGCGTTGCTAGGTAACATTCTGCAAAAGAATTCTATTATTGTTATGCTATCTTCTTTAATTATAATTACAATGCTCATAAAACTAACTATTTGAAGAAAAGTTGAGAAGGTCAATAGATTTTTTTTTAAACGTAACCATACTGCAAATTAGTAGTGAATATTAATATCTATTTTATGTGTGAAGAAGCTGATGTGGAAAATACATTTTATTTGTATAACTAAAACCACAATTATCTTTTCACACAATCAATTTCACACTAGCTTTCAATTTTAAAAACGATTTCTATTTAAAACGATACTTCCTTAGCTATAAACATTTTAATAAATGTAAAAACATTTAAATGCCAAATAAATAAATTGATTGTTAAACTAAAACCGCAATTCGATTTCGGTAAACAAATAATTTCACAGTTAAAGCTGTTAAACAATGTTTACTACTTAGTTTGCAATAAACTCATCAATATATATGTGCAATTTAAATGCAAAATAAATATTATGTCTTTTAGCTTAAACCACATTTTCCTTAAAGATTTAATATTAATTTCATACAAGTTGAACAATTTTTATTTAATCCGTTACTTTTGTAGCTGTGAAGATAATAAAAAGCAATAAGAATAATATTTTTGTAACTAAAATTAATATCTTTCGACAAACAAATAATTTCACACAAGCATTCTGCAGTTGAAAAACTTGTTTTAAAAACTTTACGTCCCATTAATATATGTAAGGAACATATGTAAGGAAATTGAAATACAGAATAAATAAATACAAAATTCTTTTATCAATTTAATTTCAGCTGTTGACCAACGATTGATTAAAACGTTACTTGTATAGTAGTAAATATATTTATTTTGAGCAAACCTTAAGTTGTTTGGTTACTAAGTTTCTTGGTAATCTAAAATAAATCGTTAAATCAGCTTGAATGTCATCTGCATCTTTGAAACCCTTTTCATTTTCAACAAAATTCTTTTGGCTATCATATTTATAGCTGCAATTGGGCTATAAAAAACACCACATAAATGTCCCAGAAATATGCCACTAGCAATTAATAGGAACACATATCGAGCACACCTCTGAGGAGCAGCCAACCATGTCGTAGAGCGATGCCCAGGAAATTCCAGTTAACCTCAGGTTGACATCTCTGAAATGTCTTGTCTATTGTGGTGCGATGATTGTGATGTGGGGAAGCTGAGAGAGAGACGATCAAATTATCGCTCTGACATGTACAGCAGAAAAGTATCTGCTAAATGCGATCGAGCGTTGATCAAATGAAGTGCCGCCGTGTCTACTTCTATGCCCAACCACAATTTGCCCCACTTGGGCCAGCTGTGCATTGTGGAGTGCTGTGGTGCGGTGGTGTGAATGCAATCACTTCCGTTTCACTGATTCTGCTTGCCTCTTTGAAGTGATCGTGCGTGCTGATAAAAGCCAAAGGCAGCCTGTATCTTGTGTCTCGCAGGGCAGAGTATCTTGTATCTGACGGATAGGCATCAACAGAAGCGGCAGCGTTTACCTTGCCAGAATTTTGTTTGATGTGCTCTGTTGATATTTTCTATGGCAATTAATTGATTGTGACAGATTGCTATGAAGTGCTCAATGCCCTTTCGCCTTTCCTCTGTTTTCTCGTTGCCTGACACTTTTGTGTTGTGTCATGCGTTTAAATTGAGAATGATTCTGCGCCCCGTCTGGGGGCCCATCATCGCCCGACGGCATCGTGCTAGACAATGTCTTCCAGTAAAAAGTAATACATTCCCCATTCTGTGTTTACAAAGAATACAAGCTGCAATTGCCATAAAAGACGCAAAAAAGCTGCCATCGATGGCGTTTGCTGATATGCAAAACAGATGTCGTTGCATGCTGCAGGCTGCAGGCTGCAGGCTGCATGTTGTTGAAACGTCATCGGAACTGTTGCCCCCAACACGCATATTAATTTTATTGCCAACTATAACAAATCCATCGACAACAATTGTGAAATGCATTTAATAGTTGCACTAAAATTCAGCAACAATGCATGCGACAACAAAACAGACTTGTATTGAACGGCGTAGGCAATATACGACTAGGAGTTTAACTTTTATTATTTTGTAAAGAGATTTTTTAAATACAAAACGATTTACTAACTTAGGTCAATTAAATTTACAATTTGCTTACTTACATATGGTATCATTGTTAGTTTATCGAACTTGGAAAACGTCAAATTATTAAATATTTTACTGACAGCATTCTCAATAAAAATTTCTGAACTAAGACAATCCAAAATCTCCTTTAAAATTTTAATCTGTTGTCCACTAAAGTATTCCGTCACGAAACAACAAAATTGTATAGTAAATTAAATCTCCAATTACTTTTTATCCCTTTTCACTTATGTAATTAGAAATTTAAATTATGTAAAATATATAATTTTATATATTCTATATTTTAATATTCATTCCACTCTCAAAAATCTAAAAATAAATTGATATGTGATTGTCAACTAGTGTTGAACAATTTTCGTTGAGCTTTCAATTTCTATAAAATATTGTGAACTTATAAAATCAACATAAATTAAATTTCAAATATTTAACTGATCTAACTCCAAATTTGAATCTGTTCTTAATTCAAGTATGCTCTCAGGAAAGAATTTTAAATAAATAAATGGAAAGATTTCCAACTACTTTTCATCCATTTTCACATATTTCTTCAAGGCTTTACCAAGCTTCTCAGATAGTTGATATCCCCTGTTGCATTCTTAGATAAAAAAACATAGTGTACAGATAGATGGAGCCAAGGAGCAAGTGCATCACAGTTGACAACAAGTGGGGGACAGCTCTGAGTCGCCTGTGTCGTCTGACAGGCTGTCAGTGACAGAATACTGTCTGTAGTCAGTGTCGTCATTGTTGTCGTTGTCACCGTCGCACTGTGCGCTGGTGGCATGCCACATGTGCAGCAGCAGCACCAGCAGCAGCAGGAGTACAAGAACAAAACAAACTATAAGATTTTATTGCTTTTTCGTATGTGAAAAAAGAAAACGACGACGCGAAGCTGATGCTGCAGGTTGCTGCGGGTTGCAGCTGCTGCTTTTGTTGCTGCTGTTGCTGCTGCTGCTGCTGCCAGTGGCAGGAAGCAACAAGCCGAAGCCCGACAAAGCCCCAAAAGAAGAAGCTTCTCCGGCAAGTGCAAACAAGGGCGTTGCACGAACTGTCAAAATGAGCAATTACTTTGCAAAAATGTTGCACAACTCACGTGTTCTATGTTGCGCCCACCCTGCCCCTCTTCACTCTTCCTCACTCTCGGCACTGCAGAAGTCGTTTGTCTTGTCGGGCTGCTGTTTTGGGCCACGTTAACGCTGCGCTACGCTCCTCCCAGGAGCTGGCATATGGAATATGGAAATTGATAGCATAACCTACTTATTGTTAACTTTAAGCATTCATCCCGTAAGCCTCACTGCCTGCCTGTCTCTCCGTCTGTCTGTCTACAGCTGCCAGCTTAATTAATTGCTTAGTCTAATTACCCAACAAACAGCTACACAAGTTACACCAGGTTACAGCTAATCAGGGGCGGCTGCTTCATCACCCAGATGTGTTGCCCGTAGACCTTGTGAAATTTGTGGAGTGAAGGCAGCAAAGTGCCGGCAATCAAGCTTAACAAGTGCACTTGATCTATTGTTCCAGTCGAAGACAGCTTGTGAGGCATTTCCTCGCTCGGATATCGGGAAATTGAGATACGTATTTTCTTTCTGAACTTTGTTAAATAGTTTCAGTCATGAAAAGCGCAAATACTTGAAGCCAAGTTTAATAGAAGGCTTTTTAATAATAATAGATGTTTTACTAATAATTGTATTGTAATTGAAAATAGTTACAAAAAAATCACGTTTTGTTAGATACATTTTAATATTGAAAATCAACATTTAAGTGACTAAAGTGTGAATTTCTAGGCTTCAGCTTGTAATGCTAGGAATAATAATAAATAAAATAATGTAGCTTCCGTTTTACACAAGAAGACTTCATAGAAATATTTATGATTTTAAAAAAAAGTTGTGACTATAAGCTAAATACTTACATTTAGTGAAATTATAATTTGTAATTTTTTTTATTTTAAAATTTTAATTTTTTGCATTTTTATTTTTCAATTTTAACTGTACACAGTAATTTGCTTAAAGGCGACTGTTCATTATTGTTCATTTAAAATAAATTAAAAACAAGCTGAAGAAGTTGCTTGTGATCTCTAACAGAAGAAGTTGCTCTAATGCAAGCAGACGAAAATGTTAAACAGAAGACGCTGCTACTTTTGAAAGGATAAAGTAGAAGAAGTTGCTAGTTGACGTTGAAAGTAAAGCAGAAGACGTTGCTCAAATGCAAGAAGGCGAAAACAGAATCGAAAATGTTAAACAGAAGACGCTGCTACTTTTGAGAAGGATAAATGTTAAAGTAAAGCAGAAGACGTTGCTACTTCACGTTGAGAGTAAAGCAGAAGACGTTGCAACAACAAAAATGTTAAACAGAAGACGATGCTACTTCTGAGAAGCACGAATGCCAAAGCAAAGCATAATACAAAACTTGTACGTGAGTGCAAGCGAGTGCGCGCTACTGCTGGTCGCAGTAAGTGTTCGCTGATCGTGTCTTTCACACACATATTAGAGTAGGTGTTTGTAGGACGAGGTTTTTGTCGCAGTTGCCAAAGGAAGCACAACAACAAGACAGAGCGAAGAGCGCAGAGATATCACACGTATTCCAGTATTTTTTTATGTACATATGTATGTATGCATGGGTGAACGTTTGTGTGCTTCTATGTGAATTTGTATGCTTATGGTTAATTTACGTAATGTAATTTGATTAGAATTAAAATAACTACTTATAGTGAGTGGTGCCATATGTAAAAAAGCTACAGTCGAGTGTTCTTGACTGTAAAATACCCGCTACACACACAGTTTTGTAGAGCACGAAAATATTTTTGAAATATTTAGGAAACTTATTAAATTTCTAAGCTTGTTAATATGTAAGAATGGCGCAAATGATATTACTTTTTTTTTGGTCTTACATCTTCCATGTTTTTCACTCGATAATAATATAATAATGATACAAATACATATTTTCAGTCGACTACATTTTGTTGAATTCCTTACAGATACTAAGAAGAAGAGAATGGTGGATATAATAAATAAATAATTAATTAATCTTGGCACATACAGTTGGCTAATGTTATATACCAAATTAAATTCTTATTTTTCTAGTTCTCCGCAAACTTTAGCACTTAATTAGCAACTCATGCTGATGCTTGTGCCACCGACTTTGTCCCTGCCTCACATCTTGCCTGTTCCTAAGTAGTTGGCCATTACTTGGCCTCGTGGCTAACTAGCATATTGCCGATGGTTAGCCATGTCCACTTTAAAGGCGAGCTGCCTGCTGCAATTAATGGCATGACCACAATGGGCTGTAGCCCATTAAAATTTCGACTCAGACTCAACCCAAAAGTGTTGGCACTATTCCGTTGGCTCCAATCTCTGGCTGCCGTGCTGTATACTATATATATTTTTTTCTATCGCGCTCGCTGTAAACGTCAGGGAGTCGCACACACGTGAAAGATGTTGACGTTTACGACGTAGACGAGAGTCGCTTGCCCTCCTCCCCTCCGTCCTGTCTACTCTTGGGAAGTTGCCCCATGATGACGATGATGCTGCGGACTGCGGCGATGACGATGACGTTTGAACCAGTCAAAGTGTGTTGCCCCAGTCCTTTCAGCCTCCTCCCCATCTCCCCCCATGGGGCAGGCCCCATTCATCTTCGCTTCTTGCAGCGCTTCTGCGGGTGTTAAATGTGTTGCCACTGGCGTTGGCTGCAGTTTCCTTCCCTTTTTTATGCGCTCTCTTTCTTTATTTCTTCTGCTGTCTTTTTTTTTTTTTTTTGCTGTTTTGGGCAACTTTTGCCGTTCATTTAATGGCTTCATTTCTGCTTTGACATTTTTGCAGGCAGTCGTTTTTCCTCCTCCTGCTGCTGCTGCTGCTGGGGCATGTTTGTTGTGCTGTCAACCTGTCAAGCTTCCCTCTTCTCTGCCCCTCTTTCAACCATCACTTTGCTCTCTTTTTGGCCTTTTAAACTAATTGCATTGCCGTGTGCGTGTAAGTGCTTTGTGTGTGTGTGTGTGTGTGTGTGTGAGTGTGTTGCAAGAAAAGTGCAATAACTATTTAAATGATTGCAGAGCGCACATGTGGCTGCCACAGCCGCAGACTGCACTAACCTGCAGCCAACGAGAGTCCTTTAGCTGCCGAATAAACTCAGACGAATATTATAAATTATTTCTGTTTACAATTTTCAACTCTTTTCCATTTGCCACTTCTTGATGAGAGTATCTCGAGTTCGACTTGTTGCCACTGCCACCTCGGCTGCCAATTAAATGTTGCTTATGTTTGATTATGGCTGTCAATTCGGTTGCACATTTGTTGCTGTGGCTGCTGTGGATGCCACGCCAGCGTCTTCCAGCTGCTTGCCATCAATGGGGCGGGAGGCAGGGTTAAAGTTGTTGCCTCAGAATTGTTTTAAATGCTTTTCTCTCGAATTGCTCGCAGGCAGGGGGCCAAGGGTGTCGACAGTCAACGGGCGGCCGTTGACCGCCCCAAATTGCTGGGGCGTGACCCGCCCCCAACCACCCCTGATAACTGCTGGCAATCAATTAATCATAATTCTGATAGCACAACAAAACATGTTGCAACACGACCGCAGCCAACAGCAACTCGCCACTGAAAACCGAACTGAACTGAAACTGAACTGAAAGGGCAAAATCGATAGCACACAAATCCAAATCCCCCCAAAAGGCCCCCTCACCTCTCCTCCCCCTCCCGGACTAAGCCATTGTAAGTGTGAAAAACCATAACATGTGCTTATCACATCGCAAACACAAATACAGAAACAGGGACATGGATAGGGACTGGCATGTGCAGCTGAAAACCATGACAAATTAAAGACAACTCCCCCATTTCCAATTCCAATTCCAGTTCCAAACCGATGCCCAATCGCAAACCCAATTTCCAATCCAAATACAAAACGTGCCACGCTGCGGCACAAACGATAATTACATGTGGCAGAGTCGACGTTTCACCTACACGACACGACACATACGACATATATTCGCATTATCCTTATTGATCCTTATGGACGCGGATTATATGCAATGCCGGGACGTTGATAAATTGTAACAAACTGCAGCCAGCGCGAGGAGCATTTCTTTGAATCTCGAGAAACGCTCTTAAACATGTGCATTACAATCTTCTTTTATATGAATACCCTGTGGATATTATATGAGTGTAATCGGGTGTGATCAAATTGAAAGTGAACAGGAAAAAAAAATAAATTGTTATAATGTTTTTTCGAGATATTTGTAGTATGAGAAAGTTATTATTATCTTTGTTGGCTTAGATTGAAAAGTGAATGGATCTTTTAAGAATTTTCAACTAGATAAATAAACAAATTCAAATTGTGTTAAGTATACATTTATTTCTGCTTTGCAGATATTCTCGATCGCATATTTCTCCAAATGAACTATAGTCTCTATGCAGCTTACAGGATATCTGCGAGATTGTCACACTTGTCTAGCTGACAACATGTTTTCTTTTTGTGCACAATAGAAAATGATGCAGTGCCTTTTTGCTCGGCAGTTTTCTTCGGGAAATTTATCGCATATGTCGCAAGTCTCACATGATATGCCAGATTCTCAACTATCTGCCTCTTTTTCTCACTCTCAGCATCGCTCTCCCTCTCTCTCTCTCTATCTCTATCTGGCACTCTTATTGTAATTTTTAATGGTCTGCCGGCATTGCTTCCTGCAGGTCATGCAGAGCAAGGAGGAAAGCATTCGGTCTGTTGGCTTGTAATAGAATTTTTGCATTGCGTTTGCAGCTCGGAGCGGAGCTGAGAGCTGAGCTGAGCTGCCTGCAACGATAAATGTGATAAATGAAGGTTTAGTTGGTCTTGTTTTTGGTCTGTCTAGAAATGCATTATGCAGATGGCCGGTCCGAAGGATTTACGAGTGCGATATACTTCTCGCAGAGTATGGCTCATGTTTGTCCTCGTAATAGCTCCAAAGTCGACAGACAGGATAAAAATTATTAGCCAGCTTTATTGCTGGCGATTTATAAACGTGTCTGCAGCGAGTGTCAAAGAGTATATCAAGTTTTTATCTTCACAGTTCCAACGTACGATGTGGCCATAAACATATATTGCATTTCCACAACACAGTGTTTGCTGGATTACCATTTAATAAAGTGCAACTGTAAGCAATAAACATTTGAACGATTTTGCAATGACACTAAACAAATAAGATTTAAAAAAGAAGTAAAAAAGAATGAATTTTATTTAAATTTAAAATTAATAATTTACTTATATGTGCAGTCATTAATGTAAAATGTATAACTATAGTAAACTTTAAAGTGCTTTTTAAATTTAGTTTAATGTCCGCTGTTTATCTGTCGATCTTAAAATAAAAGAACTATGAATATGAAATGTATTAGAAGTACAGAATGTTATTTTAAAATATTCTTCTTAAATCTAGGGCGCTCGATTAATACGTCTTAAACTATCAATACTCCATCTTCATCCGAAATAGGTACTTTATTTGAAAAGCATAACCATCATAGCCGCTACTTTAATTTTTATTACCTCAACAGTTTCTGTTTTAGTAATGCACCTTGCATTTGATTCCCTCATTTCCATCACATTCACTTCCCATCTTCAGCGCCAATATATTTTTATGTTCTTTGCTTTTTGATTGCCTTTTTAATGCTGAGGGCCATATGCCAACTATGGCAATTTATGACAAATAAACATTTTTATATTGCATTTCCTGCAATTTATCGCAATGCAGTTTGCTCTATTCAGTTTACAGTTTTCAGTTTTCAGTTTGCAGTTGCAGTTTTCATTTCGCCCCGCTTATCAATCGAAACAGCAGCAAATAATATGTGGCGAGTGAGGGGAGAGAGGATAGAGGCGATATTATTTGTGATATTTATTTAAAAAGCATCGTTGACTATTGTCCATATCTGGTCATATTCTTTGCATATTCGTTATACTATTATTCTGTATTTATTTGCATATGCGGGAAAATGCAAACAAAAGCCCAACAACAAACATTCACACCGGGTATTCGAGTGTATTCGTTTATGTTTGTTTGAGTATGAGTGCGAGTACGAGTAACTGAGTATCATCGTATATAGAAAATAATGCATGGCGCGTGCACAGAATTTAAATCGAAATGCAAACATGCAGAGGGGGAGAGAGACACAGATAGAGATGGAGCGAGATGGAGAGTCCACACTTTAAAGATTAACCACGAGCGAGAGGGTTCTACACACACATGCACAGACTCCCACACATATACATGTCTATAAACATACATATACATATGTCAAAATTGGAATAATTCGTTCTCTCTGCTGCTGTGCTGGTTGTCTCGGCTTTATTCTTGTTAAATCAGTATTAAATGCTGCTTAAGCTGCTGAAAACAATAATAACAAAAGGCTGGCCACATCTGAAAAATGGACAATCTCATCTTCGCTCTGCTGTTCATTTCTGTTTTTCACCTTGTCTCGGGATTGTTGAGGTTTTTGTTCTGTAAACCGATTTTCATTTCAATGTTGATAAGTTGCCACCGCTATACCGTATTTAAATCTATACTCTACAATTAAGCGGGGCTTCTTGAATCGGTAATTAATAGTGGAACCGTAAAAGCAATCGAGACATGAAAGAGGAACTTCATTTAATAGAAACATAGCTAGATTATTTAATTAATGCATATTTAAATTTTGCGTAATTCAGTAAAACTTGTCATTACCCAAAATTAATTCTAAAAATTTAAATGTTGTTATAAAACAAGGAAAAAGTAGAAAACAATTTTCAAGCTAAACATAATAATTCAATTTAAGGAAGCACTGGCAATTTTCCTCGAACATAAATAGATACAAAGAAATAAATGTTTACTTTAAATGAAAACATAATCTAAATACATGTCTTTAAAAAAAAAAAAACAAAATAATATTCACATAAGTAAAATATTTACATTTAAATAATATCCAAATCCAAATATTCAAAAATAAACAATTGGAGTAGAATCCAATTTCTGCATCGCTTCTCAAGATTGTTTTTCTTATCCACGTTTCTTCAGTACAACTCACGAGGGTATTTGTCTATTCGTTGTGTCACAGGGCTCTTGAGGTTTTCTGGTTGTTGTTGTTGGTTGCGTGTCTTTTATTTACATACGCGACTGCACACCGACAATTTGTTTGCTTTTGTTTTTTCTGTCAATATCGCAGGAGCAGCGCACACTTGTCATCATCATCATCAACTTCATCATTTGCTGCTGCTGATGTTGCTCCGACTTTGGTCTGGGTCTGGGTCTGTGCCTTGGGTAAACACGAAATCCCACGCACGTCGCAGCCAAAGGAAGATTGTGATGGAGGTGCAGCAGCAGGAGGAGGTGGGGCAGAGTAGCAAAGGGTCTGTGGCAATGCAATGCAACTTTTGCCGCCAAAATCCACTTGACTTTTTGTCAGATACTTGAGGCAAGTCAAACTGTCGGTCTCTGAGCTCTGCTTCTATTTACAACTGTTCTATGGCTTCGGCTTCTTCTTCGCCTGCTTCTTCTTCTAGCCATCTTACGGTTTCTAATTATAAACTGCTCCGTCAGCAGCCAGTGAAGCGACCCGTTAAACCCTTTCGAAGTTCCAAGTTCATGAACTTCAGCATTGAACTTCAGGCAAGTCAACCAAGCCGAAAACCAACTTCACAATGGTTTTAGCTACAGTTTTTCAGTTCACAGTTCACTTTAGACACGAGGTTTTTCTCTTTCTCTTTCTTTTTCTTTAGTTTTTCCTGCGCAATGTAATTGTTTTTGTTTGTTTTCATTAGGTTGTTGCTGTAGCCATCTGTTCTTGCTTGCAACTGCAGCAGACTTTTAATTTGTGTGGATTTCCAGTTCCGTTCTACGCCGACGAGTCGATGGCGCAACTCTTGGACTTGGGTGAGGTCGAGGTCGTTGCTTAAGGTTGAGGTTGAGGAAACAACGGGCTGAAGGCGGGGGGCACACGGTGAAGGTTCCGCTTTCCTGCCATCTAATGTAAAGTGGAAGTTGTAATTTAGTTAGCTCCAAATGACTTTTCGGCACAACATTATCATTATGTGCATTTAATTGGTGTTTGTCTTGCACTTCACTTCTCTCCACGTTCCGTTCACGTTTGACCCCAGCACTAATTTGTGTGAACTTCCACTTTGCCGCACTGATTTCCAGATTCAAGATGATAAAAGAAACTTCAACAAATTTCTTTAATTTCCCTAAATTATCTGCAGCATGTCTGTGGATAAGGTAGGAAATAACCAGCTTATTGGACATCATCGAATTTGATTGCGTTAAAATAGGGAATGATTTATTTTTTAATTAAATAAATTAAATTATCGGACTCTGACATTTGATTGACCCTGGTTAAGTTCTGCATTTTTTCCATTTCGCAAATGAAATAGTTGCTGCGCATTCAATACTTCCGTATCATTAAATGTGCATAGTTCTATCTGTGCTCTCGCACATGGCACACTCATTTACCAGGCTTGTGGCGCAGGACTCTGCCACAGAGCGGAGACCGACAACTGTCCACACAACCACAGAGCACAACATCAACGACAGCGGAGGAGATGGCAAACGTGGAACGTTGAAATTAATGAGAAAATTCTCAGCTTGATATAAAAAACCACAAGATAACAAACACAACAGGACAGCAGGAAGGATCATACAACAGGCATTCAGGATATGCAAACGGATATGCAACTCCAGTTTCAAATGCAAAAAATTCAAAAGCAAAACGCCAACTTCACAGACGTGCAGGCAGGAGCTTCACAACTGATAAAAATTGCAATGCATTTAACAGCATTAAAGAACTCAACAACAACTACAACAACAAAAACAACAGCAAAGTGCTAAAAAAAATGCATAAAAAACTAGTGGAGACGGAGACACTAAAGGGAGACTGGCAAATGGCATTAAAAGTGAAGCGGACGTTTGCCATAATGAAGGCACAACTGAGAGTAGATTAAACGCGTGAGGCACAATTCTTGGGTTGTAAGTAGTGGAGAGTTGGGCAAAAAACTTATTTGAGTAAGTATAAAATACTAATTAAATTGATCTCTTTAATTGAACGGAATATTTCAGTTCAGGCTGTAACATATTATGAAGTTGTACAAAATATTTATTTAAGTAAATGTAAAATCTTATTGGAGTGATAATAATAGATTTAGAAATAGTTGAGAAATGTTTCCATTAAATGATTAACGTATTAGTAGGTCATTTTGAGAGGATATATTGAACCATATTTTGGCAGAATAGTTTTTAAAGTACTTATGCAATACAAACAGCAAAATGGAAGTCGCAGTGAAATTTGTTATTTAATGTATTAAAATTAAGTAGTTAACTAGAAAAGATGTAGTAAAATTTAAGAAATATTTTCATTAACTTACTAATGATTTAATAGGATTTGTTTTGGGTATATATCGAACAAAATATTTTAGTGCAGTGTATACAAAAAAATGGTGCAGATTGCGGCTCAGGATTTGACCAAGTTGCAGTAGGGCAATAGGGCCACAGAGCAGCCTGGCTTATAACTGGTTACATAATGACTGAAATCCAATGCTAGTTGAGTTAGTTGTGCGATATCATTTAATGACACCCACAGGTGACCGTAAAAGCAATCATCTAGCTGTTGCAGGCTGCAGCAACTGTGCCACTTCCAGTGGCACTTCAGCCCGTTCGACATATGCTGACAAGTGCTGTTGTTGCTGCTGCTGCTGTTGTTGCTGCTGTTGTTGTTGCTGCAATGCTGCCGATGACGGCACGTGGCAGCTTCAACTGCTGACTGGCACTAGGATTGCGATTGCGATTGTGACTGGCATTGGGAGCGGGCCTGGGATTGGACGACCGTTTGTCGGTCACGTGCAGCAACTTCAGTTTACTGCCAGCCCATCCCCCAGTGGCAGATTGTGCTGAGGGGAAGGTGTGTGGATGCGGGAGGGGCGGGGCGGGGCGTGGCGTTACTTGCAGCTGAACGCTTTGCCAACTTAATTTTCATTTGGCTCTGCAGCTTACCTGACTGCTATATTCCTTACCCAGGCATAACCAACCACATCGACATCGACATCGGCATCGGCATCCTCATCGTCATATTTGCAATCCTTATTCACATCCACATCCACGTCATCATCATCAACATTGACAGACGCGTCCATTCACTTGGAATGGCAAACAAGTAAGCATGCTATAACAGCATTTAAATGTTCCTTCACATGTGAAGTGAAGTACGTAACATGCACCATTCGTATTCTGATGTTTTCCCTTAAGTAAGTCAAAATTATTAAGTCAGTAAAACATTAATCAATAGGAATTGATTTTAATAGATTTGAAATTTTTTCGAATTTAGAAAGAAATCTTTGGATATCTTGCTCTCTGATAATAATAAATAAAAATATTAATTAATTATTGCAGTGGTTTAGAAATAAAGAATAAATTATTTTAATTATTTAAGAAATGATGGTCAAAGTAAAATTTGATTATACAGGCGTAAAATATAAACACTTTCATTCAGTCTAAAGTAATTGTTAAACAAAATAAAACAAAAATTTGTATTCAATTAAAATAATACATATTTTCTAAAACCAATCTCTAATAGTAGATTTTAATAAACATTCCCAATATGTGTTCTGATCCCCACAAGTTGCGCAAAATAGTTGAAGTACCCTTCTGGAAAGTATCTCGAGCAGAATGGGACGTCAGCCAACTGGATGCCATTTCAATTTTTGCCAATTGATTGCAATTTTTATGATTAATGCAGGGTGCAGTAAAAGCGAGAGCGAGAGAAGCTGAGTGGGGATAGAGAGAGAGAGAGAGAGAGAGAGAGAGAGAGAGAGACACTAATACTCCCACGCAGCCAATTTAATTAAAATGCTGGCTGTGCACCGATAATTATGCAACAGCTTTTCTCTTTGATGCATTTATCGATTTATTGAAGTGTTAACCAACACTGTGGCAAGTTGTTGATATGTCTCGATTATATATTATCCCTCGCACACACACTCACACACACATACACACTGGTATGCACTCACTTTTGTCGCTCACTGTGCTGTTGATTGACGTCATGCGGTTATTTTGTTATTGCCACGCCCCGTTTGGGACAGCCGCCCACACATACTAATGACACGCTTCAACGCGTTTCACATTGATTTCGCCTCGTTGGCGCGTTATTTATTATTATTTTGCCGCATGTCTCCCATTTTTATTTATCTCAATGCCCTGTACAGATAGTGAGGATGCAAGTGGTATAAACATTAAAGTAAAATGCTTCTTAAGAATCAATTTGGATATTAATTTTATTTCACCTGCTGCTCACCTTAAGTTCATTCATTTGTACAAATATTATTAGAAGTTATCAAACATATCTAACCTACTGTTAGAGGAAAGTTCAGAAGTTTTCTGCATTTCCTAAATTATTTAAATTTAAAAAAATTATGACAGTATTAATGGGAATTATTACTAAAGAAAGTCGCCTTGTTTTGCAGGGTATTATTTAGCACAGCTTGCAATGCGCTTTCGTGTACTTACATATTGCATTTAATATTTTTGCATAAAAGACTCTTTCAATACGCGTGGAATTAATTTGCTGTAAATTTAAGAGAGTTTTTTATTCCACACACTATTTATGAATATTGAATAGTAATTAAAAGTTAAATCGATTTTCGTTGCGCACAATTACTTTTAAACTTAATTTAATCAATAGATTATCAGCAAATGAGTTTAATTCTGCAAAAATGAAACGTGTAATTGAAGTCAAGTGTAAAATGTTTTTTTCTTTTATAAGTTTTATTACTCTGCCGCAATTACATAATTCAATTGCAGGTCGGAAAGTGGTTTTAACCACAATGCGAATGACGCACTTGGAACCTCTTTCGGAAATTAACTTAACAAAGAATATTAATTTAACCGAAATGCGTAACTCCCTTGATATTAATTTACTCAGCCCAGAACACACCCAGACCCCCCTCCACCTCCACCGCTCTTTTAGCCCGCTCACCAGTCGGCCCTTGGCTGTGTGTCCTGCCAGAGCTGCCTGCCTCAAAAAGTCCATTAAGTCGACGGCATTCTAAGCACTTGCCAAACAATTAAAATAATTTGCCACATACTCGCACCGTCCCTCGACGCACTGCACTATGTATAACAACAAAAGCAGCAGCAACAACAACAACAATAGCGACAGCTACAACAAAGTTTATTTTTTCAAAGACTGAAATTGCCAGCACTTAACTGAGACAGTGTTCAACTGTACTTTCAGGCCAGACCAGGACATGCCGCAGATGCCCAGAAGAACGTCAACTTTCGCAGAATTCAGATAAATATTAAATAGAATACTTAATACTCTAAAGTTTGCACTCTAAGCAGTGAGGAGGGAGACAAAGGGAAAGTTAGCAAAATGAGGAGGAAAAGTGTTCAAGTGTTAGTGAAGTGCGGGGAACTGAATGTTTCATAGGAAGAGTATGAAGGATCTTCGCAGGAGCTAAGCATAAATTAATTTTGAATGAGCGGCAGAAGAAATTGAAATGAATTAAAAATAATGTAAGTAAAATACGAACAACATTTAAATTTAAGAAACATGTAAGTATAAATTTGTCAATCATTTTAAATGAAATATGCTTGTTTTTGTGGTCAAGTTAGAAACCTACGAGGGAAATAAGAAGAAATTATTTTTAAACAAAAGTGAATGCAAAAATAACTGAAATATAATACTAACAAATGTAAGTTTAAAATATCTTTAAGTAATTAATTTGTAATTTTAAGAATAATGTAATATTATTTAAATCTGAATATTTTATTATTATCGAGTTAAAAAAGAATCTGCATGCATTGATGATATTTTATTTTTTCATTTATTATTTTTAAGTGTAGTTCATAATTTTAAATTACAGCATTTGAATCAATTTCATATTCATATAAGATATAGAATTGAATTTTTATAGACTTTTATTAAATAGTCATGAAATATTTCCAGGACTAAGTGAATTTTCGTATCATGCCCAAAGCATCTAGATGCAAGGTAAGAGTATAAAAATTCTGCTTCTGCATATATGAAGTTGGTTGTTGTTTTCTGCTGTTGTTGCTGTTACTGGGGCTATGTGTGAAATATGCCACTTTAATGAGCCAACGTTGCGCACTGAGTGCCGCCTCTCCACTGTACAGCCAGTGTCCCCTTTGTGTGGCAGTGAGACACGCCCACTAGGCTAAGCTTTTGCACCGGTGGCAAGTGGGTGGCAAGTTGGCAGTTGGAAGTTGGAAGTTGTTGTAGGTGCAACGACGTGGACTAAACTGAGACCGGCCCGCGGCGCATGTCGTGAATGTTTGACGTCCAACAATTCGCATCAGGGCACCAGCATGGGTGCAATGCAATGAGGGGGAGCTAGAGGAGAGGCTGAAGGGGGTGGAAGCTGGTTGTGGGACTTGCGAGTTCCTCTGGCTGCTGTGGCACTCAAGTGCTGTTGGACTGCCACATGGCCGCATGCCTCAATTGACATTTTGAATTGTGCCGAGTGCAAAAAAGCATTGCATATCCAACGCACTGAGTGTGTGTGGGTGGGTGTGTGTGTGATTGTGAGAGTGTGTGTGATTGTGAATGAGTTAAGTGTGCAGAGAGGTGTGTGTGTGTGTATGTGCTAGGCAAGGATAATGCCGGGCAAAAACACGTGTTTAATGCATAAGTGCGAACGTGACGCTAAACTCATTTAAAGGATTACCAACTAAAGAGTATGTGTGCAGGTCCTGTATGCGTGAGTGTGTGCGAATGTGTGTGAGTGTGAGTGTGTTGGTGTGCAAATGAGATTTAATTTTGTTGAAAGCAACGCGACGCGACGCGACGCGGCAAGTGCGGTCCACGCTCGCTTCTTTCTATACCCTGTTGCCCATTGAAAAATGAGTATTATTGTTTTGTGCAAATTTAAAATGTATGTAACAGGCAGAAGGCGACATCTTCAACCTTATGAAGCATATGATCAGTATCAATACCGAGTTGATTTAGCCATGTCCGTATGTCTGTCTGTCTGTCTGTGTAAGTGAATGAATCTCAGAAACTATTTATAATAGCTAGAGCCATTAAATTTGGTATGTAATTTCCTGCCTTCATTACGCAGTTCAAATTTATTTTTCAAAATCTATAACCCACCACATATTTTTTAATGTGGATTGCATAGAACAGAACTTATTACAGCTTTAATATTAAATGTGTAAACGAGTTATGATTACAAGCTTATGGGAACAGGGTATCTCGTAGTCGAGCAGTTGCGCCTAGAGTGTTCTTACTTTTTTTCCTACTGATATTCAAAGCGCTTTTCTGCAGGTCGCTTTTCCAAGGGGGTTGGGGTTGGGGGTAGGTTAAGTTTATTTATGCATACATTTGTACGAGTGTGTGCGTGTGCGTGTGAGTGTGTGTGTGTGCACATGTGTGTCTGTTTACACGAAAGTAGGTTAAAAGCACTTTTGGGCCAAAGCCACGCCCGCCGCCCACACGTTACTCGTGTTTTTGTTTTTGTTTCTGTTTGTTGTTTGCATTTTGTCTTTGGTTTTTGGAACAGTTTAAGCGTCAAATTGTTGCCCATTGTTTTCGTATTCGTGTTAATCCTTTATGTAGGCGCCTCACCAGCCATGCCCCCCACCCTCGACCACCCACGCACCAGCCAAAGCTGCCTGTCTGTCGCTGTGTCTCGCTGTCTGCCTGCCAGGCAAGAAGTTGACTTTAAATTTAATTAATTACAATTTCATGCGCTGCCTGTTTAATTCATTCAGAGCTTGTCGCCATCTACCCCATTACCCCACCGCTTCCCCTCCCCAAGCGATTGCCTTCTGTTTTGTTTACTCGTTTCATAAGATTAAATATCAAATATTTGTCTGTCTGTCTGACTGTCTGTCTGTCTGTCTGTCCTTCTGTTTGTTTGTTTGGCTTAGGACATGGCTGCTCACTTGTAAGCCAACTGGTTCGCCTGCCCTGGTTTCGCTTGGTTTGGGAGTGTTAATCGCTTGGCTATGCCCGCCAGGGTTGCCAGGTGTGTTTGCCAAGCACTTTCGGAGCACACGAATTGGGTTAAAGCTGCCAATTTGCTGTGTGTTTTCTCAGATAATACTCTGTGCAAATATGTTGAAAACGCTTGAAATCAAAATAAATACTAAACATTGCATTTAAATGCCAAAGGAAAATAGAAAACTTTATTCAAGATATTGTGGCAACATTTTCTTGAATTATTTCAATTTACTTTTCATAATTATTTTAACAAATATAAAATCTATTTATCATATTAATATTTATATTTAATGCAAACATGTTGAAGACACAGCAATGAAAATAAATATTAAACATTTACATGTTACTTTTCATAACCATTTTAACAAATATAAAATCTATTAATCATATTACAATTTAAATTAGTCATAATTGTTTAAAGTTACCTTTCATAGTTGTTGTGACAAATATTAAATTTACTTATCATCTTAATGTATAAATTCATTAAAATAATTTTTTATTGCAACCCTCAGTAATTTTCTCTCATTTATCTTGCCATATCAGCATTGTGGGCACTTTTTAGCGGGTTGACAACCCTGCTTAATCAATTCTATGCGGTGCTTTTGATGCGTCCGCCACTCTGCAAAGGGTTTCACAGTTTTTAATGTTTATTGACATTTTGGCAATTACTTCGCCACTCTCTAAAGCTGCCGCTGCCGCTGCCGTCGTTGCTGCCTCTGGACTTTGACCCCTTTCTCACACCCCTTTGTTGACATTTGCCAGTGCTTATCAAATGTTAAATTAATGATGCCAAAACATGGGCATTAGCTGACGCAACCTGCCACTGCGCTTGCCACTTACCAGCTCCAGAGACAGCAGCAACAATGGCAGCAATAATATCAACAGAAACTTTGACAGCAGCTAATGATATCAGGGCAAACTGCAGCTGAAGCGCTTATCGATGCTTAATTCAATTATGTTAATTTCCTTAGCGCGATAAAAAGTCGACGACAATGTCCAGCTTTCGGTATTCATTTTCTGTGCATACCCTTCAGCAATTGAAATGCGCTTAGTGGGGTATATTATATAATAGAGTTTGTTGCTTTACAGATTTTTTAAATTTCATTTAATATTTGGTACAAAAATGAAATAGATGAAGGCGACGCATCTAGTACTATTTACAAGTTTTACAAATATATCAATAAATAAATACATTAATAAATAAAGAATAAATAAAATAATCAATCATGTAAAAGAGTTTTTTAAGTTCTTTGACTACACATGTATTTATTGCAATTTATATCATCTCAATCTGCTTATCAATGAATACTTCTTTCGTATTGTGTACAGGGTGTCTGCTAGTCTAGCATTTTAGTTGCCTCTTTCTGTGCTGTCTTTTATACCGTAACAATAGTCTATCAATGTTATCTCCCACCGCTCACAGGTGGTCAACTGAGCGTGAATAATGGTGAGACAGTTAGCGACAGATAAGGAGAGAGAGAGAGAGAGAGAAGAGCAGAAGAGTCGGAATGAATTAGAGAGAGCGAAGCATTTGCATACGTAGCTGGACATCGTAGAGCTGGGACTCTGCTGGATGAACCCAACGGGTGTCTAATTATGCAGCTCGACTCGTGAATACCTCCACCTATCGCCTCCCTCCCGCTCCCTCTGCTTTTGGTCGCGTCAACGCCGTTGTCTTTTGTCCATCAAACTGTTTGGAGGGAAATCAAGATAAACTTTTAATTTCTGGTCAGGTCATAAAATGTGGACGTGGGAAGCAATGCCGACATTTGAGGGAGCAACTCTTCCTGCTGCTGTCTCTCTCTCTCTCTCACACTCTTGCTTTGCTATTCTTACTCATCGCTGGTCGTCGCCGTTTTGTACAATTTATTCAAATTTCAACTGCAGTCAGCGACTGAACATAAAACTGGCATTTTATGAGCGCACTTTTAATTGTCCGCCGAGTCCAGCGTCTCTCTCCCTCCCTCAGTTTGTCCGTCTCTGTCTCTTTGTCCCCCTACAAAAGGGTTAATTTGCAAGGAGTTGGCCTAACCATGTGTTGCCAACTGCGCCCGAGTGAGTCCTTCGACCCTTTTTTGCCTTATTTTTCACTTAGCGTCCATCTGATAATTAGAAATTTATTAAGCTTAATTATGTGTTGCCTCAAAGTACGCACTCTGAATATTTTCAGTTGGTTTCCTCTCGCAAAAAGCCTGATTAAAGGCAGACCACGCAATACTAAAAAAAACACAAATACAAGAGCTGAAAAAACTCCAAAAAGGGTTGCCTACATTTCGGTTTAGGGGTTGCCAAAACTTTGGCCATTGTGGTGGCGTCATCATGAAAATAAAATTAATTTGATGCACCCTCAAAAACAAAAGAATTTACATTTGGACGTAATTCATTTTAGTGTTTGGTAGTAAAAATAAAATAATACTCATAAAATCCTGCCAGCCAAAGGATAATACGAGCATGCCATAAACTTGTGAAGGAAGTCAACTTTTCTAAAGTTATTATGCGCCTTTTGTTTTTATATTCATTTTAAAAATAATTCAAGTTGATTTTTGATGGCGTTGAGCTTTCGTCTTTATTAGTTTATAAACATTTTAAATATCAATTCGATGCGAAGATTTAACAATCTGTAAATCTTTGGCGCAATGCGAGCGATTCAAGTCATGTTTCTTGATTAGATATGTTTTTCTTTTCACAATCGTATCATAAACATTTTCTCATAAACGCCCAATCTAAATCCCATAAAAATGGCCCAAAACATTTGGTAAAACTTTCCAAACACACAAAACTTTTATGTAAATACCAGAGGAAGAGGTGGAGAAGCTGTTGCTGCTGATCGATGATCATATTAAACTTTTAACCCGTTTAGAATCGAATCTCAAAAATAGAAATTCAAAATGCATTGGTTTTTGGCGTGGGCCCGCAAATGAGGCGACCGGAAAAACTTGAGAGAAAATTATTTAAAAACACATTAAATTTGCATATTTATGCGCCGAGTTGTGAGTTGACGTGTTTATAGATCTGCTCAAGACCCCAGAACGGAATCTGTGGGCAGCCAACTGTCATACATACACGAGGTGATAAAAAACTTTTTAATTGGGTGTTGTACATAACGAAACGTCCAAAAGTTTTCGCTCTCTCCCCTCCAAAAAAAAAAATAAACCAACATCGCAAGTCAACAAAAAACGGCAGAAAACAAAAAGGCATTTCTAAAATATTCATATATACG
Source organism: Drosophila formosana (assembly GCA_035045625.1). Lineage (NCBI taxonomy): Eukaryota > Metazoa > Arthropoda > Insecta > Diptera > Drosophilidae > Drosophila > Drosophila formosana. The sequence continues at coordinate 22,089,031 of JAWNOW010000232.1, forward strand.
AAAACATACAGAGAAATATAATGTGTGGCATGCAGACGTTGCAGACGTGGCAGTTGCGGCAGATGCCGCGCTACGTGACCAATGTGAAATCCGTTGACTTATGTCAATATGACGTAGCCGGACGACGGGCTCTGTTCGCGTTTTTGCCAGGAAATCGACTCGGAATCAAATGAAGATAGACAGCACAGACGACGACGACAACGACGATGACGACGACTGCGAAGCTCCGACAACTCAGATTGCCTCTGCCAGGGATCTGGTTCTGGTTCTGGATTTGAGTTCGTGTTGTGTGAGAAATCAAATGAGGACAGCAAGGACTGACTGACGGACTGCCTGACTGCCTGACTGCAGCCTGAAGCATGTCACGGCCTGAAATGACAGTCGAAAAATTTTGAACTTGAATTTATTTGCACGACAGCACAAATTGTGCCCTGCAAATGCTAAGCTGTTGCACTACTTTTAGGGGTAACTGTGCCCGCCCATTAATGTTACCGCCCACCGTTTATTGAAATTGTTATTCATGCAAACAGAAATAATCGTAGATATTTTAGCAGATCACATACAGCTGCCTGAAATTGGATGTTATTGTTTGAAATGCTTGAAATAATCGCTTTTGTGTCAATTCATAAATTCAAATCATATTTCACTTTTCTTTATAGTTTTTGCATGTGAAATTGGCAAGATAATAATTATTTTAGAACTAGACTTGCTATTTTTTATATTTTGCAGCTATTAAGAAAATTTTTATCTATTTTAGTATGAAATTTTAATCAACTTTATCTACTACTGTCGACATTAACAAAATTACTATTATTAAATTAAGATTAGCAAAGTAGGAACCTGTAACTTATAGTGAATCATTCGTAATTAAATTAAATGTAACTATTTCCTCAATTATTACGGCAATTTAATGCATTTCAAATGTTCGTTGAACTCATTTCTAAAATCCATTATTTATCTTTATTTGCTATTTTAAAAGAAAACTGTTGTATTCAGACATTCCAATTTGAAGACCTTTTCACTGTCGACGTTCAACTAAACTTCAAATTTGTCGTTTAATTTATTTTCACGCCACGTTGTCAGGCGTCAGATTGGAAAGTAGTTTTCACATTGGATTAAAACACTGCAGAACTCAGCCGTAGACATGCTCCAAAACACGCTTCTCTGCCCCCAACACGCCCCCTTTTCAATCCTTGCCCAGGACAGCTGTCAACAATTTGCGAATCCCGTTCAGTTCCCAGTCAACACATAAAAAAGAGAGAAAACTGGAGGTGCGGAATGAGTGGCAGAGTGTTTGGCATTTTTAATAAACCTCTTTTTTGTGAGTCGAGGATAAAGTGGAAAAATATACATTTATTGCAACATACTCGCATAATAAATGCATGTGTATTAAATTTCCCATTTGCATTTACTTTGGCATGGGGCAATTTGATGCCAGGCGTGGCCAATTGATATCAGTGCGTTTTTCACTGCGGTTTGAGTGCGTGCTTTTTTATTTGCACGTCGACGCCTCGGCCAAGGATGCGGCGGCAAGGACACAAGCAATTTGCCAAGGGGAGCAAATGGTGGCCATCGCCAGCTGTCGGAGGCTGTCGGAGGGCTGTCCACTCGATGCGATGCGTGCAGCCACAAAATGTCATGCACCTGTCAGCCGGGCATAATAAGATGCCAAAACAGTTGTGCGGTTTCGGCCTGGCCAACCAGCCGAGTCTACCCCCAGGCACGAAAGGATAACAACGGGCTCAACTGACCAGCAGCATGCAGCACAACAACTCTTCTCCCCTACCCTGCCCCCCCTTCAGCGGCATCAGCCACATCGTCAGGGGGAAATCGGATGAGCTTTTGGTTCACTGCCCGAGCAACTCCCACTCTGGCCATGTAGGCTGCAGGCTCGGGACTCAGGCTCCTGGCTTCCTTCCGACTGTGGTCAACTCCGTGTGCCTGGCCATTGTTTAGAATGCCGTGCAGTTAGTTAAAGTTGCGGCGAAATGTTGTTCGCAATGCAGTCTGTTCTGTGTGTTGCAAGTAGCGCAGTCCGCTCTGAATAGTTTATGGATGGTACGAATATTTATTCACTTGCCTCTGAAGTGTTTAACTTGCTTCCCTTTTGTTCCGCCTGCTCTGCCCCTTTTATCCATCTCCATCTTTCAGCAGAATCTTTCACTCTTGAAGGATTTATATTAACACCATCTTCTCTAAGCTAATAACTTGTGCAATTTCTAATAAATGGCTTTTTATACCCTGCAAAATCGAATATGTCAAGGGCATGTTAATAAGATACTTTTGTATCTCAAGAGAGCAACTTTATTTCTACTGATTTTGAGTCTTGCAGTTCTTTTGCCTTCACTTAACATAAGCACTTCCTGCTTTATTATATTTAAATTTAAATTTTAAATTTAAATAATTGCAAAGTTTCATGTAGTTGTTTAACTCAAAAGATACTTTTTTATCTCACACATGAAACTCCTACTGCCTTCAATCCTTGCATTTCTTTAGCCAGCACTTAACAAAAATATTCTTTATTTTCCAGATCATTTACTGCTTTAATATATTTAAATTAAAATAAATTACAAACTTACTTCTTGATTTTTAACTTACAAGATACTTTTTTATCTCGTGTATGCAACTTTTATTGCCTTAAATTCGTGCATTTATTCCAGGGTAGTTACTGCTTTAATATATTTAAATTTAAATTCCAAATTAAAATAATTGCAAACTTACTTCTTGATGTTTAACTTATAAGATACTTTTGTATCTCGCATATGCAACTTCTACTGCCTTAAATTCTTGCATTTCTTTAGCCAGCACTCGACATAAATCTTCTTTATTTTCCAGGGCATTTGCTGCTTTATCATGTTCTGCATTGCAAATTGTAACTTATATTTCTTGTTAATTTAGCAAAACACCAGAGAAAAAAAAGATGAGCGAGGAAAGAAGAGAAAACTGCCGCTGCAGTAATTTTTCGCACTTTGCAGCTTCGGTGTCTGCTCATCTCTTGTTGTCCACTCGAAGAAAACTTGGTCCAGGATTCGGCTTGTGCAACGTTTGTCCTTGCCAGGCTTCCATCAGCAGCGTCAGCGAGCCAGCAGCAGAGGAGCAGGGAGGAGCGGAAACTGCCTTCGTTGCGCACACTTCAAAAAATATGGCAAGCTCATAATTTTAATCCAGCTTTGAGGCCCCTTGCCCCTCTCTTCGATCTTCGCTCGTCGCTCTTCTTGGCGACGACAACGCCTGCTGTTCACGCACAATGTGGCAAATTAGCAACAATATTTAAAACTAACTGGCAGCGTTCTCTTCCCCTGCTCCACCCCCCTCTTGCCAGCACTCTGCTGGCTGCCAATTATTTAAAGCTCAAACTTTTGCCATTTGCGACAGCAAACTAGACACAAAAACGCAAGCAGGGCGCTGGCCGCAGCAAAGCAAAGTTTATGCTAAAAGCTTTGCATTATGGCCAAAACACTTCAAGCCAAGCGTAGTGGGGCATGAAGGGGACGGGGAGGGAGCGAGGGGGGGGGACAGCGAGCGGCAATGGCGCAAAGTTTTCTATGGAAATTTTGTGATACATTTTTTGGTTTTGCAGATTTGAATTTTCAATTTGCTGGCCTGACAATTTTTAATTAAAAGCAAAAGCGCGAAATAAACATTAATTTTTATTAAGCTAACAGTTGTCCTCCCGTCACTCCTTCCTCCTCCCCTTCCCCCCTCTCAGCCATTGCCTGCGGCTTCTAATGTGAATTGCTATGTTAATAACATCATTATCAGCCGAGTTGTTCCGCTCTCTCTCTCTCTCTCGCTCTCTCTGTAGTCTGCTCATCCTGCCAATGTCCTGGCGCTGGCTTTTAACGCCTTTGCCATTGCCTTGCTTTTTGCCATTTCATTGTCGTGGTCGTTGCCGTTGTCGTTGGCGTTGTCCTTTGGCTTCTTAGCTGGCCGCATGCCTAATGCGGCCTCAACCATTTGCCATCTATCCATGTGCGCCTTAAGTAGCTGTGCCTTATCCTTTGCTTCGCCTTATCCTTATTGCCATCGCATCTTTATTTTTGCTCGTTCAGCTTTATTAGAGACTCGCTTTCCGGCCAACTTTAGCTTCAGCATCTCCTTGCCTTCTGTCCACGCCAAATCCTGCCATCAAATTTACACAAATTTCTGCTCAAGTCCGGCCACGCCAAAGGACTCGCTTTTCGTTATCGCTCAACGTGGCAGAGAGCTTTGTTTTTTAGGGCTTAGCATTGTTGTTGTTGTCGTTGTTGTTGCTTGACTTGCTGTTCTTATTATTATTGTTGTTGCCGTTGTACTTGCTGTGGCTTTTTCATATTGCCGGAAATTGTGGCTACCGGATGTGGGATTATGTTTTCAAGTTTGTACCGGAACTTTCGACGCTTCACGTTTGCCCGCAGTACGCAGTACTCGTAAAGCGTAGTCATGACTGGGTTACGGTTCACTTGGGTTCTCTTCGTATAGCTTTTTGGGGCATTGTGATAGGTCAGTTCTCAGCTCTCAGTTCTCAGTTCTCTGTGCGACAGTCAACCTTCATTTGATAGCAAGGAAAGGTTGGCTTAACCTAATTGATGTATTATGTGGGCCTACTTACCGGGGATTGCGAATGACGCAGAAATACAGATTTCTGGGATGAGCAAAATCTGATACTTCAAGGAATTGAAGATGATAGAAGTGGTTGAAGCTTTTACAATAGTTTTTGTAATAGAAGAGAATAATAAGTACACAAATGACGAAAGCTTTGCATAAGATATGAAATTATGTAACTAAAAATTAACTATGAATTAACTAATGTGGATATTTTCACAGTTTTTATTTAATTTTCAAGAATTATTGCTATTAAATTATGAATATCGATATATCGATTGATAGTCCCTATCATAATTCAGATGTATTTCTATTTATGAAGTCCTAATTTAATTTCTTAGATCAATTGTGATTTAAATAGTGCGCCAAAAATGCGCAAAAAATGTGTCATATAAAAATTTCAAAAAGGTCTAAATTTATAAATAAATTCGTAATATAAATAATTTGCAAGTTTATATATAATATATTGAGACTATTTATTTGTGCTTTAAATTAAATATGTATGCATATAAAGACTTTATTAAATTTCGTAGATTAATTGTGCTTTAAAATATGCTGCATAAATATGCCAAAGTCTTCACTAGCATCCATTTAATTTGAGTAACTATGAGTATAGTCTATTCCTTATAATTTATTTAGCATCAATTTGCGCACTTCTGCTGAAACACAATCTATTGTCAAGGTTACCCTCCCTGCGATACCTTCTCTCAGTTCATCAGCCTCTCTGAGACGGGGCTTCAATTAATTTTCACAGTTTCAGAAATTGCTGGTCTTACGCATTATTCACGCCAAAGTTGGCATTTGCGATTTAGTTGGTCGCAACTTTTATTGGCTTGTGGCGCCTCTTGTGTTGTCACCAGGCAGCAGCTGGGATTGGGATTGGGATTGGGGTTGGGAATGGAAATGGAACTCAAAATGAGGCTGAGGCTGGGCAACAGCCTCTTGTCGCTTGTCGCCTGGCCACTGACTCACTTGGCAGTCATCTTTCTGGACGTCGACGTCGTCGTCATCGTCGTTTGCGCACTTAAAGTAATTAAGCGAATTACTTCAGAAGTCGCCAAGTTTTCTAATTATATCGAATAAATTTGTTTAATACTCCATTTATTGCTCTCTCTTTCCCTCTTTCTGTTTGCTAATGTGGAGCCTTCTCCACCCGCACTTTCACGCTCCCTTCTATCGCCGACTATCTACTGCAGCATCGTTAACTTTCCCTCAGCCTGCAAACCAATTTACACAGTATTTGCATACCCTGTAAACAGAAGCAGAGAAGCTGTATTGAATGTTAATTTATTTGTAATTATACAAAATATTGCTCAGTTAATTCAGCATTTTAAAAATGCACTTATCTTCAAATTGATATTGAATCTAATGAATATAATAATTTAAAATATATTTAATATATTAAAGTCAAAATATTTGAAGAATAAATTATAGTTATGTTAACCCATTTTGGGGTATATTATGGAAGATAATTCGAAAGAACAAACAATTAATGTAAAAAAATACAGCATATAATTGATATGATACTTTTATTTCTCGTGATAGTAATACTATATAATCCCCAACTCAATCTAAAAATTTCAACTAAGGTTACAGGGTATATTTTTCTAATGCTCTGCAACTTTAACGATTTTTCGTTTACAAATTTTTGTTGAATTTTTTTGTGATTTTGGCGCGGTTCCTGATTGTTTACTCTGGTGGAAATGTTAATTTCTGGACTTTTGACTGGTGCTACGCTGATTTGGAGCAACTTCACTGATTTGAATGATTTTGTTTTGAATGGCAGGCGTCAATTTGGCCATTCGACTGTTTCCATTTTTTTGTATTTTATTTTCGCTTGCCCCATTTGGTCGTTTGGTCGCCTTTTGTTGCTTTTTGATTATTTGCCTCAGTTGCTTATTCAATTTCCGCTCTCATTTTGTATTTATTTTCGTTGCTTTTGTTTCAAATGATTGCTCACTCGATTGGCTTTACTTATTTTTATTTAAATGAAACGACTGCTGGTTTTTTTTGTTGGGGGACATTGAGAAAACCTCGCAATGGCTTCAATTATCCTGCAGCTAATGAGCTGCTCACTTGCCTGTTTAATGCGATATTCAATTAGCTTTCACTCACCCACAGTGCTCACGTATTCACGCGCCTCGAGAGCTTTAAGCTTGCCGCGAGTGCATCGCTAATGCAAAGAGCTTTGGCAAACAAAAGCACACTAATACATGTGCAAAGATACGAATACAGATACGAGAAATACGAGTGTTGTTTGCAGATGATATGAACAGTTCTCACATACTTCTGTGAGAACTTCGCATCGAGTTATGAACAGTTCATAACTTAATCTGCTCTCACACTTATTAAACAATCCAATCTATATCAAAAGTAAATAAACACGCGCCTCTCAAGTCCCCTTCCAGCTGTGAGTACAACTGCAGCTCGAGTGTCGACTGACGACTGTCGACTGTCTGACCCAATTCAGGTCTGTGGAAATGTAACTGTAGTCAAGTAACCCTCGCGGCAATCTCACGCCCCTCGAGCACTGCTCCTCACCTCGTTCTCGTTCTCGTTCTCGTCCTCGTCCCTGTTGTTGGTCCTTTGACTGTCCCGCTCTCCGACAGTTCTTAATGAAGCAACGCACGTAAACAATAAGCAAACTTTGCAGCGAAAATTTTGCTCAAATAATGTTGGCTTTTCATTTTTTTTCTCTCCTCTTGTTTGCTGCTGTTGTTGTTGTTGTTGTCGTTGCTGCAAGGATGCGGAGTGGAGATGGAGATGGAAGAGATACGGATGCGAATGCGGATACGTGCGGCGTGATGCGCCGGCAGGAACTGGCACGAAGGTCGTCCTGCTTCAGGTCCTTGCGAAAAGTTTTGCGACTGTAACAAGTTGCTCGGAATTAGTTTGCGCAAAGTGTGGCAACTCTGGCGGCCCCGCTGCTCCGATCCGCTCCGCTCTGCCCGCAACCCTGTCAGCTCATTAATTTTAAGGCACAAAACGGAAGCGTGCAGCCAGTTTCCGGTTAGCAAAAGGCCCACAAACCGCAGCCCCCCTCGACCGGAGACAGGCGGAGTCCTGTCACGGCTTTGGATATTCCTATTTGTATTTGCGATTCGCTTCTGTTGTGTTCTATTGGTATTTGTGCCGTACTTGAATTATGGCTCAAATTCTTTTGGCCTCTGCAGTTTGTTGCTCCAGCTGCCTCTTAATAAGCAAACGGCACAGAAAACTTTTCAAGTGCGCGAAATATGCGCGAATGGCACGCGAACCATCAGATGGGGGGATAGAGGAGGGGTAGGGGTAGGGAAGAAGAGGGGAACCTTAGAGCAGCTGATGCTGCAACCGAGCAATGAATACGAAATTAATGTAGGTCGAAATGGCAAAAGCATGCGACTGAAACTGAAATAGATTAATTACGACTGCTTCAACTTGGGATCCCAGCAAATACTTAAAACTCGCCCCTCGCTTCCTGCTCCCCCTTCACCCTTCTGGCACTTCTGGCAAAGAGAGCCAGCTGAGAGCTATTAATTTAGCATATAAATAATTAGTTTGAAATATTGCCAGAATAGTTGAAATAGTCGTATACTCGTAGGCTGCAGCTCATTAAGAATAATTGATAAGACACGTCGTAAGTAGTTGGGCAACGGCTTCCCAATTTTCAAATATATATGAAGATTACTTGAATAAATATGCATAAATCATTTATACTGAATTGGATTTGATATGTAAAAATAATATGTACTTTAGAAAAAATGATGAACTTAATTTTGAGTTGTGTATTGATGAAAAATGCATAAGTGATCTAGAATTAGTTGTCTTGATAAATTAAATAATTAATAAAAAAATAGTTATATATATCAATATCATTTATTACAAGTGTCATGAGACATGCATGTGCGAAAGCAATAAATATAATTAAACACAACACTAGAATAATAATTAATATGCAAGAAAACTGTATATGGAAATGTGTGGGTAAAGAATGCAGATTAAAGTAGAATGAAAAGCAATCAAATATTATTTAGAAGTGTTTTGATATTATGAAATTAATTATATGCACTGATTTTGAAGGTGTTGAAAGTAAAACATTAATTGTTAGTAGTGTATTGGAAAATCAATTAACTATTTGGAGATGTTGTGGGTAAAGAATTAGAAACAAACTTTATCGGACATCGAACCCGATTCATGGCTAATATCCCATCCTGTTAACTGAATAAGCCGTGATAATTGCAGACTTGTGTTGCAAATTATATTGACTGTTTGCAGTTGTCTTTTTGGGTTCAGAGACCAGTTGAGTTTTTTCGTCGGTCTTATTTAACATACAAATTGTTCTTTTCTCGGTCGTAACTTCTATTTGCATAATCTCCATAGTTGTCCCTTCATATCTGAAAAGAACTTATAATGTAAGAGCATTGTGTGTGTGTGTGTGTGTAAATAGTAGTTTAAACAATGTACTGCACATATTTCAAGCTGCAAATCCTTTTAAACTGAACATGCTGAATGCGGCTCTTCTGCCTTTTGTTCTGCCCTGATGCAACATGCCACAAACAGCAACTGCACATGCAACAAAAACTGTAAACTGCAGACTGAAAGCAGCACTAAGTACGAACAGGACCTTCTCAGGCATATTTGTTGTGCCACTTTCCCAAAAGAAAATATGCAGCTCGGCATAACAAAAACAAATAAGCAGGCTGGAGAAGATGGAAACGGAGAGTGTGCGACTGACAGTTACCCTGTAGGGAGTCTGTTGAATAACATGTCAGAGTAGTGAGAAACTTCTTTGGGGCAACTTTCTCATTTTCAAATAAATCATTGTGAACTTTCGAGAATATAAATTTAAGATTTGAAATAAAGCAATCTTGCAGTTTCATCAAGTTGCTGATTGCTTCATTGCTTCTGCCTCCCCTTTTTGCTCTCGCCTTACAGGGTATGGCAAAAGAAATGAGCACTTGTTTGTTTGTCAACAGTTTTGTGCTGTGCAGTCCTTTTGTGGCTTGACTAGTTTCCTGCCTGGCATCCTGATGCCTGCCTCTCTGCCTGCATATGTTGTCAGCGCTAATCAAGCGCACATATGATAAACATACAACTCTATAGAGAAGGAAAGAGAGACGCGAGGGAGAGGGAGAGGAAGACAAAGGCTGGCAGGATTGCCAGGACTTATGCAATTGTATTTGTTTAGCCAGCCAAGCGCTCTGCCTTGAGGCTGCGGTCCTGCAATCTTGGAATTCTCTGCATTTCTTTCAGCCTTTTGCCTTCTGCACAATTTCACAGGCATTTCTCGAGCTCTGCCCTTTGATTGATTTATGCTAATCCATAATCCCGAGGCAATTATGCAGATGCACACGCACAAAGTTAAACTTTGGGCCAAATTGCATATTTCATTAATAGGCTTTGAAATGCTCAAGGCATAGCTCAAATTTCTCAGCTACTTCTCTGCTGCTGCTGCTGCTGCTGCTGCTGCAAAACTGCGACTAACCTAACATTTTTATTATGTCACTATGTCACGCAGACATTCCCTCTCTCTCTCTCTCTCTGACTATCTCTGTCTCTATCTTTTACCCTCTCTCTATGGCTCTGTCCTTGTCCCCACTTGGCGCTGCTGTCTCTGTCTCCACGTATCTCTCGCTTTTTCAGCTGACATGCTGACATGTTAAAGAGCGTGTAAGTGAAGTGTGATGGAAGCTGAAAGATATCAAAGAGCAGACGCGTGAGTTTCGCATAGTTAGGAGGGTGTAGTTAGAGTGTCTGTCTGCTTCTTTAGACTTGTCGCTTTTTTAATACCCTGTTTGCAATTACAAAGGGTGAGTTGTGATTAAAAATTAGATCAACATAAATGCATGGTATAAATATTCATACTTTACTACAACATTGTAATACTTTGTTTATTCTCAATATTTCAACACATTTCTATTAGATTTTGTTTATAACCTATTCTCAAAATTTTAGCACAATGCCTCTACAAACATTGAAATACTATATTATTATTTACATATACAATTTTTTTTGTTTTCATTTCTTTCTTTATTTATACTAAAAATATTGTGTTTATATTCTAGGTATTTCCACGTCTTCTACCCTCGACTAACACATGCCTCAACTTACCTCTTTTATGGTTTACTTTTTAGTTAGTTGGAGTAAAAAGCATACAACTTTTCCTCTAACGTATCGTCCCCCTCATCGCTGTCTGTGGTTGAGCTCAGCTTCTGTCTAGGTATTCTTTATGATGGAATTTTTAATGAATTTACTTTTAGTTTGGTGTCACAGAGCATCTGCATACCTGCTGACTATGACTATGACTATGACTACGACTGCGACTCTGACTCTGAGAGCGAATATGCCATGGAATATATGTCTAAGCCTTCATGGGGACTGACAGCTTACATATTTTCTTAGAAAATATATATTAAAAACGTGCACAAAATGAAAGGTGTAAATTTGTTTATAAAAGTTAACTTTCTGCCTCACTCGCCACATCGAGTCTTTCTCTCTTCCTGTCTCTCTCTTTGTCTGTCTGTCTCTATCGTTTGCAGAGCAAAGATGCACAAGATAGAACATGACGTGGCATCCATTGTCATATGTGTTGAAAAGTGCCAGTCATGGTGGGAGGTCGAGGGGCCAGACGGGTTTCTATATTCTTAGGCAGGTTGCAAATTTGCAAATTGAATGCGACAAGTCAAGTGCTGTGAATTTAATTTCCATTCACAAGCAACTCGATTAAAGTGAAAGAATGAAAGAAAGTTGAAAGCAACAACAAAGGCCAAGCACAAGCACAAGCACAAGCACGAGAAAGAAAAAATGCTAAGAAGACCCAAATGAAAACTGAGATAAAATGATTTGCTTTTCTTTCCTTAAGCCAATGTAAACATATTCATTTTGTGCATACTTTGCACAGAATGAAACTTTGGGGTTAAGCAAAGATTTGCTATCAGTTTTTGTATCAGTTTTTCGAGAGCGGAACTTTTCTAATTTGGAATAACAACGATTTAAATATGTATATTTAAGCAACGTTTAACGATTTCCTCAATAAATATGATTAGCCTCCGATAGGAAAATTAATTATGTTTTCTTATTCGTGGCAAAGTTCCATGAGTACTCTTATATATTATAGATAATTAACAAAATATATTAACAATATAAGTTGGCAAAGATTTTCTGAATTAGTTTTGTGTATAGTCTTGGTCTATAAATTTTCCATTTCAAAAACATTATCACCTCTTATGTTTGTCCATCTCATGAATACATTTTAAATATTGACTTTAGTCAACCGATTTTCTTGGTGTAATTTCTGTAATTTAACCGAGCCCAACTGCTCCCATTTCTGGTCTCTATCTTGCCACCTCAGCTTGCTGTCCCCCTCCCTCTCTCCCGTCTCTTTCGCACTTCGCTGCTGCCGTGGCTTGTGGACATAAATCTGTGCGGCAATCTACGTTAAGCCGGTTGCAGTTAAACTTATGTTTAAGTTCAAAATTAGTCGAAAGCTAATTAACGATAAGCGTTTGGCTGTTGCCTCAAGTCATAGCCAGCGAGAAAGAGTAAGAGTGAGAGAGAGAGAGACAGAGACCTAAACCCAAAGAAGAGGCCGAAGTTTCGGCTGGCGTCGAAAAGTTTTAATGCATTTATCGAATGACTTTGGTAGCTGTAGCTAAGTGCATATTATCGGGCATCTATTTCAATTTCCTGCAGCAATTACAAGCGTGTACAGCACACGCTTCCCTCTCCTGCAACTGTTTTCCATCGAAACCAGTTGCTGCTGCCTTTACGTAAATCGTAAATCTATTGGGCAGAGCGTCGCGTCGCTCGTTGCGCCCACGCGCCTCTGACCTTTAGCCGGGCGCAGTTCAAAGGCGAATGCTGGCAATTTGCTTGAGTTCGCCTCGCATTGAGAGCGTAGCGCATGAAAAGGGAAATTTACTCTTCGCTCTCGTTGGGGAAATTCCCGCTCATTGAGTGCGCACAGGCGCGCTGCCAAAACCGGTTCTCGAGTCTCACTCGAGTTGAACTCGAGTGAGTGAGAGTGCGAAGATTGCATTTGTTCTACTTTCTGAGCACGTTCCTTTTTTTTGCTGCTGCGAGCACCTTTGTACATTGAGTTTTGCTGTCCGGCATTTGGTCAGCCTTTTGGGGCTGGAGGCGTGGCCAGGACACATTCTGGTTGCAGCCAGCTGGGCAGGATGCATTGCGGCTTCCTTTCACCCAGAGGACACATAATGGCTGAGATTTGAGTTGTGGCTCTCGGTTTGCATTCATTTAAAGTCTCGCTGTTCCACTTTCTAGCTGCAAATATTTAAATAACTGTAGATAAGTTTACCATGAAATTAAATGTTGAGGGAACAATTTAAAGAACTGCGTTTAAAATAAATGTATTTTTAAACTGCGCTTTTTCCAATTCATTCTCGGAACTCTCAAAGCCGCTTAATATTGTGTGAGCTTAAGCGAAACCATAAGAACTGATGAACAGCTCCAAAGTTTCTAAACTAAATCCATGTTTTCTTTGCGTCCCATAAATCCATGAGCAAGCTCCGGCTTATCACCATTCCAGCTCTGCTGCTCCTCAGGCGTGTGCTCATTATAAACGCTGGCTGGAAGTTTTTGCGAGTTGCAATTTGGTTTTTGCTTCGAGAACTTGCTAACTTTAAAGTTTAAACGCCCCGAAATGCGTCACGAACGTGACCGGGTCGAAGTTTTCTTTAAGCAAAACGTCTTTGGCCAAAAAGCGAGCGTTTGCAAACTGGGTCAGCAATGAGGATGTCAGGCATTAAATAAAACTAAAATGAAAAGAACTGCTGAAGAAAACATGCTACGCCAAGGAATCGTACTTGGGACTCGAGTGCGACCAGCGAGTGAATTCCGCCAGGCACTTGAGCGCACTCTCGACTGAGTGGAAAAATGTCCCCGAGAGAGACAGCGAGAGAGACAAAGAGTGAGAGAGAGCAGTTGCAGCTGTTATACACTTCGACTCGCTGCGGCAGCCTTTACCTTGCGCTCGCTGCCGGAGAGGCGAATTCAGTCGACAACGAGCCGCCCCAGCGAACGGACGCAGTGTGCGGAGCAGCGTTCAGCGTGAAACTAAAAACTGAAACGGAAAATCGTCTTCGCAAACGTAATCGAGATACAAGTTTCGATACTTCGGCCAATGCTTATTTATAGACATCGCTTTGTTTACGTGTCGTGACGCGTGTGCCAACAACAATAACAACAAGCAAAAAACAAATCACAACTGCAGAGAGAAATAAATATAGTTACTGTGTTTCAAACATGTCGCTTGCCAGCAGCACAACGGATTACCCGCTGACGGTGGAGGAGACAACAACAACAACTACGGCAACGGAATTGTTTGCGGAATTCATTGCTGCACCGGCGAGCAGCATGAGTCCGGCTGCCATCGCGGAGCACATGCAACAGAACCAAATCACCTTCGAGATACCCTCGGCGCACGATCTGCGCCACATCGATGCACTGCACTCGTTCAACGCGCTGCTGCAGCGCATCGGCGGCAACTCGGCGGCGTCTCCGCCCAGCATCAGCACCGAGCAGCTCTCGAACTCGGTGGTCCTCGATCTGGCCGATCTGCGAGAGAGCAGCAATGCCGGCGATATCGATAACAACTCCACCTGGGAGCAGATCTTCGGGGATGCCGACATGCATGCGATTGTCAACTATTTGTGGATCGGCGTCGTCACCTCGTTGGTGGTTCTCTCGCTGGTCTTCATTCTGTTCAGCTGCTACTTCTATCGCAAGTTCCGGACATGGAAAAAGTGCAGTAAGTATTCAAGCCTCCCTCGTCCCTCGACTTTAATCAAAATGTTTGTCGCTTGTTTTTTTTTTTTGTGTTTGTGCTTCGACCTTATCAACAGCCATTTATCCAGCTGTTTTGGCTGCCAGGCTAAACAATATAAAATGCAGAAAGGGGACTCCTCCTCCGCCCCTCTGCCCCCTCGCATTATGCGCCGTTATGGCCGACAGTCTCATAAATTTTGGCGCGCTTCGAAATTGTTAGGGCGCTGTAATTTTAGATACACAACTTTATGATGCCACAAAATATATGTGTATGTGCTGCATATTTATAATATCAAATTGACCTACCACAGCACCCAGTTCCCCCCTTCCGATACCCCTCTGTCCGACCGAGTGCGATAATATGGCAGGTCTGACTTTGAGGAGAGAGAAAAGGCGTGAAATTGTGTATGTCGCGTTGAATGGACAGTGATAAAGCAGCAGATGAGCAATATACAATATAGGGATAACATTTCGCAGTTTTTTATTCCTTGTGTATGCGAAGTGCAGATGCTCTGTCCAAAGTCAAGTTATTTGCTTCACTACAACAATTTCCATTTATATAGTAAATTTTGTATTATAGTTTTTGCAATGTTTCAGATTAAAATTTATTATTATTATTTTGAGTTCTTTTAAATGGATAATTGTGATTTAAAAATATTTGATGAATTTTGCTGAAACTTTGAGAATAAATACTATATGGATTCAAATTTAGATTTGGCTAGTTTCGTTGAATTATCTACAAAAAAAAAAGGTGTTCAAGTAGTTAAAAATTACAAAATATTATATGCAATGTGATATTGCCCTTTGAAAGAGTATCACACTTAATGTTGGTAGCAATTTCGTCAGTATATTGCATGCTCTTTGTGAGAGCAACAAAAGCTAAAATTGAATATACTTTGTTATGTCTGGAAATATGCGCAAATTCTGAGAAGAGATAAAGTGCCTGAAGAGTCGCTTGAATTTGCTGTGAAAGTGAACCTGTTGCTTGTGCAGCGAGTGGCGAAAGGCAAAAGGCGAAGGCAGACAATGCTGTAAATAAATGCCAAAAAGTAAATCATATGCTTAGGCACTTTACACATAATTAGAGGCACACACAAACACACTCCAGGCATGTGGGTCCCCAAAGAGAGGTGAAGGGGAAAGGGGAAAGCAACAAGCTGCACAACCTGGCCCTAACTATGCAACTTACACAAGTCTCAACTCGAGTGTCAAACTTTTTGCAGACCAATTTAGCCAAATGATTTATTTAGGCCAAAGCCAGAGACAGAGACAGCGACAGAGAGAGAGCGAAAGAGAGAGAGAGAGAGCGAGCGCATTACACAAGTTGTTGTTAGTGGGGGCCAAAGGCCGTGGCATTAAAGTATGGCCAACTCAACTGTCAAACTGTCAATTTCGTGCTAACGAGCCTTAAAAACTTTTGCTGGCCCCAAAGCGAGGCGAGGCGTGTTTGTTCGGTGCGGTGAGGGAAGCGGGGGCAACCACTACGTAAAATATCAATTTGAGCTTTGAGCGATATGTGCGTGAGTGTGTGTGCGAGTGTGTGTGTGTGTGTGTGTGTGAGAGTGTTGCCTACTTTTGGGGGCGCCTCTGCGTCTAATTAGTTTCGTTAGTGTCGTGTTGGGTTTAGTTTTTGCTTCGCTCACTTCTCGCTTTTTTTCGGGCAATACACGTTAGACTGCCCTACATAGATAGGGTCTGAACACACACACACACACACACATACACGTGTTAGGTGCATCGCTGTGTATGTGTGTGTGTGTGTGTGTAGCACACACGTGTGTCATTTATAATTAAGCAACTTTGGCTTAAGTTTGCTCGATTTTCATAGCACGCTTTTGTGCGCTTAATGCTCGCTACGTGTCCTCCTCGCCCCTCCCCTCCTCTCCTCTCTTCTGCCTCCTCAGCCACGTTCAGCTTCTTGTGCTTTGTTGATACTGTTGAGAAAGAGGAAGAGCGAGTGTGTTTACCTTATAAATACTTAACGAGCGAGCGCCTGAGATGCCAACCTGGCGAGCTGCCTCTCACAGCCTCACAGTTTATTTATTAAGCAAGGATACACTCTCCTACACACACTCGCACACATTCGCACAAATGAGGAGCAAGTTTCGGCTTGTTATCAATTAGAGCGGCGCACAACTGAATTTATTAACAGGACAACAGCCAGCGGGGCCAGCAGGCACTTGTAAATTGAAGCAAAGTACCAGAAACAGGACGAAACACAACTCGAAACAGGAGCTGCCCCCAGCCACTGTTTATTACGTTGTATAGGTTGTGCATAATTTACTTGGCTGCCTGAAAAATGTAATTAAGCGTAGTTTCCTCCTTCTCCTCCTCCCGCTCTTCGAGTTTCTTCAAGACACGAAAACTAACTGCCAAAAACTTGACTCCAGCCGAAGGACACTGAGAGCTGCCTCAATTTATAATGGATTTTGTGGTCTCGCTCTGACGTTGTCCAACAAACTTGAGCAAATGCTCCTTGAGGTATCAGTTAGACACAATTAGAGCGTCATTGTTAAACAAACTGCTTTTGTTGTTAACTCCTGGCTTGCCAAATAGTTTTCGCCACAGAGTAAGTCGACGTATAATTCGGGATAAACTTAATTTGAGCATCACTCGACACTCGACACACGGTTGCCATTGAAATCAGCTGCCAAGCGATTAAAGGTAATAAAATGCCGACCAACTGGGCGGCGCGTAAAAAATGCACAAACATTTATGAGAAGCCCAAAAAAAAAAAATGGAAATAAATAAAATATATATGCGAATAAATAAAAGAGCGCAGCTCAATTGTTGGGCCCTTCAGCGTTCGTCAGCTCATTGCAATGAATTTAAATTGTTGCATACATTTGGGCGCCTGGTGGGGCAGCAAAAAAACCTGCAACAAAAGCCAACAACAAATGGCGTGCTAATTTTTTACTCGTAGCCACTGCAACTGCCCCCCGCTTCCCCCTCCCTCCGATGCGTTTACTCTTCTTTTTTTTTTTTGGGCTCTGCGCTTTCGCATCAAGAGGAGAAACACTTGCATAAAATATGAAGCGCGCACCATGTGTGTGTGTGTGAGTGTGTGTGTGTGTGCCACGCCCCTTTTGCGGCCCCAGTTGGTCGTGTTTGCCGTCTGTCTATCAAAAAATGAAACAAAAGTCAGAGCGGGTCTGTGAAAGTGCTGCTCCCGAAAAATATACGAGTTGGTGCCACAGTTATAACAATAAATCAACAAACGCTGCCAGCAGCACAGTGCCTGCTAACAGTATGACTACAAGTACTGTGCGACTGCTGCTGTTGTTCTTGTTATTTTCGGTCCCTGTTTTAATATTGTAATGCGGATATTTTTTGCTCAACAGGCTTACGACTCCTTCCGCCTGCCACGCCCCCTTTCGCATACACACACAGGCAAACGAAATGAAAAAAATGCCGTCGCTTTAATGGAAAACCATTTGACCAAAATATTTACTCATGCGAACTTCTAGCGCACACACCACAAAAAATTGAATTAAATTTAATTTAATGAAAAAATCCGAAGCCAAAAAACACAAAAAGCGAAAAAGGAAACATTTTCGCTGACAATTAAAAAATTGTCGAGATTTTCGAAATCGCTGCATTCAATTGCATAAAGCGCACCCATGAATGTGGCTTAAATCGCATTTAATAACTGCAACATTGTGCGGCAGGACACTCGCCATGAATGCGATCCGAAGCCCTCTTTATTATTATGCGCATCAATCTATTTTCAATCATAATTGCATTGCTCCCCAGTTTACTTTGTGTCTGACGAGAAATTTGGCAAATATTCAGATAATTATAACAGAGACGAGCCTTCAACTTTGTTTAATTAAAAAAATCACTCCAACTTTAATAATAAATAAATAATTAAACTGAAATAAAAATTAGTGAACTCGAATAGCTGGAAATGCGTTTGAAATCTGAGCAGAGTATGAAAATCATTTTGAATGCCTCGTATAAAGCTTAAAAGCCATATAAACACTTTTAAGTTTCGGTCTTATGACATTTTGGGTTTAACGGAGAACAGCGAAAAAGAAAAGGTTAAATTCCATAAAAATTCAACATTACGGCGCTGCATACTTTCCGGCGTTTTTATGCCTTCTGCATTTCTGCATCTTCTCCAGTATTTATTCATTTTCCTTTTTATTACTTACTTACTTTTATTCTGTTCTTATTTCCTTTTTTTCTCGCATGTGCCACGCGCGCACTTCCGGCATGTTATTGCCTACTCCTTGTAGTTGTAGTTGTTATTGTTGTCAGTCAGTCCGTCAGTCCGACAGTCAGTCATTCACTCAGTCATTCAGTCAGTCAGTTTGTTGTTGTGAATGGGAAACTTTTGCTGTCAGGCATTTCCGGTCAGCACAAAAGTTTCTTTCTCTCCTCGCCCCCTCGCTATCTCTTTGCTTGTGTTGTTTTTCGCATTTTTTGTGTCTTTTCAATAAAAGATCCTGAGGTTCCTGTGCATGTCCTGGCATTCACAAAGTTCAAGCGTTTGCGCCTTTACGCTAAATTGAATTTAATGCCCTGCCCAACGTCCTGCTTCTTCCTTCTGCTTGCTCGCTCTTCTCCCATCCAACAAGTGTCGCTTGTGTGGGCAGAAAAAGAGAGGGGAGGCAAACAATCTAATGAGACGTCTGTCAAAGTCAAAGCCAACAGAAACTAAACAACTTTCTATCTTCCGTTTTATTTGCAGACAAGGACATACGGGCACAGATTCATGCGGCCAGCGATTCCTACTCCTCGCACGGCGCCAGTCATCACCTGATCAGCTGCGATGCCCGTCGATTGCTGCAGCAGCTGCCAGCGAGCACTGGAGATGGGGATGCCACAGCAGCAACGGGTGGCAACGAGGCTGCGTTCTATCAAATTGAATCGCCTCCCTGCTACACAATTGCCACAGGATTGCCCAGCTACGACGAGGCGTTGCATCATCAGCCGCGTCACTTTGCCTACGGCATGAAGTTTGTGTATCCCAGTCTGGCGGCAGTGCATCATCATCATCACCATCATCTTCAACAGCAGCGGGCGTGCATCGCCAACTGGGAGAAGGACGCAGTGCAGCGCTGCTCGAATAAGCTGCAAAAGTGCAAACTGTCAGCAGCAGACGAGTCGTCGAGGCAAATTCAAACGCAGACAGAGAGGCTGAGGCGGGCGGAGGCGGAGGACAAAAGCTCGCCAGCTATTTGCATTAACATGCCGGATGAGATGGAGGCGACTCGTCGACAGGAGGAGCATCGCAGTGCGGTGGCCAATGCTGCGTCGACAGATGCTGCCGCACAGACTCTGCTGCCCGCGGCTGCTGCCGACGACGATTGCGCCTCATTGGTTGTTGTTGTTGCCGCGTGATTGCCCCTCGACCCAACAACGGGGCAGGGCGTCTAAGGGGGACGGGGAGGGGACTGTGGGATATAGATTATGGACCAGAGATCATGGTTGCATGTTTAGTCAACTGTAAATATTATAGTTTGCTCTGGCCCCCAGCTCGGGGGCAGATCCTAAATATCCTATGATTTTGTTTTAGTTATTTGTTATATCATGTATTATCCAAGACTGAGTATTATTTATTGTCTACGTATTAAGTAATTTAAACGAATTGCCTATCGAGTAAGCCTAAATGTTAACGAACAAAATATATAAAACGCTAAAAATATATCCAACCAAACCTACAATGGAAATCAAAAACTAAATTCATTTCGTTTTATTTTCACCATTTTCTTTTATTTATTTTAATATATTTTAGGTTGCAATTTCTTCGATTTTAGTCGATCCACTTGATATGCAATGAATCAGGTATTATATTCCAATTATTTTTTTTTGTTGATTGCAATTTCTTTGTTTTTCCTTTGTGAAATTTGATTTACAGTGAATCCGTTTTTCTGTAAGCCAATTTTTGTATATTTTAGAATTATCACTGAATTTAAATTTCATTTTATTTTATCCCTTTGACAAGTTTTTGTATTTTCACCAGAGTATTTTCCTAACAATTTGTGCATATTTTATTAATTGTTAACGTTGATTTCGATATGATTCGGCACCTCTTGATCAAGCACTGTTAGTTCTTAATGTGTTGCAGTTACTAAAACTACATTAAATGCAAAATTGCAAGTAGCAAATATTATGATAGAGACAAGAGACGAGAAATATCTACGTATAGGCCTATAACGAGAAAGAAGCAAAAACTTTAATCGAAAATGCAAATTTCAAGCTAAGCAACTTAACTAAAACAAATAAACGAATAAATATTGTCAACTATGGTAAGGAGAAATGCAAAGAAAATTAAATATTTATGCAAAAATAGAAATGCATGGCATTTTATTAGCTGTGGGGGGATTAAAGGGGAAGGGGACTGTGAATGGGTTGCAGCTGGAATGGAACCAGGTTAAGTCAGAGCTGCGTGCGAGCATAATAAATACTTAATTTCATGTCAAATTTGACACTTTTGTTGAGGTTTCTGCGCCTCGACTCGTGTAATGCTGCAATTTGTATTCAAATGTACGATTTGTTGATGAGTCGACGAGGGACAAGCAGACAGACAGACAGACAGACAGACGGACGGATGGACGGATGGACGGAGTAACACGCCACATCAAGCATTCCATAACGCAGCGGAGCAAGAAACACCAAAACAGGGCCATAAATTATATTATCGTGCATCGTGTATCTGGTTCAGGTCACAGTCATGAGTGACTGCCAGTTAAACTCTGGACAGCGACGACGAGGAGTGTGGAGCGAGGGGCGGCTGCAGAGTGGGTGTAGAATCTGGCACTGACATCAACAGCAACATCAACATCAACACCAGCAGCAACAGCAACAGCAACACAACAGCAACACAGCACTGGCTGTAGCAGTTGCTGCTGTTGCAAATTCAGTTACAGTTGCAGCTCCATCGTTGTTAAGTTTGTGTCGCGGTCGTGTTTAGCTGTAAATCACAACGAAAACGTAAGCCATAAAATTGCGAGCTGCGTGTATTCGACTTGCTAATACCCTGTACTATTGATGACAAACAATATGTTGCAAATGAGACATCTTGTTGTGGTTTATATTAATCATTTTATAGTATTCAGGAATTGTTTATGACCTGTTATTTCTCTTTAAATAAATATATGTATATTAGTTGATAATTGGAAGAATAGTCTATTTATAATTTATATATTTACATTTAAGTTAAGGTTACATCATTTTTATTATTTTGAGCATCATATTGATTAGTTTATGACCAATATTTTGTTATAAAATAATTTTCTGAGGGAAACAATTAAATATGTTCTATTATATTATATATTAAATAATATATTTAATATATTATTATTTACTGATTATTTCTTATTTTATTCTCTTTTTGAATTTTCCACATAAAAGTTAAATATTTATTTATTTAGCTCAAGCTATTTTAATTCTTATCACTTCCAGATAATTAAAAATTAGTTTTTAGCTTATATTTCTTAGAGGTAATTTTACAGCGCATCCGAGACCGCGAGTCGGGGCAAGCACAAGTATTATCGTTGTATGTTATATCTAGAGGGCCAGATCTTTCGGAGGGTAATGAGGGCATAAATACAGCGACCATTGACGTTGTTAACCCCGAAGATAACCGATATGCAGAGCTATGTGTGTCTGCATACATATTCGGAATATCTTTACGTCTCTTGGAGAACGTTGAGTACGTGAGTGGGGCGAATGGTTTTATGGGGCCTGAGAGACGTGTGCTGGCCGTAATTTGTCGGTGAGGGCAGAAGAGCCAAAGAGTTCATTGAACAGGTTGCAGTACTTTCAATTTATCGCGTGATAAATTTATTCATCAATTATTACATTAAATACAGCATTTTTATTTTCTGCCCACAATTTATTTAGTGCTCATCTAGAACCGGTCATCCATATCCAAGATTATTGTTGTAGAAAAGGGATCTTCAGTTGCAGTTGTTTTAGCTTCCGTGTTGCCCGTTGTTTCAGTAGCTTTGGTTTCGTCCTCAAATTTATCCTCAGTTGTTGTTGTTGCTGGTACTGCTGCAGTATTCCCCGATGTTGCAACATTAGTTGGAGGAAGTTCGGTTTTGTCCTCAAATTCATCCTCAGATGTTGTTGTTGCTGGTACTGCTTCAGTATTCCCCGATGTTGCAACATCAGTTGCAGTAGTTTCGGTTTCGTCCTCAAATTCATCCTCAGATGTTGTTGTTCCTTCTGGAATTGCTTCAGTATCCCCCGATGTTGCAACATCAGTTGCAGTAGTTTCGGTTTCGTCCTCGTATTCATCTAGAGTTACTCTTGTTGCTGTTGTGGCATCAGGATCGTCCGTTATTGTTGTTGGTGCTGTAAGGCTCGTATTGCCCGTTGTTGCAACATCAGTTCCCATAGTTTCGGTTTCGTCCTCAAATCCATCGTCAGTTAATGTTGTTGCTGTTGTTGTTGCTGCTGTGGCATCAGGATCGTCCGTTATTAATTCCTCTGTTTCAAAATTGTCATCATAGTCGGTTTCGGTGTCGGTTGTAGTATCCAGTGATGTCTCCTCGTCTTCATCAGTATCCGTTGTTGCAGCATCAGAGTCACTGGTGTCTTCATCAGTCTCATCAGAATTTGTTGTTGACTCAGCATCAGTGAATCCTGGTGCTGCAGCATCAGTTTTACTCGTTGTGTTCGTTGTGTCCGTCGTCTTCGTCATGTTCATTGTGTTCGTTGTTGCAGCTCCAGTTTGATCTGAGGTTGCTTCCGTCGTTGTCGTTCTTATGAGATGATCGGGCGTCATGGGCTTGTTGTGGTATTGAATGTAGAACGTCAGCCAGTAAATGATCAGAAAGTCGTGGAAGAGAATTATGGAGGCCAGCAGATAGTCGTTGAGTCGCATCTCGGCGAAGCGGCTTCCATTGATGGTTTGTGCGTGGTACATGACAAACTAGCAAAGAGTAGACAATAAGTTGAGAAACCAATCCACGGGGAACTTACCATGAGAATCATTATGGTGACCGGGATCTCAAAGGAGAGAAATCCTCGCGTCCCATCGTGGATCAAAAATACTAGCATCAGAAAGAAGCAGGCAAGCAGCATGCAGAAGAAGGCGAAGATGAAAAGCTCTGCCACATCCAGGGTTAAATCGATCTGTGGAATCGGAATGCATGAAGAGGGGAGTATGGAGAGTTTAGCAGCTTGAAGGTTACCCGTCTCGGAAGCACAGAACTGATGAATATAAAGATAAACAAGACAAGTGCGCATAGTACAAAAAAGAACAAGAGATCGGGCCAATGAACATGTGCCACCAATGCGAACAATGATATTATTTGCAGCTCAACCTGAAAATGCGACAAACAAACTGGTGAAATAATTATGGGTAAATAATCCAAAGTATGACTCACAATTGCTGTTGTGATTCCCAAATTGATACCTTCCATGAATCGTACATTCTCAAGGTGCACGAAGAACAGGAAGAGGATTATCGCTATGACAAATGTGCCAATGCATATTCCATAATAGTCGCAAAAGAAATCCCTTATAGGGTCACTGCGTGCAGGAATTATTATTACATAGAATCAAATATAATGCTTCAAATCGAACTTACACACAACAAACAATGACCCATTGAATTATGCCCATTAAAAGCCATACGCATAAAAGCGAATAAGTGTGGCAAGCAAACTTTTGACGGGCTCTCTTATAGACCCGATATCTCCGGTAGTTGGAGTTCATGGCTGGCTGGGCGCCAGAGTGTCAAAGATCGCGTAACTTCCTCTGTGGCAATCAACATTTACTGCAGACAACAAAAACAACAAAACAACTTATATAACATGAATTTAACAAATTAAACATTTGAATTTGACATTGAACTGAAAAGTATCTGGAAAGCTTCAAAATATTTTAATGCTTAAATCACATCGTTCTAAAAGTTAATTATTTATATATTACTATCGCACATATCCAAAATCACGAAATTTAAAGAATTTATACAGCATAACATTAATTTTATTTCATGCCAAGTGCAAATTGTATTTTTTTCTCTTCGATGTTATAATTCACTATAGTTCACGTCAGTTCGCTTCAGCTGACTGATCATCGTAGTTGCTTTCTGGAGTAGTTCTTGGTCTATCAGGTCCAAAAGTCGGTTGTCTCCAGCCTCGACCATTTATTGGTGTATACTCATCTTCCTTCCTAAAATCAAGAGTTATTCTCCGACCCGTTTGAATTGATGCGGGAGGAGTGAAATCGTCTAAATCGACTGAAAATATGTTCATCTGTCGATTCCAGGGCGTTGATAGCTGCGTCCAGTCCTCGGGCGTGACAACTCCCGATGTCAGTTGCCAGTAGAAAGTTAGCCAATAAATGATGAGAAAATCGTGGAAAAGAATCAATGATCCCAGGTAATAATCATGCAGACGCATCTCCGCGAATCTCTCGCCATTTATCGTCTGAGCGTGGTACATGACAAACTGAGCTTTGAATTCAAAGTGAGTAAAGTGAGTCCAGCATGAATGGAAAGTACTCACGAATAGGATGATGATGGAGACCGGCAATTGAACCACCACAAAGCCATGGATGTCGCGCCCCATCGCTGAGACCAAAAGCTGATGCATAAGAAAGTACATGGCGATGAGAAGCAGGAGAAAGGCGAGTATAAAAATGAGAGCTATATGGAGCGTGAGATCCATCTATGACATCTTGAATGGTTGATCAATTATTTAGTATCTGTATTATATGTTGCTCACCCGTCTAGGCAAAAACAAGCCGATCAATACAAAGATAGCCACAACCACA
This sequence comes from Drosophila formosana, assembly GCA_035045625.1. NCBI lineage: Eukaryota > Metazoa > Arthropoda > Insecta > Diptera > Drosophilidae > Drosophila > Drosophila formosana. Next base: position 22,114,117 of record JAWNOW010000232.1, read on the forward strand.
ACACATACAATGAAATACATTAGCATTTCAGACCAATAAGTGCGGGCGACGAGTGTAAACAGGGCAACGATCTGCAACTCTACCTAAAAGTTATATATATATTTTAGTTATCACAACATTGCAATGCCCGACTGTAGCTCACAATTAAAAATGATGTAACGAGAGCCAGAAATGTAGAGTATCGAAGACTCTCGATGAACAGAAAGAGGCCAAAGAGTAAAATGGCCAGGACGAAGGCCACAATGCTTATGTTATAATGTTCCTGGAATACATCTCGTACGTCCTGACTGTAAGATTTGCGATTGCAGTTGCACTTAGTTACGAGATCATAATTGTACTCACATCAACACCACTATTAACCATTGTGTCAGAGCCAGAGCCAGCCAGACCAGCAGCAGCAAATAAGTTTTCAGCGAGAATTTTCGACGAGCCTTCTTATAGCTTATGTAGATGTACTCTGATTCCATGCTGTATCCTACGGGTCCTGCGGACTGCCAAGATCGTTCTATAGCCTACATCCACTGCAATTTTGTTGCGGGCAGTCATCAATCAATGCGACGGCATCCACGTATATTTAGTGTTGACAACATTATTGTGAAAACGAATATCTAAAGTTGTGTTCATGTCATTGGTTGCTTTATATTTTCTATACATATTTTGGGTAAGTTAAAGTTTTATCTAATTTCTCATTAATTGATTAATTGACCGTTTTCGCCATAATAACCTATTGACGATATCTGCAACGCGTCACTTTAGGTAAAATTATTTTATTCAGTTCATATTTTGTGCATAATAAATAAGTTCAATCGACTAAAAAAGTTGCTGGGAATATTTTTTGGCATTTAAGATGGAGTAGAAATATATTTGTATCTATGGAGTTCACAAAAAAATTAATTAAAGCAATTGGTTGTTTTTTTTGCAATTAAATTTTTATTAAAATTATGTTTATTTACTTAAGTTCATAATGCAGACTTTAGTTAAGATTGTTTTTATATAGTTTATATTTTGTGCACAGTAAACAAGTTTGTTCGAATATTATAGAAATTAATTTCGAGTGAAAATTAAATATTCATTTAAGTTAAATCTACATAAAATTATTGACAAACTTATTCGATTAAGCGAAGCTTTAGTTAATATTCTTCTATATAGTTCACATTTTGTGCGTAACAAATAAGTTAATCGACTGAAAAAGTTGCTTGAAATATTTTGGCAATTAAGATCGAGTAATAAAATAATTTCATTAGCGAATTTGACACTTTCTAATTGTTGTGATATCTCAATGGGGTTCACATTTTGTGCATAATAAATCGATATTTTTCTCAGTCTACACTAAGCGTTACTTAAGTTAATATTCTTCCATGTGCCTCACATTTTGCATAATATTTGAATATTTAGCAAACGAAGTTCCAGAGAAAGAATATACATTTAACCTTAAGCACGAACTGAGACAACAATATGCAAATATATATAAGAGAGAAGCTGAGTGAGGCAGTGAGGCAGTGAGGCAGCTAATGCCTGGAGTCAACAAATGCGAAAGAGAAGAGCAACAAATTGAGATTCAGTCAATGCAGTTAACTAATTTGCGCTTGTTGGCAAATATGGCTGGAATGGTGAGCAAACAGCGCAGCAAACTGTCAGCTGCAAGCCAAGTGTTAAAAATGTCAAATAAATAATGCTGCAGCGACAACAACAACAACAATGGGGCACGCTAATGAGCTGACTGACAAATGCAATGCAAACTCTAGAAACCTGAACCTCGATCTGCGTGTCATGGCAGAAGTTTCGGCTGTTGTTGTTGTCTCAGCCAATTTGCATACGACAAACGCCAGCGATGAAGAGTCAGGTTGAAAGCTCGTCACACGCGGCGTATGCGCAACGCACGCAGCACAGACAGACTGGGAACGAAAATAAGAATCATTTAGCGACACATTTGGCATATCAAAATCGGCTAAAACGTCATTCACAATCGGCTGCCGTGTGCGACGTTCGTTTATTAACTTCCAAATACAGCCCAAAACTGAGACCGGAGCCAAGTACGAATGCGAGTGCGAGTGTGAGTGTGAGTATGGGTACTCATACTACTACTTTTCCGACTATCGTCAGTCACTGTCTGACGACTGCTGACTTGCATGCAAAATTAATTACTGGCAAAATTGTATTAACGAAGCTGACAGCGCAACAGCTCGTGACACGAACTGATTTAACGCTGACAAATTAATCAGTTTATGCAGCCAACTAACTGAGATTATCATGCCTCACGCTGCCATCTCTAGCCGCCTTTTGACTTGGCCCAAAGCATCTTCTACGCGCACGCCCTGCGCCAGCCATAAAACTTTTACGTTTTAGCCCTAACCGAATTTAGAGCCCCGACCAGGAACAGACACAAGCACAGTCTCAGACCCGGACCCGGACCCGGACTCTGGCCCCTCAGACCCCGAACCCCATTCAGTTTAGATTCATTCTCATGGCCATTTGCGGTGTGGGCCATAAAACCTGAAGCAGCGCTGACATTTCACCAGCTGCATTGCAGTGGACGCGTTGCGCTGCGGTTCTCGCTGCACTTTTTACGACCAAGCTCTACGTTTGTGTTTGTTGTTGGTTGCCACCTGCCACCTGCCACCTGCCCCAAACTGCACCCTGCACTTGCTGCGACAACACAACAACTCAAACAAACAACCCAAAACACCCAATCACGGCATCGCAGTCGAAAGTGCGAAATGAAATTTTAATCAGAGTCGAGTTCGTGTTTATGATTTTGCCATAAAGTCTGTGTTGTTGCCGCATTTTGGTAAACTTCTAATTCAATGTACGAGAATACGAATATCAAAAGTACGAGTATATGGTCGACTATGTGGGTTGGGCAATAACTTTGTGCAACTCGTTGCATGCCACTGCAAAGTTGTTGAGCAGAGATGCACATGCTCGTAGTAGCTTGTAACATCAAATATTACCGAATTTTCTTGTATTTTTATAGCAATGTTGATTTGGTTGATTTAATTGCATTCTTATTGCTAAAAATCGTGATTATAATATATATTTTTTTGCAATTCGTAAAGTTAACAAAAAGAACAGGAATTAATTCTTCAAACACGACTTCATTTAAAACTTTCTTTTAATATTAAAACATTATTATTGCAATAATGATTAATTTCAACACATATTTTTTCTGTTTATGTATAAAAAATTAAGAATAGACAATTTGTTTGAAACGGAACAAACAAAATATATTTGGTTTTAATTTTAGCATTTTGAATGATACTTATTAATTATGAATCTTCTTTCAGGAATTATTCTAGATATGGAAATGTTCCCATATTTAGGTAGTTGATGCTTGTTTTTAGAAAGTTGTTTTACTCTCTTTGTACATTCATATATTCTTAAATTAAGTCTTCGCTAATCTGGTTTTATTGCCTATTTTTAGAGGATGCAATCAACTTGCTCACCATTTTAGCACGTTTCGCTTTTTTAATCTTATTTAAAAATAGTATTTATTTTGGTGTTGTCTATAAAACTATAATTATATTTTTGTTCCTTTAGAAATGTCTTAAGACAATCTTTTTAAAATTCTCATTCAAACTCTATTCGTACAAAACAAAGTTAAATTGAGATTAAAATAGTGCTAAGATTTTTGCTCAATATATAACTGAAAGTATATATAAAGTTTATATATAAATAAAGTCAATCAAAAACTGTAAGAACATCTTCTCAAAGCATTTCCCTTACTCGTGTTAGCCTCACATGCCTCAGACGTGGGCGATAAGCCCGAAGAGTGTGAACTACCTCAAATAGATACAGTATCTAGTATCTCATCGGCAAATAAGCGAGTTGTGAGTTCTGAGTTGGCTTAGGTCAGGGTTACATTGCTGGCTGATAAGCCGAGCAAGGCCATAGTTTTAGAGGCGAGTCAACAGAGGCGAAGGCGACGGCGATGTGACTGCATGCCAACTACGAGAATGTCTAGCTGTTGTTGTTTGCCCAAGATGAATGCAAATGTGAGAAGAGGCCACCCCAGAGTGCAGATGAGGGGAGAGGGAGTCAATGAGGCTGTGTGTAGCACATGCCGAGATAAGGACCACACTGCAACACCTCGTGATAAGAGATACGGAGACTGGAAGTGGGAGCCTAAGAGAATGCCGCAGGCCGCAGTTCAAAGAGCCGCCTACAGAGTCGGAGGCGACATCAAACAAAGTGATCAACAAATTAGTGGCAGCAACTACCGGGAAAATGGTCTGCGTCATTTGCGTCATCAAATTTGTAGCAGCTTATCAAGAGGCGGTGGCGTCACAGCCCCGATAAGCCGCACTCTCTGTCTCTCTATCTGTCTGTCCATGTGTTTGTGAGTCATCCGTGAGTGGAACGTGACCTGGGCACTCTGCTCACATTCTATAATCATTTTAGTTTTTCCTGCAGCCCATTTCCATTCAGTTTGTCCTTATCAATTTAACGACTTCCTTTTCAACCTGCTCTCTGCTGACCCGTCACTGACTCAGACTCCGACTCCGTCAACGTCTCCGATTTCGATTCCGACTCAAACTGAGACTGGAACTGAGAGTGAGCCTCAGTCTCCTACTCAGAGTGGACCACCGGCAAACTGTCGACAGTCGACAGTCCAACTGCAATTAGCCTTAGTTTCGTTAGATCGTGGCTCGCTTCGGTGTCTCTATCTAAGCTAATTGATATTTATGGCTTCAGCACGTTTCGAGAACATTTCTCCACTTTCCCCCTTTTCGTTTTTATTTTTATTGGCAATAGACAGTTCCCAGAAATGACTCAACTTTTGGCATTTGAGTTAAAAAGAAAGTAGCTTTATGAAATAATACCACTTTTCTAACAATGCAACTAAAGCAAGAATAAGTTTCTTCTTATAGAATATTATTAGCGAATAAGATCAGTAGAGATTGGTTTTTGAAAAGCAAAATCGTTGAAAAGAATTATAAAGTTTGTCTACGCAACAAGTTATGAAATTGCGTTGTGAAATCAAGTTGTGAAATTCAGTCAAAATTCAGTTGAGAAATTCAGACCAACAGAATTGTTAAGAAGCGAAATTCAACTTTTAATTAAGTAACATATTCAATATTATCATTTCAGTTACAAATTACAAAATACTTTTAATATATTGCGAAAGTGATAAATTTTAACTTAAATTGACTACTTCTGATCAACGATTAATATATGTAATCTCATTGTGCGTTTCCAAAATGTAATTTTATTCATGAAAAAAAAATAGTAGTGCATTTAAAATAGTCTCCGAAGATTCGTCAGCTGTCTCGGTTGTCGAAGTTATGGACTATCATATTACGCACACTGAAACAACCATGAGGAAGCAGTTTTTTCAGCTTCCTTCGTTTTTATGTTATATTTTTTGAGTCAACGGAGCAACACTTAAGAGGTTTCCCCCTAAAAACATGGCATAGATATATCGAAAATTAACAATACTTGGCTTCCTTGATTTATGAATGAGTTGTGTTCTGTTGTCAGGACACTTTCCACAGGATGATATGTCAGTTTGTTCCCCTGCAACGTGTTCGTGTACGGCGACTACTTAAAAGTAAATAAATAATACAGGAAATTACTATCTTGTTTGTGCAAAGGAAACACCCGTAAAGCGTCGTGAGTTGTCGATATTTTGAGTTATGATATGTCAATGACAGGCTACCGAAAAGGTAAACAAACGTCTCCTGCTTCACATTAAGTTATGTCGTCTTGTGTTGTGTTATCTTATGGAGCGCATGTATCTTCAGTTCTATTCCTGCAAGTTATGATGATGAGTGAAGTCTGTCCGTCTCTCGCTCTCGTTCTCTGCGCCGCAGGAGCAGCAGTCGAATCAACTTGAGCGACTGCAGGATGAATTTATGACACCTACAGTAATGAATCCTGCCGAGCATGTTGCCTCATTTCCAAGTAAACTCCACACCGAGCACGAACTCGAACCTTATAGTCGAAACCTGATAATGTCTGTATCTGTGTGCGTATCTATTGCGTTGGAGTTGAAGTTGCTCGACGAATTCTGGGAATAGATTGAAGACCATAATTATGCCCACGCTTCCAAGGCAGCCTGTCAATTGCAAAAGCAAACAGAGCAAGGCAAAAAAAGAGCAACACAAAGAGCAAGCTGAGAGGGAAGCTGAGAAGGGATGAGATGGGATGAGACAATAAGGAGGTTACCTTCGGCACAGCTACAACTGAATGCCCAGCATGTCCTTGATGTCCTGCCTCGTCTCTTTTTGCAGTGCTGACAAATCAGCAGGCAGTGCCTGAATTTATGAATAGACCAAACTCGTACTCCGTTCTATGGAACAGTGTGAGGCCTGAGGCCTAAGGCTTAGGCTCTGCCACTGATCGCTTCATTATGCTGCAGAACATTTCAATTTTGTTGCAAGCATGTTGCAACTTCTGCTCACTTCCTGTGCAATCCGTCTTCGTTCAATCCATTTGTCGTCCGAATGTCAAGGGCATTAAAATATTTGTATTATTGCAGCAACACTGCACTGTAATTTAGATTGATGGCCTTCAGATTGGGGCCTTATAAGGGGGTCTCCATCAAGGACAAGGGAAAGTGTATCACGACAAATTTGCGCAGTTCTCGCTGCCCATTTTATGGCTAGTTCGTGACCACAAACTGCTAGCTGTAACTGTAGTTGTTCGAGTAGTTTTAAGGACTCAAACTAACCTCCGCATGTGGCCTTAAATTGCCTCTAAACTCGCATTCGTTGGCGGGTTTCAAAATTCGGTTTCAGGTAAATAAAATTTTAATATCCTCACGCGTCCCGTCAACAGTTTTTTTATGCTTCCTCTTCGTTGCGTCTGCTCGTTTTCCACCGATTCCGAGTGCGTTCTCAGTTCGCACTTTGTTGTTGCTTTTTTCCGGAAAATTAGTTTAAAAGCATCATAAAATAATTTTCGTGTGCGCGTTTGGAAAATATTTCGCGCTCGCATTTGCCGTTTTATTGCGGGCCAAGTTGAATGGCTTTTAACTTTCAGCGGATACCCTGCAGGCAGATCCCTGAAGGGTAGATTGAGTCTGTTCAAAAATAAAATATGAGGAAATTAACATAGAGTTGTTGTAACTTATTCAATCGAGTTATTTCGGTAATTGTGTTTACAGGGTATTTACTTGACGAGCATTGCTGCTGGCCTACGGTTTTATGGTCAGGTGTGTAAATGGATTTGAAGTAGTATAGGGCGCTTAGATAGGCCATCATCATCATCATTGCGTTGGTCATTACCATCATCATCAAACAGAGCATTTGGCAATTCTCTTTTCAAACGATCCGCTCGATGGCCATCATAAAAGCGCCCAAAAGCCAAATTAGATTTATGCCCTTTTTGGAGATTTAACAGTTTTACAACAGCTGCAGCTATAGCTCAAATCAAATTGGGGATACCGAGGTCAGTGAGAGCTGTTCAAATTATACAAATTACACAAATTCTATTAAGGCTCCACATTCCTCGAACTGATTCATTCCATTACTCATCCGCATGATGTGCATTTTCACTATCTGCCTCTGGTATTTACAATCCACACTTATCACTTATCATCTGGCTAATTTCGAGATATTATGACATTTTACGAGTGAATCATAGATGGATCATAGACCTTATCTTTGTCTCGAGTTCGTCGGGTTTCCCCAGCAACAACTCGATAACCATTTTTGGGAGATTTGCAGTTCACTGCTTGAGACAAACAACACTTCCTCTTACACGTAATCCATACCGAAATGCACTTAAGCAGCTCTTTACGCCCACATGTATCTCGAAGATACAAATAACTACAAGCACAAGTACATTGTAAGTGCAGAAAAGAGAGAGGAAGCTGAAAAACAGATGAGAACCTCTTGTAATTTGAGCAATTTGTTTTCATAAATTTCGCTGATTCCTCATCCTGCAGCCTTACACAATGCGAGGCCAGCGGCCACTAAATAGTATCTTGTATCTTGTATCTTGTATCTCGCATCTTGTGCTGTGTATTTTCATTACGTTAAGAAATTTGTTAAGCATCTCTTAAGTTAAGCATGTGTGGATGTGAACGTAAATGTGAATGTGAATGCGGTTGTGGCACATCCTCTAAAAACAATCCCAGATCCTTAGCAAAACACTCAACCTGGAAAAATGTGAATGTTGAATGCATTCACAACCCGCAGCTCGCTTGTGCGGTTGAGGCGTCAACGTTTTAAGTGCTCTCCTGGTCTCTGGTCTCCTTTGCTTTGCTCGTGTCCAACGGGTAGTTTCTTTATAATGGTTTTAATAACAATTTGCCGCAAATGTGACCAGGTTTTTCTTATATGCTTGTGCGAATATAATTTCTTTAATTGGATTTTGTCGTCATAGCTGCCAGAAGCTCGTTGCTCGAGCTGGATAAAGCGCGAGTATTAAAAGCGCCGCAAAAACATTTGCCACTTGGCGGCGGCGTTGGTGTGAAATTAAGAAGCAGTCAACAACAAAAGCAACCCAGACAGATGGACAGACGGACAACCAGATAGACAGACAGACTGCCAGACTGCCAGACGAACATGCAGCTGGCAAAACCCGTTAAAATAGCGGCCTAAAAGCAAACGACTTTTGCGGTTAGTTCGGTCACATGAACTCGGCAAATGTGCTACAAATTGTATGTAGAGTGGGAAAATCATAATCAGATAGGCGATAAATTATGTCATTATAAATCGCTTTAACTTTTGTAATCACCAGTTAAAAAAAAAAAACGGAGAGATCAATTATGAAACAAACGCAAAGCCTCCAAATGTATGTAGCTAAATAAATCAGTATTATCAATGGAGTCTATTATATATTACCTTCCTTTTAACTATCCAGAAAAGTATTTTAATATGGTTTTAAATATCAATTGAAATAAATATTCAGATTGGTTTGAATTTTTTATTATAACGGTGTATTTTGGATCAAACTCATAATATACATTTTTAATAAATACTTTAAATTTCTAAAATATTTTATTTTTCTTAAGTAATTTATACAGGCAATTTCTGCGAATAAACCTCCAAAAATGTTTTATTTATTTATAGTAATGAAATATATTTTATTTATTTAAAACAATTTAGTAAGGCCCTTTCGCTCTGTGCTTTAACTACAATTACGCAATCTTTACTACTTCAATGCCCGCATCTTTTGATCTTTGGATTATTTAGTGCTATTGCCACGGGGCAATACGAGCAGTTGTGTTAGCAAAAGTGCAGAGAAGGGCATGCGTATACGTAATATGTTGAACTAATGCTAGTGACAGGCGACAGCGCGACACGCTGTCTAACAATTTTAATTTTCAATTTTAACTGCAACAACGGCAGCAGCAGCAACAACTACAACAATGACGACAACGACGACGACGACGACGTCACTCGGTTCGCCTCAGAGTCGGTTCCAGTTCGCAGATGGAGACGAGAGACGAGGGACGCGATTCGTTGGGAGTCGCTGACAGAGCCGCAGTCGGAGGCAGCGACAGAGTCGGAGTCGGAGTCGGAGTCGCAGCCAGAGCCGCGTCCAGTTTTATCCGTCGCGTTAAACTGGGTCACTGGTGTCAATCGTTGACTTGGCTCGTTGTTGTTGTTGTTGTCGTTGTTGTTGCTGTTGTTGTCAACTTAATTATGTCGCAATTGCTTTGAAGTCGACTTTTGCAAATGTAAACCAGCAGCAGGTGGCATTGCTCCATGGTCCACAACAGTCATTTGAAATTGCGCTTTATTCAATTTTTATGCGCTATTCAGCCCCCGCATTCCCTCGCACAATTCTCCCTCTCTCTCTCTCTCTGTCTCTCCCGCTCTGTGCTGCCCTTTTTTAGTGGCTGCAGCGTCGTTGTCACCAGTTTAATTGGATTTGCCTCGCTGCCGCGTGGCTTTGTGTTTGGCATTAGCTTTGCCACAGTCCCTCTCTTCCCTCTCTCTCTCTGTCTGCCTCTCTCCATCTGTCTCTTTTGCACGTACTTACCCCAATTCTCGAAGACTTTGTAGCCATCGTCATCGTCATCGTCATCATCATCATCGTCGTCCTCTTCGTTGCTGTAGCTAAAAAGCTGCAGCGCATTACAAATTGGTTTAGTTATTGGCTTAATTGAATTGTTGCAGATTGGACTTTAAATACACGACCACCTCTGCTGCTGGCATTGCCACAGCTGTAGTTGTAGCTGTTGCTGTTGCTGCCCCATGTTGCTGCCCCATGTTGCAAGGGACAGCACAACACTTGTTGTTGGGCCCTCAGGCATCTTTTCGCATACACTAATTTTGATAAGGTAGCGTCAACAACTTGGCATGCAATTAACTGAAGCTTGCAATGGACAGCCGAATGAATGGCGCCCCAAATAGGGCAGAAGGGGGCGTGGCATTGAGTCATGCAAGACATGTAATTAGCGCAGTGCCGAGCTGAGAACTGTTAACCTCATTAGAAATGCAAATTATGAAGAGGCCACTCCAAATGAGATTGTGCCCAGAAAGAAGCGTGCTCCGAGCACTTTTAAGAAAATTCTGCACAAAGAATGACAAAGTTGAAAGTGTGATTGAAGAACAATTGCACTTAACAATTTGGCGACAGCATAAAATCAAATTAGAAAGGCATTAAATGATTAAGACAACTGGGAAAAATTCTGTATTAAATTTGAAATATTGACTTTTTATAGAAAATAAAATTTTATGCTACAATAAAATTACTTTTTTTACATACAAAACTAAAATTAAAAAATTTAAATGTTTTCACAAAAAAACTCTCACTCGGACAATTTTGCCCATATTATAATTATTATATAGACATTATATAAATACTTTGCCAATACTCCCTGATTGATATATTATTAGTTAGATATAATTTTTGGAATAAATAGATTTATATCCTTGCTAGAAAATTGTTGCTACTCATTCTGACAATTTTGATTGAATTAAACTGACTTTTAATTCTTATATATATGTATTTAAAAATATAACTACAAATATTTCCTCAGTTGCTCATATTTTAACCGAAAAGTTTTCTCAAATTTAAAATAATTTGCAAATAGTTAGTTTTGATAATTTCCACAGTAATGGTTTGCGCCTATGTAGCACATGGGAATATCAGATTTCTGTGCCACTTTTTCCCATACGCATGCCTCCAATTTCCAATATCTTTTGACCAAATCGCTGGGAGGACAAAACAAAGCGCCGCAGTGACAATTTCCCAGAATTGCTAAACCGAAAAGTCAAAAGCAAATGCATTGTAATGCTACTGTCGCCAGACTGATGGATCCAATACAAACGCCTCCTGCTCCCATAAAAAAATAAAAAAAAGAATTGAAAAAAGTGTATAGTACAACAAAAAGAAACAACACAAAACCGATTTCATTGTTTGCATGCAACGTTGACGAGGCAGAAAGAAATGTCAACAAAAAAAGAAACGCTGGAAAAAGAGGAAGGATGGGGGACTCGAATTGGAACTGATTGACACCAAGAGACGCAACGAGGCATGCAACGTATAAGAGGGCAAGTGGGGGGAATCGGGAATTGGAATTGGACAAGGTAACACTCGAAAACTAATGCGCTTATCAGTGAAAATTGATCGGGTCTGCGGGTCTCCAACTCCAACTCCGGCTCCATCTCAACAGTCAGTACAATGAATGCAGGTGATTGTTGCCGTGTTGTATGTGGAAATAATTAACATGTACTTTCAATTTCGTGACTTCAGCGGAATGAAAGAAAAGCAGTCCGTGGAAAAGTGAAACGAAATGGAGTACAACAACTATTCCCCTACCCCCTACCCCCTTCGTTCACTTCTTGAGCCTATCTATCAATCAATAACATTTGTAATGTCAATAATAACAAGCCGCGACAAGACGTCGGCCAGTTCTTGAAACTGAAAGTTTATGGCTAATGAATTTCGTGTATTTCGTGTACGAGTATTTGATGAATGTGATGAATTGCCACAGCTGAAAACCGGCCAAGCACCTTGCATATCATTTTACAATGGGGGCCCAGCGATAACAACGCACTGATAAGGCGACTTCACTCGACTCGACGCGACTTCGATTTCCCCATTGAAATCAATCATTGGTCTATCAATTGACCAGTCACAATATTTTGTTAGCTTATTTCTGTTACTGTGACTGCAATTGAGAACAGTTTCACTGGGCGCCAGGTGCGAAATTAAGGTTAATTGCGATACTCACAATAAACATTAACAAATACTTGGCATTAATTTGTTGTTGTCCGATTGTCGCTAATATTCCGCACGAGTTTCTATTTTAAGCAACTTTATTTTCTGAAAACTTGTTCCGCTTGTTTTTTTTATTACACTTAAAAAACGCAATTTAATTAAGGGCCCAAATCGCAGAAATACGTATTGACAGAACTAGTTGGGATATATTGTAGTGATGCGGTTGTCTCTGAATAAACCTTTTAAAACAAACATTTATTTCGATCGAATTATTATTTATCTTACAGAGTATGTGCTTATGACCTAATAATACTGACTGAAGTCTATTCCATTAATTAATGTCTTTCACACAACTTTTGTTGTCTCACATTTTGTTCTTTGATTAAACAATTAAAATAACAAAGAATTGCAATATTTTATTTTATAATATTATCTAATCATTTAAAAGTCAAATATAAACATTTTATGTGCAAGATTTTAAATATGAATAAATTAAAAATGTACAATTTGCAAATATTTTTAATTTAATTTCAAGTTAAAATACTTTTCCGATCACTTTCTAATAATACTCACACACATTGCCTTATTATTCAAAGAGTAAATATATTTGCATTAAACTTACATGGGCTTAACTAATCAATCGGATAATTAACAAGATATAATCTCCAGTCGCGATAAAAGTTCTGTTAACATTTGCAATATATCTTGTACTCATTAGCATAGCTGTAATAAATCCGGTTGTAGGCAACAGTAAAATGTTCTACAGAGCGTTGACACATCTTTGGTTGTTTAATGATGTCGCTGGGGGAAATTGTAATACAAAAATTAGTCATGAGTATATAAAATATAATCACTGAATTGATTTTTGCATAAGGTCGTCACTGTTAAGTGATGCTGCTTTCATTTATCATTAATTAATCTTTGATCTGCACTTTAACATACTGTAATTAACGATCAATCGAGCTCTAATTGAATATGAATCGCCATTCGATCTACTCGTAATACTAAATTAAACGTTAGAAAATGCTAACAAATTACCAGATTGTAGTGCTAACTTATGCAATCTTTCCGCGTTATAATTATTTTCCCTTGAAGATTTATTCAATGATTTATTTTGTTGGCATTTCATGTCAACCGCAAAATAATTACCCAAAAATCGAAATCGATTTGAAGAGAAATTCGATAGAGGAGAAAGGGGCTTAGAGCTGCACCTACGGAAGACTAGCTTCTAGAGGCGGTTGATTGACTAGAATGTCGAAAATATTTATGCTTGAGTGCTAATAATGTTCAATCAATTGTTGTATTGAAGCATTGAAAAGCCATGAAGCGATAAACCAACAAAATGCAGAGAACTATGACAGAAGACGACGACGACGACGACGACGACAGCGACAACAGCGATAGACGACAATAAAATGAAATAACATCATAAGTACTATAGATATAGATACGCAGTCTGGGCCCTAGCAGCAGTTACAGTCCCCATAACAGTCACAGTTCCAGCTACGTTGCAACCTGGCCAAGCGCAACGAACTTGAAGCTAACGCGCCCAAGATTATCTGAGACGGGCAAAACCATAAACAAATAAGGAAAGAATTCAATCCGAACGACAGCTAGGTGTATGTGTGTGTGTGTGTGTGTGTGTGTGTGATATTACGACTGCGGTTCATTGACATTGAATGGGCTGAAGCGACAGTTGGGTTCTTTGGGTGGATTTGCAGCTCTCGAGTTGCTTTTTCTCTGACTGTCGCTGTCGCTGTCGCTGTATTTTTTGTCTAACTGCGTTTTTAATTGTGCATGCAATGAAAGCGGCACTCAAGCTGCACTTGTTAGTTACAGACACAGTGGGGCATGCAACATGCATAATGACAGGCAGCTTGCCACCACGAGTAGCAACAGGACAAGGCTACTTTCCTGGCTGCTGCTCCTACAACATGCTCATGCGTAATTTCTACGAATTCAAGTCGAGTCGAGTCGAGTCGAGTTGAGTCGAGTTGAGATTACAAAAGACACAGACAATGCAGTGCAGTGGCATGCGGCATGCTGCAAGTTGGACGGAGGCATGCCACTACGCGGAACCTTGAGGGTTGCATGACCTATATCACAGATTAAAGGCCCAGCAACAGCACGACTCGCAAGACGGCCAGGCCGAAGCGTCTCTATCGTTGACAACTTTCCCAGGGCAACTCACGGCACGTCTCGCTCCATATGACAAATGTTTCACATCAGTGCGTCCCGGACTCCAGCAATTACCTGCCTATGCAGCAGTTCCCATTGTTGTTGTTGTTTCAGTTTCAGTTATTGTTGTTGTTGCCTCCCGGCGTCACAGCTCAGCTCAGTTGTTGGTCTGTTGCGTCTTGCTGCGTCGCTGTTGCAGTTGCAGGCGAAGCTGAAGCTGAATCCGGGGTCAGGGAACAAGTGCTTCCAGTTGCCTGGCAGGACGTCTTTAACCTAATCGAGTCTCTGACTTTATGGCGCACAGTCCACCACAGGAGTTGATATCAGGCTGTGCCTGCCGTTCCCACTTCCTAGATCTTCATATTCTGCACAATTTTCTGTTCCCATTTCTTTGGGCCCGATGCAGCAGCTGATTGCTCAATTAGAGTGTGAGAAATGCATTGAGTGCATGTAATTATGCGGAAAATAGTTACGGATTTTCACATGAACCCTACAATCGACAAAAACCAAGGAAGTCAAACTGCCTGTCAAGCGATGATCGATGCAGCACTTCGAACTCCAGAGAAGTCATTATTAGCATTTCGTAAAAAATCATAGATGTTTCAGAAAAAAACCATGTCGAGTTCATCTATAAATTAAACCTTTATTTTATTAAAAAGTGGAAAAAAATTACTTACATTAAAATAGGTTTAGAAAAAAAAACCTTTAAAGTACCTTATAGTTATTCATTTTGAATGTAAGATTGCAAATATGAACAAATAATAAATATAAAATTTAAAGCAGGTGTCGCATGATCAATAAGAACTTCTATAATTCTAAAATATTTGTTCTTATCGAAGCGCAATCTACAAAAGTAAGAAGATTTGCATTTAATTATTCGGGCAACATTTTAAGCACGATTTATTGTTGAGTTTTCTTAAAATACGCCCAATGGCAGTCAAAGTTCGACTTTGAGAAGCTTGACTGTAAATGGTTCAAGATCAAATTTAAGCCGATTTATAGACGTCAGAGGAGCTTGACAACGTCTGCAATCAATACAACCCAAATACAAATGGAGTGGAAGACAACGAGGGAAATACCTAAAAAATTAATAAACTATGTTAAATTGTTTCTGGGGCTGTTCGGTGTATTTGAATTTGTTTGGCTGAGATGCATTATGCAAAGCAGAGCAGAGCAGAGCATCGAATCGGGCCCCATGGACAGTGAGAAATTAAGCGGCTTTATCAGTGCCATCACCCGCATGCAATCCGCAGCGCATTGAGTCTCCGACTGACCGTGGACTCATTTATTTTGTGGGGCCTCAGCGCACAGTAGTCGGCATTGAATGCCATGCACACAAAGCCAGAATGCAGAAAGCCTAAATGGCTCATTAGGGTCTTAAATTAAAGCTACTTGGGCCGCTTTTAAAACACACACTCAGATACACAACTCGGTCAACTGGGCCCCAAAGGGTCAGAAGTCCAAAGAAAGCCAGCAAAGAACAGAACACAGAGAACACAAAACAGAAGACAGTCTAAGAAAGACTCTGGTCGGCTAGCTACTGTTCAGGTCGTATGTGGGTCTGCGATTTGCCATCGGGGTCGGCGCTGAGAACCTTTATTTACCTCACCTAATTAGAGAGCCATTGTCTTAAGCGACTGGCAGTTGGGCAGAAGTTATTGCAAAAAGGTTTCCAAGATCCGGTCTCAGCCCATATGGCTAGCCACAAGAGCCGCAAATTCCAGTCTTAAATGAGCTGGAAACGACGAAGAGAACAAAAAAAAAAAATCGTCATCAACTGTGACACAAAGTACAACCCAGGAATCTTTGCTAATCTGACCCTCGTAATAGAAAATCGACTGTCTGGGGTTCTTCCCTGGGTCTCAGCAAGATCAACGTCATCTTCGCTTGTTTTTTCCTGCTGATTCATTTCGCTGCCTGGATAGATTAGACAATCATGATAAGAATGTTCTTTTGTGCACTCGATGAGCTCATCAAGATCATCAACAGCGTCCAGACCAGGCCAACCCTTTTGTAAACTTTTGTAAATTGCACTCAAATTTATCATAGACGAACCTCGTTGAAAAGCAATTTCGTTTCTTGCAGCGAGTATGAGAATGCGATCGTATCTCACTTTGTTTTGAGTCTAAGTGTGTGCATTCGCCATAAGATTCCTTATCGACTCGCTAATGAAAAATGGCAAGCAAACAGTCTGTTAATAACCAGAGATCAAATGATATACCTCTCGAGACTATTCGTTGTAAACTTTAGAAGTGTCTAACTTTGATCTTTGCTAAGAATACTTCTCGATTCCTAATGAATGATCTGTAATTAAAGGGAATACATTTACATAGCTGAGCTAACGAACTTAATCTGATGTTCACAGATCTTGGAATAAATTTACTATCTATTTTCGGCATTCATAAATTTACAACTCTCAGTAATATTCTATGCTAATACAAGAACAACTACAAAATATCAGAATTCATAATATCAAATTATAATATGTAGGAACGTATTTCACAACTGTTCCTCGTCGGATCCTCTGTCATCTTAAGCCATCCCACTTTAATTTTCTCCAATCATCGATTATGGAAATCCATCTTTTTAAGAAATGTGCAACTCTTTCATGTGCAACTGCCTCCCGTCTCCTACCTGAGATGCTATCGCCAAACTCATCTCGCAGCCAGGTGAATGTGCGCCCACAAATTGCTCGCGAGTATCGAAATAAGATATCTGCACGTAGCTGTAATTTAAAACCCCACCAAAAAAAAGAAAGAAAAAATTAACAAATGAAAAGAAACGAAAAAAGAACGATAAATGGTCTCAGGCCCCGTCAAAGAACCCAACACACGCACACTCGTATTATCCTACAGCTATAATTTCTTTTCTCAAACAAAACAAATGTAGAAATATGTCATTTGGCATGCACAAACGAAATCGAAGAACAGAGCGAAGTACAGAGAACCGAAATGAAGATCGATGCTCCATAACAGTACGAGTCGAACTGGGACGGCAACTGGGAACTGGAAATTGGAACTGGGACTGTGCAAAGGCAGTCGAGCAACATGTGCGCCGCTTTGTAACGCCAATTATGTGCCCATAATTCGAAGGCATTGTCTGGGCAGGCACAAAAGACGAGGCGGCACAAGATTAGTTCCCAGAGAGAGCGAGAGCAAGCGATGCGTAGCCAAGCGGTAAATGAACAGCACACGGAGCGCATTTGAGCGCATCTTCAGGCCAGGTAGCAACTTAACTCTCAGCCGCTCTCTCTCTCTCGATCAGTTCTCTCTTGAGTGAAGTTCGAGCCGAGCTGCCTTCGGCTGGCTCTGCGGGGCTGATCGCTAATCAGTTTGTTTGCAGACGTCAAAAACGTCGGACGTGATCGTGAGCTCAGCGCCGAGAGCGAGAAACCTACGATAAAGAAAACAACGAACGAATCTGAAGATAAAGTCAGCGATAGAGTGAAAGTGTGCCGCAACAACAACATAACAAAAAGAGATACTCGCAGTGTAATTGAGGCACTCGAATAGTTATCTATTTTACGCACATAATTCCCGGATATATAAGGGCAACATGGAGAACCGGCCGTACGCATTAAACTACGAGCAGTCGAAAGATCTGCCGCTCCAGCAATTTATCGGTGTCGCCCGGCAGATATTCGAGAACAACAAGAAGCAGAACATCGGCGCGTCCGACAGTGATATTCTGCAGAAGATTGGAGCCACGATCTTCAATTCAATTCAACTCAAGCATCCCACACTTAACGAGGTCGCCGCCCACAATTCCAGCGAAGTGTCGAGCATGGACTTCGACTTCCAGAATCGCGTGGTCCTCGACAGCAGCAGCGTGAACAAGCTGCAGGAGCAGATCGAGTACGACAAGTTCATGAACGAGGTGTGGATCGGTATTGTCTTCACCCTGATCTTGATCTCGATGGTCTTCTGCATATGCTCGTGCTTCCTCTACCACCAGTTTCGCACCTGGAAACGCAATTGTAAGTCCAACTACGAGTGCGAATTGAATTCCTTTCAACATAATCTCCCATTGAATTATTGATTAGACCTTATCGACTAGTTGGCTTTTCGATTAGTTCCAACAATATCTCGACCATGGTCTACGTGATGTTAGCTAATTTGTTGCAAGAATTCTAATGAATGAATCAGTTGACCAATAGCAATTATCACTATTGAAGTAGATTTCATAACTTCCCTTCACTATTCATTACATATTATGTATGTAAATCAATAGATTAACTTTGCTAACCACTGTAATTAACTATGGGTTAAGTTGTTTTCTTCGTGTTGAATAAGATCGTTAGTTAACTAGACTTTGGCTTAAATGCAAAACACTCGCTTCAGCAAATTGTCACTGAACACGTTTAATGTTCTGAAATTTTCACCACTCTGCAAAGAACTTAGAACTTTCCCAAGGTTTTTCGGTGTCAGCCAAAATGATAGCATCATAATGAAAGCCGCGATATTAAATAAAAGTAGCCCAAGTGCATTAAGCCAGCGTCAAGGCAACGACAGCAACAACAACGAAACGAGCGTCATAAAAAACAATATTTTAACAATTAATGCGCAGCGCATATATTCAGCAATTAATTAAATAAATAAAATATGCAGCTGCAGCTCAGCCGCACCCAAATAAATAAATTAAGTGATTGCTAACTATTACGAAATAAATTAAATAAAACAATGATGCATGCAGTCGAAAGAAGAATAGCTCTGATTAGCTGAAGAGTTTAGTATAAAGTAGTTCAGTCTATTGTGAAGATGCATATTTATTTGCTATTAATTCACTTTGACAAAGCATAATTTAGATCTTTATTATCGCACTAATGGACCCCAATGCTACTCTAATTAGGTCGCATTGCAAGGCGAATACATTTAGCACAAACAAACCTAAGCTAATCATCAACTTTTCTCTCTCTCTGTTTTTTTTAGATCACAACAATGCAAATGGCTCGACGCAGTGCACAATTGTTGACATCGAGGCATTGAAGCTGCAGCCCGATGTGGAGGATCCGGTGCCGGAATACACTCTGGTATCGGGTCTGCCCAGCTACGAGGCCGCCTTGGAGCTGTTGCATAAATCGCCGCAATCGTCGTGTTTGATTGTCTACCCAAGCGTGTTTAATGTATTCAATAAGCATGAAAGAGCGAACACAGCAACGGCAGCAACAACAACAACTACACCCACGGCAACAATGGATGCCGTTGCTGGGCAGGGGGCGACTCTGCCACAAACAGCCGCATTGTGCGAGGCAACAACACCGCTGCTTTCAACAGCAACAGCAGCGGCAGCGGCAACGATAGGCGGAACAACAACAACAACAACAGCAGCTAACACACCCACATGCGAGGGCATTAAGCCCAATTTTGTGCCCAGTTATGCCGAAGTATTTGGCTTTAAGACGATCGATGAGAAGAAGCAGTCAGCGAAGAGCTCAACGAAAGGCAAAGACGACAAATGCTGAAGCAAATAGAAATATCTGTTAACCAAATGTGCTCTGTGATAACAATTGTTGCTGTTCCCGATATCGATATCGTTCACGATATTCAAACAATACTAATGTACTTAAGCGCTGTGATTATTGAAAGACAACTCGCAAGAATGCGTAAATAATGCATATGGGTAAAAAGCTAGTACCTAGTTCCTAAGTAGATCATAATAAATTATACACAAATATATACATATACACAAGTACTCGTTTCTTTTTTCACTTGCTGTCGTAGCCATCAAACTGCCATCAACTGCTGTTATCAATGGCGAGAGACATTCAACTTGAATAAATGTCGTTGGCACGCTTTGATTGATAGCAAACCAGCAGCTGATGCCTCAATCGAAATCAAAACTCAGTCTCAGTCGCAGTCGCATTCGCAGTCGGTCCTTATCAGGCAGAGCAACCCCGTCAAGGGATTTCCTAGCAAGATTCTTTGTTCAGCAGTTTCAGACGAGATTGAGACAGTTGCAACAGATTGAGATTGAGACCGACAAACAGATGCAGACAGCTTGAATTTGACATTGAGCAAAGGACGAGCCACGTGACTAGTGACTAGTGTACACTGAATACTTCGAGTACTACGAATAGTATGAATGCCAACACTGCACTCGCTTCAGTCATTTGTTTTGATAAGCTCGCAGTCAGAGTATGCAAATCCGATCGTCGAGCTCTCAATTGAATCCAACGTGAACATAAATAATGATGCACACGAATGCTTTGGCAAAGTACTACAAATATTTATTGCAGTTTACGTTCAGTTGCCGGCTAAAAGGCATAAATACAATTTAATTGAATCTTTAATTAGACGGGCTTAAAATGATTGATGGACATTACAAAGAAATAAATCAGGCACAATTGTGTTTTGAATAGCTAAGGTAATAATTTCCGTAGTGCTTGCAAACCTAATAAAAAATGGTAATCAACAAGTGACGACAGTGACAAAGTTGTTAACAGTAGCTGAGGCTGGAATGGGATTAGTTAAGGGTAATAATATCGCTAATTTAGCTCCAAATCGGATTTATGTGATTCTTAAGTAGCCTGGAAGCAAGTAGAGTTATTAACACAGGTTGTTTAAACAACTGAGTAATTAACAGAACTGTTAAAGCTGATTAATGTGACAATAAAAAAGTTATGCCAGTTGTAGTCGGTTAACAGTGCTTTTCTAACACTGCATCTATTTTACAACATTGTTCTTCGTTCTCTAAATACCAGAAATTAATAATATCAGAGACAGAAATTATCTTTTCACTGCTCAGTTGTGAACATTTTGCAGTTGGCTGCAGCTAAAGTTTACTATGTAAAATAATATTTATGTAGATTATTGTTTAGCAATTTTTGCTGCACAATCGATTTAGCTCCAAATCTGATTTATGTGATACTTAAGTTCCATGAAAACAAGTATTAAAAGCTATTAACAGAGCTTGTGTACTACTGAGTAATTAACAGAAGTTGTTAAACCTGACTAATGTGATATTAAAATAGTTATGTTATCTACAATCTTCTAATACTGCATCTGTTTAAAAACATTGCTCTTTAATAAAAACATATGCATTATTAAAACAATATCTTAGCCATATTATCACTGCTGCTGTAAACATTTTATTTATTTATTAATATTTATTTTGATTATCGTTTAGCAATTTTCGCTGCACAACTGCGATTTCCTGTATTATCTGGCAATCGGTTGCGCTATTATTGTTTAGAATGGCGCAAATGGCAATAACAAATTGCTAACAAAATCGTAAAGCATTTGTCAAACGACCTCGTCGTGTAGCAATGAATAGTTATTGCCGGCCGTGTGATAAAACGCCATGACCATAAAATGGCAAATAAAAATAATTCATGCTGCAACTTGACATTCATCTTAGGCTGGGCTCTGCACTCATTCGCAGCACTCACTATTCACCACTCACTCAGCGATATTCACTTGATATGCAAGCGAAGAGAGCTGCCCAGAGCCATTAGCATATTATCGACATTAGTTTTCTAGCCGACACTTTCGAGTCGTGCAAAACAATATATTTTAATTGTAATTTTCGTGATTTATGACAGCCCCAAGTTTATTCGACTTCTGTGCAGTCTAGAAGAGTTGAGTCAGCTTTCTGTTTTCAGTTCTTTCTCACCGATCGTTTAGCGAAGCGCAAAAATAAGGAAAAAGTTGTTTAATTTTTGTGGCGCAGCAATGTGTGCAAATCGTTTGATTAGCCAAAATCGAATTCCGAATTCCGAATTCCCAATTTCAAAACGAAATCAAAACAAAACAACGCAAAAAACATTCCACTTATGTTGCGCATGCGCGTGCCCATCAAAGCGTGCCCCGCCTCAACCGATCGTCCAAATACAAAATAATAAGTCCACGCACGTAAGCTCGACATGCCTCCAAAATGTCTATTGTAATTCCTGTTTCTTCTGTGATAGCACAGTTCTGTTAGCTTAACATAGGTCTGTTCTGGTAACTTAACATGATTCATTTAACACTCTTCTGTTAGCCACTTAACAGAGATTCATTTATGCTAATGTAATTCGTGTTAGTTCTTCGTCAATGGTAACTTAACATAGTTATGTTATCGACTTAACAGGGAGTCACTTCGCTCATGCTAACAGTATTCCTGCATGCTCAGCTTAACATAGTTCTGTTACCGACTTAACAGCGAGTCATTTATGCTAATTTCATTGTCTGCTTCCTCAAATTGCTGTTCGTATTTATTTGGTTCTGCAACTATGTAAATAAACAAAAAACAATATTCTCGGTTAATAGTTCGACAGCATCTAATTGTAAATATCAGAGTTGTGAAGTGCGTACTTGAGATTCTTGCTAATGAGTTTTTGTTTATGCAAACTAATTGCTAAGCTAATGGATTGGATTGTATTGTAATGGCTTATATAATAAATAAATAGATGTATGTGAGGGCACAAGTATTAACACCTTAGTCACGCCTTTGAGACAAACTGTGAAACACACTCCCATACCATACCATAGCAAAAGCCCAGCTCAGTATATCATATCATGTCATCTTAAGAGTTCTCATTTGCATTTTGAGCTGAGGCCAAAAGTTTATTGCAAAATGCGAGAAAACATGTGTTGTCTGTTGGGCATATCAAAATATTATACAACATAAACAACATAATTAGCTTATAATTCAAATGAAATGCCCAAATTCAAATAGTCATGCAGATGCATAGAAAGCGCATCCAAAGGGCAAACAATTTATTAAAAAACCATCGCAGAGATGCAGATGTGGTGAAAGTTGCCCTCTGGAGAGTCAGGCTAATGAAACGAACAATTTATTAATAAAAAAGGCACATTAGCCCACGGTTTGTGCCTCGAAACGGAATTTAGTTAAATGCATTTTCAATTAAGCGCTAAATCCATGGCCCAAACTCTGGAATAGCCGCAGACGCCCCGCCGCCGACAAATGAAAGTGAAAACCGGTCGAACAACAACGACGACGACGACGACGACGACGACGACGACGACGACGACGACGACGACGACTCCAAATCCAAAAACTGAAACCGAATCCGAATCCGACGTCATACGCAATGTTTGACCCACTTTTCAGAAGGCATTGCAAAAAATAAAATACAACAGCAGAAATCGCAAGCCAGTTTTTCAAACTGTTCACATTAGTCCCCAGAAGCAAGATACATAAATAAATATATTTACACGAGAACAAAAACCGTTTTTATCGAACCAATATGGTTCGAAAAAAATGCTTCCAGCCATATAAATGAGCAAATGAACCTGTAAAAATGTTATATAAATATTTAACAACAGTGAACAAATTAAATAAATATGGCCTAGAGAATGAACGAATATAACTGAAAGTGTATTAAACAAACATTCAGTAATTCGCTTATTTCAGTATGTCAAGCAAATTAATTGAAATGTAGACAATCCAGAATTTTAATTTTTAAATCTTGAATCTTAACCATAGGTGGAAGATAAATGTTTATTTGACAATTTAAAAATAGTCAAGTTAATTACCGAAGCTCAAATCCAGTAATTATAATCCCCGTATTCTTGAGAACTTTAAAATAAACTGATGCAAATATTATACAATTTTTAGATCAAAGTAAGACTCTGATCTCATATGTACCATTCGTATATACATACACTGAAACTTTATATACAGAATGAATTCATAAATATTTAATTAAACATAAATTAAATAGGAGATTATGTCAATTTTTATAGGCAAGAATCCAGTATAAAGATAAAGATAATACAATATGCCTATCGATGCTAGTAAATCTGTATTTAAAGAATGTTGGGTTGGAATTTTATACATATGAAAAATCCTTGATGAATCAACGCTTAGAATATATCATTTATTGACTGTAATTTGCAAACAAAATACTCATCAAGAATAAAAAAACAAATTTATAGTGGGCCTAAGATGTTTTCATTAAGCATTAAACATTCGATTTTTATTTGTTGAATATGCTGTCATCTTATTTAATCATATTGAGCTTATATCATATATCAATTATCATGTTTGTTTTTTTTTTTTTAGCATTTTCGCATTACAAAACAAATTTTACCATCCATTTCCCTAAATATTTTTATCAAAAGTAATATGTATAAAATTGCGGAACGAGTTGAAAAGAATTTACACACTTTTATTTAAACAAAATCCGGCTGAGTCCGCCTTGTGGCATGTCTTGTGTCATTTAACTAAGCTCTTTAAACAATTTTTATTTAGATTCGCATTAAAAGTCACACTGCCTCAAAATGTTTGCGCCTCGTGTCGGGAATTTTTGAAAAAGTCTTGCCGTAATTTAGCTTTGAAATATTTATCTCTTCCCTTGCGACTTGAGCAAACACCATCACATTTTACATGGCTTCTATTTTACGACCCAGAAAGGTGAATGAAAGGTTTGGCGAACAGAAACGGAATACATCAAGACCAAGAACAAGAAACACAAAAGTAAATATGTATGAAATAAAAGGCAAACGTTATAAAGATTTTGCTATTCTGATTTGTTTGCCTTTGTAATATGGCAAGACAAATGCGGTGCTCGAATAAATATTTGTAGCGCATATTTACAACAGTAAAAGCTTTAGAAGATTGCGTAGAACGACGGCAAACAAAAGTCCAAAGAGCTGAAGATATATTAGTTACTTAAATATTATATAGATGGAAATATTAGTGTGAATCGTATGTGTTCAGCAATCACTTTAGCCTTAAGTCGCAGTTGAGCTTGGACTTGGCAAAATAATCATAAATTCAGCGTGGGTCAAGTTTGACATGTGAATAAATTGGAAAAAAAATTAAAATTGATAGAAAAGTATATATAAGTAAATATTTGTTGTTTGTTTTAGTAAACAACTCAAACAAAGCGGTCTGAGAAACTAGAGAGATAGAGGCACAGAACGAGAACCAAAGTCAAAATCAAAATGCAAATACAAGTTAGATGATCCGGAGTTATGGGCGTGCTGCTAAATGTTTGGATAGTCGACCGACCTTAACTTGAATCCGCCTCGTAAAAAATAGAACCAAATAAAGAGAGACAGAGACAGAGAGAGAGAGAGAGAGAGAGACGAAGAGGTTTAACTGTTGCTATCTGGGCGCTTGCATCAGACGACATCAAAGCGCAGCAGACGGAATGCATAAAGGGTTTCCCAGCATCCGCAGACGCAGTTACAGATACAGATACACAGCCAAAGATACTGAGATTGAGATACATGCACATATAAAGTAGGTTGCTCGCAGGTTTGTTTGGCTGATAAGCTCCGCGCCGCAGATTAACGTGTTGCACACAGCAAACTCCATCTCCCTCTCTCTGTCTCTCCGTCTCTCCGTCTCTGTTGCTCACTCGGGATTTTGTGTCTTCTGCGTATTTCGCTGTGTTTTAATTTTATGGCCCAAAGATTTTATTTTGTAACTTAATGTTTGTTCGACTTGGCTCCGCTGGAGTTGAAGTTGAAATTGGAAGTTGATGTGGATGTGGATGTGGAATTGGATTGAATTGGATTGGCGTTGGATGGGAGCAGCAGGTTGTCGCTAGCCAGTTTTCAAGAGAAATACACTAAAAACAGAAAAAATAAAAAACAGAGATGGGATTTGCATTTTATGGCCCCATTCGGAAAGACCTTAATTGTGGCTATTTGTAGTGCTTAGAATCGGGGTATTTGTTGTGACAACATTGGCTTACAGCAACCAACACATAAAGTCCAGGATTATGTCTACGCACACTTAAACACAATAACTAAAGTCTTCTTTTCAACTTCTTCATCTTTTTTCTGTTCACTCGAACACACTGCAAATCGATTAGGTTCAGTCGATTGGCTAACGAATTGGATTAACACTGCAAAAGTGAGCAAATGTTTATCAATTAAAACCAATTTGAGGGAATTAACACGACAAGAGGAAACTAAAGTGCCGAGATTGTTAATTGCCATAATGAGGGGTTCACTTACTCGCGAGTTCAAAGTACGCTCAAACAAAAGACAATTGTTTAAACGAGACATGCGAAATTTTGAGAATTGCTCGGCCATAAAGCGTAGCCGGTTTGCATGGATGCTACAATGTCACAACTTCCGCAAGAACCTCGGCTACACGCAACACTGAATCCGACCAGAAAACCTTCATCTCTATCAGCGTGTCCAAGCTTCAGTCCACTTCCAGATCTGCACAAGTCTCCTACGATTAGTCCACTTTGGAGGTATCACAATGTTTGTAGTGGCACCTCTAGATATTATTCCACCTGGAGACCGCATTCTCTGGTCGGACAGACAAACAGACAGTTAGATGCCGCCCTACAGACAATTGGCTATTGATAGCACATTGTTGGATCTATATGACTTCGATTGGGTTTTTGTGAATAGACGATTGTGGGCAAGGGTTAAACCAATAATCTCCATAACTCCAATTTGAATTGTGGCACTCATAAATTGCCCCCACTCCCCTCTCGCCTTTGCCAGTCGCGCTCTCTTTGGCCCTTTGTCGTATTATTTTTATCGCTTGCATATTGTTATGACATTCGTTATACTTCTTTATGTGCCGCTCCTCCAACTTCGCTTGCATTTGACTTTTCATTGATAAAGTTATCAGCCTCTGGCTATGGGTTTCTGTGACACTACGGTTCCGTTCCATTCACTACCATTTTCCATCTCGCTTTTAAGTTCACTTTGGTATTTTTTTATTTTTGTTCGCTGCTCGTTTTTCTTTTGCTTCCTTGGTGCTTTGTGGTTTGGCTCACACAAACACAACCGTTTCCTTTATCAACTGCGCCACGGCAAAAAGGAAGTATCTTCGTATCTTTAGAGAGCACTTTTTATCAGCCGCTGCCTTTTGTCCAACGACATCAGCAGCAACAACAACAGTAACAACAACAACAACTAAAACTACAACGACAACAACTTCATGCATATATGTATATGCGTTTAGCTGATTGCACTCCGGGGAGTTTTCCTTTCATAATTGGTACAAATTGTGTTAGCTCTTCGATATTGAAAACTGAAACTGAAACTGAGCGTTTTCTCAGGCTCAAGTCTGTGATAGCACTTATACGGTAGATAATGGATAATAGATCGTTCAAGAATGTGATATTGGGAATCCCAAGGGCACAATTTGAGAAGCAAAGATAATTCTGCAAATCTTTTGAAGAATGAAAACTCAAAGGGAGTTGGTTAAGTTAACTTACAAAGCAGTTCAAGGATTTATTAAATTTTTTTATTTTATTGATAACGTTCCCTAAGCTATGAACTGATTTGATTCAATATCATTGATTCGCGTTTTTTACAATTATAAAATTATAAACAATGTATTTAAAATGTAAATTACGATGGAACAAAAGCTGTGTGCGCAATTGAAAAAATGTGTCATAAAATGTGATGAAAAAACAATAACAAATTAGCTATTGATTTACTTACTTGCCTAATCAATTTAATCATATCATGTCAATAAAAGTCGAAAAGTAGATTAAAGTGTTATTGTGCTGAAGGTGAGAGCCGAAGTCTCCCATTCTAGGTAGTTGTGTAGATGCTGGACTAGAGATAAGAATAAATACTTTATTCGATTTTAATGTTCACAGCAACAACGTTTGAACACACACATATAGAAATAAATAATTAAAATATATTCGACACGTAATTGAGTGAAAACAATATTCTAATGCACTTTGCCCATAATTCCGGGTGAATGAATTATGTGCGAGAGTTTCAGCTTAATCTCTGGCTGTTTAATCGTATATAATTGGAAATTTATGATCGTACTTAATATGTCAACGCCTTCTTCTGAGTACTAAACTGACAATTGTAATAGGCAACATTTCAATGTCTCTGAAATGCGACAAGTTGTCTGACACTTGCCACGCTTATCGACAACTAATTGAAATTCTTTGTCTATTAATGTTGTCGAAAGCTGACAAAAGCTTAATGATTCAGTCATTACCGATCTCAGAGTGGCTAGACAAAGAGTTTGCTGTGCAAATTTAATTAGTAATATCCATCCAAAGTGAGCAAATAGTCGACAAATTGTGAAATCGAAAGGTTCTCTCATCCCACAACCGGTTTCTAGTTTTTGGTTTGTTTATAAGATGGCAAAAATGGGAGAAAAAAAAACATATAGCATGTCGCATAGCACCTCACCTTATCGGCATTATCTACAATTCTACAATTTTCGACCGTTTGTTTGGCAAATAAATCAACACTCACATAGACTGACCTGTGAGTAGAATTTGTTAAGCGTGTTCAATGTGTTTTTTCAGTGTTATTTTTATTTTGGTTTTACTAATAATATGTGTGGTTTTGTTGTTGTGTTTTCCTAAACTGTGTTTACTGCGCACATTTGCGGCTTGAACTTGGCATTGTTTACTTGGATCGCCATTCATTCAGAAACGGATCTTCAGATCTTTCCAACTTGTTGACACGGTTTTTCAAATGGGATTTGTTTGTACATCGCTTTACGTGTATTTAAATTTTCAATACTCTTTGAGGTTTTCTTGTGTGTGCTCAACAGATCTCGGATTGATTTATAGACACGCACGATTATCAGCAATGTTTACAGAGTTTGTTCTTATGAATGGAAAACGGATGTTTAACTATTCCATTTCATTCAACTAACTCTAATTAAATTAATTTTGCAATTTAGAGATATTTATAATGAAGGATATTTATAATAGTATACTATATAGTATATTAACATTTCGCAGTATTGGGCAGTAAGTTATTACGTAGCTATTGGCAAACGTAACTCATTTTGCAATTTTTTATTTTTTAGACAGACAAATATGATTTGCAAATAGAAATTGAATTGATGAAGATATTGATTGAATAAATGTTAAACCTATAGGTAAAATTAATAATTTTTAGAATCAACAATGTTAATTTCAATTAGCACCATGGGGTTAAGTACATGAAAACAAACGACACCTGGGCGTAGCACTTCGATCGAAGTTATTCTTCGAAGACTGCTCATCGATCTCAGCTGATCGTTGTAGTGCACAATAATCACGCTGATCGGAGACAACTTTTCCATTGGGTACTTTAGCTTTTTGCAGCTTTCGGGGGAGATAATGATTTTGTCCGTCGCAACACTCAAATACTCTTATACATATGTTCTCTTCCACTCTTCCGCTCGCAACATGAAACAGAGCTCAGCTTTGGTGCAATTACCACCAAATAAACTAATTATATACATCACATAACATATTAAATTCAAATCCGTTTCAATATGCAATTTAATTAAATAATTTTCCTAAACAGATAATGATCCAATTACACAAATTAAAGAAATAGGAACATGAATTTTAAAGTAAGGACTTTACCGCATCTTTCTTGCTTGCTAAATTCAATTTCATTACTCATCATGGCGTTATATGAAATTGAAAATGAGTCCGATAAAAATGTTTGGAACTATCTAAGGTCATTATGCGATGGTTCCGAAATCGATCACCCGACATTCGTGGTATTGTCAATAGACAATAGTAAAACACTGGAACTATTTCCATATGGGGTGTATAATTTCAACATTATATTACGTGATATTGGCCTTAGGCTCGCTCGCATCTCGTGGCAATTGCAGCTGCCCGGAGAGGAAACTGTCAAGCATTTCCTTCTTCCAGATGATTCAATTTGATTATGTCCTCGCTTACTTTAGGAGCACTTCCGAGTAACCCACATATCATCCAATATTTGGCATAGAGGTTCTCACATAACTCACAGCTTACACGACACAACAATCTCAACCCACACACACCTTTTACACCACACACTGATTGAGATACGTGTTCATCAATGAAGTAGACTGTCTGGCTGTCTGTATTTTTCGTCGGGCCAGGTCTTGGATTTTCTCATGCCTTTTGTCTCTATTGGCTGTCTGTGCGAAATTACTTCCGTTTTGTTGCAACTGCAAAGTGTCATTGTTGCATCATGTCTGCCACTCTGCCACGGCCTGTCTTTTGAATGCGATTGGATTTTCTAGTTGAATCTCTTGGCAAAGGGAGAAAGGCAAATTGTATGCAATATTGCGCTTTTTTTCTGCTCAGTTTCCTGATTACAACTCCTCCCTCCTCTAACAGTCCCTTCTGCCGTTTCCCATATGTGTAGGCCCTTTGTTTACCAACCTGTTAGCCCACAATGACAACTCATCTGGTAATTTGAGCACGTAAACTGAGACATTAATGCCACATACTCATTGGAGGGAATATCGTTTACCTTTCTCCTCTTTTTCTGTGCATCTTTTGACAGTTTCGTTTGAACTGGATCACATGTTATTATAGTTATTATGTAAGTGTTCTAAGCGTCTTTGCTCAAAACACTTTCCGAGTAACATGTGCACTCTCAAATGACAGTTATTCGTTGGACACTTTTTCGGGAATTTTCTGACATGTCTACCTTTCCTTTAAATGTTTTGACTGAAACTCTAAATACTTTTGTTGACATGCATTTTATTTACTTTGGTTTAAAAAATCAAAAAAATAACTGAAGATTTTGGGTTTTAAATTCATTTTTTTAATTTTTGAAAGCTTCATATTATTTATTTTTATATTTTAGATCCTATTCTTAATTTAATAATGTAATTTCTGGCATGGCAACTGTTTGAAGTCGACTTTAAAATAAATCAATAATAATTGTAATTAAAAGTTAAGGAATTTTCATAATTAGATTACTTAAATTAATACTCATAAGATACAAATGCCAACCATTTAAAATGTGTTCAACGTCAAGAATATTGGAACTTATAAATTGAAGAAGTTTTGTTGAAATCAAATATTTGTAACAATGAACGATTATTTTCAAAGCTTTCAAATATGTAATTAGCAAATTGTATGAAGGCCACAGCTGCGCAGGCTAATGCCGAGTTACAAATTAATAAATAAATATATAAAATAATTAGCAAATAATGACATGAAAACTTTATATCAACTCGCATTAGTACAGTAAATACATTTTAATCAGAACTATTTTTCAAGAATTGTAGATATATTCAAAATGATAAGAACTCTCTCTAAACTTCTCTGAAAGTATCAGATAATCGAGTTAATTGCGAAGTTTTTGTGTTGCATTCAACCTGCTTAACTCTTTCAATTGCTGTTCTGTAACACAGTCATCGCTTTTGTATATCTCGACAGTGGCTGAAAGGCCATGCTCTGCCTTCAACACCTGCAGTAGCAGCTGCTCAGCCCCATTAACCACATTTCGAATTCAATATTTGAAAGCAACTCCAATCCCCCGCCAGAGTCGGCTATTGTCAATGGCTTTGTGGAGGGGCAAAAAGACTGGAGGCAAGTGCAACGCCCACTTGGCCACGCCCCCGACTCCAACCTCGAACTTCACTTGTCAATTCTCAATTTCAAACTGCAAACGAAGCGTAACCAAAGTTTTGCATCAACTTCAACAACAACTACAGCAACAGCAACAACTGCAACTCAAGACTTGCCACCTTGCCAGGTGAGTTAATATTTCTAATTGAAAAAGGCAATTTGTATGCGGCGAACCAATCGGGAAGGGAGCAAGACGACGACTCCAACTCCGACTGCGACTGCGACTGCGACTGCGACCCAGAGCAAGACCCAAAGCGAGACAGACAAAAGCACTCAATATAATTAAATTGTAGCCGGGCAGAAACCCATCACCATCGCCATCGCCATCACCCATCATCATTGCCATCCTCCTCGTCGTCGTCTGATTTCAGTTTCGAGTTTAGAATGCGACGGTTCTTTAGCACGCGACGCTTCTTTCTAAGCGGCAAGAATAAAATTAGCATTTTGAATCCATGCAGCAGCTGCTCCGGCATCATCTGCGGCTATCTCTACAAGCTGGCCGTGCTGAGCCTGCTCTGCCTGCTGGCCCTGCTGCTCCTGGAACGAGATGTCCAGCGCACCAGCAACAATGTGGCGACTCTCCCTGCGGCTCCTCGCATCTTCTGCATTATCTCCACGTATGGGTTTCGACAATCCGTCACCGCGATCCACATCTTTCGCACCTGGGCGCCGCGCTGTGATCGATTCCTCTTCGTCAGCGACGATTCTCACGAGCTTGTCGAGCCCGCCGTCTTCCAGAATTTGCATGACAAGTGGCATCAACTGCGCGCCCACCTGGAGTATGTCTACAAGTACCACTTCGACGAGGGCGATTGGTTCCTCTACGCCAATGACGACAAGTGAGTCGGACAGCTATCTTTATTCTTATTGCTGTCAATTGCACAAATACTTTCCACAGCTTTGTGGTCATGGAGAATCTTCGCCATATGCTGCAGTCCAGGAATCCTGAGGAGCTCATCTACTTTGGCTGCAAGCTGAGGTCTTCCTCCAATCAGGTAAGTTCTCAACTCTAATGGGGTATCTTTGTTCATACTTATACTTTATATATTTTTTTAATTCACCTATTTCCTTTTATTTTTATTTTTTATCTTACTATTTTTTAGTTCGGTTTTTAGCTTTTTTTTTGTATGGCTTTACTTCGACACAACTTTTTTTATATCTCTTCCACTAAATATTAAAGCTCTACACATAGAATAATATTTGCAAATTATATTTTGATTGGAATTTTCTTACTTATCTCACCACTAAAATAATCTATGATATTTGTATATTACGAGGGTTGAATATTGTTATACACATGAACTTTGGATTAACATCGCAGTTGATAGTGCCAAAAAAATTTGAATTTTGTCACATGCAATAATAATTTCCCCTTCTCTACTTTTTACAACAGCAACATTATGAGTTTGTCTACTATTATTTACTCAACTCTGCACTTTAATTTTTTCTCTAGGTCTACATGTACGATCGCGCTGGAATGGTCTTTAGCAGCGCAACTCTCCGTAAGTTTGTCCGGGAAGCCTTGCCGAACGAGACGATTTGCTCGTCAAAGGCCATGGGCGGCGCTGCGACTGAAGAGTTGAGCCGCTGCTTGAGGAATATCCAGGTGCAGGCTGGCGACAGTCGAGATCATCTGGGCCATCATCGCATGCTGCCATTCCAGCTTAAGGAACATTTACATTTTCCATTGAATGCTTCGCTGGACCTGCACAAAATGTTTCTAGAGCGCTCCTATTATCATGTTGAGAACGTAAGTGTGACAGGAGCGACATTCATTTTGGAATTTCTGACTAATTATATGAACTTCAGAAACAGATACCGGTTTCAGTGCGATTCATCAGCTGCCACATCGAATATATGCCGATTGCATACAATCTTTATTATTTGATCTATAAAGCGAAAAACTTTGGATTGCCTCCAGCAACTACTTGGCAAGAAGACCCCGAAGTGCAGTACAATTTAAATGGAAATTTGTACGGTAATTAGGCCAAATTTATTGTAATTAATTACTTTGGCAATATAAGAAAAATCAATATACAATAATTACCAAAAAATAAATGCTAGAAAAATTCATATAGGAATAAATTACTTTAACAATATAATTAATTAACTTTTACTTAGATCTGCAGTCACTCTCAATCTATATTAGATGCCTGTATGTTAATGCCAAACTATTATCCAACAAGTTTTCCCAGAAGTCATCCAGTCGCGTCTCATGCACATACCCAAAGTTCCATTGTTGTCGCTAGTTATTCGAATCACAAATATTGGCGACAACTGGAGTGCAGATCCCGAAAGAGGCTCAGGGTCCACTTCTGCCTTGGGATACATAAGATCCCCATCGCAGGCAGCAGTTGAGGATGGACAGCCGACTCAGTTCGCTCTAGGCACAGACTCTTCAAAAGTAAATTACAAGCCACCAAATGGTACATATTTACTGGCCAAAGGAGTCTTCTCTAATCCATTATTATTTACAATATTATAACAATTACGTTATTAATAAATTTATTTATTTGGTCCTCCTCAGTGGATCTTAGATATCTTAAAACTTAGTAAATATACAAGTATAAGATTCACGAATTCCAGATGACTCAAAATATTCATTACTCCAAATATTAATTTTTTCCCGTTGATCACTCGTGAGTTCATCCTTGTAAGAGGTCATTTTACCTCTTTACTATTTTGCAGAAGTTATATAAACCTTCAATTGAAGATACGAGAGATCAATAAAGTTAGGGCTACAAAAGGTAGTCATCAATTAGTCCCTCAGTTAATTTCTTTAAATTTAACCTTATGCGAGATGTTTCGCAACTATATACTAATATTTATCCAATAAATTAGTTTCACACACATTCCTAAAAATGTTAGCTATAATGAAGAATATGCAAGATGATATGATATTTTTTACTTTTCTTTTATTTTAAGCTCAATTTAAATTCAGAAATGTGTAAACGTTTCTATATTTTTCCAAAAATGTCCGACTCAACAATTCCATATTGCTTCAAATACTCATTAGTCCAGTTATCGATTTTTGCTTGTTGATCACTAGTGAGCTCATCCTTGAAAGATCCAACAATTCCACGGCGCATAAAGCTATTTAAATAATAAAACTATGTATTTATACATGTTCATAAAATTAAAAATATTAGTATTAACTTACTTAAAATCTTCAGGAACTTTATCGAATGTAAGTTTAACTAATCCTGTTGGATTTATAAGTTCATCGCCTAAAACCCGAATAATATTTTTGTATCTCAATCTTTTTTTCTAAAATAAAAAATTTCTGTTCGTTTTCAAACTTACTTTTCATGTTATTGAATGATAAATATTCTAGAAGTTGTTTCATTTCGGATTCCTTTAAGTCATTTATACCCAGGAACTTGCACAATCTTTCGATAACATATTTCAGATCTCGTTTCATTTCCTCATAGGTTACGAAAAATACATTGGGAATAGTGCGAATTCTCCAGAAGTCAACCACATGTGACCAGTAAGAGCAGTAGTGCAATTTATCCTCCAAAAATTCGTCAATAAAAGTATTTAAATCACCTTTCCACATGCCTGTAGCATTTACAAAGGGAAAGGCAGACACAATAAGATCCTTGGGATTGCGGGCTACATAGATGATTTTTCGGTTTTTCTGAAATATTTGGCGTGGTAAAAGTTGGGCTGGTAGATGTGTTTGTATCATTCGTGGACTAGCTGTCTCATTCAGAACATTCATTGAGTCTTCAACTGTTGTTGTGTCAAAAAGCGGCGTGAGTCTATAATATACGAATATTGTTGACAAATATATAGTATTACTATAGATTTTTACTTACTCTATATAAGGGGATTTCCTCACTGTGTGTTCGTTAACGGCACTCAAAAAGTCCAGATTGTTGAGCAGCTGCCAAGCCAACTGCTGCATCCAAGTGGTGCCGGCCTTCATGTATGTCACCACAAATACGTCACTTTCTCGGGTCTCAAAGTTCACTGTTCTGTCAAGCCATCCGTTCATAAAGAGTTGAGGTAATGTACACCATCGAGTGCTCCAATCCTGTTTCAGAGGCAACCAGAAACCAGCGGATTCTCCCGTTTCATGATTATCAATGCAGCGCAATCGCATCATTGGCAAAGAGCACGATGTCTTCAATGGTTTGCTTTCATACATGGCAAAGGTCGTGGTGGAACTGAAGATCTGCGTTTGGTTCGCTTCGTCTTGAATGGAATTGTCTAAACTCTATTGCCGCTGAGTGATTTTATTTATTTAATATTTTACTTTGAAAAGCTCTTTCAAAAGCCCAAAAAGCTAAAACTAGAAAAAGCAACTCGCACTTTATGTCAATTGAGTGTGAACAAAGCATAATAAAAACCCGGATAAAGGAGACATTCGTTGCAAGATCATTCGCTTGGTTGTTAGCGTTTATTCTAGCTTGGACATTTTTTTTCTTCTTATCGAAAGAGTTGTATAGTTTTTTATGAATATTCTTAGTGATTGTATGAAGCGGAAGTTTTTAAGATGCATTGTGCAAAAGGGCATCAAGTTGAACAAAATGCATGTCACATAAATTAATTATTAATCAAGCAGCTAGTGGTCATACAAAACACCTTATTCTTAATGTTAGCTTAATGTTGATAATTGTGAGGGGCATAACTTTCTCTGTGCCTCTCTGTTTATATGACCACCAAGATATCAAAATCGTTTGATTTTCTTAAATATCAATTATATTCGTTGTCACAATTATTTTCATACTATCGAATCATAAAATGTCAGATTCGTTGTGCATGTGCAAATTCGAATGAAAATTAGTACCAAGTGATCAAATACTTATTATTAAACACAGTGCGTTCTAACTATTTCTGTACATCAATAAATATGCAAATTAAAATTTGAATGCATTTGTATGACTTAACAATATTGCTAATACTTTTTTAACACGATTGGTACTAAAATGACAGAGTAAAATTCTTTTGTGGGATACTGCAAGACATTATAAGAGAACAATGGTACATACATTGCAATTGTTTGCATCTGATAAGAAAAAATATCTTAATATCACATTAATATTCAGTTTTTGTTTTAGTCATTCCTTTATTTAAGTAATGTATTAATGTCTGCAGATAAAAACATAAATGTCATGATTGACAAATTAGAATAAAATTGAAACATCAATAAGTCCTAGATTGCAATTATTTAAGTCGAATGAGAAATAATATTTTTGTAAAACATTTAGTTGCCATATTTTCTAAAAATACATCAAATAGCTCTTAAATATGTATATAACCTTTTAAGGGGTACTCAG
The DNA here is from genome assembly GCA_035045625.1 of Drosophila formosana. Lineage (NCBI taxonomy): Eukaryota > Metazoa > Arthropoda > Insecta > Diptera > Drosophilidae > Drosophila > Drosophila formosana. The sequence goes on from JAWNOW010000232.1 coordinate 22,150,960, forward strand.
CACAATTAAGATACATTAAGATACATTACATTGGTTACTCTTCTCAAACTAATAAAACATCTTCACTTAAATCCATGAGCCTTTCCACAGTTTTGTGATCATGGAGAGTCTTCGTTATATACAGTCCAGGAATCCTGAGGAACTCATCTTCTTTGGCTGCAAGCTGAGGTCTTCCTTGGATGTCTTTACTTGGACACAACTTTCCCTATATCTCTTCCGACTGCTTCCAGCAATTACTTGGCAAGAAGACCCCGAAGTGCAGTACAATTTAAATATAAATTTGTACGATAATTAAGCCAATAACAATTAAATACTGAAGAACAATGCTAATTAATTTTATTCATGTAGAAATAAATTTCTTTGGCAATATAAGCAATTAATTTTTACTTATAAGTGTCAATTGTCAATCTATATTACATCTCTTAAAGTCAAATTAATATAAATTAATTACAGAAAACATAAATATATTTTACTTAGATCTGTTGTTATTCCATTCTATATGACATTCCTGTATGTTATCGCCTAACTAATTTCCGGCAAGTTTTCCCAGAAGTCATCCAGTCGCGTCCCATCCACATACCCAAAGTTCCATTGTTGTCGCTGGTTATTCGAATCACAAATGTTGGCGACAACCCTGCGCTCTGCTGGCTCTGCTTCCAGACAGCGCTGATCCTCTTTACGCCGACCGTTGATCAGCTGCTTGGCACTGGAGTCGTAGAACCAGAACTGATTGCCAGCCTGATGATGGCACTGCCAGAGCCAAACCTCAGTCCGCGGCTGACGCTGCTGCAGCTCCAGGCAATGGGAACTGGAGTGTAGATCCCGAAAGTGGCTCAGGGTCCACTTCTGCTGCGCCTTGGGATACATGAGATCCCCATCGCAGGGCAGCAGTTGAGGATGGACAGCCGACTCAGTTCGCTCCAGGCACAGACCGGCTGCAGCCACGCTCTGCACTGCACCAAAGGCGTAGTCCACGGGCTCCTCGAGGGGATATACGGCGAGAAAGTCGCTGGCCAGATGATCGAGGAACCACTTGAAGGGCTTGCACCGCAGACGCTGACGTAGCGCCTTCTGCTTGCTCAACGAGCCCACCTTGATGTGGGTCAAGTGCGGCAAGTTGACATACAACTTGTCCTTGTACTCGTCCAGCCAGACTTCAGCCACCCGTCTGTAGTTCTGCAGGTTACATTTAATTCAAATTCTATGGAGAAATGCAGCTGCTGTACTTACTCTGCCCAACACTTTGCTGGCGCTCTCGGACTTCGTGTACTGCGCATGGAAGCTGCCGCGTCTGTAGAGATGCCCCACTCTGGAGCAGGGCACCTCGAGCAGTCTGCCGCCGCAGAGCCAGATCTTGAGGCTGAGCTCGAACTGTTCGGCACCCCAGATGCGCAGTCCCTCATCGTAGCCGCCAAGCTGGAAGAACCACTGGCGTTCTATGGCAAAGAGGCCGCCATTCATGATGGGATTCTCGTGTGGCGCAGGCAGCACCTCCAGCTCCTGCTTCAGCAGTGGCAGCTGCACATAGTTAAAGTCCCAGTCGAAGAAGCCACGCGATGGCTTGCCACGCCTATAGGCGAAGGTCTCGTGGTCTATGGTATCCACCACGGGAGTGCTGCACGTCCTGTTGTTCTCCAGCAGCGGTGCGAGCAGCGGAGGCAGCCAACCGCGAGTCACCTCCACATGCGCATCCAGAAAGACGAGCACAGCCTCCTTGGCCCTTCGAGCACCCGTCAGACGCGCCTGCATCAGACCCAGCTGCTTGGGATGCCTCAGCTGCAGCAGCAAGCTGGGAAACCGCTGCTGCAGAGTGTCCGTAATGTTGTCATACTCCCGATCGCCGCCGTCGTTCACTAAAATGATCTCCTTCAGCAGCTTGGGCGAGCTTCTTCTACGCAGACTGCTCAGCGATCTCAGCAAGACGCTCAGCTGTTCGTTGTAGTGCACGATAATCACGCTGACCGAGGGAAGCTTTTCCATTGGGTACTTTAGCTTTTTGCAGCTTTCGCGAGAGAGAAAGCTTTGGCTCTTATACTCTTATACGACCGCGTGTGATCTCTTCTACTCACCTGTGATGCCGCATGTCGTGCAGCGTTCGCTCGGGCGATATGCGCTCTGAGAGCCACGCATTGTAGCCCGTCTCCCGCTCGCTGCGTTCCATGGCCAACAGCTGAGCTTTGGTCCAGTTGCCGCTCGCCGCTCTCCCCATTGCGCCCAGTCCCGCCATCGGTTCGTTGTCTGCCAGCTGACTGGGCTCAGTCTCTGTCTCTCTTGGCATTGTTGTTGTGTTTACTGCTGTCGTTGTCGTTGGTGTTGTTTGTGTCTTTCGCTCCATGATGTACAGATAGACAACAACATTGCAGATCGCAGCCACCAACAGCAGCAACAGAATTGTTTTTCTGTGTCTGAGCAGCACTTCATGGCCCAACATTTTATATCAACAATTATTAATTATTAACAGCCACAACATTTATTTAAAACTTCAATTATTTGGAAGAGAAACACACTGCGGCTTAAATCGCGCACATTTCAGCCAAGACTGAAGACTTTAAAAAGTCAAAGAGCGAAGTATAAGACGTATAAGATGAACTTATACGTCGTGAAAGTTTTTAAGCCGCGCTTAGTATTATCGATGCAGAAAGCTTAAATCCCTACACAAAGCAACATTTGGCTTTAATGCACAACATATTTAAAACAAATTTTATTTTATAAACCAATATTAGTTCGGCATGTGAATTACAAATTTGCATTTTTATATACCACCAAATATATTAGAATTAGAATTAGAATTCATCAGGTCTCGCTTCCTAAATGCTGATTAATGCTGCTTCCCAAAAAGTCAATTACAAGTAACCAAACAATACGTATAAATATGTATTTACTGGCCGAAGAAGGCTTCTCCGAAATATTATTACTTACAATACAACAGCTATTATGAATTATCAGCATAATCTGTATAATCATTCGTAACTAGAAACCCAAAGACCTAGTTTCTTTTATGGTATTAGATAAGAGATTACATCAAGGTGAAATGTAAGTTCAGTTGTAAAAATCATCTGTTGTGTAGTTTCTAAATTATGGAAATCTAGCGGTAGAAAGGAAATACAAGGAAATTGAAAAAATTTAACATTTGCAATTATTGTTAGCCTTATCACTATTTAAAAAAATACATATATTTTTAAAAGTTACTTTAAATATTTATTAAAAATTAAATTTTACACTCATATTTAAATTTGTCAGTTACAAAGAATAACATTCATTTATATAATATTTAAAGGTCAATTACAATTTAATGAAATATTTGCACGTTGTCTATACTTTACTAAATATATCAGATTCACGAATTCCATATGGCTTCAAATATTCATTACTCCAATTATCAATTTTTTCCCGTTGATCACTTGTTAGTTCATCTTTGTAAGAGCCAACAATTCCGCGGCGCATAAATCTTTTTAAATAAAATTTATTTTTAAATCAAATTGAAATGTAAAGTATAGAATAACAACTTACTCAAAATCCATGGAAATGCCGGTTCTTGTTTTTTTTATATGTCCAGTTGGATTGGTAAACTTACTGCCTAAAACGGAATGATTATTGGAATGAATCTAAAATTTGTATTACAAAACTCACCTTTCATATTATCAAATGATAAATGGTCTAAAAGTTGTTCCATTTCCCATCCTTTTAATTCACCTATGTCTAGGAATCTGCACAATCGCTCGATGACTTCCTTTAGATCTCGTTTCATTTCCTCATAGGTCACAAAAAATATATTGGGATTATTTCGAATTCTCCAAAAGTCAACCACATGTGACCAGAAGGAACAGTAGAAGAACTTATCACTTGTGAATTCGTCAACAAAGGTGTTCAAATCTCCTTGCCACAAATCTATTCCAATTGCAAAGTGATAAGCGGATACAATAAGATCCTTGGGATTGCGAGCCACATATATGATTTTTCGACTTTTCTCAAATATTTGACGTGGTAAAAATTGAGTTGGTAGATGTGACTTTATCACACGTGGACTAGCTAGGTCATCCGCATTCTTTACTGAATCTTTGACTACTTTTGGTCTTATAACTGAAAATCTGGTATTTAAAAAAATATATGTATGCCATTCAAATACATTTTCATTTAATTTTCTTTTTAACTTACTCAAGGTATGGACATCTCTTTACAGAGTGTTTGTTAGAGGCGCTTGTAAAATCTAGATTGTTAAGGAGCAACCAGGATAACTCCTGCATCCAAGTGGTGCCTGCCTTCATGTATGTCACCACAAATACGTCACTTTCTCGGGTCTCGAAGTTCTCAATTCGGTCAGCCCATCCATCCATATAGTGTTCAGGTAATGTACACCAACGAGTGCTCCAATCCTGCTTCAAGGGCAACCAGTAACCAGCAGATTCTCCCGATTCACGATTATCTGTGAGGCGCAATTGCATCATTGGCATTGAGCACAACGACTTCAGAGATTTGCGTTCGTACATGGCGATGGTCTTACTTCAACTAAAATCACATTGTGTTCTCCAACTCAGAAAATGAGATCTCTTTGATAAGAGCAATTTTTTGAATCGTTGAACACTTGTAACTTTAGGTGTGATAAGATATTTTGTTATAAAGATATTCCAGTCTATTTTGAGAATAAATTTACTTATGCACGCCAGCGTCTCCCGCTGATATACAAGATTGAAGATAAGAGAGATAATAAAATAAGGAATACAAGAGATTGTAATCAATTAGTTCCTCAGTTAAATTCTTTAATTTTAACCTTATGGAAGATGCTACGCAACTATTTCCAAGAATTTGTTCAGTAAATAAATTTCACACACATTCCTAAAAATATATGCTATTAAGAACAATATTCAAGAATTAAGATATGTTTGCACTTTAATTTTATTTTATGCTCAATTATGTTAACGTTTCTATATCTTTCCAAAAATGTCCGACTTAACAATTCCATATTGCTTCAAATACTCATTAGTCCAGTTATCGATTTTTGCTTGTTGATCACTAGTGAGCTCATCCTTGAAAGAGCCAACAATTCCACGGCGCATAAAGCTATTTTAATATTATAATTTCATATATAGACATGTGAGTTTAAAATATTGGTATTAACTAACTTGAATTCTTCAGGAACGTTCTCGAATGTATGTTTAACTAATCCTGTTGGATTAATAAGTTCATGGCCTAAAACACGAAAAATATATTATTATCTCAATGTTTTTTTTCTAAAACAAAATTTCTTTTCGTTTTCAAACTTACTTTTCATATTATTGAAAGATACATATTCAAGAAGTTGTTTCATTTCGGATTCCGTTAAGTCATTTACTCCTAAGAACTTGCACAATCGCTTGACGACTTCCTTCAGATCTCGTTTCATTTCCTCGTATGTTACGAAAAATACATTGGGATTAGTGCGAATTCTCCAGAAGTCAACCACATGTGACCAGTAAGAACAGTAGTGCAATTTATCCTCCAAAAATTCGTCAATAAAAGTATTTAAATCACCTTTCCACATGCCTGTAGCATTTACAAAGGGAAAGGCGGACACAATAAGATCCTTGGGATTGCGGGCTACATAGATGATTTTTCGGTTTTTCTGAAATATTTGGCGTGGTAAAAGTTGAGTTGGTAGATGTGACTTTATCACTCGTGGACTAGCTGTCTCATTCACAGCATTTATCGAATCCTCAACTAATGGTCTATCAACCATCGAAGAGAATCTAAAATATACTAATATTTTGTTGAATTCACATATAATGAAAATGTTAATTTTAACTTACTCAAGGAATGGGCATCTCTTAACTGAGTGTTTGTTAGCGGCGCTTGTAAAATCTAGATTGTTAAGGAGCAGCCAGGACAACTCCTGCATCCAAGTGGTGCCTGCCTTCATGTATGTCACCACAAATACGTCACTTTCTCGGGTCTCGAAGTTCATAATTCTATCAATCCATCCATCCATATAGAGTTCAGGTAATGTACACCAACGAGTGCTCCAATCCTGCTTCAAAGGCAACCAGTAACCAGCAGATTCTCCGGTTTTCTGATTATCAATGAGGCGCAATTGCATCATTGGCAAAGAGCACGATGTCTTCAATGGCTTGCTTTCATACATGGCGAATGCCTTGATTGAACTGAACATAGCATTGGGATTTCTTTCTAAGCGAGAGTGTTGAGAACTTTAAGATTAGAAGAATTTTTACATTGATAAGATATAGTATCTGTGTTATAAAAATTTTATAGTTCATGTTTTATTTGTTTATGAAATTCTTTCTAAGATTAAGGGCAGTTGATGTCAAAAAGTCATGTGTACCTTTCAAATATTCTGCAGAAGTCGTATAAAATTTCGGTTAAAGATACGAAAAATAAAAAAAGATATTAGGAACATAATCACTTCAAAATTTTGGTCGATTAACTATTTAATAATATTTTAACAGAATTTATTAATTTTAAAGAATCACGATATATTTATATTTTAACTAAAATGTCCGACTATATGGCCTTTATTCATTACTCCAACTATCGATTTTTGTCTGTTGAAAAAGCCAACAATTCCGCGGCGCATAAAACTATTCTAAAGTTAACTAATTTTCAAAGCAAACTAAAATGTATAGAATAAATCTTCAATAACTTATTTAAAATCAAACGGAAATATTCATTGTTGTTTCTTTAAAAAATCCAATCGGATTGATGACCTTTTGGTCTAATATGTTGGTAACGATTATTAGTCTGAAACTTATATTTTTTAACAAAATTCATCTTTCATATTTTCAAAGGATAAACATTTAAAAAGTTGATCCATTTCGCATACTTTCAATTCACTTTTGTCTAGGAACCTGCACAATCCGTCCTTCAGATCTCGTATCATTTTTCTAAAGCCAACCACAAGTGATCAGAACGAAAAGTACAAGAATGTACGAGTGATCCAATCCTGATTCAAGGGCAACCAGTAACCAGCGGATTTGTATTTGTTTTGTATTTGTCTTCGAAGACTGGAAGGAGATGAAAGGTGAAATAGGTTTAAAAAGCTACACTGAAATCTACTGCGATTTACGAATGCCTTTACTTGACACGGCTTCTTTCATGGCTTGAATAGAATTTGCATTTTGTTAAGTTGAAACATTTAAAGGGTGGCTTGCTACCCTTGGGTCAGTAGCTGATTCAAGACTCATTAATTTACGTAAAATCCACTTAACTTTTTGTCGAGTCCCGCAATAAATTCCACAACTTTGCGCCTCATCAAACGAAATGAATGTTGAACGAAAATCCAGCACGAGTCAAAGTCAGACAATAGAATAGATAGAAATCTACATGAAGTACACGAGATGCGAGACTCGAGATGGCGACGTTACGGCGCCAGCAGCAATTTTAGAACATGTGGTGTTATGATGAGGCTGGAGACCTATCAACCCACCAACCACCCAGCCACCCACCACCGGGCGCAGTGCAACCACCCCAAATCCAGCCTCAACCTGAACAAAGGGTAGCTGCAGCAGCGAAGCAATTTCTGCAGGCAAATTCCCTTAAAGCTAGACCTGAGCGGCGAGTACGTGCCGGCAGAGACAACCTCATGCCAATGCATGGGGCATCATTTCAGGCAATTGTCAAACACAACGAAGGGTGGCAGCCGGATAAATTAGATTTTTACTTGCGCACAATTGCATAAAGCCCAATAATCCTCAGAGGACCCAAGAGCGGGCGCCCGTCGCCGTCGCCCATCGCCCGTAAATATTCATTGCGAATGCGGGGCGTTTGAGCTTTAAGTTCTATCACTCAACTCCCTGCTTTTTTTCAAGGTCTATGCCAAATTTGGGGGCGGCAGCAATTACATTTTGCCACCCAACCAATGTCCTTGGGCCGTACAGTGTCTGCGGCCTCCCCAAATCGCCCCCTTAGCACTGGGTATTACACTCCAAGGGTGTCGAACTATAAATTATACCTTTTGTTGCACTTTTCCCCCCTGCTAGCCACCGAAAAGGATCTGTCATGTCTTTAATAAATGTTTGAATGTTTCGTTGCGGGATTAAGTGGATTTCCTTTTATAGCATGAGTAATGATCGATGCGTAATGTCAGGTGCTAGACGGCAAGAGCATAGACTATTATATGTTATATATTACTGGTTAGCATAAGACTATTGCTCTTCTCCATTCATCGCATTGATTGCCATGGCATTGCAGCCGGCTAGAACTAGTGCTTGTGATGCCTATAAATTTCAACTATCTGTCGCTGGTTTTCATAAACAAGAAAACCTCGATTGCTGTTCAAAACTGCACTATGAATGCCATAAAACATTGAGAGTTCTCCACAGAGAGAGAGCGAGAGGAGACATCAAAGCACCATCAGTTGCGCATTCTGTGTCCACGCTGAGCGAACAACTCAAAGCGCCCACAATAAATTTCACTTATCAAAGTTTTCGCTGTCGCAGACCAAAAATCGGACAAGAAAAAAGTCCAGGAGAATAACACAGTTGAGAGAGGGGAGCGGGGGAGGCAGAAACTTTATGGAAGAGATACTCGAAGCAGGCGAAAGCAAACGAAGGCAAAATTAAATGTCTTTTGTCAACAGCCGTTCCACTAAAGATGCTGATAGCCACAGAAAAAAAGAATTAACTATGCGCGATAGAGGCGTGATAGACTTGCAGATACCAAGCAGTTGTAGAAAAGACTGCGGAAAATTACGAGGAATTTTTAAACAAACTCATAAGTAAAGTGTATACATAAGTATTTAATATTTAATAATAATTTGAATAGTAATTACAAAAATAATACTTATATTACTGTGAATAAAAACTAAAAATTTGTGAACAATTAAATATATGTATACATAGAATAACAAGAATAAGAATTTAAAAAAAAAATTAAAAATAATTACAGTGCCAAAATGAGGAATGCAAATAAAAATCTCTTTACAAAACATCTTACGCTATTTAGTAGTGCTGTTTTTATAGAAGATGTTACAGATTTGTTAAGAAAAAATGTCGATAAGCTCAAATTTATCATTTAGAAACAACCAGCAGATACCTTTCCATAATTTTTATAGCCTTAATAGTTCCAAATTGTCATTGGTTGTACGCTTGCAGGGTATTCCAGTGCAGATGACCATCCAAAAGTCTAGTACTTTGAACAATGACGCACTTTTTCAACCAGAACTTTGTCCACTCTGATATGCATTAAACGGGAACTGTCCGGCAGGCGAAGGCACTCGCCTGACGAACTACAAACTGAAGAACGCCGCAACTGACGAATTGGCGAACTGAGAAACTGAGGGAGGTGGAGGTGGAGGCGGAGATGGGGGGACTCCAATGGAGCGCAGAGCAATCTCAAACTGTGCAAACTGGCATCATAATGGGCCACTTATCATGGCAATCACTCAGCAGCAGTAGCGCCCTCTGGCGACTGCAGCCTGCAGGGCAACCGCTCCCCCCTCCCCCTTAGAGGACTCAGGTCCAACCCCCCCTTGGATGCTTCTTTGGTTTGCTTTACTTCTTTTCGATACTCAATCGTCGTTGCCTTTTAATACTTTGCGCAAACACATTAAATGGAAATTTCGTGCAAGGCGAGACCAACAGCATGTTCCTCTCGAGGGGCGGGGGTTGTGTCCCCCCCACCCCCTCTCCACCCCTCCCACACACCCAGGGGGAAGGATGCCGAGGAGTGAAGGGGACTGACTGGGCATGCAAAGTGCCGGCATTTGCAGAGCGAACGCATTTTTCATGTGACATTTGCAAAAGCAAAACAAACTTTCGCTCGAGCGACTCGACAAACCCTCAAAGGACTCTGCCAGCAGGAGAGGACTCCGTCAGTCAGGCAGGCTCGTGGTCCTGCTGTTTGATCTCTGCTCACAGTGCTCATTGCACATTTGCCACTGTTTTCTTTCTCCACTTTTTTTGCCACTTTTCGGGACGAAATCCTTGCGTCAATACGAATATGCTCCCCAAAAAAATTCCAAACTGTGTTCTGTTCAGCTTTTTTCAAGTGTTTTATAAATAAAAGTCCTGGCGCTTTTTGCTTGATGTTCCTACACACGTACAATATGTGTGTGCAAGACAGAGTGGCAAAAAAAGAATGCAGTGCAAGAAGTGTTTACTTAGAAAATTGCTGTGATTTGGTCAGTTCTTTTGGCCCATTCCTGTGGTCTTCAATTCGGAAAAAACAAGTTGCGGGTCATATCTTAAGTGGGTATTTGAAATTGAATGATTGTTGAATTAGCAGATTAAAATTACGCTTCATTTAAAGGTAATACAACAGCAACGTCTCTAATCTGGTTTATGGTATGGGATAAATTGAAATTCAACTAAGGCTTATCCATGAGAAAAGGGAGTGCGAAAATGTTGACAGAGGCAGATAATAGTGTTTAAGTAAGGGATTTAAATTCAAGAAACACAAGTGAACTAAAGATAATAAGACTTTGAAATACTTTAATACAAAAATAAAGAAGCCAACAAATCCAATATATCGTAAATAAAACAAAAATTATTCAAATATTACGAAAACTCTTTGATTTTGAAACAAAATATACTCATTCAAGTCAAGTCAACTCGTGTACACAAGTCAAATAAAGTAGGCTCATTATTATTTTTATGGTAATTTGTTTTTGAACTTTTCTCGAAGACGCTAGTTCCGGCCTTAATTTATTAATATCTTCAATAATTTATTATTAAATTATATATTATATAAATTGGTATGCCACATGAATGAAGTTAAAAGTCAATCTTGCCAGTTTTTCTATACAAAATTTTACTTTTTTGGGGTGAATTTGAAAGTGAATACAAATTATTCAAGTTGTCCGCCACAATAACTACATAAACAGTCAAAAATCTAGTATATGTGGAAATGCTGTATTTGTTTTGAATTATTGCTTATGAATAGTTTTAGAGCGTTAAATTATTTAAAGAATAGCTAACTAGCCAATATATTTTCCTATATAGTGATTACTTCAGTTTTTATTTCTCTTAAAAATATGTTAGCAGTAATGCGTTTTAATCATATTTGAGATTACGTTTAGAAATTCGTTGGCAGAGGAATTCTCGACTGAAATGAATTGCTAGCACTTATAAATAAGTCTAGATTTGAGCTAAATTTAAAGTTTATTTAAGCAGCTAATGAGTGATTGGGGCTGAGGCTGGCCGAGATATCGAGCGAGAAAAAGAGAGGGAGACATCGTCTGCCATATCTTTGGTCTAATTAATTGTCAAACATTGCGCGCAATGTGACGTTAATAAATGTCAACTAAATGAGCTGCATGTACGCAAACGAAGCGCAACGAACTCCCCGGAGTTGCAGCAGCGCAGACCGAGACACAGATGCTGAGGCAGACAGGCTACTTAGTGGCAGCAATGCCAATGCCACATGTTGCAGCATCAGCTAAGTGCAACGAAAACAAATGCAAACTATTTTAAGCCAAGACGAGCGTAGTTGCCACGCAGGTGTGACGACAACGACGACGACAACAACGATGAGGACGAGGACGACGATGAGTAGCTGCCTGTTTACAAAATTAGATGCATTCGAATTGATGTTCGTGCATAAATTACGCCCTGCTGAGTCCCAATCTCAGCTGTCTGTCTGTCCAAGTGTGTGCGGTGTTGCAAGTTTAAATTAAATGTTTAACATTCAATCACAGGCATCGCCTTCTGTGGCCTGTAGCTGTGTCCTGACTCCTGTCTCCTGTCCGCTGCCTCTGTCTCTGTCTCTGCTCTCCAGCCGTTGACAGTTGAGCAAATGAAATGCATTGTAAACTTTTCTATTTGCCAGACATACCATTCATATAGTATACTGCCATATTATACTCTATCCACACACGCACACACTCTCACACACTGTGTCACTCTCACTCTCTTGTAATCAAGTCAACTTCCTGCCGGTTTTCACACTTTAATTTCCGCTCTTTATTGTTATAGTTCCTTGGGTGGGAATTCTCCATCCAGCACACGCTCGAGCTCGAGTTCGTGTTTGAGTTGACAGCGGCTACGGTTGAAGTGGTTTGCCGATCTGTCAACCAAATAAAAAAGGGTGGATAAAACTGTTCGCTTGGGTAAGTGAAGCCAGCTTAGAGGCAGATTTACCACAACAAGTTCGCAATGAAATGCACAACTTTGCTTTGGCTAAAACTGCCAAGAGTTGGGCTCTTAGCACTCCGAGAACTTGTGGCATATAATTGTGCTCCAACTAAACCTTAATTAATAGCTGACGATCCATTTAACAACTTTTAATTTTTTATATTATTTAAAGAAAATTATAAAAATATTCTTGCGATCCAAATGGATTTAATCATGAAAATGAGATATAACTAAATTGATAGTACTAAAGTATCGACATATTCGATAAGCTTCAACTGCACTTGTCCGAAAAAAAACTGGTCCTTCATCTGCTTATCATTGGCATATCACTCCGAATCGAAACTGTGCCCCAAGGCTAACAAGCTTCAACAAAATGAAACTCTTGCAACTGCCACACAACTGCTCCTGTTGTCGCCCCCAAATGCAGAACAACAAAAGCGAGAGCAACAGCAAATCTCTTTTTACCTTAGGTCATTTTCAGCACGGCAGTCAAGGGTAAAGACACCCACACACATAGATACTTTGACTGGTTACACATGTGTTTGTTTTGTGTAAGGTTCTCTTTTTGGAAGGGGAGGAATTGGACTGTGGAACGTGCTATAAATATGCGCTTGGGGTTAAGTTCTATTTGAACTTTCTGCTTACCTCGTGTGGCAGCAGAAAAGCAAAGAAGCAGAGAATTCCATTCGCACTTTCATTACATGTCGCTCTCTATTGCACCCCGGAGGCATTTGTCACCAGCCAAAGCTGCACCAGAGTCAAAGAACTGCATCCGTCCAGTCGTGACGTATTTGCATTGAGCTCTGCGCTCTGTGAACTCTGCAAGAAGAAGTTGGGGCAAGAGGAAGTGCGATGCGCGTCTTGGATAAATTTCAGCTTGAGCATTCTCAAATACTCTTGCTGCAGATGAACAAAGCCGCGCAATTAGTTGATGGCACGCCCCGAATTGAGGCGACTCATGCAACTCATTTCCCAGGTCGGCGTATTAAAAAATAACGCCCAGTCACGCGGCAAGTTGGGCCTTGCATTAATCAGCATTGGCCACACTGCATGTTGCACGTTGCACGTTGCACGTTGCAGGTTGCAAGGTTACAGGCTGGCAACTTGTAGCACACAAGATTAATTAAGGTCAGTCTCAAGTTCTTTCTCAGAAGAATGCCGCCTCACACAGTCATCTTCAGTCATCTAGTCGAGCGACTTCCCCGGGGAATGCATCGCAGGGATGAGGGGGATGCATGTCCAATGCGGTGTAATGAGCTGGGGGTGGCAGCAACACATGTGCGCGCCATATGCGGTCCTTGACCACTGGCGAAAGACGAAGGCGAAATCCAAGTCGAAATCAGCACACAGAAGTCATCAAACATCATCAATTTAATCAACGATACAGCTGGACCGATGGGGCGTCTTTAGCCTGGGGGGGAGAGCGGCAAGTGCAGCTGAGAAAGCGGAGGGGGGGGTGGGGGAAGGGTAAAAATTGCAAAGTCAAACTGGGCAGTGAACCCAATCGATGCCACCAATTGGGGAGGCTGCCAGCTTACAAGTAATTAAGGGTGGCAATTTTAAGACAAATCCCATAATCCATACTCCATACACCATACTCCGTACTGCAGGAGGCTGAGGTGTGCCCACTGTGCGAGGGAGTGTCCCATTGTCCCATTGAAATACGTGATAAGGGCATTAATGATGCCACAGTCCGACACCTTGCGAACAGACCCAATAAAACATGATGAGTTTCAATTATTCCATTGAGGGGGAAACTTCATTGACGAGCCGATGATTTCACATGCACAACTTGAAGTCCAAATCGAAAGCCTCTCGTTGTTTGAAGCTCTAATTGTTCCGTTTAGGCTGGGAAGCTGACAGTTAATATCCCAATGCTTAATACCCTTGCCAGGCCAGGCTTTGCAGCGATGTGTCACGTATGCAAGAAAGGACTTCGAGTTGAAACCAAATAATCGGCGAGCTTCTGTATTTGTGTATATCGATTTATTTTTGAGCCAACTTTGTAGCTTTCTTAACTCAACTATGTTTCATTTTTCTACCACAGTATACTAAACTGGGAAGAACGCTCTAGTCAACAGTACTCGACTATGAGGTACCCCGTTTCCACTAGCTGATCAGATTTTTAACAAACTTACTAATAAATAGTTTTTATTTACAAACTTTAGTCACTCCTTCTGCTTCTTCTAATCTGGATTTTCAATTCTTGATTTGACAACCTTTTCTTATCAGCATACACTGAATAAAAATGCAAAATCACACAGCCTTTATAGAAACTATTATTATACCAATATTCGATTGCATAAAATTAAACTCATCAGCATTATAATGGTGGTTCAAATCCAACTAAAGTTCCTGACAAAGTTGCGCAGGAAATATTCAATTTAGCTGATGATTATCCCAAATCGAAGATCTTGGCTGATTAGTTATCTCGCAAATATGTTTCGAACTCCTGTTGTGATCCCATTCGACTACCCAATTAATTTCCTGTCTGCCAGACCGCCCTCTGCCTCTTCCCTCTGCCAGTCCTGTTTTAAAATTCATCTGCCTCGACGCCAAAGTCGAGATCTAAGACAAAGATGATGCTCGATGCGCCGTAACATTTGCAGCTGCATGCGAGACACGAAGAGTCGCAAAAAGTGAGAAGCGGAACATCAAGTTAAAGCTGAAATATGTGTTCGAGAGATACAAGAACCTCATTAATTTGGCACGTAATTACGAGGCAGGGCAGGGCGGCGAAGAGTCCCCAATGAGAGACAGGACGATGGAGAAGAAGCGACTCGAAACTGTAAATCAGTGCAATTAAATGCGACTTTTCAACAAAATGTACCGAAAATTTATGACAACAAGCGAGACTAATTACGGCAGCGAGGAGAGCAGAACAACAAGTGCAGACGAAGCCACTTGTGGTGGCCGTAAAATGTTTTGGCTGAAAGGCGCGACAATAAGTGCTAAATGAGTTGCACTAACATTAATCAAGGCTTTAATGAGCCACGAACTAGTTTTAGGCCAGGTCACAAAGGCGTCGCTCGGCATCATCATCATTATGAACATCATCCGAAGTTGGCCAACAATACATCAATGTTGAGGCAGCCCACTTAACAAAACTGACAGTTCAGCTGCCACAATTTAGTCGATTAACGTCACAGACTGCAGACAGAAGACTATCCAGACTATAGTTCGGGTTTAGGGATCAAGCTGGGATCGCGGCAACCTGTCGTCATCAATTTGAGGAACCACAAAAAGCAGCAGCAGCTGTTGCTCGAAAATACAAAAATCAAACAAGTAAATTGGACGGCAGCCTCAGGTAGCCTGCAGCTCGGGGGCAGCTGACTTTTGACTTGGCCTGGCCAATTGAAATACGTTATGAAGAGCTGCGCACACAGATTTGGCTGCAAGGAAGCATGCCCCAACTGTTACATGATATGTGGACAGATCTTAATCCACGAGCGGACGCATAATTAAAACTCATTCATTTGGCTTATCGCTTGCATCAAATCTATTGATTGCCTTTCCAGGAACAAGCATTTGGCTTGTTAGTTGAGAGGAGGCAACTGGAGCTGCAGGCCAAGCCAAATCCCATTTATGCCCGAGAATTAATGGTCAACGGGCTTTGGCTTCGCCTTCGTCTTGGCTTTGTCTTTGTCTTTGTCTTTGTGTTTGTGTTTGCCTCCAGCTCCATCTGTTGCCACAGCACGTTGCACAAAGGTGGCCAGTTACCAGTTACCAGTTGCCAGTTGCCAGTTGTCTGCAGTTGCGCGTGTCCGCATTTAATTTAATAATATGGTGTCATGTAGCAGTTGTTAGGACGCGCTAAATGCCCATTCCCCCGACTGTCCTGCCCTGCACTATAAGTAGTCCTAAGACCAACTACAAATCCGAGTCGCCTCCTTGGCTCTGCTTCTGCCTTTGGCATCTGTTTGAGTTGTGTAACCTAATGCTTGGTTGGGCCAACGCCAACTGTTACCCCGCACTCTATGGAAATCGAGAAGATTCTTTAACTAGACGCGTGTTGAATGAGTTTTAAAGTAGCCCTCGAGTTTCTAGGGAAGTGCGTGAAGACAATAGTTGGAAAGTGTATCGATGGCCGAGTGAATGGCTTCAAATGACCACACAGAACTCTGAAGGCATCGAGATAGGATCTCAAGCTGTTACAGATACTTTAGAGATCATCTCGGTTAGATATGGTCAAATCATAAGTGCTTCACAGATAGTCGAAGCTGATACAATACTTGTAGTTTATGATGTAGAAATGAATTGATACAAATCGAAATAAAGCGTGTAAACTAATATATTTCATCAAGAGCAGCAAATAGCAAAATAATAACATAATATTGAACAAAAATTGTAATGAAAATAATATTTTATATTACCAAGAAGATATATAAATATTAAGTTTTATTGATATCAAGACGTTCATTACCTGACTTTACAGACTTCCAACTAATCACTCTTGAGCGAGTTCCTAAGGGAAATACAGTTTTCCATTCTACGCACTATAGGATTATCATCGATCCAGCACCTGCTGTCCAACGATGGCCTGTTGGCCATCAACGATATGTTGCCTGTCAGTCAAGAACAGCAGCCTTATGAACAACAGAAGTTTGATGAAAACGAGGAAAAGGTTCCAGAAAATATTACAACAATTTAACAAAAATATCGATCCTTTCAAACTTAAAATTTCATAATCGTTCTTCTTATTTAGTGAAACGAATATATATTTCGTTACAAATTGGTATTTTTTCCTTTGTAAGGATTATTATATTTTTATTATAATTTTATTATCTTGTATTTATTATCACCAACTTTTTACCAAATAGTATCAAATTTGGAAGATTCTTGAATTTTTGTTACACACACTGCTGAGATTGTTATACATAACATATTATATTTGCTCTCGACCATCGTTCGAATGTCAACTTTGCAGCTCTTCTTCACTTGAACTTCATAACAAGCCCATTTGAATGTAGCCAAAGAGCTCTTATCGTATGCTGCTATGATTATTGCTATTATTTAAGTTGCGCAATTGTGATTGTGATAAGCGCATGATTATCATATCCATCAGCTGTCCGGTCCCTTTCACTTATTACATATGCAAATGGCAAACAGATTTCAATGCCCAGCAGAGCTCAGCTCAACTGTCAGTCGACCCATCGTCAACTTTTATTTCAGAACTTTCTGCGGAACAGAGTGGAGAACTATATTCGTACATTCAAATGCAAATCCCCGAACTAATTTTGTTTCGTAAACATTTGCGCTCGAGTGCATTTTGGGTAACCCTTTGCAGGGTGCTCTTGGGTGAAGGCAGCTGGTCCATGGCGAATCATCCGAAAGCCACTTGCAGATATTAAAATACATAAAAACGAGACAAAAGAGAGCTGAGTGGGGGAGAGCAGGAGAGAAGGCAACGCAATGCCAATAAATCGCAACACAACGACAAATTTTTCATTTCATTCCGAAATGTTGCGTGCAATAAAATCTAATAATTTTCCACGGCCAGAGAATGAGCGAGGGGAGCAAAGTGGAGGTCTTGTAGTTTGCACAGAGCAACCACAGAGTAGCTTTTCTTTTTCTTTTTTTTTTGGGGGGTTGCTGGCAAAACAGTTACAAACAATTGGCAACACTTGTGACTCAGACAGACGCTAACCGGGGGCGAAGCAACCCTCGAGTGCAGCTGGGGGTTGTAATTGCAATCAAAACGAAATTATTCTTATGCTTAGCCAAACTAGCTGAAGAGCTAAACTGATGTATGAGGCATAATTAAAGCGCAGACCGCAGTCCGAAATCAGTTTTGGCTTCTAGTTAAACAGCCAAAAGGGGGAATAAGAGGGGGGGGGGGGGAGTGTCACTGCAAATTGGCCATAGCCTGTTGGTGACGTGTCTTTGATTATGCCGCAAGTCCTTGGCGTCTGTCATCATACGGATTTTCAGGCTCCTGTCTCCAGCTCCAGCTACAGACAGCGCTGTTGTCGTTGCCTGGTTTGTTGTTTGTTTTTAATATAAATGCAAATTTGGCCAATGGCAGTGGCTCACACACACACACACACACACACTCGCACACACACGCTCGCATAGCATAGTGAACTGTCATAATTAATATTTTGCTGTGCTTTGTCTACGACTTCCTCTGCATGTCCTGTCGCCAGGCTTTGGCTTTGGCTTGTTGCATGCCGCATATTAAATAGTTGCGCCTACCCGACTCGACTCGCAGTTTAATGCAATCTAAAGTTTTACGACAATCTTCCCCTCACTCTCCCTCTCCCTCGCCCCTTGTCAGTGCTTATCTACGCTTTCGGCCAGCAGACATTGGCCATTTGGCCTAATTTATGGCTTGCAATTAGCAACTGGGCAAATGAGTCATTTTATTGGCCCCAACTTTGGGCCAACACTATAAATGCAGACAATGCCCGAAATGATATTACGATAGTTGCTTTTGAATTGCTTGGCACATTGAATATGTTAAAGCCAGCACAAAGGACAACAGGCAATTAGCAAGAGAAGCTTGCAATCTATTTAGAACCAGTTACGAAAACGACAAGTTTCAGTTCCAATAGAAGATAGATAACGTAAAGTCGCAGTCCAAAGTTCGACGACTCCTCAAATCTCTTAAAGTTATTTTTATTCTTTTTCCATAACTATAGGTTACGGGAGACATGTTAGATTAAAACGTACAAATACTGAAATATTACTGCTTTGTGTATTTTTAATAATTAAATTGTTTTTTTAATTTTAATTTCTTTTCAAAACTATGTTGGGCAAAAATTTAAAAACATATTTATAATTTAAGAGTACTTACTAATTAATAGCGAATTAATGGGTTTTTTATTTTTTCAATAATGTGACAAAAACCGTTTTAATTTTTACTTGGTACATCGGTAAATTCCTCAACTGATAAAATATTATTTGTAACTATTTAACATTATTCCTGCAGAAACTCAAAAGTGAATTCCAAGAAAAGCCTATAAATCGACATCTATGTCAACAATTATCTATGTTTATCCCTTTATCAAACATACATTGTTTCAAATAGTCTCTCTTTGATCTGATCTCATCATTATGGCCTGGACACGATGGGTTTCCCAGGCTCGTATCGAGGTGTAGCCAAAACAGAATCATTAAATCGCCGGCTAGACAGATAAATTGACTCGAAAAGCGACGTTGCAACATCTCGACGTGCTGCTGTTGACATGCCACGAACTTGAAAACAATTATCGTGCCCATTTTGATATGTGAGCTAATCGAAATCCCAGACACACAACACACAACACACAACACACAACACCGACACCAACCAGGTAAGCCAATGTTATATTTGCCAAATGGCTGCACAGCCAGCAGGGAGAGGGAGGGAACGAGACTGGCAAGTGCTTTGAATTATAACAAAAGGTGTTGCACTTGCCTGGGGCATGCTGCAGCTCCCGCTGGCTGCACGATTTATGCGATTACATAAACCAGATAGCGGCGAAACACGCAGATAGAAAGTGAGCGAGACGGAGTGTGAGTGGGAGCGAGAGCGAGAGCGAGAGAGGTGTGTAGTCCTCGGGCTCATTAAATGTCAATTTTTGGCTCGCAGGACAACAGCCAGAAACGCTGTCCAGCTGCGCGCGTGTCGCATCGTTAGCAAGTCCTCCTCTAGTCCTGCATTGTCCCTAGTACAACAAGTGCACGGCGGTGTCCTTTGTGCACGTCTCGAAGGACTCTAAGAACTGTGCCCAATACTGCGGTCAGCTTTGGTTCATCTGCCGCGCCCGAGTATTTATTATTATACGGCTCGTCCTCGTTCTCGTTTTCGTTGTCGTTTTCGTCCTTTGTTAGTTTGCCTGCATTATTATCCCTTTCGCATATGTTGTTGTCCTTTTGTGCTGCGTCTCAAACGTTAGCCGGCACGCCTTCTTCGCTCCCTCGCTTCTTTGTATCTCTTCTTCACATTTCGCGTTTCTAAAGTTTTTGTTTCGGGGCGTTGTTCGGCCATAAATTGTTTTTGTTTTCTGCTTTCTTGGGAATTGGATTTCTTGGGGGTATCTTTATTGGTTTCACTTTGCGCTTCAAATTTCATAATTATCGGGGCGTATGTTGCAACATTCTGCATGTACATATATCTGTCGATGTATCTGTATCTGTATCTGTATCTATGCCTGCTCCTCTGCACTTGTTCTCAAAGATACAAAATCAATTTATTGTTTTTTGTGCTGCGGTCAATGTGCTGTCCATTCTCTGCACTCTTGTTGTTCTCATTGCTGTTGCTGTTGCTGTGGTCAGCCAAGTGTTGGACAGCATTATAAATATTTCAGCTTACTTCTGCAGCTTATGGGTTTTGGTTTTCGTTTCAGCAACACAGTGAGAGAGAGTAGCGAGAGGAGGGGAGAGGGAGAGGGGAACAGCCTGCGGCAAAGGGCAACTGCAGTCCATTGAATTGTTTAAGCATCCGAAAAGCTCAACTTTTGTTCGGCCAAAATGCTTTGTTTGGCTTTCATGTAAGTCTCTGTAATGAAAAACTTATTGTCTGAGCATTCTTAATGATTCCAGCGCCATAACATCACAATGTTTTCCACTTTTCATTTGGAAAAACAGCAAAATCTACGACGTATTATTATTTTCAAACAACAACTTCTCTAAGCACTCTCAAATTTTCGAATATTTATTGTTCTATCCACAAAGGACTTTAGCTCAAGTAAACACATTTTTCACTTTAACACTGTCAGCATGTTTGTAAATTATCACACACAAGTCAGATGGCTAAATCCAATGTAGAATGATATATTTAACTACAAAATTTAGTTATTTCCCTTTAAAATTATCTTGTTTCTTTGCATTAGTTATCAATTATTTATTATACGACAACTGAAGTAGAAATCAGTCAAATATATTTTAAGCGCTATTAAAAGCTAAAAAGTTAACTAGGTGAGATTAATTAGTTTTAATTAATATTTTCTACTCTGAAGATTTACTAAAATAAAATGTTTACATAGAATATTTTCTATTGAAAAATATTTAAATTTCGTTTCGTATTTTATTCGAAATATAACTAGTCTAAAAAATTATTTTTCTTATATTATTACTAACTGTTTCTCAAAGAATTCTAAATATTAATACTATATATTATTTGATTCAAACTATAACCGGTCTAAATTATGTCTTTTTTTCTAAGGTTTTCTATCCATAAGCCATACAATTCAAAATAAATAAAAAGATAGTATCAGAAGCACTTCCGCACTTCATTTGCTGCTCATTTCCAGCGCCTAGATAATCTTTTCAGCCCGCAGCTCTGTCAACAATTTAAGCTCATAATTTGACATAATTTTTAAAGTGCCTGCCAAAAAAGTAGTGGAAATAAATCGGAAAAGAATACATGCCACCCTCCTCCTCCGAGGAGGAGGACAAACAAATCGCTTGGCATTTGCACTTTGCTCAAAAATATTAAAACCCCAAGCACATGACTCGGCAAACACATTTGGAGTGTGGAGTGTGGCGTAGACGAGTCCTTTAACATCGACCACATTGCGGCCAAATGCCGGTCACATTCGTGGCACCAGCTGCGGTACAGAAGCCATCCCCGCTCCCAGCCCCTCTTCCCCGCATAGCAGCAGACTCTCCCCTGATAACCCATCACGCGACTACTCGTAATACGAAACAACCAACTGAATTTCTAATAATAATTTTTAAACAAAAACAAACTTGCTGCCCTTGCTCCCTTGCTCCCTTGGTCCTTTTTGTCATGCCCATGCAGCAGATTCTGCAACATTACAAAAATTACAATGAGCCACGAGTTTTGTTTTTGTTCTTGTTGTTGTTGTTGTTGTTTAGAGAATTCGTTACGAAATTTCACGCCAAAGTCTGTGACGAAATTTGCGTTGGCGGAGAGGAAGCAGAGAAACAAGTGCAACAGCAGCCGCAGATCCAGATGACAACCCCCATGGACGACGACAACGTCGACGACCCTTCGTGTGCCACAAATGGAAAAGGTTGCAACGCGACACCAGAGCTGAAACCCTCAACCCCAGGACGTTGCCACTTTTAATCAGCGCCCTGCGCAGCTATTTAAAGAACCAAAGAACCGGAGCTGGAGCACAGATCCCTTGGCACTTCCTATAGCGAAATGAAAATTTCTATGCTGCGGCGTTAGTTTTTTAAGCGGCAAATGAATGAGTCAAAGAATGAATGGGTGTGTGAGTGTGAGTGTGAGTGAGCCGAGTGAATGCATGAATTCCAAAGCAATTTTGATGTTGACATTGAGTAATGTTGGCATTGGGCCTTGCCTCCCAAACCCTCCCCCCGCGCATCGGAATGGGTTTGGGTTTGGTTTGGGTTTTGGGCTCAGTTTTCGTTGGGTGGTTGTTTGGTTTGGCATTTTCATATCATTTTCGAATATTACATGCGGATTAGCATTTCCTCATTGGGATTGCAGCAAAACGTGCCATCGTTATGCCCAAACGGGAGCCGGAAGAAGCGCTTCAAAATGTGAAAGAGGGAGTGTAGCATGTGGGCGGCACAAAAGGGGGTGGCTTGCAGGCGGACAGCTGAGTTCTGGGTGGATTGCTAGCCAAGCCAAAAGTCTGGGCCATCTTCCTTTGTGTATGCTCTTAAAGCAAACATCCTTCGTTTTAGATACCAAATATTTGCTTTAAATGATTTTGTAGTTTCCTCATTGGAATGTGAAATAAGCCTATGAATTGTTATAATAAAAAACTTTGTTAAATTTGGACTTGACTAAAAAGAAAATATTGAACATTTCTATAAAATACGTTTAAAAAGCATGACCATACGTTAGAAATAAAATAAATGTAAATATCTAAAATTACTATTATAATAATTTCAACGTGAGGTCTAATAACAAATTATAACATCATAATATACTCGACTGTAAAATATATTCTGAAAGGAAGATATTCCTTCTCCTCTTTAAGTAGAGCTTTAAAAAATATATCTGCATAGAAAAGATCTTCAGGAGGAAAAGGAATTCAATCTTAAAAAAACATTTAACTAATTTCCTGCCCATCTATTAAATTTCTATTGTTGTTCTTGTGATTCCTTAAGCTGCCAGTGGCTGGAGTAGTAGGAGAGTCGCCTCCAGATTTGGCGAGCGCAGTTCCACTCAAAGTTGGGCTAGTCAAACCTGGGCGCCTAACAAGTTGGTGCAACTTTTCAAGAATTCTTGAAATCAACAGCCTTTCAGAAAGTCTGCAACTGTGAAGAACTTTTCAATTTTCTTTCACATTTTACAAGCTGTTACATGATTGGGGTCGCCCTGGATCCCCTCACGCTCCCCCCGACCCCTTCCTAGTTGCGTAACAAGCTGCCAAATTTCACACCCAACTAAATTCAATAGCTGCGCACCTAACTAAAACTTTCAGCACGCGTCGCCCCGAAATATGTCGACAATATTGGGAACTAACTCCTCGGCCTAATCCTTCCCTCTTCTGGTGTCCTCCACTTGGCTCTGCTTTGTCTGTAAATTTTATTATTAACTGACAGTTTATTAAAAACTCATTCGAAGTGCGCCTGATTTAGATTTTGCGTTTGAGTCGAGTTTGATTCGGTTTTGGGGTCTGGTCTCCTTATCAAGATGCCCGACACATGTCAGCGCTGAGTTGGCTGATTACGAGTGTTAGATAAATATTAAGCAACTATATAACAGCTTCCTGGACTCCGTTCTCCCACTTCCCATCCGTTCAGCTCACCCCCCAGCTGGCTTGTCGCCATCGACGTCATCGCTTGTTTGGTTTTGGGGAGCTCTAAAACAGTTTCCTTTTTGTAATTGACTCACGGCCAAAGGGCGTTCATCTCCCCCCGCGTTCCCCAGTCCCGCAGTCCTGTAATGATATTTTTTGGTTTCAAGTGCAGGGGCAAATATTACTCTCGGCATTGTTGATGTTGTTGTTTGGGCACGTGGCACGTGGCAGGGCTAGAAATTGATTTAGATTTTAGTTATGTTGTTACTCAACATGCCCTCCAGCCACCACTCCGCCTGTCCCCTAATTATTTTTCAGCAATAATTAAAAATAATGATTAGCCCATAAACATTTCCTGCTGGCAACAGCTCCGGTTGAATTTACGATTACAAGAGGAATCCACATGGAAAGGATCGAAGTACATTTTTGACATAACATTTATTTATGTGTAACTTAAGACAAAAGTAAAATATTTAGAATGTTCAATACTAATTAAAATAATATGCAAGTGGAAAACAACAAATGTTTCGTTCCAATTTAAATTGTATGTATAAATGCCTTTTCCTTCCATAAGTTACTCAATGTTTTAGTAATAAATTCCAGTTATATTTAATGGCATCAAGAAAAATCAAAACAATTTCGTGTGAAAAATTGTCTTTATTTCTTGGAAGTTTATCTTAGCGCACACAGACATCTTAGTTGTCTGGAATAGGAGCTGAGGATGCATCATGTGGACGCCAGCCATGACGATAATGTGGATGCTAAAGCTGTGCGTGCCGGCTGAAGATGGCGAAGTCACGGGATCTGAGTCCACCCGAGTTTTATGCTAATGCCAAGTACGTGAAAGATGCACCAAACTTGGCTGCAGAGTCCCAGAATATCAAGTACTCAGCCTGCTGCAGCTTCATTGCACCAGACAAGATTTATCGACACACATAAGTCAAAGACACTTGTTTACTATCCTCACAACACACTCACACTCAGATTTGCCAACGAATTTCACTGGGTTTATAAAAGTAGTGCAGTTGGGTAAATTTTCAAAATGTGTATAGAACAAAAAACTCTAAATATCTTAAGTCATTCATTTTAATTAGTATTTTAAGTCTTTAGAAATGAATTTCTATTTAAATATGCAACATAATGTTATTTTAGTTTTGACAACAAAAAATTTGATATACAAAATATGATGGTGACTTTAAGATAAAACTTTAAGAGAAGAGTGATTAATGCATCTTACAATATTATTTAAATTATTATGTCAATTTTTTCAAATTTAAGTTATTTCAATATTAAAATAGTTGTGTCAAAAAGAAGACGAAATTGAAGTCTCGACGAAATAAATTGCTAAATTCATTGTGCAAAGCTTGAATACCTAAAACATTTTAGGGGACGTTGATTAAATGAGTAACAAACCAAATTCGGTGCCAAGCCCAGCCCCAAATCTAGTTTACAAATTAGGAACCACAAAGCCAAAAACAACGAAACAACGAAACAAGCCACAGCAACAGCAACAGCAGCAGCAACAAGAAAATCAGTTTTCGCCTCTGCCAAACCGCAAAAACCCTGAGAAAAAGAGTAGAGAGAAAAAAACAAACGCCCACAGCACAAAAGGGGCAACAAGGAGCAGGACAAAGTCCTTTGTCCACGAATGAAGCGAGAGACAGACATAGAGAGAGAGAGAGAGTGAGAGATCTATGTCGAAATTAGAGTGTGTTGCACTTTTGAATCTCAACTTTGTCTGTGTGTTAAATTTACTTGCTTGAAAATTGAATTCAAAAGCGATTATCAGCACTTAACTGTCAGCGACACGAGGCCAACCTCAAGAGATGGCCAAGTTGCCTGCCGGCCAGCCAGCCAGCCAGCCAGCCATCTAGCCAGCATTGCTGCAGCAGGCCGAAGGCAGCGCCAATAACCAGCAGAGTCACTTCAACACACACAAATATGTATCTACACGTCCATGTATATGTATCTACATCTACAACACTTGGTTGGCTCAAATAAAATTTACACTTACAAGTGGCGCTAAAGTCAAGTGCAATGCTCGCCTCCACTTTCCTCCCCTCACTGCCCACAACTCCACAGCCGTCAGCTGGTCAGACATGGCCAAAGTGTTGCTAGCTGACCAAAGGCGAGGGAAGCGCAGAAGGGGTCGAGGGGGGCGGCTTGTAGCTGCGGCAAATGTGGTCAAGAGTTTTATAAAGTTCATCATCCATGGCCTGGTGCTAAGCATTTTTCAAGTGCAGCGCCAAAAAGATTTTCAATTTCAAATACGAGAGTATTATATAAGCAATTGCAGTTGGACCAGTTGCCATCACAGTCGCAGCCTGTGAAAGCCGTTTACACACCTCCCTCTGAGGACTCTTTCATTATGGCCATTTGCAGTTGGCCAACATCACTAAGAGACGCAGCTGGTAATAAATAAATTTAACTTACTGTTTAAAAATACTTATTGACTCATATTTAAACGTATTTTCCATTACATATTTTGTAATAAAAAATGAAAATAAAAAATAATTGATATCAAGCTAGAAACATAATTTCTATTGCATATTTTATAATAAAGAAATATATACAAAATATTAATAAACTTCTTTAGGTATCTCGTATTATTTTTTCAAACTCAAAACTTATTTTCCATTATATACTTTTTTATAAAAATATAGACAACAAATCATAATAAACTACTTTAACTATCTCTTGTTATTTACATATTATTTACATAATTTCCATTACATATTTTGCAATACAAAAAATATAATAATAAACTACTTTGGATATATTCGTTTCTCATATGCCTTAAAAAGTGCGTTAGAGCATTCGAGAGTTTGTATCGGTTATTGATAATGTTTCCTTCTCCGCCACTCATCTTGCTGCACATTCATAAAGTACATAATCATGTTCATGACGTGAGCTCAAGTGGGTTGGGTTTGGGCCCAATGTGGAGTGAGGATATCGTTGGCTGTTGGGATGGATTTGGACTGTTTGAATGGCGATGGGCAGCTTAAGCCGAAACAAGTATTTAAAAAGCACTTGAGCTCGAGAAGCCGCATGAAATGTATTTAAAGCGAATCGAAATTTATTGTTTATTTATATTTCATCGAATTGTTTATTCTGATTAATATGCAACCGCAAATGGAGTTGCCACAAACACTGTACTGTAATCATAATGTTTCATAATCTTCCTCTGCTCCTAGCTCAGGGCGAAGGCTTACGCGTTGTAGATCTGCGTGTTCTACGAGTCGTGGTTCCCGTTCTCCGGGTGGTCGATCGACGAGTCGTCGGTCTGCGTGAAGTAGATCTCCGAGTGGTGCGACGAGTGGTCCGCCGAGTGCAACGGACGCAACGAGGCGTAATCCTCCGCCTCATTCCAGCCAACTCGGCAATGGTGTCACAAGTAAGGCGTTTGTCAGGATCTGCATAGACATAAATACCATAAATAAGACTTGTCAGAATGAAAATAGATTTCAGATCAACTTACTCCGACAGTAGAGACGTTGAATCTCGCATTGGCTGAGATTGCGCCACTCCCAGCGTCTCTCCACCTCCTTGGGACAGTTATTCCTGTGATTCAGTTCATCTCGTTGGGGAACAGTTCTCGCACACTCCGTGCAGCTTCTATAGATCCTATCGCAATCGATGCTCTGGGCACTGATCTGAGCACAGCAGACGATTAAGCAAAGGGCAACAATGCTCTGGATATGCATTTCGACTGAGAATAATCGATAACTGATAACAAGGCTTGCGGGGAATCAAGCTTATATAGTCGAGACTCTTCGATGGAATCAGGTCAGCCAACAGCAGCTGTTATCAGACAATGACTAAAAATATTCAAAAATATACTTGAATAAAATGCATTGTTTAGGCGATGTAAGCCACAGCTGTCAATTTAATAATACCCCCCAATCACTTCCTTAACCCGATTCTGGACTATAAATATCCAGCATTTTTGGATTGTTCAGTTAGAGAATACATCGAGTTCCAACACATAGCAATTATGTCGAAATTTCTGCTGCTCTTGGGTAAGTCTTCCACAACTTTTCCTCCCTGATATCGTAATACAACTTATTATATCTACAGTCATCTGTTCCTTGTGTTTGCTGCAAGTCCAGGCGAATCGCAGGACCTGTGAACAAATATCTCGCGTCTGTGCGAGAAATGAAGCGAGGATTGGAATTGAAGATGATGTCACAAAATACTTGAATGCCGAATGTCGTCGAAGAGATATCCGATGGAAGAACATAACACGTTGTCAGCTGGAACGCGCGGCCTGCGAATGTGAGTTGCAAACAAAACAAACTTATTATTGTTTACTAATTATCAAATTTACAAACATGAATTTTTAGTATCTTTCGTGGAATGCGGTCAATTGAGCTGTGCCAACATCGTCAGAGTCCTTCGTCGTTGAAAATGTAACAAAACTAAAGAAATTTTCAAATAAATCAAAATCTAAAAATTAACCAATCAATTGAAATATAGGTATATATTTTAATTAAGTTTATTGAATAAATCAAGTGGTTTTGCTTATTTTTGAAGTTAAAAAATAAATAATGAAGTTATTATTTCTTATTAATCTGGCTACATCTTACATTAATATTTAATATTTTTACATTATTTACACATTAAAATAATAATTCAATTTCAATTTGTTGTATAATTATTAATTTTGATAAATATTCATCAGTAACTAAGATCCCAGGTTCAAGGGATTGAAGGGATTGAATTTAAGAAATAAAAAATTAAGTTTTTTTTTTATAAATCTGGCTACATTTTGCATTCATTTTTAAATTTTTTGAAGATGAACATTAATTACACAATAAAATAATAAATCAATTTGTTGTATAAATATTGATTTTAATAAATATTCATCAGCAAATAAGATCGCAGGTTTAAGGGATTGAAGGCTTCCGAGTGGATCTACGTGTGGTTCTACGTGGCGGTGTCCTGCGGGTGGTTTGACGAGTGGTGGTTCTTCGCGTCGTAGTTGTGGTAGTGGTTGGTCTGGGTGTGGTGCGACGTGTGGTGCGACGAGTGGTGCGGCGAGTAGTACGACGAGTTGTTCGTCGAGTTGTCCGACGAGTTGTTCGACGAGTGGGTCGGCGGGTGGTGCGACGAGTGGTGCGTCTTGTGGGGCGGCGGGTGGTGCGACGAGTGGGTCGACGTGTTGGGCGAGGAGGTTGACAGGTGTTGCAACGAGTCAAGGTTCTACGCTTCATTTTAGCCAGCTCGGCAATGGCATCACAAGTGAATCGTCTTTCAGGATCTGAATCGTAGAATAAAAATAATATATAGGTATATATCAAAATTATATATTAATTAGATTTACTTTGACAGTAGAGCCTTTGAATCTCGCATTGGGTGATATTGCGCCACTCCCAACGTCTCTCCACCACCCTGGGACAGTTATTCCTGTGATTTATTTCATCTCGTTGTGGAACAGTCCTCGCACACTCCGTGCAGCTCCTAAAGATCCGTTCGCAATCGGTGCTCTGGCCACTGATATGAGCACAACAGACGATTATGAAGAGAGAAATAATGTTCAAGATATACATTGCAACTGAAACTAATCGATTGATCTACTAAAATCAGTTCAAGAACGAGCTTTTATAGTCCAGGGAAGCTCTAAAACCAGGTCATCCAATAGCAGCTGTTATGAGACAATCTTATTGGTTTCTTCCATTTCCATTGTCAGTCTTACATAGGTTAACTTCACAGCTGGCATTATAACAATAGCTGCAAATCACTTCCTTAAGCCGATACTGGACTATAAAACCCTGGTATTTTGGACAAGTTCTGCTAGAGAAGCAATCGGGCCCAACACTTAGCCATTATGTCGAAATTTGTGCTGCTCTTGAGTAAGCCTTCCACAACTTTTCATCCAGGACATCGTAATGAAACTTAATATATTTATAGTCATCTGTTCCTTGTGTTTGCTGCAAGTCCAGGCAAATCGCAGGACCTGTGAACAAATATCGCGCAACTGTGAGAGAAATGAAGCGAGAGTCGGCATTGAAGATGATGTCACAAAATACTTGAATGCCGAATGTCGTCGAAGAGATATTAGATGGAAGAACATAACGCGTTGTGAGATGTGGAGTGCCGCCTGCGAATGTAAGTTACAAACAAACCAAATAAAAAGCTTATATTTAAGTTACACCAAAATTTAATTGCAGTATCTCTGGTGGAATGCGGTGAATTAAGCTGCGCCAATATTGTCAGGATCCTTCGTCGTTAAAATATTGAACAAAACAAAGTTTCAAGTAAATAAAAATTAAATTATAAATTTATTTTTAAGTTTATAAAATTGTGTAATTTATTATTATTATACTATTATTATTATTATTATTATTATTTATTATTTTATTAATTAGAGTTTAAAAGGGTTTAAGAACTTCTATTTACTATCGTTCTTTCACTGTGTGTATTTTTTTAGATGATCATTAATTACACATTAATACAAAAATAAAATTTTGTGTATATTTATAGCTATATAAGTTGATGTATTATTGATTTTGATAACTAATGTCGCGAAGGCTTCCGAGTGTTTCGACGTGTGGTTCTTTCTGGCGGAAGTCGAATTGTGGTTCGACGAGTGGATCGTCGAGTGGTGGTTCTTCGTGTCGATCGACGAGTGGTTCGACGGTTGGTTCGACGAGTGATTCGATGCGTGGTGGTTCTTCGTCTCGTAGTGGTTGGTCCAATGGTGGCTCTGCGTGTTGTAGGTCGTGTGGGTCTGCGGGTGGTGGGGCGAGTAGTCGGACGAGTGATCCGACGAGTGGTGCGAATTGTCTGTCGGCGGGTGGTGCGACGAGTTGTGCGAGGAGGTTGGCAGGTGATGCAACGAGCCAAGCTTCTTCGCTTCATCTTGGCCAACTCGGCAATGGCATCACAAGTGAACTGTCTGCCAGGATCTGCATTGAAATATAACTATTTTAATTTGATATCCCAAAATAAATGTTTTTTAACTTACTTTGGCAGTAGAGACGTTGAATCTCGCATTGGCTGATATTGCGCCACTCCCAGCGTCTCTCCACCTCCTTGGGACAGTTATTCCTATGATTCAGTTCATCTCGCTGGGGAACATTTCTCGCACACTCCGTGCAGCTTCTATAGATCCTATCGCAATCGATGCTCTGGGCACTGATCTGAGCACAGCAGACGATTAAGCAAATCTTAAGGACATGCATTGCAACTAAAACTAATCGATGGTGATACTTTAAAGCCTACTTATATAGTCCAGACTCCGCTTAAGAATCAGGTCAGTCTACAGCAGCTGTTATGGGACAATCTCTGTGTTTTATTTGTACCAAAAATAACTGATATAAACCCATTGTTGATCACAACTGGCATGTTAACAATAGCTGCAAATCACTTCCTTAACCCGATTCTGGACTATAAATACCTGCTATTTTGGAAGGGATCAGCTAGAGAAGCACTCGGTCTCCAAGTCTTTGCAATAATGTCGAAATTTGTGCTGCTCTTGGGTAAGCCCAACATTTCGTTTCCTCCCAGGCATCGTAATATAGCTTCTCTCATCTATAGCCGTCTGTTCCTTGTGTTTGCTGCAAGTCCAGGCGAATCGCAGGACCTGTGAACAGATATCTCGCGTATGTGCGAGAAATGAAGCGAGAGTCGGCATTGAAGATGATGTCACAAAATATTTGAATGTCGAATGTCGCCGAAGAGACATTCGATGGAAGAACATAACGCGTTGTCAGCTGGAACGCGCGGCCTGCGAACGTAAGTCAAAAATAAATATAATTTAGACCTTAAATTATACAATTATTTAATTGCAGTATCTTTGGTGCAATGCGATCAGTTAAGCTGTGCCAATATTGTCAAGGCGCTTCGGAGCTAAATAAATTAAACAGATTTCGTAATGATGTGAAAACGTACAAATCAATTAAAATACAGTTGTTAACAATTCGGTGTGAAATTCTTTGGACGAAATCAAACGCTTCTATTTTTAGTTGCTGTCAAGAATATCACGTTGTTGACTCAAGTAATTCTTAATACACGAGCTATGGAACTTTCCGGAATTTCTGCATTTGAATTGTTGCTTATCAATCGGGTGACTATCTAAGAATATCACACACGAACAACAATCACTCCAATTTGCATAACTTCTGATATACACTAAAGCTCTCTCGCTCGCACTCACTCTCGGGTTAAACTCACCTCAAAGTTAGAGCTGCAGGCTGCAGCAGCAGCAGCAGCAGCAGCTGTCAGCTGGTCGGCTTATCTGTAAAGTGTCACGCGTGCTCTCACTCTCCGTGAGAACTCACCACAGTGCGGATTTGCATGTAAAGTGCCTCACACCACACACTGCTAAAACTCACCACAGCCAGGCAGCTTAGCTTGACGCTGCTCTTAGTCAATCACCACACGACAATAAAAGTAAACAACACATTTAGCGCTCTCGCAAGTAAACAAAACTTAATTAGATATAGAGGCAGCAAGCGAGAGAGAGAGAGAGAGAGAGAGGGCGATCTACATGCATACATACGTAATACGTATACAGCTGGTTGTCTGTCTGCCAGTCGATCTATCTGCTTAAATACACATGTGTGATAATAAAGATTGCGAGCCAAAAACAAAATTTTCTGCGGCTGTCAACATCCACAATACTGCTTAATATTGCTGTTGTTGTACATTTTTCACACACAAACAAATGAAACGTCGTCGTCGTCGTCGTCGCAGTAGCTGTCGCTGTGGTTAAAGCGACGCTCCAGATAATAAGCCAGTTGCACGTCGAGTCGCAGACGCCCGGTTGACACTTTTCGAGAGCAGTTTCGCGTCGCCTCGCCTCGCGTTGTATTGAGTTGAATTCGGGCGGTGTTGAGTCGGAACGAGTCACGTTTGGTCAGTATTGCTGCGATATTGAACGAGTGACGAAGTGATTGATTAAGTGATTCAATGACTGTGAGTGTGAGTGTGAGTGAGTGAGTGAGTGCAATAAACAGCTGGTGCCATCGACAAATGCTGCTGCCAATGCGCCAACATGTCAAACATAACACTTATGCGTCTGACCAAATTGCAACCGCTCTTCCATATGGTGGGCAGCAGTTATGCGGCGCTCGCCAATGTCGATGTCGCATTTCAACCGACCATTATTAACAATAACAACAACAACTACGTCGTCAGCCACAACAATAACTACAACAACAATGGTGAATACAATGCCAGCAACAATCACAGCAACGAAAACTTTTTGGTACTTTTAGAGGAGAATTACAGCTATCGGTCGACATCGACCATCGTCCTAATGGTCGCCGCCTGGGTCCTCCTCATATTGGGCTTTGTGTTCTGCTGCTGTG
This sequence comes from Drosophila formosana, assembly GCA_035045625.1. Classification (NCBI taxonomy): domain Eukaryota; kingdom Metazoa; phylum Arthropoda; class Insecta; order Diptera; family Drosophilidae; genus Drosophila; species Drosophila formosana. The sequence continues at coordinate 22,184,002 of JAWNOW010000232.1, forward strand.
CCGAGTGCTTCGGCATCAGCGTCTGGCGGGGGAAGAAACGCGCCAGCATCACGCTCAGCGGGATGGAGAGCGGCGCTGCCAGCAGCCCCAGCAGCGCCGCCAATGCCGACGAGCTGAGCGACCTTCATGCAGGTGAGTTTTAATGCACGAGAGCTTTTAGTGGGCAACGAAGCGAGCGCAAAAAGCATGGCATACTTTTCGGCGCTGCTGAGAAATGGCGCTGCGACAACAACAAAGACAATGCACAAACTTTATCTCATTTGCTTCGCCTTGCACACTCGCACACACACACACACAATTGGGTTTCTCCCTCCCTTGCGACAATGCCATATTTCAAAAACACAAATGGCAACAATAAGCAAAAAGGAATACAAAGAATTCCAACGAATTTGTAATGCACTTACTTAACAGGCATGCAATTTAAGTGAATTTAAATGGAAGTATGTTCTCACTTCTATTTAGATTTTTGGTCCCATTTAAAAAATTTAACGATAATGGAGAAATTTAATACATTTGATTTAATAATCATAATTTGGGACACAAAAAGTAAAAAAAAAATAGTACAAAAATGTTATATTTAGAGTATTTAGTTCTAATAAATAAATTGCAACTTCTGCCTAAGAGAATTATATTATTTTAAATTCTTGTGAAAGAATCGCAAAGCAACAATTATTTATTTATTTATTTACACTTGAGTTGATCAATAATAATAATTATGGTATGAAATTTTGTTATTAAAATAATAATTAAGAGCACAAAAGCATTAAAAATCATAAACTGCGAGGACGTAGGTGATATGGCTCATGCGTCAAAAACTAATGATTTTGGAATAATTCATTTCTTTCTTAGTCTAAAAGCTTAAAAGTGTTTTTTAAGCAAACAAAAAATAATCATTATTTTCGATACCATAGCCATATAGTTAAGAAAATGATGTATGTATAATTGTTAATATAGTGGACCACAAAACCTTCTCATACAGTTATAGAGCATATTCTGCGGAAAGTTTAAAGTTAAGAGCCATCAGTTTGCATTGAACGAGTCGAACTTCATATTCCGGTGGGAAGCACTTGGAAAATCTACGAAATATGCGAGCGCTAAACAAAGTGAAATTTCTCAGGGGCCTTGGCATACCCGGTTAGTTAGGGAATAAGTGTGTGCGAGCAGCAGGAACACATTTGTATGGGCTGTCAATGCGTGCAACTGCCACTGCTGAACTACTTTCGAGCGGGGACTTCGCTGGAGACTCTTGCAAATGTGTTTCGCAGCGACTGCAATTTGTTGTTGGGTCACCACACACACACAGAGAAAATATAAAGGAGGAGGTGGAGGGAACGAGGGGGCGATTGCCTCATCGATATCATAAAATATTTAGCCATTTTTCGTATCTCGTTTCGGTTTTGTTATTGGCAAATTTGGCATGCGTTTTGACTGAAATTGGCTTTTGGCCAAGTCAACGAGCGTTAGATGCACACGTTCGGCCATAGACATCAATTGCCCATATTTTTGGCATCATTTTGAGTTTATGAACGCCTCCCCAAAACCGCACTCCCAGCACACGCCGCAAACAATCAGATGCCCCATGCAGTTATCGGTTGCAACTTGTGCAATTTGCAGTGTGCCGTGTGCATTGCTCCTTAAATTCTCAAAGATATTGGGTTTCATTAGGCCAATACTCTGGGCCGAGCATCGGCAACTGCAACGGCATCAGCATCAGCAGTCAATGGGTCATTAGACGTTCATATCGATAACACAAAATTTGTTTGCAAATTTATTTGGCTCGGCCCAATGGCAATGGGTTCGGCTACAGTTAGGGCTATAACCAATCTATGGCCAACGGCTGCTGGGATTTCTGGAATTGTGGCTTTAAGTGGCTTTCGGTTGTTGCATTCCTCGACGTTGCCACGTTGCCATGTTGCAGTTGCAAGCTGGCCTTTTGTGCAACTAAATCGATACATTTTTGTGCAAATGCAAATTTCCATTGAGTTATGCTAAAAATAAGTTATGATGCCTTCAAGCCAAAGTTTGGTTTAGGCCATCCCAAGGAGCCTACGCAATGAAAGCGCATATTGTAATTAAAATATGAGAATGTTTCTCAATAAATTCCCCAAAATTTTAAATTATTGCAATATTTTAATTGGACTCATAAGGTTTTAAATTAAAATTCATAAAGATTTCAGTGAGTTTTATAGGAAGCGAACGAACAATGTTCATATTTTTATTAGAGCTCAGGATCTATTCGTTTTAACATAGCATTTACATAATGTTTACAGCATAATGTAATAGTATACAGTGTCGATTAACATTTCTCATCACTGTTATCGAAATCAGCAATCACAGGGCAGCGCTTGTAGCCAACATTGTTATCGAAACGACAACGGAAAATCATGAAACGTTATTGTGATGCGGCCATTGCGTTGGCAGTATAAACCGTAAACCGTAAGCACTCAGCTGAAAGCTCGTAAGTAATCGATTCGTCCTCCTCCCTCCATCTCCATCTTCATCCCCATCCCCATCTGGATGCTTGTGCACTTGAGCGCATTGCCCCATTTCGATAACTGCATAAGACCCGCCTCAGTGTGTCATGCGATAAATTCTTGCACTTTCCGACTTTAGACTTTAGCAAACCCCAACAAAAACGTGGCCCAAGTTAATAGCCTATAAAGCGAAGTAGAGCGCACTAGAAAGGGACAGACGGTCGTGGAGGGAGCAGAGAGAGTGAGCGAGTGAGCATGAAAGGGAGCCAAACTTTAAGTTGCAGCCATAAAAAATTGCGAAAGTCACAAATGTTTTATGAAACTTTCTCATTTTATTTAGCCTTTTATATTTTATATCAGAGTCCTGTGCATCGACTTCGACACAACTCGCTGCTGCACAAGTTTTTAATAAAACTTCTGTGCAGCAATTGCAGCAATACCTAGACCCCTCCCCTCGTCCTCCCCTGGCTTAGGGTATCAACTGCACAGCGCTGCTCTGAAATTCATAACCGCATTTCTCGCTGCTCCTGGCAAAGCGAGCAGCAGGCGCAGTTGTACATACCAATTACTTACATATCGACAATATGGCTGAGACAATAACTGAGTGCACCCTCGAGTCTCGCTTAGAGCCCTTCGCTCTCTCTCTCTCTCTCTCTATCAATATAACTCTCTCTGTCTCTCGGGGCACAGCTGATGCAGCTTTGGCGTATAATAAGTTTTTTGTCTCCCTGCAGCACAATGCACAATGCCAGAAGATTCGCACATTGCCAATGGTGTGACGCTTGCCAAGTGCTTGCTTCTCTTTAGTTTCTCAATTTAATCTATAATTCAGTTGAGAATACCCTCTACATGGTGACAGATGATTGGTGGGGTAGGATAATCTGATAAGCACTATTCATGGTTGTATAGAGTCTAATGAAATAATTATGCAATAAAATTGTATGCAAACACTTAAAATTGTCTAAGAATTGGAATTGGAATATCTAATGAAATATTTAGAATCGAATGAAATACTTTGCAATAAAACTAAATTATATCATATATATGGTTGATTTACAATACAATTTACTTTGTTTTAGTTCACTTCCATCTAATCATAAGGTCTTAATCTCTGAGTACGCAACTTCGAATTTTATGTATAATTTCCATGTAATTTAATTTGCTTGAATTGGTATATGAATTTGAATGACTAGAAAAATTTAGTGTCTAAAAACAATACAAATAAACAATTGGCGCTATAGAAACCCATCATAACTATTCAGTAAACCGCCTATAGTAATTGGATTGCAAATTGGTTACAGAAATATTGCTCACACCTCCAGGGTATCTATGGAACTTCTTGGTCTTTTTGTGCACTCCAATTTGATTCACAGACACTTTTAAATTTGCTTTTCTTCTTATTTATAATGGCAAAATATTCACAGCTTTATTTGCTGTTTATGCGCTTCATTGGGTGTGCTTCCCGCTTCCCGCTCCCCGCTCCCCGCTCCTGCTCCTCTCCTGCTTGCCACGCTTGTTTATTCGTGTACATCATTTTTTACGGGGCTCTCATCGACGGGGGATTGCAGGAGGAGTTAGGAGGCTTGGCAGCGGCTGCTTAGTTAGTCCTTCATGGCACTTTGATTGCTCATTTGGCATTTATTTGATGACGCCAAGAGTCGGCCTGCGCCTTGGCCTTCCACTTCCACTTCCATCGGTCCCTCCCTCTCGTTTGCAGTCTTAAATTATTCATTCTGCGTGTCTCCTCCGCGGAGCAGCCTGCAGCCTCTACAGCTGCTGCCCACGTACAGCGACGCGTTGAGAGAACATTGCGAATTTTTAAAATATTCATGTCCTGCCGCTGGCATCGTTGGCCAAGTTACTCGCTGAAAACATCATCGGACCGGGGACTTAACTAAATGTGCGTAATTTTTACCGACAGCGCATTGAAAATATCGCTCACAGCTATCAGACATGCCGCTCTCTACGTGAGCTTGCAACTTGCCCCAACATAATATTGGATTTGCCGCCTCTTTAGCTCCAAGTTGTGTATCCGCGTCTTGGAAGTGGCTTTCAGGCTGAACCACCTCAAGCGGCTGGCGAAATGTATAAAATTAATGTTTGTAGGTTATAAAACCGACTCCTCTGCGCTTCTCATGAAAGCGTCTAGTGGAAATTATTAAAATAAAAAATCATATACATGCTCTACGAGTCCACTCAACAATTTCCTTAGCTATGCCAACAATAAAGACGCTTTTATGTTTCTTTCTTTAATCTGAAACAATAATCCTTTTACTGAAATTTGATTTTCAATACCAGTAGATAACTTATTTAAAGTCAAAGGAATGTTTGATTAAAGAGCAAGTTTTAAATTTGAAATTGCTAATCCCAACACTTGCCGTCAGCTTCAATTTATTTTGCAATTTCTGATACTCAAACAACATTGATTTCACTGTTGCAACATTTGATTAGGTTTATTTGCTTCATTTTGGTCCACTCTAATCCCCCTCTCGTCTCTCTTCAAACTGCGATTGAGCTTAAGCTCCGACGTTTCGTCTAATTTGTATTTATTGTACAACATTTTTTGTCAAATTGTGCATAAAATTTACATTTTTAATTAACACTGTCCACTCCGTCAGCGAGCAAAGAGGAAGCTGAGCAGCATCGAGAAGACGAGCAGTGAATAAAGAGACGGAGAAGCGACCAAAGCTGAGGTCGACAGACGTTTCACACGTTCGCCTGCTGATTGCGGGTAATTTTATTGATTGTTCGCCAGCAGAGAGCCACCGAGTACTCGCATTCGTACTCGCACTCGTCCACTCATAGTTATTCATAGTTATTCGTCGTTGCACTTGAATTGAGGTCAATTGGTTTTCAGTCTCGCTTAAAGTCCGTTCACAGCTCGGGAGCTGCATTTGAAGTTGACATTATGCAATTTGATTAAGTTGTATTTAATTGCTTTCGCTGTACACAGATAAATAAATGCAAATTGCTTTGGTTTCGTTTTGTAGTGTCATTTATAATAATTAATTATATTAAATGCATGTATTGATGGTTTTTGTTATTATGTATATCGCCGACTGAATTGTGTCATTTAAAATGCGCCATGAATAAATTCTGACCGCCATATCGCATTTAAAACAGTTTCCGCAATGCCTTTATGTAGGGTTTTAATTATTTGCAGCCATCCAATAATATTAAATAACATTTGACAGCATTCGGATGCCAAATTTCACAATGATACATTTCAATTTGCTGAACAATAAGTCTGATATCTCTTTGTGATATATATTGGATTGATAAAGTAAAAACTATTTTTGAATTAAAGTACTTACGAGTCACGACATCCTTATATACCGATAAAATAAATTATTTCCTGTCTTTTTAGAACCCTTTTAAGTAATAACAATTCTTATTGCATTAAGTTTACTTTATTTTTTCTGAAATATTTAAATCTCAACACGCAAGAGTTTTAATACAGGCCCACTTAAAATACTTTAAATAATCCCACAAGCTATTGCTATTTTTATGCTAGAGTAATTCAACTTTTTAGTTCTGGAAGTTTCAGTAATTGCATATAATTATATATTATAGGGAACCCCTCCGCAAGCATGTCAAATTTCAGCACAATATCTTCAATACTTATTAAACTATAGAACACTTAACATTTTGATAAGTTCGAGAGTTTATAATGCGTATCAGCTGCCGAGTTTCAGACTGTGAAGTGCACTCGCTCACTCACTCACCGTACTCACTTATTAAAAAGCTTTCTTTCCCCCGCTCGAGCTGCCGCCCACATTTGGCACGCCCACTTGGCTGGCTTTCAACGTAAATTACCATAATTCGCGCTTTCAAAAGGCGCACACTTAACCTTTAATTAAGATACTCGAGAACTTTTCAATATTCCGCTTCACTGTGGGGCCTCGGCGTCGCGTTGGCGCCCACTTGCCTTACGTCCCCGCACACACATGCATGCACACAAAGACACGCTCACACCCACACACACACACTCACACCCACACACTCACACTCGCACGTCAAGCCATTGCATTTTGCCATAACGAAATTAACGCCACGCCACGGCAGCAGCGCTGCAAAGTATGCAACATAAATTTTTGCGCCGCGCCAATAAAAATAATTGAAGCAAAATGCGCCACACACACACACACACACACACATCAGTGTGGTGAATTGGTTGTGGGGAGTAGCTAGTTGGCTGCGTGTGGTGGGAGGGGGGAGGTGGGAAACTTTGCTGGAGTCGGGCGTTGCGGCAGTTCAACTCCAATGAGACTGCAATAAGACTCCGATGGCAATTTTACTTTTATTGCGCGTCGCTTGACGTTGACTTTTAAGTGTCTGACGCTTTGTTGTGGGCGCCGCAGCTTGTTGTCGTTCTCCCTCTTTGTTATTGTTGTTGCTGTTGTCGTTGTCCGTTGTTGTCGTGCCCATCCATTCATCGTCAACGCTCGCTTGCGCTTGTTTTCATTTCCGCTGCGCTTATCACATTATTGCAAGCTCATTGCCGGCTTCTCTTGTGATTCCTTTCGGGGGCTCGCACTATCAGTCAACTTGCTTCTGCTGCCTTTGCCTTTATGACGTCACGTCAGCGTAGCTGTAATGCAATCGCAGAATGTTCTCTGGCTCATCATATCATTCACAAGGGTTGCCCAGCAACGAAGATGCTGAGAAAAATGAAATGACAACAAATCTGAAGGGTTTCTTATTAGCCAAAGTAAAGCGAAATACGTCAAGAATGTTTAATTTTGCTGAGAAACTACTTAGATATTTCGAATAGAAGCAGAAATTAATTTGATATAAAGAAAAACTAGTATTATCTCTGAGATGAATATAGAAAGATTAATAACTAATGTAGAAAAGTAATTAATTTATTAAACAGTATTTTTCCTTGCCAATACAGATATTTCTATTTAAATATAAATAGACATAATTTTCAAGTTCACAAAAGTAAACTAAAATAATTGTATGCATTAAGTTTATGACTTTATCTATCTAGTGAAATGAAAAAAAGTCGTTATTTTCCTCAGTTTATAGCTAGACTTTTATTTCTATCTTGCTAAACATTTGTGAGACACAATTATTAGCGAAAATAATAAAATTCCCCATCTCTTTTCAATTTACATGTCTTCTAGCGTTCTCTACATTATAAATAGACACATATCGATTAAGTTCTGTTGTGCCCTACACCCCTTAATGTCCTTGGCGCTGAGCCCAATGCGAGGAGCAGAGTAAATAAATTTGATAATCGATTTCTCAGCTCAATGATTGTTCAACTTTTCAGAAGTCAATTTGAATGTGGAAAAAGTGTCCCTCAGAGTTTTGTCAACCGGCAGCTTAGCGAGAGCAGCGTACACATTTAGCATAGGACATTAATAAATAATTTGGGCTTTTTTGGTGTGAATGATTTTCATATAAATCCCCGTCCAGGCAGCAGCCTCCGAGTCTCTCAGTCCCTCGCTTCCTTTTGTGTGTGAGTGTGTGAATGTGTCCTGTGTGTAACGTTTGTCTACTTTGCAGCTCATGTAATATTCATGATTATTTGAAATTTGCGCTTCGTTATCCTTTATCCTTTTTATGTGCAGCACACAGACACCGACACGACACAGTCACAGACAGCGACAAGACACACGACAATCATATGTTAACGCGTCTGTTCGTCTTCTGTGTTTGCACAGATATACAAGAATATACACTCGCACCGCACACAGGGGTGTGTCTCTCTCTGTGTGTGTGTGTGTGTGTGTGTGGTGTCCTTGCATATCATCAGCCTTTAGTCGCCAGCTAACGTAATCGGTTTTCACTGTCGGCGAGCAGCGAGGCGAGGAGGTGGGGCGAAGAGAGGGCGGAGCTCGCCTGGGGAATTCCAGCAGCGGCATTGATAGCTCAACGCAGCCCACAGCTTCAGAGTCCATCAATATGCCACCCTGGCAGCTCCTTTGCATCCTGGCCCCTCTTCCTGTCTCCCTCGCCCTCTCTCCTCGTATCCTCAACAAACTGTTGCGTTTCAGCCCCACACTCTCTCGTCTCTCAACAGCCTCCTGGTTGCGTTTTTATTTGTCACACGTTTGACGACGCCATATTGTCACACACACACACACAGCTTGTGCAGCTTGTTGTGTGTGTGTGTGTGTGTGTGAGGACTTCCGTTTCAGCGCCTTATCAGCTGTCGCTGTCTCCCTTGGCGCGCTTTTTGTGCAAGTTTATGCAACGCGAAACGAGCAGCATTCAACGCTGCAACATGCCACTTCCAACGCCGGCAAAGTCAACCGCTTTTGTTGGGACTTAGGGCGCCTCTGTTGCAAGGGGCGTGGCACGTCGCCTGCTCGCATTGCGATAAAATTGTGTGTGCAACGCGGGCGATTGCTTCGCTTGCTGCTTCTACTGCTGCATGCCGCAAGTTTTGTTGACAAACTGAAAAACAATTATGATTGATTGTTCAACACCGTCTAAAGATTGCCGCCACGCCACACCGGACAGGTGGCAGGCGACTGGTGGCATGTGGCAAGGTGAACTGAACTGCCAGCAAAACTTGTCTGCAACTTGATTCAAGTTGTCTGCATAGATCGAAAATTAAGATACCCACGCCAGCAGTCTGAAGTCAACAGTCGCCACTCGGAAGTCGCTCGAATGCAACTATTTGGTACTATGATCAGGATAGAAGACATTTAAGGCAAGTCCCTGACGATGACAGATTCGGTTAGCAGAAAGAGACTACTGTAATAGTGCTTTAGATTAAAATTATAAATCGAATACTACGATTTTCACTTTCAAATCATGCAAGAATTTTGATTAAGTTTTGTTGTATTTCTCTAAAAACAAGAATGTAATTAATGATCTGCAACTTTTCGATTTCAAATAATTCTTGAAATAAGATTTCAAACGTTAAACAAGATTTTGTTAGTTAAACAAAAATAAAAACTACATTTTATTTTTAGGAATGTCATCTTGTTTCAAGTTTTTTTTTTAATATCGAAATATGCTTACATTTTAAAATGGTTTTCTTGTTTTTAAAACGTAACTTTTTTCTCTGTGTACATAATGCTAATAATATTACTGAATTGTACAACATTGTTTCTGTCATGGAAAAAAATTCCCTCAATATGTTAATTACAACACAAAAACTTGCCTAATTGAAGTCAAAATAAATATTTTAATATAAGGGGTTCTCTTTTAATAAAAGTGTCTCTATTCATGGACTAAAAAATTAGTCTCCTTACGACATTGGAACTTGCTTTATTAAATTAAAAGTACCTATAACTCTTCTGATGATTTAAATAGATTATTTTCTTTTTTTGATTAAAATATATTATCCTAAAGAGACTTTTCGCAATTAATAGAATTTTTTTTAATTGTAAGTATATGCAAAACCTTACAGCAAATCTTATTTAATCTATTGATATACTCAGAACATTCTTAAAAAATGCATATATTATTATGTAAGTTAACTTGAGATCAAAGTTCCGTGATGAAATTATTATTGGTTTAAGAAAGAGAATCAATTCTTATATCTATAGTCTATCTACTACTATAGTATTTACTGGCTGGCATCAGATTCTAACTGCAAGATCTCCGCCAGGATTATTTGTAAATCTTTATATTTAATAAGCGTAGATTGCCAAGACGGAACTACGAACAGCTGGCGTGTTGTATCAATCAAAATCGAAACATTGCAGGATTCAATTGAATGTGGAATCCTTTTGTCTAAGGCGACACGCAACTCCTTTCGGGACCCAAGAGCTATTAGCATTGCTACAATCTTATCAAGCGCAACATGCCGCATCTCACGGCACATCCTGCCGTCGAACACATGCTCAATCGGTTAAAAAAATACAAAAAATAGAAAAGGCAACACAACAAAGAGGGGGAATGAGAATAGAAAAGGATACAAGAAAATGCCGTCAGTTGTTGCCGCTGCCGGAGATAGCTGTTTAAGCCAATTTGTAAACCATCAAATCGCGTTAAATGCGCTTTTCCGGTCGGAGCCGATGCCGCTCTGGATCTGGATGTGAACGGGGCTGTGGATGTGGATGGATAGATGGGTAAAGAGCCCCTCGGTATCTGCTTGAAAAATCTCTCATTGTTATTGTTTTCTTTGCTAAACGGAAACGGTTAGGCACCCCTCGCAAAAAGGCACTCACAACAACAACGACGACGACGATGCGGAACTGCGACTGTGAGTCTGTTGTGTGTTGTGTTATTTTGTGGTGTCTGCCTTTGCGCCTCAGACTCCGGGCCAACGACAGGTACATGCGCAGGCAGAAGGATACAGCAAGGATCTATCGCTAGCGCTTCTTTTTCATCTATTGCTCGGGTTATTCATATATTGATTTGTTTGCCTTTTGGCTATATTCACTCTCGTCTACTACTTTGTACTTTGTGTGTGAGAACAGGAAATTGAAAAGGGGGCTGCAACAAGGGGCACAACTTCAATAGCGAGAAGTTATGCAAAAGGAAAACGTTATTCAATTATCGATCCCATATTCCGTATTCCATATTCCGTATCCCATCGAGCAGATTGTCACCAGCTTTAAAGGCGCATTCACTGACGCTGCTGACCTCATTGCCACCACTCGTCGTCCACTTCCGTTGCAGTGCATTCAGCCAAAACCGAGACCGAGACCGAGACCGAGAATGGGACTGGAACTGAGACTGAGAGCGACAGCGAATGACCATGACAAACCGTGGCACACAAAGATGAAAACCCGCCTCTCGATGCCACGCTCATTAAGTGCCTGAAAAATGAGCGAGTAATTTACTAGCTGTTTGTCAACAATGTCCGCAACAGAGCCCAGAAGTCTACTTTTGTATTTCTATTATTATTAAAAAAGGAACTCATGCTCAAAACTAGAACTCAACACGGCAGCGGAAACTAAAACTGATGCGTAATGAGGCGTTTGATCATTTCCGCTTCGAATCGAAACTAAATTTACATGTGCCGCAGGATTTTAACATACAAATCGTATTACTGTCATGCCAACTGACAGCAGACCATATATTCTACTTTATAAGACAATGGTATTACTGAGGGTTTTTTATTAGGAAGTGACCCCTAGCCAAGGAAATTGTAGTAAATAATGACTATTAATACAGCGTTAATATGCTAACGTCCAGTTGCTATTGTTTACTTGTCTATTTTTCTTACTTCTTTCTTGGCGATTTTCATACCTAGAAGTTCAATTATCTTTTTGTTATTCAACTTTTCCCACAAGAAGTACTCCCCAATACATTATCATTAGGTCTATGATAAAGTAATAATGCTAAGTGTGACATATTTTGATTTGATTTAAATATATTTAAATAATTTACCAATTTTTTTATACGCTCACTAATTCCTCACTCCTTTACAGTTTAAAGTAATACTATAAGAAAACCTTTTGTAGAAATAAAGTTAAACAATTTTTTGTCCTCTGATATATTTTGGAATATATTATATATATATTTTTCGATTTGCTTCTTCTTGGTTCTGAGTGTGTTCAAGACAAAATAACTATGCGAATTTCAAAGAAATAAATGTATTGTAGCATTTCTTAACTTATCATTTCATATTATTCAGAAAGTGTATCCCATTATTTAATTGTCATTTGTGTCTAATGTGCAATCAATCAAGAGTTGCATATATACAAATTTAATTGCAATCGTAAATTTCTTTATTATTATTAGCTCGTCTCACATTTCAATCGATTAAAGTCCAAATTGTTTCCGCCTGTTCCATTCGACTCTTAGTAACGCCAGTGACGATCAAAAGTCCAAAGAACTGGCTTATTCACTTGCCAAGCATCTTTAGCAATCTGGCAAATAAAATAAAAATACTTTGCACAATGCAACGACTAGGAAATACCTTGTCTAAAAAGTAATGTAGAATGGGAGCTGTTGAGATCGCAATCATATCGTGTACATAGTGCAAATTTGACTTCTTGAAGAAAGTCAACTGACTTTGCTCTTGGAAAAGCCACAGCTGACCTTGCTGATAAGTTGTGTATCTCAGCAGACTCAAGGAACTATAAATAGCTTCTCTGTAAGGCAGGAGAGCTGGTGTGTACATGGTTACAGTGCAAACAAATATGACGTACTGCAAAGAGTATTCAACTATGACTCGCTGTAAATATCGACTTAAGATCTGTCCAAGGGTTAATAACACAACATGCTAATCAGCGCGACTCGTCGACAGACGAATTGCGACCAAAGTGCAAACAGAATTCTACAGATAGACAAATTACACAGTGAAGCGCATAGTTAACTGATGGATTTACGATCGCATATTCCGGTGGCATTATGTCATTTACGACCTTATTATCGTTATCATGCTGATGCGAATGTATTATAGCCAGACCTGTTGGCGCTTGACTCACTTCATCATATGATATGTGAGCTTTGAGCGTGAATCCCATGATTAAGTCGAGTACTTTTTAGCGGGTATTTTGCGCATGCGCAACCTGTTTAGACACCTGTTGATTGCTCGTTGCCTGGCACCGATCAACAAAAAATGTAACTGCGTTGCCACGACTTGCACAACTGTTTTCAATGACGATTGTTATTGTTATTATCATTTCTAATGTGCAGCTGCTCTTAAGTGGTGAGTTTGTGATCTAGTGCGAACACAAACCTGGCGACTCCTTAAGGGCGAGAGTACCTTAGCGAAGACACTCACCCTATATGGCTGCAATTGGTGAATTGGGGTGAGGTGGCTCGCAATGATCTTTCAACTCTGGACGCAAACCCCAATCGGTTATTTGCGGTGTCCTGCTGATAGTGGTGAGTTCCATTAGCCTAGACACACACCTCGCCGAGTTTACGGGTATCTAATTAAAATGCTAATATATTTATGTAGCCTATGATAACTACTATAATTATTGTGTTTGCAGCCTCGGGGCGAGGTCGTAAACAGAAACCAGTTGTAACCAAAATCTGTTGATATTTTCAGCAATTTATCAGTTCGGTTTAAACATTTAATTCTCACATATTTCATCTCGTATTTGCGCAATTGCAAAAGTCAAATAATAGTAAACAAACTGCAATCAATGGCATCGCCTAAGGGTAGGGTAATAAATAACACATACTTATACTCATATTACGAGTGCTACTTAACACATATTTATAATTCTCTGCTTCATTTGATATACGCGTTGATGACAATCGGGTATTCAAGTTGTCAAGATAATAAACGACACTCCAGATAAGCATCCGGCGCCATAGAATGCAGCGCCCACTCATAAATCATGCGAATTTCGCACAGAATCAGTTTCAGTTCAGTTCTTATCGGGCCACTCAAGACCTGGTTAAAAACCCACCTATCACAAACAGTCAACAATCATTTGATAGATGCACATAGCTCACACATAAACGTAGATAAACAAATTACACAAATTTATGGAGCACATCTTGCTCATTTCGAGTTCTATTCGAGGAGCATCTGCCGTATCTACATACCATATATATGTAGTATAGTCGTGTGTTTGAATTAAATTGACCGTAATTTAACATCATTTACTAAAATATATGCGCTTATTGTTTAATTTGCTTTTTATTTCCGTTTAACGCGTTTGTATTATGTCCCATTAAATGTAATTTATTAATTAGCTATGGATATGCACTTCACACGAGTACGAACTCGAGCACTTTTATTGTTTGAATCGAGGCTAATTTACATGCACTCTTAATACAATAGATTCGTAACAATATGTGCCATTTAAATAGAGCTTAGGGCCAATCAATTGAGCTTATATGAATGTTTAACGTGCAATAAATAGACTGAGCAATAACAATAATTACTTTATTATACGATTATTGCATATATATAAATGATTGCACTTGAAAAAATGAGGCAGAGGGCTACTGCAAAGCCCTAACATAGTGGCCATGAACTCTGAAGTCAATTAACTAAAGTGGGAATTTCATTGTGATGGGTTGATAAGTAAAGACAACGCAGTAGGGCAGAAAATAAATTGAAAACATTTAACAAGAGTTTTGATTTTTATTCCTTTATTCAATTCCACATTTTTGTGGTTACTGCTGAAGAAATTAAATTGGTCACAAATTCCCTTCCAAAAATAAACATTTCACAATGCGTGTTTTCCGAGTGCCTGATCAAGTGAGCACCTAATGAAAGAGGACAAACTTTTGGCTAAATTTGAAATTCCAATGTAGGGACAGTGTCAGTTGGGGGTTGGTGTGGGAAGTAATTGATTACACATGCATTTATACCACGTGTAAACGATGTTCATTTTTTAAGTACTGCAATCAATCGAATCGAAGCGAGTCGAGTCGAGTCGAGTAGAGTCGAGCGGTGAGCTGATAACTCAAATCATGTATTACTAAGCTGTGTAGAATGTTAATTGGATTTGATGCCTGAACACACCCAAAGAATGTAGAATGCGTAGTCGAAGAATACCCTGTAAAGTATAAATATTATTGTGATACATTGTTTGAAATTCATTGAAATAAATTCAAATTAATTTGCTAAACATAATGCATGATTAACACGCCTTGCATTACCTTTTGCAGGGTATTATAAATACGCATCTGAAATTCATTGAGTGGAGTCTATTGCGGCTTTGTGCAATGATTACAATTACAACAAAAAATTTAAATAACTTGCAAAATATTACGCAAACAATGCGAATACATAGAACCGAATGTTGAATGCTGAATGCTGAATGTGCATTGAGCGTAATTACGAGTGCTGAGCATGAATGCGGCAACTGCAACAGCAACTGCAAGTGGGATTGTGATTGTAAGTTTTGATTATCATTATGGCCACGCCTGTGTGGGCATTATGCAATTGCATTAAAGCGATGCCACAATTGCCATGCAACAATTTAACGCAGCTATGCGAGCGTGCCACATGCCTCACACACCCAAACAACAGCCTCGTACTCATGCCACACAAAACGCATTACCGATGTGGCAGCCACAAATTGCACAAATCGAATTGAACGGAATTTCGGCAATAAATTTATACAAAATAATTAAATGCAAATTTTAATCTAGAGACAAGCGTAAAGCGAAAAGCCAAGAAAACATCCAATTTATTGGAGACTAATAGATACTCAGCAACATTTTGATAAAAACTCGATTTGTGGCCTCAATTGCCCATTTAAGCTCACAATTTTCAGAGAGTATTGTGAAAGCATTGTTTCATGCTTCATCGACTGTTCAATAAGTTTCGAAATGCATTCAATTAATTGTAAATAATGTGCATAATTCGCAAATGTTGCCTGCCAGCATTAGAACTACATTTAAATAATTAAATATTTATTTGCAATTAAAAATAAAACAACATCGTTGGGAAATTAAAACACTTCACGAATATTGTTTACAGATTTTTAAATGCTATTCTCAAGTCAAGTCAATTCCAAATATTCGCTTAAATAAATAAGAAAGGAAGTAAACAACAACAACGCCTCTTCGTCGCGTTGCTATCGGCACAAATTTTGTGTAACTATATTTTGCTGTGTTTGTTATGGTTGTACCCTATCTGAGGGAATATTCGACTATATATGAAGAAGGAAAACCATTGATAAAAAGTTTTTGTATGTAAAAAATATTCGAATGAATAAAATCAAATAGGGTCAACCAATTTTTATATTTTTATTTATTATAATTGTAGCTTAGAATTCTATATATTAAATTCTATAATATACCAAGAACAATTCAAATTTAAGATCTAACAGATAGAATTGATAAAAAGTCATAGTTTTTGTAATCAAATAATAAAATCTAGCGGAGACACTCACCCTGCAATTGGTGAATTGAGGTGAGGTGGCCAGCAATGATCTTTCAACCCCAATCGGTTATTTGAATAATATTTTAATTTAAATAATATTTTGCTTTCGTATTTTACAATTATATTCTCTAAGCAAATTGTTGTAAAGAGCTTAACCAAATTATGGAATTTCCTATTTCATATAAGTGGTTTATTATTATTGCAAATTTACCAAATCATTCAGCGTTTTATATTTCCTAATAATTATTGTGTGCAACCCAAAGTCTTAAGAGGAATGATCAGCAAAATATATATAGAACGCGAATCAAAGTAAGTCATCCACTTGAAAGTAGGGTATTTAGTGCACGTCATTCGCCGCATAACTGTTGATTCTTTGTTTTTGTTTCTAATTTATTTCCGATAGTGAAAACATTGACGTTGCGCCCGATTCACAGTCGATGGGGGCCTCCGGTCGTCAGGCGCTGCGTTGTTTCAGTTGATTTAATTTTTCCATTTTTTCCATTTTTGCGGCGTCTTCACGTCAGCTACAGCTACAACTACAGATACAGATACACAGACTCAAGAGACACTCACACAGATACAGATACAGAGGCGGCGACAAGAGCCGCTCAGTCGGCAGTCGACGGAGTATGTTAGTCAGTAGTCAGCTGGGTTCGGGGTGCTTGTTTGCGCTGTATGTTGTGTGCTGTCTCAGACGGGGTCCCAGTCCCTGTGCCTGTCCAGATACAGATACAGATACACAGACAGTTGTGTACAGCATCAGCAGACGCGGGCAGCGCAGTTGACGTTGACGTTGGCGTTGTCGCAGCAAGTTAACGTTAACATTAACATTAACTTATCGCAGTTAACTTGGCTGTAATTGCGGCTCGCTACGAAACAGTTTTTTAATTGTTGTAAACAAGCGCGCGCGTTCGGTTTGACAAATTGCCAACACATAATAATGACTATAAATTCATAATACAAAATATAAATTACAGAATAAAACACTAAAAAACCGAAATATCAGCCGCGAGTTGTTTCGAGTCGAGTTAAAAACAAAACCGAAAAAAAAAGAGAACAGAAATTTCAAATTTGTTGTTAGAGGTCGTGGAATACGCGTCGTCGAATTCGATTGAAATCGTTTATGCAAATTAATTGTTGTTGCCGGCAAAGCAATCGAAATGGCGCCAAAAATCTATTGAGCAGTCTACACAATTTCTCTGTTATTATTATTAAGTGTTTTCGAAATGTAAGCGATGCTCTTTCGACTCCCCATACCCCCCACTAAATGGAATCTGCGAAATGTTCCACAATAATAAATAATAACAATGATAATAATAACGATAAAAAAAATCATCTGTAAATGTTACATAAAGTGCAATCTCTTCCTGCTTTTCCATTTTGCGTGACTTGCCGTGTCTTTGCTCTGTTTCCCTATTCACTTTGTGATTTGTTTTGTTTTGTTTTGTTTTCGTTCATCACAAGAAAATGCCGTAAAAAATGTTGTTTATGTGCTTTAATGATGCTGAGAATATACTCTTCAATTTAATTGAGGGCGACTGATTGAAAAGGCAGTTCATTCGGAATGAATTGCCTACAAAGTGATTGCTCGAATTAATATATCTATCGAATGTATTTCGATTGATCAAGCGAATGTTATTTAAGAAATTGCACGGAATTGAATGCAAGCATAAACAAAGTTTTTATGTGTTGAATAAATAAATGTGAGGGTAAATTTAATGACAAATTCTAAAGCTGACAAAATTTTTAAAAATATTTTATTGATGAAAAAATTGGCATTTAAAGATTGAAGATTATATAATGCATTTTATGATTTACTTCGAACATAATGATAAATTTATGAATAGTAGTAGAATATTTCAGTCAATATAAAAATTACTGTCAAATTGCATATTTCATGTGCAAACAAAAAAAAAATTATTTATTTTAGAAGAAAATGCCAATAGCTCAACATATTTAAAAATAGTTTTCGTAGCTCAAATAAAAAAAGTTTTTATTTATTTATTTTAATGTAAACAAAATTAAAACTAATGCATTTTATTTGAAGAGTTTTTAATTCATTGTCTTATCAAAAATACACATAAACAAATTCGAAACTACCAAAATAAAGGCACAACGTTTAATTGACATATTTTAGGAAAACAGAATACAAAAATAAATAAAATGAACTAAATAAATAATTTTCAGAAATTGAAATATCTATGTTAAATCATTTTGCTTTATGCTTTGGTCCATCTCTAATAGAATTTGATGAAAACAAGCTATGACGCGGTCTAGTTTATAAGGTTGTAAACTATAGTATGTGTTAGTGGGGACGTCAGGCATTATCTGCTGCCTCTCAATTTAGATGCCCCCTTAGCACTGTTCTGATACAGTTGCGAACGAGCGTTGAAAACTTGAAATTTTCCACTTGATTTATTCATTAATTGCGCCCTTAATGACGCTATACAAATGCGAGTACTTCATCAAATTGTAGATACAAAAAATGTTGTAACTAAGTGTATTAATAACTTAGGTCTACAGTATAGTTGCAAGTGCTTTAATGAGCCGCGTTATTTTATGGGCTGCAATCACTTTTTAGTCTAAATACAATTGCATCTAATTGGTCGTAGAACGGAGATAGCAAACAACGACAGCCTGTAAGTGATTATAGGCTGCTTAATTATCGACATCAAGGGAAAACAGCTGAAACGTTGTTGAAGTGCAGTCGATGAATCCAGCGATCTTTTATCGATGTTGCTGAATCATAAATTCAAGACCATTCCATATTTGATTCAGCATTTGGCCCTTCAAGATCTCTCGCCAGTCCGAGTTCAACTGCACCCATGACGGCACACGTGTGTCCTTAAGTGGGTATTCGCGTGTAGCTGGCAATTGGTAAATCAAACAGGAGAACTTTTAATGGCGAGCAGGTCGGAAACAGTAAATGAAACAGAGCAGAGCGTAAGCACGACCCAAACAACCATTTTTATAGAGTTGAGAAAATCAATAAAGCGAGCGACGGCGACAGCGACAGCTTCAGATACAGATACAGATACGACTACGTATCTATAGCTATAGCCATGTCTATATCTGCATCTGGGACTGAGAGCGAGTCCAATACTTTATTTAGTAACGTTTATTGCTAAGATAAATCCCGCAAGGAGTTTAATAGCCACTATCAATATTTGTACAACGAATAAGCGACGTATAATGTATCTGCAAGATACAGCTACAGCTACAGCTACAGATACAAATACACACATATATAGCTATTCAGCAGCCACAGTCGAAGCAGTCGCAGTCGCAGCCGCAGATGCGTATGGCGAATTAACACAAACCCGTTAATACAATTAGTTGAAAAGTGAAAAATCTCATGTATATAAAATATCCGAAACGAAACAGAAATAAACAAAAAAGATTTTAACAAAAACGCAGAAGCAGCAGCAGCAGCGGCAGCGGCAACAACAACAATAACTGTTAAAATAATAATAAAAAAAAAAATACTATACACAACGCTGTCGCTGTCGACAAAAAGCGCCACAACAAATTTGCAACTTTACACTCGTCGGCGGTTTTCAGTCGCGAAATGAAGTCACAGCCACAAAGCTGAGCCACTGAACGCGTGTGCCACACAACACAACACAACACAGCACAACACCACCACAATTGTCAACAACAACATCTACATCAACAACAAATCGCAAACTGACAAATCGAAATATCGAAAAGCTTGAAGAGAGAACATGGTCGAGTTACTCAAGGCGCTCAATTTGACGGGCAATTTGCTGGCGGGCCTCGACGACAACAGCCTTGAGATTGCCGCCGTTGCAGACCCGTCGACCCTCAATGCCACCGCCATGAATCTGAGCACCACAACGACGACAACCACACTGGCCAATGCCACCAACAGTGCCGAGAAACTCCAGCTGGACGGCTTCGATCTGCCCGGCAACTATTCCATCCTGATCAACAAACTGGAGCAGCTCGCCCTCGGCCTGGACTCGGCGCTGGGCAACTTCACCATCGATCGCCAGGAGGTCGAGATCAATCTGAGTGGCGGCGCCACGGCCACCGATGTGGCCGACGTCGACGATCGCCTCTTCAGCGACGTTCTGCCCGCTGCCCGTGCTCCGCCGCCGCACATCGCGCACGGATCGCGCATCTACACGGGCGAGGAGGAGGACTTCGCCCATGTGGTCAGCGATATTTGGATCGGGGTCATTCTGACGCTGCTCATCGTGTTCGTCATCTTCTTCATCTGCGCCTGCTTCCTGTACCACAAGTTCCAGCAGTGGAAGAATTCATGTGAGTGCCATTGGCAAGCGCCAAGCGCCACTCGGCGTATACTTAATAACAGCGCGTACGATCACGTTGCGTATACTCGATGCGATCGCAACTATTTGTGTGATAATGGGAACGGGACAGGGCGGGTTGAATGCACTTATTTCATTCAATAAAACTTATGAGCGCACATTGGTTTATCGATATATCAATAGCTTATCTCGATGATTTAAATTATTTAAATTGCGATCGAAAATTGGCTTCACTTCTTGTTTGTCGATAGCCTTGATATTGAAATCTAAAAGTTACTAAAGTATTGCGATAGACTTATTTTTATTTATTTATGTTAAGGTCGAAATTTAACAGTAGACATAGGTAAAATTACTGTTATTACATTGAAATGAGGGAATAAAGAAATTTTTAAATATATTTTAAAATACAAATGATTAATTAGAAATTCTATAAACTTAAAATATTCAAGTTTTCGATATCGATTATCAATAGATTCATATTTAAAAGTTACTTAAGTATTGGGATAGACTTATTTTTATTTATTTATTTTAAGGTCGAAACATAGGTAAAATTACTGTTATTACATTGAAATGAGGGAATAAAGAAACTTTTAAATATATTTTAAAATACAAATGATTAATTAGAAATTCTATAAACTTAAAATATACAAGTTTTCGATATCAATTATCAATAGATTCATATTTATTTTTGTGCTCCAAATATTGTAGTTTTGTAAATGCCAACATCAGCAGAAATTATCGATCGTGTGATAATGATCGATCGTAAAATCGATAAATCCAAATGTGTGAAATCCTATTTTAAAACAGTTCTCCCAATTTCCGCCCATTAGACATGCTACTATTTAATACATCAATGCTAATTAAGGCCAACAAAAAGCCAGTTTAATCATCGAGATGAAAGGTCCGTTTGTGGGGGATTAATCAAAAATCAGAAATTTAATTCAAGAACAGCTTTCGCAATGACGACAATAAACCCGTTGCTTTTGCAATGCAATGTGCCAGGCACAAACAAAAAGGTAGCAGGGAACTGGAGGGAAGGGAAGTGCAGGGCAGTTGGGCAACTAAAACATCAACAAATAAACAAAGTAGTAAAGCAAAGTCTGCGGGCAGAAGAAGTTACACAGCGAATGGAACAAAAACAGAACGAAAACTAAAAGCGACCGACGACACGGCAATGATTAAGCTGATGATGATGATGTTGATGACGAAGTTGATGGTGTTGACAATCATGATGATGATGACGATGAGTCACAATTAGACACGGCAGCAAAACTAATGCAAATAAATTGAAATTTGAACGTTATTTATTTGCATTTGCGAGCTGTGAGTAGTGCGAATAGAATGGCATCAAATGAGTCTTGTGACTTGAATACAACTTAAAGCCCAAACAAAAGCATTTCACAAATATTTCACAGCTTGATAAATAAACCATATTGTCCGTCTGTCTGTATGTCTGTCTGTCTGTCTTGCCATTATTTGCTTAGCCAATTGCCAAATAATTGTCGAGCTTAAAACAGAACTCCGACATTGGACTTCTGCTGCTACTGATGCTCCCATCATAATTTGTCTCTAGCTCTGACTCTAATTATAAATTATAAGGCAATTAGCTAATAAATTTCGAGCAGCAATGATTAGGACCACATAGACAAATGCAATTCGCCTGTTATCTGGCCCCTTTGGACCATTTGTTTGTCAGCTGAAAGCAAACATAACATTTCCAGTTAATTAAAGCTGCAGTCAAGTGGCCCAGTTTGGGCCAAGCAAGACATCATCCATCCAAGAGGCTCCCACTTCCATTCAGACTCTCAAGTGCTGTTTGCCCTGTTCGAGGCTCGATTACATTGCAAATTTGTGTTAATTAATTAAAATTGCTTTGTACTGCCTCAAACTAAACAAAAGAATCCGATTCCTCTTGCCCTAACACAACTCAATTGGCCCAGACAATTGCTGTGCTGTGTGCTGTGTGCTCTTCTGTGTTGTATTGACTTCGATTAGGGTTTTGTTAACAGGGGCATCACATGCAGGCAGTGAGAGACAAGAGCTGAAGCACTTAAAAGCGGGTCAGCATGTCAATGAACGATATTCACTTGCATTTGTCAAGATAACCAGCTCGCCAACTGATAACTGAAGACAATGTAAAGGCCTACTTCAACAATTTCTAATGGGAAAGTCAATAAAAATGCCAAGCAAAACAGATGTAATTAAAGTGCACTTTATTGTTATTAATTTTCTGTTTTATTAAATGCAGCAATTTTAAAAATGTGCCAAGTAAAACTACAACAAATCATTGAAAACATTTTATCTCTAACCTTTAATCATTAACATTAACAATTAACAGTTGCTGTTAAGGTAATAGCAGGATACTGTTACAGTCCATTAACCATTAACAGTGGCTGTTAAGTTGCAGTCGTTAAAGCACTGTCTTTAAGATAGGTTTGGCAAGTTTGCTTAGTAAATGCGTTATAGCTAGTCTTATTTGTAGCTCACTCTGTCAAGCAAACACTATAACAATTCATCAATCAAATGTCTGCTAGTTGCTGCTGCTGCTGCTGCACTGTAATCTGTCAACTTGCAACATGGCTTGACTCACGTTCGTCTCCACGTCGGGCGAAAAACCACCGGCAACTTTTTGGGCCTTGGCAACAGTCCAGAGTCCATTCTATCAGCCAAACCCCACTTAGCACTTCTCACGTTTTTTCCAGCTTTAATGCCACTCGCCCGCCTAGTATCTTTATGCTGACAATAAATATACATACATGTACATATATGTATATTTATATAGGCCGCAATTATCGTAAACTTGATGTCGCACATTTAAATAAACTTGAATTCAGTTTTTCTCTTTTTCGTTTCGTTAAATTTGCGACAAACAACAATAACAGGTATGATGTCGCTTTATGAGTTTATGTATTTATCAGGCTGTAGTACGTCACTCATACGCAGCGTAGTTCGCATTGTCTGCGGTGTCACAGTGCGTATGAGTGACGTTGTTCGGTTCATGGCTGTTTAATTTCCTTTTAATGACTTGTTTATCTTATGTGGTAGCTGCGCTTCATCTCATTGCTGTCGTTCGATGTGCGTCCGTTGTCGGTTGCTGCTGTTGTTTGTCGGTTGCTTTCGCTGGGATTGTTGTTTGTTGCTGCAGCTGGCATTGTTATTTAAACTGATTTGCCTGCGTCTTTATAATTACTCCACATTTCGGTAGTTTCATTTTACCATTGCCAATTCAAGCCTTTGGGCATTTCAATTTAAAAACTCACAAAGGAGCTTCAACTTTAACAATGCTAATTTAGCTGTAACGTTGCAGAAAGTTTATATTATTGTGCAATAAAGCTTTAACAGCTTCGGCCCCAATCTTGGGTTTCAGTTGAAATTTTTAAATACGCACTTTTTTAATACAAGACATATTTATTTAATTTATTAAATCCTCATTCTAACTCGATTTTTAATTGCATTTTTCATTAAGCAATTTTTGAAGAATATTATCAATTAGCAAAAAGTATTTTCCCTTTCATTACGTTTGACACTAATTTATAATTTATTTATATTGCAATTAAAAACACTAATTAATGGTGATTTTCGAAGCGCACTCTCCATATAACACATGGCGAACAGCAAAAAAGTCATTAAACTTTTGCGTTGTCGTTAATTCCAAGTGAGCTGCTCGCGAATAAAACGGCGAAATTGTTAATTAAATTAGGCGTTGATTAAATTTGCAAGTAATTAACATTTAGCATACAGGCTGCCCAGTTTATTAAAGCGCAAATTGCAATGGCAATGGAGATGCAACAACACCGGACTTTCTCCTAACTCCCCCGTCTCCTCGACGTGCCCTCGCAGGGAATGTTGCATTAAGCCGCTTTACATAGAATTGACGTCAATAGACTTGTTACTTGTTTATCAAATGTTTTTCACAGCATGCCACAAATTTAAGCAGCTTATACAGTATAAGTAGATAAATATATGAATAGATTTGTGGCTACATTATAGACATTGTAGTATATGCAAATATTATTTGTTATTTCCACGATTTGTGGCGGCGAAATTCGCAAAAATATGCTAAATGAATAAAAACCGCCATTCCGAAAATATCGCAATAATAAAAATAAAGTAAATCAGAGCGGAAGTGGGAGGAATACGTTAGGTGGCGACTGAGGCGATGAACGCTTAGTCAATGGCAAATTAGCGGCAGTAACTAAAACTCTGTGTTCGCATTTCGGTATTGCTAATATCCGTAACGGGCCAATAACTAAACAGAAAAGGCAAAGCCCAGTGGCGTCGGTTAAAACGGCTGTTGGGGGGAAGGAAATGTGGTTGTTTCGTTTAGCTAACCAATGTCGACATGATGCTTCAGTTTAGAAGCCACAAAACGTGTTGGATTTGTTTCAATGGCGCTAATTGCTTAATTGAAACTGTTTTTGCATTGCATTTACTCCGTTTGCCACAACACCCCCCAACCACCGCCCCCGCCTTGCGTAACCGCCCCTGTTGTTGTGCCATTCATAGCAAAATGTCAATTAGTATTTGCCTGCTAAAAGCCAAAAAATCGACAATACACCAAATTAGCTGCTCGCATGACACACAAACACACACAGACTCACACACACACACCTCGCCACACCCCCTGCGAATTCCAGCACATGTCACGCTGTCGTATACGTAATACACGTTTTGATTAGCATTACACATACGCCACGTTGAGCATTCGATATTTCAAATGCATTGCGAAAAATTGTTCCATTTTAATTGCAAATTTGTAACATCATCATAATTGGCCAAGGGGCAGTTGCAGTTGCCACTGCTGATGCTGCAGCATATTTTAATAATTGATGCACGCTATATTTTTAATTAGTTAAATGCGCGTTTAATTAGCTTTATAAATTATGCACATGCAGCGGTTAGTTGCCAGCTGGGTCCAGCTTCAGATTCTGTTTATTTTTGCTTTCCTCTCCTCTTTTTTTTGGTTTATATTTGCCATTTTATTTACTGACTTTTGTAGTTTTTGCCACTCCTCACTTGTTTTTACATTTTGATTTTTGCCAATAATTTTTTATGATTTGCTTAACAGGCCGACGTGCTGCATGATTCTTTTTCAGTTATGATTTATTTATGCATATTTTGAATTCGCAAATATTTTTTTTTTTAACATTCTCTTTGTTTACTTGATTATTTATTTGTTTGTCTTTTCGCTGTCGGCGGAAATGAACTGCGATTTTTATTTATTAATCGTTGCATGATTTATTGATAAATAATTGTAATGCTTTTTACTACGCCGATGAGCTGTCAGCGGCGGTTTTAAATGACGTTATGAATGGGGTGGGTGGGTTTGTTAACTTGAACGGAACTTAACGGGCAAGTAAAATAAATTACTGTAATTGACAACTGAAAGTATAATTTTAAAATGCACTTGTTATTTTACTCGCTAGTGTCATTAATTATTAACGCAAATACATGTTGCTATTTTTTAATAACGTTAACCAATTTGCCACGATTTATTTTACATAACCAATTTTGTATTTATAAAGTTAAAATGTATTTGTACAGTGATTAATTTAAATTTTAAAGGGCATTTGAGAAAAGGCATATAAACAAAAAAAAATATGGATAATATTTTAAGCATTAACCATGCTAATTGTAGCTGCAATTTTTCACTCAACAAAATAATTATAGTTCCTGAAAAAAAGTAAAACTACACATATATCATCTAACTAATTATTTTGGAGAATTGTAAAAAATTCCGTTTGCATAATAATTATTACAGTTTATTATGCTTTAATTACTTGAAGTACGGCAATATGTCAGCTTGAATAACGCATACGCACCGTTAGCAATTCAAATTATTCAAAAATCGACGCGCGGGCCGTAAACAGAGTTGCCAAACCGCTCGCAGATTAAGTGGCTCTCGCAGGCGGCTCATAAAGAGAGACAGAGTGAGCGAGAGAGCGGTAGAGCGAGCAAGAACGCGAAACGAAAACAAAACAAAACAAGAAGCGACGCGCAATTAAATACACATGTATACGGGAGACGCCAACAGAGAGAACAACAACAGCAAGAATATCGGCAGCAAAGAACTTTAACAAGAGCAACATCAACAACAACAACAATGAGCAAACACGTTCCACAGTTTGACGGCGCCGCATGTTAACGACCGCACAAAGAATGCAGCAAGCAGAGCGCGCAGAAGAGCAGCAGCGACTTGGCAAACACAAACAAATAAGCAGCCACAGCAAAAGAGAGCCACAGCACAGGGAGAGAACGAGAGAGAGAGAGAAAGAACACGCAAGAACTAGCTGGCTGCTAAATTATATTGGCGACAAAAGCCAAGCGTCGCTGCCGCTATCGCTGCTGACGCTGGCGCAGACGCTGGCGTCGCTGATGCCGTCAGCGTCGTCACTGCGTGTGGCTTTTATGGCTAGTTTTAAAATTAACCACAGCTGCAAAAACACAACAACAACAAAAACAACAACAACAGCAAGCAAACGAAAACGAAAAGCGCAAAAGCAAAGAAGTCACACAGAGCCGCAGCAGCAAGTCGCCGACTGAAACGAAACGAAATTCAATTAAAAGGCAACAGCATAAAAGTGTGAAAATGCTGACAGAGCCCAAAAAAAAAGGGCTGCGGCAGCGGCGACTGTGGCTGAGACTGCGGCTTTGGTTAGCGATCAGCACAGACACACACAGACACACACACACACACATACTCACACAGAGAATCACACACGCGCGAGTTTATTTCAAGCAGCGTCGTTGCTGCTGCTGCCTTTGTTGACTGTACAGCGGGGCGTATACTTGTTTTTTTCGGCTTGCTTGCTTTCTACAGCCGTCAGCCAAATAATGTGTATACGTCGTTTATTTTTTCATTTTTCTCTTTCTTTCTTATTCATATTTGTTGTGCGCTTTTTGTACGCTTTCTACGCCAACAACAACAACAACAACAACAGCAACAATAAAAGTCGCCACACTTAATTTGCATATTTTTGCACAACAAAAATCGCCAACTGTCCGCGTCTGTGTGTGTTGTGAGCGTG
Source organism: Drosophila formosana (assembly GCA_035045625.1). NCBI lineage: Eukaryota > Metazoa > Arthropoda > Insecta > Diptera > Drosophilidae > Drosophila > Drosophila formosana. The sequence continues at coordinate 22,211,519 of JAWNOW010000232.1, forward strand.
TGTGTGTGTGTTGCTGTTGTCTGCATGTTAGCTGTCACGTTGACTATCTTTTTGGCTATTGTACTCCACACACACTCGCACACTCGCACACACACACACACTCCCATAGCGAGACATGTGGTGCCGCTGCACCACGTCGTATGCGTAATATTGCATTGCAAACCAAAAATTTTCATGTTCTTCTTTCTGTCCAATTTTTTTGCTTAGCTGCGGTGTTTTTTGCGAATTGGTTTTTTCGCTGATTTCATGCTTTTGTTTGACGCTCGCTTTTGTTTACAAACGATACGCTGTTCCGCCAGAGTGTCAAAAAAAAAAACAAGAAAAAATAAATATGAATATGATATAGCTAAATAAATTGCCATAGCGTCGCGTTGAAGAAGATAAGGAATGAGTAATAAATTATGGGGAAAAATGCGAACCGAAAACAAATCAACTGGAATAGATCAACATAAAGTGACCAAATATAACTTTGATTAACTCAATTCAGTAGTTGGGCAATGAGATCATCGAAAAATTGCTGTAGCTTCAACAATTTACATTAAACCTCTCGATTATTTCATCACAGCTTTCGCTTTGATTCCAGCTCGCTTCGCATACATTGAACCAGATCCTTTCGCGAATTCTCTCTCGTTCTCTCTCTCTCTCTCTAGTTTGCCATTTAACATCCCCGTTGCGAGCAGACAAAGTCTACCCTCATTTATGACAAACTATGCTGAATTTTGTTGTCGCAATATGTCAACCCACCCCCTTAATGTCTGATCCCAAAATCGAAGCCTCTCGCCGCCAGGGGATAAATACAGGCAGCTGCTAGACACAAAGACAGCGGCCATCCCTGGACGGGCGCGAGAGAGGGTTGATTTTGTGGGCCGGCAATAATTGCATACTAATAGTGTTTATAGTGTAAAATAAATGTATTTTCATTGGACTTGGCCTTATTGCTATTGCTAAATATGGTTTATAAGTATAAATGCGCGCTCGACTTAAATCTTAAAAGAAATGCTACGCTTCTTTTTTTGTTCGCCAAAGTATTTGCTGCGTAGTTCTTGTTGTTGGTATTTTGTATTTTTGTCTTTTTGCTTAGCTTAAGATTCGAGAAATCATATTGAGAATAGAACTCACACTCTAAATAAATATGTATGTGTGGGCGTGTGTGTGGGAGTGTGCGTATGTGTGTTTGTGGTGAGCTGCGTTCAGTGAGTTCTTAAAGTATAGTATTAATAATTATGCATAATTAGGCATAATTTGGAATTGAGTATGCGTAATGTTGATCAGGTTTACACACAGCATTAAATTGCATAATTCATGACTGGCAATTTAATATGGTAAAATTTCAATTGAAATCAATTACAAATTTCGATAGAAGTACAGTTGAGCTTAAGGACTCTTGCGACATCCTGGAGAGCTCAAGTTGCGCTTCTTTCCATTCATGCTTCAATTATAAAATGTACATTTCAAATTGAACTTATTAATATTCACAATGTTTCATTTATCAAATGTCTTGTGTGTGTTTAAAATAATTATAAACTTTTTTTGCAGTCTCTTTTTACCTTCTTTTGTTTTAGTTTTAGTTGTAGATTTGTTTTTATTCCGTATGAATAATGCTTTTAAAACGTAGTCTTTTCTGTTCGTTAAAGTTAATTAAATGCAAAAACAAGTTAATCATGCTTACGCTTTTTCATTCAAAGTTAAACGATATATATACCGATCTATATAGTATATATATGTGTGTCTATACATGTATATAGAGAGAATACTTAATCCCTGCAAAATTGAAAATCTTATATTGGAAATGAAATCATCTGCTGGTCTGCGAGGTTCATCCTAAGCTACAGAATTTCAAGTACAGTGGCATCTTAAGCTAATGAGTAAGAAGTGTGGATTGGATTGAATTGGTTTTTGAATTGAATTGAATTGGTCTCGATAAGTCTTTAGATTTCCGCCTGCTGGCCAACGACCGTAAAGTAGCTCGTTATCTTGCGATTAGTCTTCGTCTTGCCGCTGCTGGATACGGCTCCCGCCGTCGAGCCGCTCTGACGCGCATTCTCCTTCTCCGGCGTGATCTCTTCGTCATCGTCATCCGGCTTGGCTGGCTCCACTTGCATCGACACCGTCACCGACACCTGTGCCAAGCTGACACTCGCTGCCGTGCCTGCACCTGCTCCCGCATCCGCAGCCAGCTCCGTCATATTCCCTTTGCTATCCGGCGTCGCTTCGCTTTGTTCCTCGGCAATGTCGGGCATCGTGCTCAGACTGCGCTTCAGCTCGTCCAGCAGCTTCTCCTGCTCGGCAATCTTCTCCTGCAGCTTCTCGCGACGCGGACGACGTGTCTCCGGCTTCGCCTTGACCTCTTCCGCAGCGGGCTGCTCCGTCTTTGTCTCGCCGCCATGCTCCCGCTGCTGATGCCGCTGCAGATTGACGCGCGATGAGTAACCACGTTGGCAGGCGCTGCAGCTGAACGGTTTCTCCCCTAAAAAAACAGTTAAAGATTAGAACGAGTTGGCAAACCCATCGAATTGCAGAGCACTCACCTGTGTGGCGACGCATGTGGACGCGCATGTCGATCTTGCGGGAGAAACGCTTGTCGCAGAGCTCGCATTGAATGGGCTTGTCGCCCAGATGGGTGCGTCGATGCACCACGAGATTCTGGCGGGCCCGAAACGCCTTGCCGCACAGATCGCAGCTGTAGGGCTTCTCGCCGGTGTGGACACGCACATGGATGGCCAGATCGGAGCTGCGCACGAATCCCTTGCCGCAGCGATCGCACTTGTAGCGTCGATCGTTCTTGTGGTGCCGCATGTGCAGCGACATGTCCTGCTTGGTGGCCAGCGGACGATCGCACAGCTCGCACTTGAACGCCTTCTCGGTGCGATGGCGCAACTGATGCTCGGCCAGACGCATCTTCAGCCGAAACGCGCGTCCACATTCCCCGCAGACGTGCGGCTTCTCGCCCGTGTGCAGACGCAGATGATCCTGCAGCCGCGAGAAGCGCTGGAAGGTTTTGCTGCAGAAGTTGCAGGTGTGCGTGGTGCCGTGGCGCTGCGATTCCTCGGAGGATTCGCGCTTGATCGAGGCGGTGGCATGACTGTCGTCTGTGGAGCTGTTCTGTGGCGACTCCACATCCGAATCGCTGTCTTTGTCTTCCTCCTCGTCTTCGTCGTCGTTGTCCTCCTCGTCCTTCACATCCACCACGTAGTCCACAAAAGCACGCGACTTGCGCGCACGTCTTGGCTCCAATTCCTCTTTGATCTCTGGCTGCAGCTCCTTCGCCAGCTTCTCCAGCTGCTTCGCCTGCTTTTCCTGCTTCTCTTCCTTCTCCGGCACCTTTTGCACCTTGCGTGCTCGCTTGCGTTTGGCATCCTGCTCTTCCTCCTTCTCCTCCGCCTCCTCCTGCGGCTGCTGCTGCTGCTTTGGTTGTTCTCCCTTCTTGCGCTTCCGTCCGCGCTGCTTGCCCACCGCGGGCAGCTTAATGATCATCTTGTTGACCTTGGGACTGCGCTCTGCAGCTATCTCCGCCACCATAGCGGAGATCATGGCGAGATCATCTTTGTCCGCCACCTCCTTCTCGGGCGGCGGCGTCTCCGGCAGCTCCACGGGCTGCAACGAGCTGGACTTGCTGCGTCCCACCTCGCATGGTATGCTCACCATGGGCTCGCTGGGCTCCCGCTTGGGCACGAGCAACTTGCAGATGCCATGCTCCTCGCTCAGATGCAGATGCAGCTCCTTGCTCAGCTTGAAGTTGGCATCGCAGCTGGTGCAGCGCAACTGCTGCTTGGACGTCTCCTCTGTCAGCCAGAGCTGAGCACAGCACTTCAAGTCGCTCACTTTGAGACCTTCGTTGAGCTCCAGCGGCGGCTCCAGCTTCACTTCTTGCTCAGCTTTGCCTTCAAGACGTTCCAGCTGCTGATGCTCCTTGTGCCAGTGCTGGGAGAGCGACTCCGCATCGCCATAGAGCAGCGGGCAGCTGACGCAGCTGTAGATGAAGCGATGCGCCTTCTCATCTGCGCGAATTTGGGCGAGAACAATGGGAGTGGGAACAGGCGAGGGAACAGTTGCTGTAACAGGCGAGGGGGCAGCAACGGGAATGGGAACAGTAGCAATAGCAGTAGTGGGGACAGCAGCTGTAACAGGCGACGGAACAGTAGCTGTAACAGGAGTGGGAACAGCAGCTGGCGAGGGAACAGCTGCAGGGACGGGAACAGTTGCCTCAACTGCGGCTGCTGCGGCGACTGCGACGCTTGCGCCGACGCAGGCGCTGTTTGTGTTTTTGCGTTTGTTTTTATTTCGCTGGTTTTTGTTGTTGTTTTTATTTGTGCTGCCGGGCGGCCGCCCACGCGGCTTTCGGGTCTCTGTTTTCTGCGGCGCCTGTTGTTTCTGTTTTCCTTGTTGTTGTTGTTGTTGTTTTTGCTTCGGCTGCGTCGCAGTCGCAGTTGCGTCTTTACCGTTACTGACCTGCGACTTTGCAGCTGCGGCGGCGGCCTTCAAATCATCCAAGCGTATGCGCTGCGCCTCCAACTCAGCCTCATCCTCACTGTCGAGCACAACATCATCGTCATCGCCATCGTCAAGCAAAATATCGTCTTCCTCTTCGATATCCAGCTCCGACTCGGAGTCATCGGATTCGTCCGTGTCGTTGTCGTTATCGTTGTTGTTGTCGGCTGCGCTGCGCAGCGACGCAGCTGCTACTCCATTATGCTGTGCGTTTTTTGTTGTTTTCGCTGCTGCCGCTGCTGCGCCGTTGTTGCCGCTGCCTCTGCCTCGGCCTCTGCTGGTTGTGTTTGTGCCTGCGCTGCTGCCTAGCTTAAGCATTGTCGGCATCGGCATCGGCACATTTGTCATTTTTAGCATGTCACAACGCGGCCAATTTGTTGTGTGCGTTTTGTTTCAAATTAATTGCAATGTTTTTTGTCGTTTAAAATAATTATAATTATTGTTGCTTTGGGAGCACAACTACGCGCACCACTTAGACTACTACAACAAAACTAAATCCACTGACGCCGCTGGCAGATTTTTTTAATGCTCTTGCGCGCTCTCGCTCTCTCTCTGACTCTGTCTCTCACACTGTGCGACGCACGCACACACTCTCCCTCATGCTCTCTCGCTGTGCCTCTTTTGTTCTTTGAGCATGCGAGCGCTGCCAGACTGCGATTGTGTGAACTTGGTTCACCATCGAGTGCTGCCAGATGACAACAAATGAGATCATTATTGCCAGACTTGCTGAGATCTTTACAGCGAGCGACTAGGTGGCAACTTCACAACAAAAATAACGTACTCTGCAATGTTATTCGAACAGCACTGTTATGCAATGTGATCGAATTGCCGTTTTAAACGTTAATCGCTAATCGATATGCTGGCTGGATGATCTGCGGGTTTCATTGATAATCTAACGGAAATGTAAACACATTTAAACGTGCTACAGCTGCTGTTTTTGGCGCGCCTAATATCATTTTGATAGATATCTGACAGTTGTTCAGCCTTTTTTTTGGTTGGCAAGCGAAGCAAAGGCATTTTGCTTATGCGACTCACGCGCTCAATTGGCACGTTTTAAGTGCATCTTCTCATATTATTTTTCTTCGCTTTGCGCGGCTCTCTCGCTGTCTTTCTCTTTTTGCGTTACTTCGTGGCCAACCAAAACACACGCAAATACATATATAAAATAACGGCCTATGTGGTGGAAACGTTTTTGCGTCTTTTTTTTTTTATTTATCAAACTTACGCCGTGTGTACATTGTTTGGCCGCATTTCGTTACGGCGGGCAACATGTGCAAAAGTCAATTTGAAAATTGCCGCACTGCCAGCCACAGCAGTGCCCCCGACCTAGCCCCCCGCCTCCACTCTCTGCCCCGCCTCCCGCCTTCCGCTTCCGGCACCCACTCAAAGCAACGCCCCAATACTCTAAACTGGCTGCTGGCAACTGGTACTTTGTGGTCCACTTTTCATGGCACTGCCGGCGCCGTCATTGAAGCCACACGCACATAAACAACATGCGACGCACATGCCCCCCCGTTCACCCTTCTGCCTGGGTTGCCGCCCGCCTATTGTTGCAAGTTGTTTATATTGTTTTTAATAACGTTCAACGCCGCGGCAACATGTGCATTGTGCATTGCATAAATTACGCTGACGTTTTTGCTCATGCGGCAAATATACTTATTTAAGTTAAATTAACAGCGAAATAATATACATTTAGCTAATAGCTTGCCCACGTATTTCTCAGTAATTAATTGCACGTCAAATAGTGGCAAGCATTTAGCTTCAAGCTATTCATATAAAATAACCTGAAAGTATCAATCTGACTGATAATCATTTTAAAAGTGGTTATAAATATGTAACATTCAAGCCCCATACAATTCTTTAATTTAATCAATAAAACTGGCCACTCTTAAACTTTCACAACTTTCTTGAAACGCAAAACAGAAGATCCTTTGTCATTTAAAATTTTAAATTAAAATCGTCTTCACGGAACCAAATAGGTAAAAGTTAAAAGTAATTCAAAACCAGCTTTCCACAGCCTTGACTTTAAAGAGTTACGACAAGAGTGAGAAAAAGGCACAGATGTCAATTTGTTACCGTAAATTCGGGATTATTTATTTCAAATATGTTATTTTTCATAAGCTTAATTTCTTCATAATCATTATAACATTAATTTTCAATCTAATTTGTTAAAATTTAAGAGGAATTAAAAATAAAATATCTTAATTTCTTAAAATAAAAGTTAGGCAATACAAAAGGGGTATTAAAATTATGATTTAATTTTTATTTTTTTAAATTGACCACGAATTAATTGGCGATTTAAAATAAATATTACAATTAATTGAACACATCGATACCGTACAGTTGATATATAAATATATATTACACAACAAAATAAAGTAGTAAAATCTTAAGCCTTTAGACTTTCTATTGAGATGCTCACCCTTGGGTTTGTTGACCTCGCCACCTTCAGGGGATTTTCTCACTGGGACTTCCTTAGCGCCTGCATAAATCATATGTTTCATAAATAGACAAATCTAGTTAATTAGAGGTTAGCTGGCATCGCATCTGCTTCGTCATCATTCACACGGCAAACGGTAATCGCCGTTACCTTTTCAAAACAGCTAACAAAATATTAAGAGCATTAGGTAGCTAAATATTTGGTCATTGTTATCATAAAGTTAAATTAAGTTTTCGTTTTCGTGTTCATGTCCGTGTCTTCGTGTGCGTTTTCCTTTTCCTGGGTTTTCCCAAGAACGCTTTGTGCGGGAGTTGGACGAGTGTCTTTATGGCGGCGGGTTTGGCCAAATGCGAAATGCGAAATAAAGGCACGGGAAATGAAATATTTGCGAACAAATAGACACACTTATTACATTTTCGTCCCGGCAGCAACAACACAGCATCAACAACAGCTCCTGCTGCCAGTTTCTATTCCTGTTCTGGTTCTGGTTCCTGTTGTTGTTAATATTGTTGTTGGATGCTTTTGGCGCGTGTTCGCCTCGACTCCAACAATGCCCAGCAATGTCTTCATGTTCATCTCTGTCCTGTCCTTTTTTATTGTTGTTGTGCCTTTAACTGACATGCCGCAATTTTTCTTCATTTTTTGGCCCGTACACACGAACGTCGGTGGCAGCCCGGAGCCTAAGATCCCCGAGATGGATGGGTTACTTTCCCAATAATTTAGCAGTTAGTTTTAATGCGCTTCGCAAACAAACAGCAACAGCTATGACTTGACAACTAGCGACTTAAATTAACGATGCCGCCAGCTGACAACTTGACGAACTTGCAAAGGGACTTTGTGTGTTTTTGAAGGGAAGAGCATTCTCTAGTCTACATTTCTCATGTTTCCATGGTCGAAACACATTGCAATTTGGCCAGAACATGCGTCTCAAACATATTTGCATGTCCTCGTACCTGGAACAAGTTTAATTAGTTAAGCGAAAGAGCAGCTCGACAAACCCTTGCTGCAGACGCATTAAACAAAGCGGCTTTGCCAGCCTTTGACGTGGCTCAGACTCCAGGGGGAAGAGGAGCGTAGGTCGCAGTTAACGTCTCCAGACACATTGCCTGACAACCACAACTTCAAATCCAAAGTTTGCTGCATTGTTTTTATTTTACTCTGCCCCGGATGCAGAGGTAGAGGTAACTTCAGCAGTAGTCATAATAATGTTTCAAGGCCGCTCCCCGCTTGGGGGCCGCACACATTGGGGAGAAATTTAAACGGCAATTTGGTGCCGTGTTTACCAACCCCAAGGACAAGGCACAAAGGACGAGCATCCCAAAAACTGTGGCCTGGGGAGTTTTCTTTTTGCTTCATCTCCTCTAAAAGGGGGGCAGACGGCAACGGCAGACGGGAGCAGGCATCAACTGCTTACGTGCCTGGCAAGCATCAGAGACCGAAGACATCCTCCCGTATAGCCAATGTTATTCCCCTTGAATGTTGTTATACCCGGTAAAAGAGTGTGATGGCTATGTGATAATCGAAATGTTAAGTAAAAATAATAATTCTATATGCAAAGTTTCAGCCAAAGCAGCAGCGCACTTATATATCCGCTTAATACAAATATTATACCATCAATTTTGTTTATGAAAAGTTTTAGTTAAATTCACAACAGCTTTTAAGTTTAATATTTAAATTACTCTATTAAAATGTTGTGAGCCAGAAGAGGGCTTCAGACATTATTTCCTTTGCACATTGCAAATATTATTTTTTTGACTTTGCAATTATTACATTTAATTATACTGTTTTTATTTAAATTACCATCATAGTTACCGGGTATTCCACAGTCGTCTCACAGTTCTCTATAGTGTGCTGTTATTCTTGCTGCTGCTGCTGCTTCCTACTGCTGCTCGCAGGCATGTCGCCATCGTCCTGGGCACGTCATATTTGGCCGCCATCGTTTGTTTTCCTTTTGCCTTCGCTTCTGTGTGTGTTTTTTTGCGTTGGTCGCTTCGGTGGTTTTGGCGCCCAAATCCATCGCCAGGCATTTGCCGACCCGGGCACAGCCCCCAACATAAAGTGTGTTTAACTTTTTCGTGAACGCCCCAATATCCTTGGCCTGCCTTAGGTTATGCTCCTTGTCGTTGCCACTAAGCTCCCGCTGCTTCCAGCTTCAGCTCCAGCTCCAGCATCAGTTCAGCTTGTAGTCGTTGCCCTTGCTGTTGTCGTAGTTGTAGTATTTTTGGCATCCTCCCATGACCTTTAGCATATTGACTAGTGAGGCTTTCGGTGTCCATTTTGCTTTTGGCTTATCACTTGCGGCGCATACTTTATGCTCCACGCACTTACCCCACAATGTCCGTGTCGTTGTCGTCGTCGCTCTTTTCATATTCCTTTTACTGCTGCACTTCATTTTATTGTGGTGCTAAGCTGCGCTTGGGGAATTGAAATGCGTATGTCCTTTTGGGGGCTTATGGGCGCACAGACAGTTCATCAAATGATGCTCCTAAGTGGCACGCCTGCTCCCCCGAAGCCCACCCACCCAAGCAGCTCATAATTTAATATTCAATTCATCGCTCGACGCAGTTGTTTATACTTAATTCGTCTTTAATCTTACTTGGCTTCGATAACTGTCGGCTTAAACTTATCGATAAACACTAACTTGCTCATTCTGTTAGCTTTAACATTATGCAAAACGGAAATAACAGTGCTGCCAGCCTGCCGTAAGAACAAAATGTGCGACAGCTCAATGTGCGGCAATTAACAAAAGTCAATTGAAAATTACGTAATAGCTTAAGTCTTTGCTTAGCTGTTTGCTTAACAAACTCAAAGCCGTATCTACATATGCTTAAACAATACAACTCATCCTCCCTTTCGGCCTGCCATTCCTCTTCCACTCTGACAAATGACAATGAGTTTCCATTTTGTCTATTCCCCCAGCCACGAAAAAAAAGAAGAAGCACAGTGTAGCCAGTGTGCATCATCAATTTAATTTCGTAAGCTTACAAAGCGTTGCATAAAAAATGAACGTCCGTCGGTGCGTCGGTGTGTGTGCGTTCATGTGGGTGTGAAAATGCTCCTGGTGCCGCCCCGGGCGCCGAGCTGAATTTAAATCCATACACAAAAGGGTGTGAAACGAAGCGTTTACAATTTTCGTATGTTCTTTCTCAACAAAGTCCACGCAGCATGCGGCTAATCTTGAAAATCGTGTTGCACGTCTCCGCAACGCTTGCCGCATCAACAGTTTTCCCGGTGACTCACCTCACAGCCTCACAGGGTGTGCCAATGGGGCGACTTTTGAGCACAGGGTATTTCCCCCCCTGTCCGATTTTGCTGGCCAATTGCAATAAAAATGTTGTTGCCTACTTTTAAGGGTTGGACGCAGCTTGCACAATTTCCGTCGAGCGGCAGTTTTAGTGGCTTTTAACAAAACGTTGCGACATTTGAGCATAAAAATTTCATTAATGTGCCAAACACAACCCCCCAACTAGAGGGGAGCTTTTTTTGTTTGTAATCCCAAAAGGTACAAACGGGAATTGATTTGCCAGTTTTAGACAACATTGTATGGATGCCTTTAAAGTTTATTTTCGATTCACTTAACTCAGAATACAATTTGTGCTTCCTTCTTGCAGATCGTGCGAATCACAGCGATGCCCCCATCGAAGTCTGTCGCCACTGTCCGCCGGACTACGAGGCCGAGTCGCTGCCCTCGTACACAATCGTCTCGGGTCTGCCCACCTACGACGACGCACTCGAGGAGTTCCGCAAGGCGGGCATCATCCTGACCCCGGCCATTGTGCCCGTCATCAAGATCTTTGAGAATGTGAACAACGAAGCGGGGGGCGCCAAGGAACCAGCCGTGTCCTACAGTCTGGTGGAGACAACAGCAGCAGCAGCAGCAGCAGCTGCGACTTTAGCTGGCGATGCCAATGCGGACAACATTTCGCTCACCTCCATCACCTGCAACTGCGGTGGCAATGGCGGCGGTGGCGTCTCGCCGACCACCTCGCTGCCCAGCTACAGTGCAGCGACAGCGGCTGCGATGGTTGCCGCCTCGGCTGCTGCTGGGTCGCCGCTCAGCTCGCAGATCATTGAGTTGTCGCCGGAGCATCTGGCCTCGCTCTCCCAGAAGCGCCTCTCGCTGCAGATCTCATTCAACAATTCGCTGCGTCGTCGCTCCCGATCCACGCTGCGCAATCATTTGCTGCGCTCGCGCGCTGTGGGGAACACCGCCGGTCTCGGACCCATCGAGGCAACAACCATTGCTGCCGCATCAGCAACAACAACAACAGCAGCAGCAGCAACCACAGGAGCAGCTCCTTTGAGGGATTGCCATGTGCTGCCGCCGATACATCGATCGTCGTCGACGCTGTCGCTGTCCAATGAACGACAACTGTTGGATCAGCGCTTGAGGCATCTGCATCATCGCGGCTCCTTGTACTGAGGACTCACGTTCCCAATGCAATTTCCTCAAATTTCAATTACTTAACTGTTAGTTATAAGCGACAACAACAACAAACTGCTCTATACAATAATAAAGTGTTTATGTAAATGTTCAAGTTTTCAATTTGCAACTTCATGCAACATTTCAACGCAACAGAAGTGGCATCGAACGAGAGATAGGAGAAGAGGGCAACATGCTCTCAGTTTCTGTCTCTTGGCTATTTCGCTTAGTTTGACACTCCTCTAATTTGGGGCAGCTTTCAGTCTTTCAAATTGCATTAAAAGTTGATTTCATCTTCAGTTTCCAGCCATGCAACATTCGCTTGTGGATCAAGAACGATTCTCGTTTCATATTCGTTGTCAACTTCACCAAGTTTCAGATGCTCTTAATTGGGTTAGTTTTCGATGTGAAGAACGCCTGAAAGTTGAAAATTCCATAAGGAGTTTATAGTGCCGAACAGTTTGCACTTGAGCATAGGTTAAAGAAAACTGCGTTCTCTTTTCTTATTTCGCTGATTTCGTTATATAATTTTATATACGTCTAAGGTAAACAAAAAATTAAATATACAGCCAATTAAATAATATTGTTTGAACATGTTTCATTTGTCTCTTTTATATCGTTTAATAAGTGCTTTTGTTTATAAACATTTTAGCTACAGAAAAATCTGCCAAAAAATGATTTTATATTATATTTCAATATACGATTATTTAAAGATAATGATATACAAAAATTCAGAGAGTATAAAAAATCTAACTACAATTTGGATTTTTTAATAACACATTTATTTATTTGTTTTTATTGTTAGTTATAGAAAAAATGTATGATTTCTGCTCACAAAAGATTATGGAACATAATGGAATTTAATAATAACAATATAACAAATGTTAAATTACAGATATTAGATTGGATATTATTACATATTAGATATATTATCTATTAGACAATAGTAATCAGCAAATAATTGTAGAGAAACCGCATCGGAAAGATCTCAGGATAGTGTTGCAAAAATACTTTCTGGAAAATTCTTCGATAAGAAAGTATCAACAAATAATATAAACTTAGCGATAATTCTAGATATCTCGATGGAATCTTGCCTAGTTAAAATCCTGTTCTGAGTTTCATTTTCACCCCAGTTCCCCAAAGTTCGGTTTCGCTAACAATTTGACCCCCACGCATTCCCGCTGAAACGGAATTGGGAATTGTGGAAATAACAATGTGGAAACTTTTTGGGTAGCCACTCGTCATGGCAACGAAGTTGCTTGTTTATGAAGCCACGCCGGCGGCATTGTTGTCGTCTCCGTGAGTCGCGAGTTCGTTGCCGGCGATGAGCGGGACAACACGCACAGGATTGGTGCCCACGCCGAAGCGTCATATCAAATATGTGAAAAAGGTAAGCGAGGAGGAGGAGGCATCTCAGTGTCAGCTTCTAATCCCGTTGGTTGCCCGCAGCGCAAGCATCTCTATGCGGACGATACGCGCATGCCGTTGAAATTCGAGGCGATGGCAATGCCGCTGTCGCTGCGTCCGTTTGGCGGCCTGTTCAATCCCTTTGCCAAGGGCTGCTCGGTGCTGTGCAACCATCCGGCACCGTCGGGCGTCAAGGATGTCATCAATCAGCTGAAGACATCGCTGGCCATCGACGGCAAGAGCCCCGTGCAGCCGGGCGGCAAGGACAAGCAGCAGCGGGAGGAGCAACTGCAGCCGCATGAGGCGGACAACATCCCAGAGGATCTCTTCCGACGCTATGCGGAAACCGATTCCCGGCCAATGACGCCCACGCCCACGGTGACCAGCATTCACACGCGGACGAGTGCCGGCTCCTTCTATCGTCGCTGCATCACGCCGGAGTGGGGCAAGCACGAGAACATACAGCGCAAGAAGATCATCCTGGATCTGCGACGCTCGCACTCACAGGAGACGCTCTACTGGAAGCCCAGCTCGGAGCTGACGCAGAGCGGCATCGACGAGGGCAAGAAACCCAAGAGCGCCGGCGCCAATGAGGAGAAGAAGCCGCGACGCCAGCAATCTAATGAGCAGCGACCCAAATCCTCGCTGGCCACAGCCAATCTGACGTCCAGCTTGGATCCACATGCCGAGCTGGAGGCGAAAGCGGTCAAGACCTGCATCAATGAGCACGACATGAGCGACGAGGATGCGCGGCGCGGCAAGAAGCGCAAGAAACTGAAGCCCACCCAAGGTGAGTGAGAAGCAGTTGAAGATTAACAGCCAATAATCCTCCGCTGCTTTAGCCACCACGACTTTCCATCTGAGCGAGGATCCCGAGACGCAGGTGGCTGCCCTGGGACCCGATTCGCTGAACGCCAGCACGCGTCCCAGCCTGATACCCAATGCAGTTGGTTTGCTGCCCAAGGAAAAACGCGAGGCGGAGCGGGAGCCCATTCTGCTCAAGGGCAGCTTCCTCACCGAGGAGGCATTCCAGGCGCTCAAAACCGATCTCACCGTGGACCTCATCGAGAACACCTTCGGGCGCTACGTAAGCAGCCAAGTCACCGAAGTTATTCTCTCTATTCCCTCGATTTGCCTTCGCAGCTCAATCGCGCTCTGCGAGAAGCCATCAAGTACATGCCAAAGAAGGTGCAGAGCAAGCCCGTCGAGGAGCCGGATAAGTCGACGTCCAGTGCGAGCAGCTCCAAGATGCCCCGCAAGTTCTCCAAGTCGGCCACTCGCTTCGATGTGCCCATGGATCTCTCCATGCTCAAGAGTTTGTATAGATACAGAAGAAACGTTCTAAAATCAAGAATAAAATCTTGAATCAAGCAGAAAATCTTCAATCATAATTTCTGGATAAAAAAAAATTTTTTTTTTAATTTTGATTTAATATTTATTGTTTTCATTAATTCATTTAATTCGATTATTTCTTTAATTTTACTTACTATTAAAAAACTTACAAACCATTTTCGATTTCTTGTATTAAAAAAAATGTAACAAAAAAATAAAATTCATTTTTATAAGTTGATTTTATATTTATTGTTTTTCATAAATTAATACTACTCTATTTTTTTAGATCGACTTTTTCTTTATTTCTACTTACTATTTTCACAAATCTATCTCTTTAAGATATAATTCTTATTTCAAGCATGTTTTCAGAAATTATAAATTTTCAAATTCAAAACTTGTATTTTATTTTTTCAAGATGAGTGTAAACAGTATTGAATTTAGTTAAAATTTGATGTTAACATTATTATAATTTAAATTAATATCTTATCGTACGAAATTGTTTATTATAGACGGTAAAATGTAAATACGTAATTTATTCTTGTACATAGAACTTCAATATCCCCTCTGTGTGTCGACAGCAACTTTAATTTCAAATCTCCACAGACATGACGCCCTGGGATTATCTGAGCAAATACGTTTGGGTTTCGCAGCAGCGCAAGCAGCTCTACAAGCGTGTGTTCCTCAAGTACTTGAGTCGCTGCGAGGAGCCGGAGAGCGAACTGGCGCTGGGCAACGATGAAGTGCCGCTGGTGGAGTACAAGGAGCGCACCATGGTGTGGCGCAGCTTGCCGCAGGCTCTGGAGGATGTACTGGAGTTCCATGGCACGGCAACAAATGTGCAGAATACGCTCAGTCGCTTGGGTTACGAGCCGGATGGCTGTGGAGCCCTGGATTTTCGGGTCTGGTGTGGCATCGTTTCGTTTGCGGAGCGTTTGGCGCTGACGAATGCTGCGTATAGCGACGACGACTCTTGCGATGAGCTGGAAAAGTCCGATTTCAATAGCATGGAGCAGTTAATCGAACAGTTCGAAGTACCCGCCAAGTTGCAAGAAATCTTTCGCATAATACGCATTACACATAAAATCAAATTTTGAATTGCGAGCACACATTCCGAACGATTACAAACTTATCGATAGCACGCTGCCTTTTGCCATTCGCCCCGAACATTAATCAGCTGTTGCGCTGCTATGCGAAGGTATCGATACCATTGTATACCTCACGCGAGTTTTGTTTGCATTGCAATAAAAAATTTTCTATAATTAAATTAAAAAAGCAATTAAATGGCAACGCTTGAGGATAAGTTATTGGGCGAAAAACTGCAGTACTACTGCAGCAGCAGCGAGGACGAGGACAATGGTGACGATGGCGACGACGAGGCCGCTGGCAGCTCCCGCAAAGGCGGCGGCGGATTAACAATCAATACGGATCCAAATGCAGCGCCCGCTGGCGGATTTCGTTCGCAGGGCTCGACGAACACGGGGCCCAAGGGCGTGGTCAAGGACTGGCAGCGCTTCAAGCAGCTGGAGGCAGAGAAGCGCGAGGAGACCGAACGCCAGCGCCTGGAGCTGGCCAAGAAGCTCAGCATGACGACAGCGACGTCCGCCGAGGACGAGGAACGCAAGCGTCAAGAGGAGCTCGATGCGGAGTTCGCCGAGCTGATGAGCGAGGATTTTCTACAGCAATACCAGAAGCAACGCATGGCCGAGATGCTGCGCCAGACGGGACACAACCAACAGTTCGGTAAGGTGCAACAACTGGGCACACACGAGGAGTTTCTGTCGTGTGTGGAGCAGGAGAACAAGCACACCACCATCATCATACACATCTATGAGCGCGGGCAGTCCGCCTGCAGCACGCTCAACAACTGCCTGGACACGCTGGCCAGCGAGTATCCGTCCATCAAGTTCGCCAAGATCTGCAGCTCCGTGGCGGGCATGAGCCGTGACTTTCGCACCAAGGGATTGCCCGCCTTGCTGGTCTACAAGGCGCAAGCGTTGATCGGCAACTTTGTGCGACTCACCGACGATCTGAGCGATGACTTCTATGCCTCCGATGTGGAGAGTTTCCTCATCGAGAACGGCATCATTGTGGACAAAGCCTTGTACAACTAACCATAATGTATATAGGCTATATAGTATATATAGTGTAAGCTGACCAAATAATGTGTTCCCTCAAGTCTCATTCATAACACACAGTTCGATTCATTTTGCGATTTAGTATTTATTTTTCCCATTCAGTAATTAGTTACAATATATGTATGATTCTTGAAATCTTGTATACAGTTTTTCTTCTTTTTTGTATGTGCACATTTTCGTTTTTTAATGAGAAAAGAAATGATACAGAGAATGTCAATTTATTTTTGTTTATACACTCGATACACATACATATATATATAAAAAGAAAAGCCGATTTGTTTGTTTTGTTTAAAAATATTTGAAAAAATGTATTCGAAATGCATTCGCAGCATGAATGAATGAATGGATTACAATCTATAATGGAACAGATGCTTCCTTCCTTTTTCAATCATCATCATTATCAATCATAATCATAATATACAACATAAGATTTATAATATTTTTTTTTGTTTAAGGGCTAATGAATGTACTTCACTCGAAATCGTACTATGTAAGATTTATACATATACAATATATATATATAGTATACCTATCAATATATTTATATTTCTATATAGCTTATAGCCTAACATAAACGGGCAATATATAATATATATAAAAAATTATGTTGATAATAAAAGTTTTGCTGATCAACAAATATTGGTGTTCTGTCGACATTTTCATCGATTTTCTTGTTTGTTTAAGGATTGGTTTCCTTCACACTATGTATGAAGAAATGGCCAAACGTTCGCGACGTTCAAGGTTCATTTAACTAATACTAATTTAACATATATATTTATGTATAAATTCAATTTGTTTTCTTTCTTCTGTTTTTTTCGCACAACAAACACACAAATCTTGTTTTGTAGCACAGCGAGTGAAATGGTTTGCAACTTTCATAGATTTTTCGCATAACTACGCGAAAAATCCGAAAGTTCTCTCAGTTGAGATTGTTTTGGATGGGACCAGAGAAGAGACATAAAAAGAGGGAGGGACGGGGCAGTGAAAATGTGGGGAGATTAGACTGTTCAGTTTGGGATGCTTTACGTAAGTAAATTGGCTGCAACTGGGCAAGTTTCTTAACTCTCTGAATGATTGATTGATTGATTCTTCTTCCTATAAATGTAGTTCTAATTTTAATTGTTGTTTCATTCTCTTTTGTTTTTCTTTTATGTTGTATTCTGCACCGTTTGCTGTGGGTTCTGTTTTTGCCTAGCCTCTCGATCGTATTGCTCGAGCTGTGCTAGCCTTAAGTTAGGTTAATGTTACCTATATAATTAAGTGGTATATCTATAATTATGTATATAACATCTTTTGGACACACAGACATTAGCTATAAATATATTACAACTTCGTTTTGAATATATTAAATAAGTATATATAATGTGTATAAAACTATTCATTAAATGCTACAACATTCTATATACATGGGTTTTATAAGTATTTTCTACATCTTTCATCGTATCTTTTTTTTTTAATTTTTCCAACTTGTGTTTTTGTACTATTACGTATATAATATTAATAATTATAATAATAATATTGAGTTTGAGTAATGTTTCTTACAAATGTTGAACTGTTCATTTTGATTGCTGGGCGAGTCTTGGTAAAATCTGTTATACAACTGTTATATTTATATAGTACATGTTCAATTTGCAGTGTGTCGTTGTTCAGGTCAAAAGTTTCGAAAAAGAAAATTCGCACTTAGCCTACGTTTTTCTCTCTGACAATGTTTTCGAGTGAAATTTGAGTTTAATAAAAAAGAGATTCTTGGCTATAAAAGATAAATTAAAAAAACGGAGAAATCAAAACTCTCGAATGAATTGTGTACAACAAATGAATGCATAGAATTTCAGTTCAAATAAAATTTGGCAATTTGTTGCAATATCAATATCCGTCATTAATCCGTTAATTTGTTGTATCATTTTTAAACTAAAGAAAATCAGCCTTTTCTTGCTATACACATAAATACAAATACATATGCTATATACTAGGATATAGTAGATGAGTGTTTTGTGTGTGTGTGTGTGTGTGTGTGTGTGTGTGTTAATTAGTTAAATCTGTTGTTGATGTTGCTGTTGTTGAAATGTGCTGCTTGAGCCTGCGTCGCTTGTTGCCTCCACATGTTGCACCTTCTGCTGTTACAGTCGCGGCGGCTTGAAGCTCAACGTTGTGTTGCACTCCACGCTCAGCTGATGCTCCATGGTGTCCATCTTGTCGTAGTCAATGCTGCCACAATCGGCTATCGAGTTGCGCACCGACGGCGGCTGCTCGGCACCCGGCAACAAACCCACCAGCAACAGCGGCTTATTCAAGGGCCCAGCAGCAACTGTTGCCGCTGTGCCACCCGCCACATTGCCGGTGAGCTGCTCGTTGCTGATGCTATTGCTGCTGTTGCTCTGGCTGCCACCAATCTGCTTCTCCTTGTGGCGACGGAGCGAGGAACGCAACGGATACTGACGTGGCACATTGATCAGCAGGCGGCGTGCGTTGCTGTTGGGATTGTTGCTGCTGTTGCCGCCGGTGCTGCAGATGTTGGAATTGCCGCCGATGCTGATGTTGGGGCGACGCGATGCATATTGTATGGACTCGGCGCTGTTACTCAAACGGATGTTGCCAACTGAAGAAGAGGAGACGGGTCGTAACGTATTTACACCACGGGGACGATGATGGGCGGCAGGTCGGAGAAGGAGTGACAAGAGAGAGAGAGAAACGAAAAATAAGATTTGTTCATAAAGTTGTTGAGGTTTCAATATTATGTTTTGTTAGTTGGATGGCTGTTGGTTCTGCTTTGGTTTTTTACTTGTTTTAGGTAGTTTTTGTGGTGTTGACTGATGTTGTTGTTGTTGCTGTTGTTGTTGTTGTTGTGGGCGTGGTGTGGCGCTTTTTGCTTGCAGAACAAAAACAACTCATAAACAAATACACGAAGCACAAAGTTGTACACACAGAAAACACAAACTTATTTCGGGTTAGTACACATAAAAATGAAACAACAATTACAACAAATATTTATGTATATGTATATGTATATATGTTTAAGTATACACGTGTCTTTGTATGTGTGTGCTGTCTTTTACATTATACAAAACAAAGCGCTTAAAACATTTAAATACACAAATTCTAAATTATTATTATTGTTTATTGATCAAAACAATAATTTAAATGATATATAAAATAAATGATAATTATAAATAGTTTAATTGTTATTCATATACAGCTACAAACAAAATATTATAATTTTTAAATAAATATATTAAATAAATTACAAATCGAAAACGTATCAATAACAAAACATCGTTTTTTTTTATAAATATATGTAAATAAAATTTCATGTTGCTCGTTTATCATGCAAGCGAAATTTCGTGTTACAATTCGAGAAAGGCGTTAATTTTTGAGAATCACACAGAGAGGTCGAATTATATCGTTAGCTGTCGGTTTCGAGAGACACTTCAAATGTTTGTCGATAGCGATTTATAGTTGAATTTAAATGCGTTTTGAGAATCATTGTTAAACATAAATTGAAAATCGTCTTTTTGATCTGAAAAATAAACCTTTATAGATCAGACGTGATTAATATATCTATGCAAAATTTCAAGTTACAAATTTACAAATTGTTAGATAAACGTTTCGAAATTCACAAGTGATGCATGATAAACACAAATGACATTTTGAAAACATAATTAAATGATTAAATTAAGGACATTCATGAGGATGCTAGGGACAAATTTCACTCTTTCACATAATATTATTCATGTTTTATGTTAGTTTGCATGTCACGGGAGTTACATTGCGGGGGACAACAACTGGGGGCATTCCACACTTGCAATTCGCTTTCTCTTTTTTTTTTGTTGTTTTTAGAGATGTTGATGTTATGATTTTACAAAATGAAAAACGTTGATAACAAAATGAAAATGGTTTTAAAACAAGAAATCCAAAACATTAAAAATGACTGTGACAAGGTTGTTGCTGTTGTTGTTGTGGTGGTGGTGGTTGCTGCTGTGGCTGTTGTTATGGTTGTTGTTGCTGTTGTTAGGCGAGTCAATCGACTGATACAACGTTGAGGCAGACGCGCTGCCTCCAAAACGGCGCTGCTGCAGCTGCAACGGTTGCTGCTGCTGGCGTTGGCGCTGCTGCTGTTGCTGCTGATGTTGCTGTTGTCGTGGCAGCAATATGGGAGTCGAGTGTCGCAACAGCCGCGACGTCGGCTGCACATGTTGCTGCAACTCATGGGCCTGCAACGTGTGCAACACGTGACCATCAAGCGAATCACAATCGCTGTCAGAGTCAATGCTGGCGCCAGCAACAGCAACAGCAGCGGCTGTAGCAGCAGCAGCAGCAGCAGCAGTTGCTGCTGGCAGACACTGTGTTGAGTAATAGCATGAATTGTTGAGTGTGTCATGTTGTAGATAGAAACTTTGAGCATGTTGCAACAAGTTGTTGCTGCTGCAACTGCTGTGATTGTTATTGTTGTTGTTGTTGCCGGTGAGTAATAGCTGTTCTGGTTGTTGTTGTTGTTGGTGATGATTGTTGGTGATGGTTGTTAGTGCTGCTGCTGTCGCTGCTTGTTTGTCATAACTACCCGAATTGACGTCCAACAGCAGACGACGCTGTAGCTGCTGCTGCGGCGGCTTCAGCAGACCCTTGGAATGTATTTGTAGCTGTTGTTGCTCCTGTTGCTGATGCTGCTCCAGTTGCTGCTGCTGCTGGTGACGACCGTAGCTGTAGCTATCCTCCGTGTCCATCATGTCCTCCTGGTCCAGCTCGCGCTGCTGCCGCCGATAAAAGTGATAGAGCAACGCCGCCTGGCTACGCTCCGCCTCCAAAGCAGCAGCTGCTCCGCCGGCAACAGTTTGCCGCATGTCGCGCGTGCTGCCGCCGCCCAAGTAACCAGCTGCGGCGGCGGCTGCTGCGGCCAGGCAGCAGTTGCTGCACGTGTCCGCCGGCAGCTGGAGCGAGACAACCGCATCCCGTGGCCCCAGGAACCATTCGGACCTGGTGCGCATGCGTGCGGTTTGTCGTTCATGAACCTAACACATTTCATATTTGCATGTGTCGTTGTGTGACGTTGTTGATGTTGTTGTTGTGAGTGTTTGGCATTTATTTTGCAATTGTTGTTGTCATGTGTGGTTGTCGTCGTGATGTGTTGTTGTTGTTGTTGTTGTTGTTGTTGTCGTTGTAGTTGTTGTTGTTGTTTTTGGGGAAGACGGGGATTCAAAAATTTCGCATTAGAGTTTTGGCATTTCGTTTTTTCGTTAATTTCTATAAGAATTGTTGGCGCAATTTTGAATTTTTTTTGCTTAATTAAAAAAAGTGTTTTCAAGACATTTGCAGTTGCATTTCAAACAAATTAAAAGTTATCGTAAATAATGCAAAAGTATTTAAATAAAACATGTTAAGCAATACGTATCGGAAATCAACAGAAAAATTATTTACAATCTCAAAAGTAGCGGAAAAAAGTGCAAAAATGAATTACAATTTTTGAGAATAAAAATCACAAACAGAGCATTGAGGGTATTCACTAAGGCAAACAACTAAAATAAAATAAAAGCTGGCGGTACAAATACAAGGTTAAATATAAGAGTTTTAATTAAAATGATAATGCTAATAATTAAAACATAGACAATGTGAGGGGTATTCACTGTAGAACAATTAAACAATCGCAATAGTGGCAAACTATTTTTAGAAATTAATTAACATAAAAAACTGTATGTTAAAAAAGTCATTTGAGAAAATAAGCAAACTTCAAAAAATTTCAAAGTTACAAAAAATACATATAATAAAAAGAGAACAATTAAGAACAAAAAAATTGATTTTAAAGTAATACAAATAATATTTAAATATGTGAAAGTATTAAATACATCAATTAAATAACTCACAATTATCAGCGAATACCCCTAATGTTTTAAACAAAGCATACAAAAAGACAACTAAGTACTGGTTAATAACATTTTGGCATAAATTAAGTAGAGCTGCCAACAAGCATTTGATAATTCTGTTTTTTATAGGAAACATTAACAAAATTGTGTTAACTTTGAGGAAATTTCAAATGCAATTGTTTGGCTTCCGTGTATGTGAATGTGTGACAGTGTGTGTGTGTGAATGCGAGTGTGTGAGAAAACAAGACATTGATACAAGATACAAAGAAACGAGCACAAGCTACAAAAAACAAAACAAAATTATAAAGAAACAGACAGAGTTTGTTGAGGGGGAAGTGTAAGGTTGGGGGGAAGTTAATTGAGGCAACGACAAGACGACAACAAACAAAACTACAAACTAACAATAAACAATAAACGATAAACAATTAAACATGAACAATGCGAATACAAAACGATTGCAAAGGCTTAAACATAACTTAAACTAGTATTAACTAAATGCGCGATTGATGGTGCAGTTTTTGATAATTCGCTGTGTTTTTGTTTTCCACTCAAATTGCTGACGATATGAACTGATAAGGGGCAAATAAAAATGTAAATAATACTACGATTCTTATACACGAATTGTGTGCTTAAGCTCAATGAATTGAATGATTCATTGTATTCGCAAGTACGATGACAAATGAGTATGTACAATAGTTGAATCGTATGCATGAAGTATATATACAATAGTTTGCTTCTCGCCAATTACAAAATAAACAATAAATTAGATACGCATGTTTGTTTTTGTTTGTCAGAACACTTCAGTTGTTTTTATTAATTAATATTAATTTTTAAATTCGTTCTTTTCTTCTTCATTTTGAAACGTGTTGTTTTTAAACCATTCCTTACATACGCTTTATGCAAGAGCACACAAAAACAAAATTAAATAAATTAATAAATAATAGAATTTTAACAAAACATATGCGTTGTTGTTGTGGTTGTTATTGTTGTTCATTTTAGTATAGTGTATGTATATTTTGTACTTTTATTTTAGCAAAGTGTAGTTTGATTTTTTGTTCTGGGATTTGTGCCAGTTTAATGCTTAACGATAAACTTAAATAGAGTAAACGGTGTTGTTGTTGTTTCATGTGTATGTGTGTGTGTGTGTGTGTAAGTAGTTGTTGTTGTTGTTGCAGGCGCAGCTTGAGTTAAATATTTAACAAAATACAAAAAAAAACTAGAGGCGCAAAACGTTCCAAAAAATGTTGTAAAAATCATAAAGAATAACAATTTTCACAGTCCAAACAATTCAGCCTGTGATTAACAGGGAGACGGAAAGAGATAAAGAGAGAGGGGGAAGTGAGGGGGGAAATGGCAGCGGCTGTCCATTAATGTAAATTATTAAAAGAAAAAAAAAAAACAAAACAACAAAAATTGAAACAAAATCATAATCAATCCGAAATTAAACAAATACACAGAGCGTTAAATAATTATAAAATAAAATAATAATAATAGATTACAAATCAAAAGTAAAAATTCGAAAATCAAGAGGGATAAACTTAGTGAACTAAATGATTAATATTCTTTGCTTGCTCAAACCTGTAAAAAGAATACGAAACTTAAAAATCAAGCTAATTAGTCGCTAGGCGCTAGGGGAGGATTACAGGGCGATAGAGGAGGCAGGAAGGGGATGGGGGGGGTGGGTGTGATTGGGAAATGGAGGATATTCAAACGGATATGCGTGAGCCTGGCCAGAACTTATCCCTCACCTGTGGCAAATACGAGAGACTCTTGGTGCTCTCCGCATAACGGTTGACGGCACGCAGCTCCTCCATGGTCATGCCCCCGGCGCTGCCTCCGCCATTGTTGCCCGAGGCGCCGCCATTGGAGCCGACGGCACCGCCCGAGTTCGAGCTGCAGGAGCTGCTGTGGCGAATGCCGCGATTGCAGCGACTGCAGGTGCGTTGCTGCTGCTTCAGTTTGCCGCCATTGCTGCTGGCCAAAGTTGATGTTGCTCCAGCTGCTGTTGTCGTTGTTGGCGTTGTTGCTGCAACTGGCGTGGCAACAGTTGCCGCCGTGTTTGAGGCATTGCTGCCGCGTCGCTGCTCGCCGCCGCCGTCGAGACTCTTGGTGCCAGCGCGCAAACGTCGCTGATGATGGCTGCTGGCCAGCGGCTTCTTCTTGTTCTGGCGATAGCGACGCTTCACCGTGGTCAGCTCGTCGTCCTCATCATCATCCTCGTCGTCCTCATCGTCCTGCGAGTTGTGCATTGCGCCCAGCAGCTGTTGGGCTTGTCGCTGCCGAAAGCGTTGCATGCCGCGCAGCTGTTGCTGTTGTTGCTGCTGCTGCTGCTGCTGCGACGCCGGAGCAATGCTGCTTAGTTCCAGCTCGGCGGCAAAGTCGTGGGCCAGTTCATCGTTATCCTCATCGTCGTCGGCATAATCATCGTAATCATAGTCGGTGCCATTGCCGTTGCCATTGCCATTCCCATTGCGCTTGGCCGGCAGCGGTGAGCTGGTGATGGCAAAGATGCCGGGTCCCTCCAGCGACACCGAGAGCCGGGCACAGCTCTCGATGAACGAGTGCTCCGGCGACACGCCCAGCGAGAGCACGCTGTTCTCCAGGGCCGAACTGGAGCTGGTCAGCAGCGCAGGGGTCGAGCGAGATTCCTCCTGGGCCACTGTGTTGCCCACATCGAATTGTTTAACGTAGCATATATCGAAGTTTAAATGTAGTGCGTAGAAGTTCGTCGGGGGTTTTTTTTGTTTGTTTGAATGAGCAATGAAATAGACATAAATATGGTAGACATAGAGTTGGTTTTCTTTCTTTTTTCTTTTTGATTTTGTGCATAGAATGAGACTGAAGCATTGGCAAAGGTGCAAACATATAGACAGATAGAGAAACAAATAGAGAGTGTGTAAGGGAGGAGAAGAGTGTAAAGTATTATTATGTGTATTAAACCCCAAAAGCAAACACAATCGCCCAAGCGATGGACTTAAGCACTAAAAACACATCGAGAGAGACCCCAAATACAGTTAGAGCAATGATAGATCGACCGGTCGATAGACATATCGACGGTTCGTTAGATAGAGAGCGTTAGCAGAGACATAGATAGTTCTTAGATCTATATTGAAATAGTTTCTGGAGTACTCACGTAGACCCCAACGCTCGCATTGGCACTGCAACCAAGTCTTTTCCGCCTCCAAAGAATGTTGCACTGTCGAGAAAGGGGGAAAGCAGATGGTCATTATCATTGGCATTACAATTGTTATTATATTGCATGGTTACGATCATTACATTTCTTATAATTTATTATCATTGCCATTATTATGAAGATTGCTGATATTTTAATTGTGATCATCAACACCGTTAACACGTTTCGTACGATTATCATTAACATTGTCATCACCAATAGTAATAGTATTATTAAACTGTGTGGTTACTTTTATCAATATTTGATTAATGAGTAACCATTATCCTTAACTATATAAATATCTAATTATTGCCATTATTTTATAATAACTATTCCATTTTAATCATAATTTAATCTAAATATTGTATAATAAATATTATTTCCATAACTACACTTGATTACGATTTTAAAACACAAAAGGTTTTTAAGTGTGTTAACAATGTTTTCTGAATCATTTGATATTCTATAATGAATCACTCGAAAACTTTCATTCTTGACCACAAAGACCCTTTGTACTCCATTCAACATTTACACAACACTGATATCCTTGCATTACTCACGATACTGATAATTTATGATGTAATTCTAATATAAAGTGATGCAAATATTTATAGTATAATAACGCTTGCACTCACTCTGTAGTGAGTTTGTAAATATAGTAGACTAGAGATATCATCACAAAAAATAAGTTATCTAAGTTATCTGCAAGAATGTCGCTAGATGCTGAATAAGAGCACGGTAGCAAATTCTATTATATTTGGAAATAAATTATGAGCAATAAATTGTGTGAGCAAACTGTGATGAATGTTCGTAGTCGACATGTTAGCTATTATGAGCAGCACTAAAGCTTTGTTCTTAACTTTCCACTCACATGCATATTTCTGTTGCGCCAACTTGCCGCGTGGCGGTGGCGGATATTGGAAGCTGCAGATCCATTCGTCCTGCACCTTGAGAATGCGTCCTGTGACGCGTGCATAGTACTCATAATTGTCGCGTCCAAAGATATCGTGCGTGGCAAACTTATCGATTATGTGTTGCATGATCTTGGTAGCCACCTAAGTAAACAAATCAAGATTTAATCAGACTCGGATGCTAGTGGCTTTAGGGGGAACTTACCTTAAACTTGAGCACATCTTCCATGCGAGCGGTTTTGCCATCGCTAACGCACGATTGAAAGAAACTGGGGGCCACTGAGACGCCGAGGGCCTCGCTGGTCATGCCCGTGGAGGCGTTGGCGGCATTGCTGGCGATGACGCGGAATGTGCCAAATAGTAAAACTAAGAGATGTTGCGTATACTTGGGCAGTGATGCAAACAATCTGCAAAAGAAACAACACAACACAAATGTGTGTTCGTTAGAAATGACCCAGAAAATGCAATAAAAAAAACACAATACATATATTATAATCATATAAACAGAAATGCCAGCCGGAAGCCCTGTAAAAGATCGTCTTATCTATGCTTTGGCTGTGAGGCAGGGGACGCGGCCGCTATAACAATTGTTACTCATGTGTTTTTATATTTATTACAAAGTGCACTGACTCATTGTCTCTCGCTCTGGCGAGGGCCATCAAAGAAAGTCACTGAATGAGGTGCGAGGGGAGTTCGAGATTGGGCTTGGGGTAGAGCGGCAACAGCTGCTGCTTGGCTTGTTCACACTTTCATTTTGGCATGCGGCGGCAGCTTGGAAAACCTGGCTAACAAACAAACTAACCAACTTCAGCTCAAGCTCAAAAACTGGTAACTCTCTCACTCTTTCACTCGATCGCTCTCACTCTCTCTCTCTCCGTCTCTGTCTATTTCTCGTTACACAACTGGAGAGTGAAGACCAGCGAAGCAAACTAAGCAACAACTATCACAGTTAACCAATCAATTAATGCGCTTTACTCCTCGTTCTTCACTCCCTGCTCCCCAACGCCGTCGCAACGTTCACAGCTCGCCATAGAAAACAAAAAAGTGAAAACTTGGGGAAGATTGACAATGAACTATCCATCGCTGGTACTCCGAGCATAATAATAGCGTTTATAAGGAGTCAGCGTCTGTCTGACAGTCTGTCTGTCTGTTGCCTGTCAATTGCCAGACAAAGACGATCCACAGATGCGCCTTGATCGCAGAGCTTTAATCATAATGTGCTTTCAAGAGAAATTAATACGATTTTGATTAGAAATCGTGATAAATGGGAAGAATAGTTTCGAGTTGAAACTATTCGTATTACTCTGTTCAGACTTAGCAAAGGCAGAAATCAAAGAGAAGACTAAAAATGTACAATCTTAAATGCCGATTCTATATAATAGGGGACTGTCATCATAACATGATCATGATTATATTTTGATTTTTCATAAAATTAAGACATTCATATTTTTTTAAAATAGTAGTTATTTAAGATCAAAACTTATTATATTTAATTTTGTGTTGTATATTGATTTTGATAGAAAATTTAGCTAAAATACTATAAAGTATTCATTATTGTTGAAGAAAAACTTAAAAATCATAAACTTCATTATTTCTGATATCTCTCTATATTGAAATTTTTTACCAGTTTAAAACTCATAGGCACTCCCTTGCATTCTACGCGAATTTCGATAAACACAATAACTCACACAGTCGACGAGCACTTTCGAGAGTAGCTTTGCTTACATTTCTTAATCATCTTTAATCGAGAGTAAATGCAGCATGCGTGATAAACAGTGCTTGTATGATATCACTTGGGTCAAGGCTATATATAAAGTTACTTCATCTTTTTAACTATCAGCGCGTTCACCTGTTTCCTCATGTACAAACAAAAAATGAAGTGAAGAAGCAGCACAACAAGAGACCGAGCAAATAAAGCGCGATACAAGCAGCAAAAACCCGAGCATTGCCCACCCATCGCCCTATGGGTTCAACACATTTTTTTCCCAGATCTGGCCCCGAACGATATCAACGACCCCAAATAAAAAATATATAAAAAAAAAACAAAATAAATATATGAAACCAAAATGAAAACGTGCCGCTGTTGCAACAATAACATTATTATTATTGTATCTACATAGATCCCCTTCAACTCTCTAATCTTATCGAAACATGTCGTTGTCGTCGTCGTTTCTTGGGACTTCTTTTCTAGGGATACCTCGAACTAGAACTCGAACCCATAAAAAGTGTGTTGCGACCGCTCGTTTCACTGATAGCGTTACAATATCTCGACAAACATTAATAATTTGTTATTTATTATTAATTATTAACTGTGATCGAGTTCAGTTTCAGCAGCTTTTGTTTACTATTTTCTGGGTTACTCAGCGTTGACGACGATAACCCCATAAATGGAATGCGTACAAATCGTTTACTAATTGCATTAATTACCAGCAATGCCGTTAAATAGAATTACAACAATAAATATACAATCGACACAAACGAAACAAGTGTTGTGTTGTGTTGATTGTTGTGTTGTACGCTGTCGCCTGATATTATCGTAACGATAACCAGCAGCAGCAGCAGCAACAGCAACAGCAGCTCGACAGTGCGGTTTTCTTTTTTTTTTTTGGTTTCCTCTGTAACTATAATGGATGATTAATGCGCTTTTAATTTGATTAATTCGGGGTCCAATCACTTTGTCACACAATATGCGCGCACATCCCAATGAATATCGGCACTACAGCAGCTCATTTAATCAAAGAATCCACACACACAAAAGCTTT
The DNA here is from genome assembly GCA_035045625.1 of Drosophila formosana. Lineage (NCBI taxonomy): Eukaryota > Metazoa > Arthropoda > Insecta > Diptera > Drosophilidae > Drosophila > Drosophila formosana. The sequence goes on from JAWNOW010000232.1 coordinate 22,240,441, forward strand.
AATGAGCTTTTAACAGATACTCGCAAATTCATGCGATACTGCTTTAATCAAAGAATTAACACATAAAGCTTTAATGCGCTTTTAATTCATGTATTTATTACTCAACCATTTAAGCAATTCTTTTTTAAATCGTTAATTTCTTAACCGTTTTACGCAACCACGTCTAACTCTCTTTTATAGGCATTTAACTGTTGCACGCGCCCCGTTATTATGGCCAGAACATTATATGATTGTCGCTCATACAATCTAATGTCAGTCAAAGCTTTTGTGCGCTCTCGAAGCTGTTTTCACTGTTCGAAATTAAGTAATACCAACAATATTACCAGTTTAGCGGCTATTAGAAGTGTCAAAAGTGTTTCTAGGTGTTGAAAACAGTTGTTCAATTACAAAATGCAATTACTGCTTTGACTTAACACTGAATTAAAGTTGTCAAAGCATTTTAAATGCTTGCACCTCGCGTAATTATTCTATAGGGTATATTTTGTGCGGCGTCTTAAATTAATTTTATTCAATTTTTTGTTTGTTTTTCTTTTGATGTGTAATATTTATGAGGGCTAGGCTAGGGACAGCAGCTAACTGAGGCTTATATAATCGTCTAGCGTCGCGTTACGCATGCGCCGTGTTGCCATTCCAAGCGTTTAGACTGTAACATATTTGCATAATACATCAGAAACCGGCTATATAGCGACATTAATATATCTCAAAGGCCTTTATTTTTCTGTGAATTGGATGCTAAATAGAGTTTTTCGTACGTTTCTGCATAGTTAAGGTGTGTTTTTGTTGTTGTGTGTGCTACTGTTAAGGCCGTCGCGACGCTGCGTCACTGCGTCGTTATAGATGATTCATTTATTATTATTATCATTGTATTTTTCATTCATAAAAAAGAAATATGTCTGCTTCTGTCTCTGCTCTTCTCTCGCTCGCACCACACGCATTGTCAGTCGTCTGCCTTTTTCAAGTGCCGCATTTGATTTGCCTTTTCTTTTTATCGCTCTCATGAATACACATATAGTATATGCATATGTATAAAGTCTGTATTATACATGCATTGTGTTACGTATTTGAGTGCCCTACAGAGAAACCAGTTTCAATATATTCCCACATCTCTTGTCCCACTTGAAAGATTTCGGATTTCAGCTGCGACGCTCTTCCTCAACCTGATAACGACACTGAAAGCACTGAGGAGATCGCTGGGCTTCGAAATATTCAAATTATTCATACATATATACGCGAACCTTGCTGAATAAAAATGCTAATAATGTGGATAAAGTGAACGATTGCTGAATGCAAATATTTGGAAGAGTATAGGTCAAATTTGAAACGAAAATGATAAGAATAAATTCGGAAATGTGTACTGGTAATTAAACTAAATTCAATTTAAATTAGCATTCTGAACCTGAAAGACTTCAGATTTTAAATACGACCAGATAATGACACTAAAGTTCCCAAATATTTAAATTAATTGACAAACAAACAAATGAACGATTACTGAATGCAAACACTTGCATTGTTTTGGGTTGTTTTCTTAAATATTTTCTTCTTTTAATACATAAATATGTTTCAACACTTCTAATATTTCTGTCCGTAATTTGTAAACGAAAATAATATGAACATCCTTACTTTTTTTAATAATTGAAATAAATTCAATTTACATTTTTAGTTGCTTTTGCTGCATCGGAAATAAATTCCTACTTGATTTCAAAACTTTCGATTTTAACCATAATTCTATTTCCATTTCTTCGATTGTACTGTTATATAACAGATTAATTGCAAGCGATTTATAATCACAGTTCATTCAAGTGTTACCCGCAATTTGAGTCAGCGTTTAGAACCTGATAAAGTAAATAAATAAGAATCCTACGAGAAAAGTAAATCGTTGCCATCGTAGTTGCTGACGTCAATGGGTTACAAATCGACATAAAACTTGCTTCTTTATGCTTCTTTCTTATGTTTTTTATAGATGCGCATATCGTCGACACCATTTTTTTGCACACTAAGCAACGGTCAGTGTTTATGCTAGGCATATATCATGCGAGGTAAATATATCTTTAGTTACAGCTACAGCTTCAGCCCCAGTCGTAGCTTCAACTTCGACTCTGGCTACAGCTGCATCAATAATAATCATCTGCGGCCTCTTCACGCCCCAGAGGCCTTTGTGTTAATTTAGCAAAAATGAGAGTCAAACAGATGCGATTGTCGTCGTCGTTGTGTATTTTTTTTTTTTTTTTGTTGGGGCTACAATAACAAAAAAATTAAAAAAATAAAGACAATACGTCATAATAATGAGCCAAATGAAACACAGCAAACGCAATGCACGATAATAAAAAGCAGTTTCAGCATACATATATATATACATATGTAGTGGATATACAAATGGATACATATGTATATCAAGTGCAAACATCATGATACTCACTTGACCCGACCATAAATACCCGACCAGCAAATAGGCAAAAGTCGAGTGTTCATCTAAAAGATACCCTAAAAGCACTCAAAACTAATCTTAAGAAGTTTTAACTTTAAATTTAAGATTATTTGAATTTACATGATCATTGATGAAATTGATTTGATCAAGTACAAAAATAATAATTAATGTCATTTGATCGATAGCTTGCTGCCAGTTAATTCGGATTTTCGAATTCAAAGCTGAGTTTTCTACAGACTTGACGATCTTTTAAGGCTGGTGTATTGCTTTTTTTATCTGGCATGTGGCTGAAGTTATTATGACTGTGACTGGGCAGAAGTTCAACTGAAGAACTTCTTCCAGACAGACGACAAACGAGACAGCGATGGAGAAATGGCGACAGTTTTTCAGATGCAGATGCAGATGAGAAAGGCAGAAGTCAGAAATACAGAAATATGAATAAGAAATAAGACTAAAAAGAGTAAGAGAAACAGAGAACAGAAGCAGGGCCAACTGAACTCGACTGACGCACATTTTGTACTATGGAACAGACAGTGTTTATATGCGTTAAATGTATATGTAGTTTTTGTACGTATGTATATTTATATTGTACATTCGCTTATTTTACTTTTATTGGTTTTGTTTGGGCATCGGTTCATTGTATGTTGTTTATATTGTGTGACTGACTAACTAACTGACTGACTGACTGACTGACTGACTGAATGAATGTGGCGGCATTTTAGGTTTATTTATGCAGCACGGCAGCAGCGTTGGAAACTCTCTGAGGTAGGCAACCATATTGCTTTTGATTATTGTAATTTCTTGTTGCGATTTGCGAAGCCCTTCAGCAGGGCGACAAGACACAAGAGAAAAGAGAAAAGAAAACGAAGCGAGAATTCTCTGCAGCCCGTGACTGACTACATAATGTAATAATCAGGAAGTCAGAAACATCAGTCGATATTGCAATAGACCCAAACAGACGTCGCAAGACCAAGACGCGTCGTCTCTGTTGTTAATGCATTGGACAATGAGGCTTTTGTTATAAACTGTTTTCCTGTCTCTGTCTCCAGCTCCGTCACCGTCCTGCCCCTTTTGACGACGCCGTCTAGACCAACAACAAAAGCGGGCAATTTTAGCATTATTTTTGCACTTATCCGATATTCGCCTGGGTTGCTCTACTCGAGACCTGGACTCGTCAGGCAGTCAGGCAGTCAGGCAATCGACTAGGCAATTGTGTAAATAGTCGATTAGCTGGGGTCATGTACACAGTATGACAGGCAGTCGGGCAGCTGGCGCGACAATAACTAAATACCCTCGACTATTGTCTCGAAAATTGGAATTGGCATCACAATTTATTTGCTGCCTTAAATGGCAATTGTTTAATCTCCGTTGCAGCCAACACACATTTTAGTTTGGCCATGAACCAGTTCACAGTTTATACAGAATTCATGTTCAGCTCACTGCGAAAGCTTTGATGTCTCTCTGTCGCTCTGTGCGTTGCAACTGCTTTCATTCAAATTCAAATTCTTAAGCTCTGCCCAGCAAATCACACAAATACACACACACACACACACACACACACACACACACACACACACGCACACGCACACGCACATGCGTTAAAGCAACAGGCGTTCGAAAACGAAAAAAGCTTAGAAGTGACAGCGCAAAAAGCTTTTGCCAGGCAACAAGTTGGAGCCACAGGAACAGCAAATGGAAAGAGAGCAACGAAGAGAGAGAGCAAACTCATATACATACACACATAGACACACCTGCAGTCGAAAACTTTCTCGGTCGACGTCAGCGTCGTCTTGCTTAGATTTACCAGAGCTGTTGTTGTTGTTTTAGCGTGTAATTTACAAAAACACACACACACACACAGTAACAATAGTATATAATATTTTGGTCTATTGCAAAAACGTGCAACAATGACGTCGCTCGCCAAACAACAACAACAACAACAACAACAATAGCAACAAAACAAATTTCAAACGATGTGCCAACTGATTGAATTGAGTGGCAATGCTGGCAAGAGAAGCATGGGGGGGGAGGGGCGTGGAACTGCTTGGTTTGCGCTTACGTTTTACGTTTACGTTAATTGATACAAAGTCTCTCGATATATGTATCTATTTATAAATGTTTCGGCAGCAGAGTCGCTATTTTCGCGCATTTGTTTGATTCGGCAACGAATCTGATTGCGATTGCCTAATGTGTTGTTGTTGTTGCTGCTACTGCTGCTGTTGATGTTGATGTTGTTGCTGGTTTGGCGGCCTGTGCCTGCCCTAAAATGTAAATAAACAAATGCAAGAAAGGTAAGCAGCAACAGTAAACAATTACAACAATAAATGTGTATATAATTGTATGCTAGCCACGGGCGCAAAGTTTACAGTAACCAAACCAAAACTGAAATTTACGTTTTGTTGCTGATATGGAAAAATCATTTGGCGGTCGATCTTTACGCATGTATCGCGCCGAAAATTAAATTTATGTTTTATTGCTGACGTTATTTGTTTACACGCACATTAGCATTAATGTAACAGAGCGCTTGCTGCTGACGCAGTTCATCCAAATCCACATCCACATCCAACAGGCTCATCCATCAAAGTGGCAGCAGCGAGAGAACACAATTTAGAAATTCGTATTTAGTTAGTTATAGACAAATATAAAGCGGCTGCAATCAAACAGCTGTCAATCAGCCATGAAGTTGGCAACGCCACCTCTCGCTCCCTCTCACTCTCTTACCTTGCAGTGTGCCGATAAAAATAATTATCGATTGCGATTGTTAATCGTTAATTGCAAGCGCCGCTCACTTCACGCACAGCCAACTTTTTGGCCTCCCCTCCCCTCCTTCTCTCGCACCCACCACGATTGCAATGTATATTGCAAAAAACAATAATGGTAAATTATAAAACCTATTAAACTGCAGCATTTTCGTTTTGTTTTAATTGAGCATGCGTGGGTCCGTCCGTCCGTGTGTCGGCCTGTCTGTCTGTCTATTTGCCCACGCTTTATGCTCTAATTCAGTTTGGTTAGAAATCGATTGCAGCAACAAAGCAAAAGCAAAGCAGAGGCGCAAAGCAAAACATTCAATTTACAGCTGCAAACTAAGTACTCGTAAGGTGCGCGAGGGAGGGAGGTGTGTGAGGCAATTCTGTCGCCTGCGCTGCGAGCTCAAGTGAAAATTGGTGAAAATCTGCTGGCAAATGTGTCAACAAGTGCCACAACAATAATAATAACAACAACAACAACAACGTAGAGTCAACGCTTTTCACTTAATTTCAACTAAATTCGCTCCCTCTCTCTCCAACCCACCGCACCCACCATCCGCAACAACTTCTGTGTGTGTAAAGCGAAGATTCTTGAGCTGCAACCAAATCTAGATCCGGTTCAGCAAGTTTACCGCAAGCTAGTTACAATACTCACACACACACGCACACTCGCACAAGATGAGTACTAGAGATGGGCGCGTGCTGAGCATGACCAGAGTTGCCAACTAACGCTTGTCACTTATAGCAGAGAAATAGCAGTTGCTTTATAAAAACAAAATATTATATTTATATACAAGTAATTAAAGGTTAGCCTTGGCTTCTATTTCAACGTGGTCTCATAACTGTGCAACAAAATTCTTTTGTTTAGTTGATCAAGTCTTTTCTAATGCAGTCCTCAAATTGTTGCTAGAAAATAGCCTAGTTGCAAATAGCATAATGCAGCTGAAGCCTAGCCATATTATCGATAGAACTATCGCTAAAACAAGATGACTTCAAGGGATGGGGACTCAGCTAAGGTCTATGCAAAGTTTCCATAGAACTATCGCTACAACTATCGCTCACCTGTGCAATCGATCCGTCTGCTCGGCCTCGTTCTGCAGCTCGTTGATGGCAAACAGCTCCGTTTCGCCGCTGCGGCCAAAGATGCCGTTGGGTATCTTGCGCAGAAACTTCTTCAGCACACTGGCGATGGTGAACACTGAATACTTGTCGACGTTCACCAGCCGTCCCGCCTGCAGGAAGTGGATGAGCTTCTTCATCGACGCCTGGTGGCCGGGCGCACGGAAAACATCGCGACGATTCGGCGACTCCTTGTTCAGCTTGAGGATCAGCACGAGCAGCGGGCCCGGAATGTTGTTGTTGTGCTTGCACACCTCCTCCAGCGGCACCCCGAACTTGACCTTCTCCAGCCGATACGGATAACCGGGCGCCGTCGCCGGATGCCCGCAGGACGTCACAACGTTGCCCAAATCAGCGGCGCGTCGATGAACGCGTTCAGCCCAGCTGGACATTGTATGTGTGTGAGTGTGTGAGTGCGGTGTGTATATGTTTGCGACCGCTTGCTTGTATGCGTGCGGTTATTTGTGTATGTGTGCGTGTGTGTGTGTGTGTGTGGGCAGCGCTTTTCTTTCGGGCGTTCGTTTTTCACAGAAAAATGTGCTCGACGTCGCTCACAATTTGATGCTTATGCTGTTTTATGCTGGTCAAAAACATGTTCCTGTCTTTCCCCTTTACTTTCCACTGGAATGTGTAACAGCGTAAACGTTGTTGTTGTTAATTTTTCTTATTTTTGTTGCTTCGCTTTGCTTTGGGCGTTGTTTGAATTTTCTTCGTATTATTATTTTTTGTTCGTTATGATCTTTATTTCATTTATATGCGTGTGTATGTGTGTATGCGTTTGTGTACGTGTGTGTGTGTGTGTATGCTTGCTTTGATTTGGCAATTCCAATTCTTTTTTATGCTCGCCACTCCTGCTGTATGCACTTTTTTTTGTTGCTTTTGCTTTTTCGCTCTCTTCGCAGCGTTTTAAGCGTTGATTTGCGCGTCGCGTTTTAGCATATTGCAGAACGGAGACTCGAAACACGACGCGTTAAATGTGTGTGTAAGAACGCGGCACGCAATTGTTGTTGCTTTGCTTTGCTTTACTTTGCTGGCTATTTTGTTATATTAATTGGTTAGTTTTCGTGGCTCTTAAAATAATTTTCACATCTCCGCACGCACGGCACGACTTGCAGCTCGCAGCACTTTTTGTTCACTGTTGCTTAACACTGCACACGCATACAACAAAAGCCAACACCGTTTACAGTGCTGTTAGCTAACAGTGCGCATTATTTTTTGCCTGGAAAAATCTAAACGGACACAATCGGTTAATCGGTTTTGGCGTATGTGCAGCAAACTGTATTATTGCACTTAATTGATTGACATAACTTTTAAAAGTTGTAAATAAAGTGTTTTATAGAAAAAACTAAGAATGGTATCTTAAAGTTCGAATTTAACAGCTGTTAGTAGGCTTACAAATCGCCCTTCCATTAATTGCTTAGCGGCGCCAACCGAGCATAACAGTGTGACAACATTTTCAGCGGAGGCTGAATATTTATCGATAACTTGAAACGATTATTAATGTTAGTTTCCATACTAAGTTGTGGTGTGACCACTTTCTGAATGGTAATGTTATTGCCAAAGTTGTAATTTTTTTAATTTGCTTGCAAATAGCAGAGAACTATTGCATATTTAAAACCGTTTAAAAAATAGATACGGCCCTGTTGCTATTGCGCACTACATGTCTAGTGAAATTAATGTGGTATATTTGGCGGCGTGAAAAAGTGAATTTGTAAATTGCAGCTGCGGTCACGCTGCACGGACCAGTATCGAATCTCTAATTATGGCGAATATGTGTAAAGTGAAATTGTTGCAAGCGAAGAAGTAAATCAAAATACCAAGGCAGTCAGAGTAAATAAGCAAGTTATTCATTGCACGATCAGCAGACAACAAGAAGTACGTATAACGCAATAGGCTGTGCGCTTAATTGCAAAACCAGTGACAGTAAGAGTGACACTCACATACTGACACACAGACGCACGCACATTGATGCGTCAATTTTTATTTGTGTTTTGTCTCAAAAATATTTTGTTGTCTCCTTTAAGACAATATCATAATAAGAGCGACTACCAACAAAAGCAAAAGCAACGGCACAGAAACGTTTTCGATCAAACAGAAACATTAAATAATAGTAGGTGACAAGAGCGACACAAAATCGCTTATCCAAAATTTTCAAGTTCCATTTGGCAAAAACAATTTTTATGCATGTGCATAGGTGTGTGTGTTTTGTGTCTGTGTATGTGTGAGTGCCGCTGCTCACCTTGAATCCGTCAACGACGCCAACAGCGACGCCGACGTCTCTGCTGCTTCTCCCCCCCCGCGCTGCGTCAGTGTAGAAGATATTGACCCTGGACGTCTGATACATATATCGAAGAAAATCACTTTTGATTCACATCGCTTTTGTTTGCTTTTCGGTGGATTTGTATTAGGTGAACCAAATGACCACCGCTGCGTCGACATCGCAAAATGCGTCAACGTCAACGCTGTTGGCCGCAGCAGCGACCACAACACTGACCACAGCCGGAGCAACAACGTCGCAACCGAGCAGCTCGGCAGTGCGTGCTCTGGCGATGGAATACAAATCGCTGCAGGAGGAGCCGGTGGAGGGATTCCGTGTGAAGCTGATGAACGACGAGAATCTGTTTGAATGGGAGGTGGCCATCTTTGGGCCGCCGGATACACTGTATCAGGGCGGGTATTTCAAGGCGCACATGAAATTCCCGCACGATTATCCGTACTCGCCGCCATCCATACGCTTCCTCACCAAGGTCTGGCATCCGAATGTCTACGAGAACGGCGATCTATGCATATCGATACTGCATCCACCGGTCGATGATCCGCAGAGCGGCGAGCTGCCCTGCGAACGCTGGAATCCCACACAGAATGTGCGCACCATTCTCCTGTCGGTCATCTCGCTGCTCAACGAACCCAACACCTACTCGCCGGCCAATGTGGATGCGTCGGTGATGTACCGGCGATGGCGTGACTCGCAGGTAGGTGAATTGTGCCTTTGGCCCACTGTTGTGCCATTCATGTTCCAATATTACACTGCAGGGGAAGGACAACGAGTATCCGAATATCATACGCAAGCAGGCGCTGGCTGCCAATGCGGAGGCGAAGCGCGAGGGCATCGTGGTGCCCATGACGCTGGAGGATTACTGCTTGAAGCCGACGGTCAAGCCCAGCGCCGACACTGGGCTGGATGCGAATTTCTACGATGATGATTTCGATTTGGAGACGGAAGATTTGCCCACAGATTCCGAGGATGAGGATGACGAAGAAGATGAGGATGATGAGGACGACGATGATGATGATGAGCGCGACGATGAGGAGGCAGAGAATGAGCAGGAGAAGGGCAATGGCGATAGCGCTGCGCTTAGCAAAACTAAATGCAAGAACAACAATGGTCTGCTGGCCACGAAAGCTGCAGCTGGTGGCGCCTCTGCGGATGACACCGAGTCCGCCGATGACAGCGGCAAGGGCGAGACCTCATAATGTGCTGCTGCTCCCGAAGCACAGCCCCCTCAACAGCTCCTTGCCCTAGGCCTCTGCGTAGCATTTAAATCGAAGTATGGCGTGTGTGTGTGAATTGAATTGAATTGAATTGAGCTAGGAGGCGTCTAAGAGTCCCCCCCCCCCTCCAAATCGCTATGTTTATGTCATCGTGTCCTCGCTCCACTCCCATCCCATGTCCCCGATCCACACAAGTTATTGCATATATTTTTCTACCATCATTTTGTGTACATTTCGAGAGAATCGTTTTTGTCAACTATCAAGAGAAACCAGTCAGCCAATCAAAGTCAGCTCCAAAACAGCTAACAGCTAATAACCCTCAGCCAGCCAGCCAGCTATCCTCAGCTTCCTGGCCAGGCCTATATATTGTATTTTGAACCAATCCATAGAAAGAGTTTCCGGGAGCTTGCGAGTCCTTTAAACAAACAACAAAAAAGCAACAAAAACAACTGAATATGAATATATATACAATGTATTAGCTGTAAATTATTATTTAAAACAAAATATATATATATAAAACTACAGATCAACGCATAAATATGCCGGGAAAGGGGAGATCACTGCAGTCTGGGGGCGAATTTACACAAAATATAATTCAAAATTAACCTCCAAATCGGGAAAGAGCGAAAGTAAAGCGTGAAATTAAAAATACACAATTGCGGATTAAATCAGAGGATTGTAAACGTCAAAATGTAGAATTTAAGCAATTTGTAAGTGCAACAAAACCGATGAAACATGAATGAACAAAAAAAAAACCGAATCTGCAATATAATAACGAAAAATCGCTTTGTATAAATGAAAGTGCAAACATAAATAAGCCAAATAAAATAAAAAAAAATACGAGTTTATTTACTCGATTGAAAGGCAGAATCGTGTAATTAATTAGTTGATTATTTTTAGACCTGTTCACTTGAAGGACGTTTATATAACTATTTATGTTGTCACCGGCAAATGCTTAATGAACTGCTTAATCTTGGATTCTTTTATGACTAAGAACACAACTGCTTGACGCTCAGCTTATTTGCGTACTGCACTGCTTGCAAAATTACTGCAGCACATTCAACAGCATTGCACCGCTTGGACAAACTTAGCTAATTACAATATTTTCTTTTTTACTTGTTTTTATAAGTTTGCGCTAATTAAATTGCTCTCTCACATTAAACTACTTTAAACGGCTGCACGGCTTATTGCTGTTAATTGTTCACATATTCATTAATGGCTTGCACTTAAGCTGGATTCGTGATGCAAGCAGTTCAAAGTGGACACAATTAACCTATCGTAACCGTCAGTTAAATTTTAAGTCGAAGCGTGATAAATTACATTTATTTGTTTTTGTTTGCTAACACTTTATTACAATCGCATTGAGTAGAGTACACTTAGATCTGGGTGACGAGCTTGGCACGTTTGCGCCAGGCGAGCAGCGCCGGCGTCAGATCCTTGTCGGTGATGGCGGGCATGCGAATGAGAGAACTGTAGACGCCGATGTCCGCAACGGACATTTGCTGGCCGCCAAAGTATTGCTGCTGCTGCAGTCGCCTGTCCAGCAGTCGCACCATCGCCACCTGGCTTTTGTGTGTGCTGCAGCGCAGCAGCTGGTAGCAGATGTCCAGCACAGCGTCGATCTCGTTGCAGAGCGGCGAGTTCTCGTAACGATACTCGGTGGGTCCGACGCGACCCAAATATCTGATGATATTCACCTCGCCGTAAATAGGCACGTACATGGTGGGCGAACTAATCATTTCCGTGTGTTCGCCTGCAGTGAATACAATCAAATTAGTTTGAACATTTGATAATAAATGCCGCTCGCTTACAGTTCTTCCAGATGAGCGTTACGTTGATCTTGGGCAGTGCTGTGTTGACCGGCACTTTGGCCAGATTCGCCTCGAATTCGCGGGCAGCTGGTCCAATGTCAGCCATGGTTGAGTGCGTGAATGTCTTCACATCGATAGTGTACAGATCGCGCCAAGCGTTCTTCAGGGCCAGCAGCGCATAGGGTATAAAGTTGGGATGGCCATTGACGACAACATCTTGCAGTGGCACCTGTTATCATGATATAGAAATTAGTTTTCAGTTCTTGCCCATTTGAATGTAAACTCACCTCTTTGAGTCCGCCATTTTGATAGGCTGTCGTATGCTGAATGGTCTTGCCGCACACCCGCACTCCTAGGCTGGCGCGTATTTTGCCCAGCTGGGCTTTCAGCTCCTCCAGCTGCTGCAGCACCTTGTCCTGGCGCTGCACCACAGCGGCTGTGTCCTCCTGCTGCAAGTGGAAAGAGGACGACACGATTAGACAGCCGCAAGCAGTGCAAACATTGTCAGTGATGTCACGAATGAAAGCTAGAGATGGGCGCGTGACAATAACATTAACGTCTTCGTCAAATTCACTTCTCTTGAACAACACTTTCCTGGTTTCAAATTTTATCATGCGCCCATTTCTAAAGTGATCACAGTATGCAACACAAAAACACAAGCACCGTGCGGATTATGCGTTAGTCAGCGAAATGTTTATAAATAGATTGATAATTTGTGTGTGTTTGATTTTAGTATATAGAGATGTTTCTTTTAACCTTTAGCAATTGTTGTATTTGTCGGCCTAAAATGTCCAAATCAAGTGCACAAGTGACTGAGTTTTTTGGGTTTATTGGGTTGCTCGCACGCTCCGTAACGCCATTGCATTGCTTGTGCTTTAAATTGCATGAAAATGAAATGTTGTTGGCATTATGAGTGAATATAGATCTTTCGAATATTTTCATGTGCAACCAATAATCACTGTCACTTTAGCACTGTGACTTTCACGAGTCACAGTCACGTTCACGCTCATCTCTAAAATTCGCCACGGCAGCTGATGAAACTTATTACTGCACTTACTGCGTTGCCTCCGGCTGTTGGAGCGCCGGCGGAGAGGCTGACATTCTTTAAATCGTACATACAGGTCGGCAGTTTGATATCGAATTGGGGTAACAACGTTTTCAACTCGTACATTTCCACTCGCTAATTTGGAAGAAATTCTGTTGTACTACGCGAAAATGTGCTTGCCTGGGCAGCGTGACCGCAACTTGCAACTTCAAAATGGTACTAAAAATGCCAACCGCAATTGACATCGATAACCTGCCGACATCCGATTGATGCTGCGTATTTCTGTTATCCAACGAACGGTCACGCTGATAGCGACAGCTGCCATGGAGGCTCTACTAAAATATCGTTATAGTTTTTTAGCTGGCGCTTGCGCTGCCGGCGGCAGCTTTTTTGGCAAGCTGCCTAGCTATCTAGGCGCCCTACGCTTGCTGTCATCAACAGCCGGCAATTCGTATGTGGGTGTGTGTAAATACATTGATGTTTTCGTGAAACAAGTGTCAACAATAATGCTTTTGTTTTTCCCCCAGAACTTGCAGTGATCCAATTGCTGCCGCTGGGATTAATGCTGCTCTGCAATGTGTGCAACATGCGCTACTTTCTAAAGGCGCTCCAAATGTCACAGCAAACATTGACGGCCACCGTCTTGACAGCCGCCTCCAATTATGTCTTATCGGTTCGTATTAGTTTACACTACGTGAGTGCAAATGTTCTAATTAGACAGTTTTAGTTCATTTTGGGTGCACTCGTTTATCAGGAGCCGCTGTCAACATTATCCGGCATTGGAATGACATTTATATTGGCAGGTTTGTGGTTTCTATGCGACTCGCCAACGAAAACTCCAGAAAAGAGCAAGCAATCGTAGAAATCAATTGAAATCATGCCAAAACTGCACGAAAGCAGAAACTTAACGAAACTAATTCAAACTACATTTAACGGCTTAACGAAACAATTCAAATTCAAAATCAAATAGCATTTGTTACTTATATAATTGTTGTTTAATGTACTATTTTGCAAATACATAATTCATGTTTGTTTCTTTGTTATAATGCACATAAGTGGGGCATAATGTTATAATGCTGTAATTGTTAATACAGTTCTCTACACAATTCATTGTAGATATCTATTAAATATGCATTTCGAATTTTCGCTGTGTGTGCTGGCAGAAAAAACAAACCAAATATAAATTCAAAAAATAAAAAAGAAATAAATGGTAGTAAGAGCACAAACTATAAATATATTTGTTTATAGTAAATTACATAAGTTGCATTCCGTTCGTTTTTTTTTTAGTTTTGGGTTTTTGTTTTTCATATTTTCATCATCCATTCGCAATGTATTATATTAATTAATTAAATATAATTTGTATGTTTCAAAATTGTAATTTAATTGCTAAGACGTATAAATACTTTTATTTTCTGTTTCAATGTATTTATTTTAACTTGAACAGCTTCCTCTCGTTTCCTTTTTTGTTAATTTTGTATGCGTCTCCACCTGCTGTTTCTCAGATTTCCGTTTTCCTTTCTTGTTTTTGTATTTCAATTCGCAGCTGTTTGTCCGCGCTTCTCTTCCATCCAATTTAATTTATATGTTTGTTTTGTATTTAGTGTTTTGCTCTTGGGTTTTAGAAACCCAATTTGCATTACATTGTTGTTGGTTGCTTGGTTGTTGCTTTTGTTTTTGAACTTTCCTGTATGGTTGTTGTTGTTGTTGTTAAGTGTTCTTCTAATAACTATGTTTTTGTTTTTATTATTAATTAATTAAATAAATCATTATATAGAAACATTTAATTGTATTTGAAAAAAATGCGCAAACTGTTTCCGTTTGTATTATTTTTTTGTTTTTTTTTGAAGCTTTTGTTGCGCGTTGCCGACTAACGGTAAACTGACTGCCAAGGTGGCAACGCTGCGTGTATATGTGAACGTGAAGGATGCGGATGAGTGTTGCTAATATAGTAAATATGTAGATGGATGTGTGGGTGTGAGTGTGTGTATAAGTGTGTGTGTGTGAGAGAGGAGCTTTTCTTTTCATTTTTAATACATGGGCCGCGGCCAAACAGCTGCGCCGTCGACGCTTCTTCATCTTCACCTGCTCGCAGCTCAGTTCTTATTCTCCAAGCCCAGCGGCATACGTTGCTGTGTCTGACGCTGATTGACGTAGCCACCGCTGCCACCACCGCCGCCATTGCCAGGCCCTGAGCCACCTGAGCCCGTGTTACGACCACGATCGCCCATGGGTCGCCCAAAAGGTCCGTTGCCATTGCGCTGATTGCCACCGCGCTGGCCACGATACGAACCGCCGCCAGACGAATCATAACGCGACTCCTTGTTGTAAACACCACCGCCGCCTCCTCCGCCGCCGCCATTCTGATAGTAATTGTTGCCGTTGCCACCGCCACCACCACCGCTGCCGCCTCCTCCGCTCGCCTCATTGTTGCGGAAGTAAACGCCGCTGTTGCGTCCATTCTGCTGCTGCTGCGACGACGACGAATTGCCATATTGTCGTGTGCGATAATTGCCGCCCCCATTGCGACCGCGTTCATCGCCGCCGCCATTGCGACGCTGCTGATAGTTACCGGAATTGCGACGCATCGGGTTGCCATTATCCTGCTGCTGCGAGTTGGAGCTGTTCGAGTTGTTCCAGTGATTGTTGGCAGTATCGTTGTTGTCGTAGTTGGCAGCTGCTGAACGTCCGCTGCTGTTGTCGCGTGGCGTCGACCATTCCTGCTTGTTGCTGGCGCTGCTGTTGCTGCCATTCGAGGCAGCGCTGCTCATCGCATTCATCTCGCTGCTCCACTTGCTGCTGCTGCTATTATTGTTGTTGTTGGTACTGCTGTTGGTTGCTGCTGAAGGTGGCGATGCTCCTGCCGTTGCTGCAGCAGCTGGAGATGGTTCCACCAACGCCGATGACTGGGTCTTGAGCACGTTGGTCAGTGCAGCGGTGGCAGCTGCGTTCGTGTTGTCCTTGGGTTCAAAATAGTCGTCATAGTCGATGTGTTGTGAGTTGTGTTGCCCCTGCTGCTGCTGCTGTTGTTGTTGTTGCTGCTGCTGTTGTGGCGGAGGCTTATTAAGTCCCAGTTGCTGCTGCAACTGCTGCTCATAGCTGACAACGGCGCTGTCATATGGAAAGACTGCAGTCACATCGCCAGGTTGCATGCCAATTCCCTGCGGAGCTGGCGCTGCTTGCTGCGGCGGCTGTTGTGGTTGCTGCTGGGGCGGCAAATGCGCCACAATCAGCATGCGCTGCTGCTGCTGGCGCTGCTGATCTGCAATCAGCACAGGCGAGAACAATTGTTGCTGCTGCTGTTGTGGCGGCTGCTGCTGTTGTTGCTGCTGCTGCTGCAGGGACGGGAAGGACTGATTGGTAAAGGTCAGCGTGGTTATGGTGTGCAGTTCATCAACATGATTCTGTTGCTGCTGCTGTTGCTCAAAGACCAAGCCAGGCACAGGCAATTGCTGTGGCGGCGGCGCCTGTTGCTGAGGCTGATGTTGTTGCTGCTGCTGCTGCTGTTGTTGCTGCTGCTGGGGAGGAGGTCCCACCTCCACCGGCGCATCCAATTCGCTGTCCTGCAGAAAGTGGAAGCTGCCGGTGCCAAGCACCTCGGATAGCGGACGCAGTTGCTGCATAAACTGCTGCTGCTGTGGCGTTGCTGCCTGCTGTGGTGGCTGCTGCTGCTGCGGCGGCGGTTGCTTGAAGTAGTTATGCTCCACAGCACGCACTGTCGTCGGCCCAAAGTGGGGCGGTTGCTGCTGCTGCTGTTGTTGCTGCGGTGGCACCGCCGGCACAGCGGCAACGCCCGCCTGGGGCTGCTGCTGTAAGGCCTGGAGATTCACGGGGCTGCTCAGCAGCTGATGGGGATGTGGATGCTGAGTTGGCGGCGCCACATGCGATGGCGGCGGTGCTGCTGCTGCATACACCACATGCACAGGAGTCGTTGTGCCCGCTGCAGCTGCACCACCCGCTGGTTGCTGATTGAAGACGCCCTGTTGCTGCTGCTGGACAACAACATGCTGCTGCTGCTGCTGCTGTTGTTGATGCTGCTGCGGCGGCGGCTCGTGCAACAGCTGCCCACGTTCCGGCTGCTGCAACTCGGTCAACGCAGCATCGGCCATCGACAGCTTGTCGAGACCCTCCTCCAATGAATTATGCACCGAAGGCTCGGACATCAGAGTTTCCGCCGTCTCCGCATTGTGGGCCCCATCATGCAGCAATGTATCGCCTTCGCCGCTCACCGTGCCGCTGTCCGTGCTGTTGCCCTGATCCGTTGAGGGAATCCAATAGTACTTGTCCAAGTAGCCGCAATCCTGCACCTTGTGGAAGAGCGCCAGCAGTTTCTCGAATGTCAGCTCACCGTACGGCTTGGCGCGTGCATTGATCGTCATGGCAAAGAGTTCGGCAGCCTTTTGAGCAGTCGTCAGGAAGCTTATGTCCTCGGCGGTCTCCGGACGACGAGTTTGCACCTCCAAGCAGCTAAATTGCAGAGCACAAGTTGGAGATTCATTAGCCGAATATTATTTGTAGAGTCGTTAAGGTAATTTATAAACTAAGCTACAATTACATTAGTTACATTCTAATTCTTTACATGTATAAATTGTTTTCTATTTTTGTAATTTATGTTATGTATTGGTTGTTTTAAGGAATGGTTTCATTTTGATAAATTGGTTAAGGCTTCAGAGGCCAATTCGCGGGTTAATATTGTTGAATGTTTTTGGAATAACAGATTGTAGTGTTGGACGTGGATGATTAGAAATTGATTTGCTATTTTGCTGCTTGGTCGTTGGCCAGTTCGCTTCTAGGAATCCAATTCAAATTACTTTGGAAGCGAGGTGAATGATTTTGGATCTAATATCGGTCGTGTGTTGTTGTTGATTTAGCTTTTTATTGAATCTAACGTTGTGGGCGAACCGAAGTAGACTATACGTTAGCTTGTTTTGTTTCTTAGCTATTCCCGCAAGTATTTTTTAGTCTAAACTCTTAAATTACCATTATGTTTGCATATTTATGCTAAACAAATTTTTGTAAATAAATAAATAAATTATTATAGTTGTAGGGATAATTCGAATTTAGTTATCGAATTTTGAGAGCTAATTTAGTTGATTAGCTATGTTAAGTGACTCTTTAAGTTAACAGAGCCGGTCTCTGTTACGAGTACTTACAACTTTTCGAGCGTCGCCAGTTCGATGCTCTCCAGCTTGCAGGCGCCATTCTCGCCGCTCAGGAAATCGTTGCGCACCTGCTCCTCAATGAAGCAGGAGAGAACGTTTTGCATAACCAAGAGATCACGAATCTTAGTAGTCTCAGCCACCGTCTTAGCCTGGTTGTCCTGTTAATTAATCATTACATGTGATCAAATTGAACTGGAAATTAAAAATCAAGTTGCGGTTACCTTTCGCGCCTGTTTCTTCTGCTCCTTGTCGGCCTCCTTGAACATCTGCTGAATCTGCTTGGAGAAGTCGCGAGCGAATTCCATGGTCGCCAGCACAGAATCGTATTTGGCCACGGCAGCAGCCTGATCGGAGCTCAGTTCCTTGCCGCCACTCTGAATGGCCCGATACGATTCCAGTTTGGTCTGAATGCGTGGCAAAAACAAAAAACAAATGAGTCATTGTTGAGAAAATAACATTGGCGACGCATCATGTCTTCCTCTGTTTGAAAACAAACAAAGCGCGAATCGAATCGTGCGAAACCCAATCGGAAAACGATAGTTCAAAAATGTCGGGCCACATGCGGCAATGCCAATGCTGCCAGACTGTTCGATCACGGCACAATTTTTCACTTTATGCCCACACAAAGTACGCTATATGCGTATACAATTGCTGTTTATAAACATTTTCGTTTTCCAGTTGTTACAAAAACATGTTTGCACTTAATTAAGAATTAGTGTTAGTCAAACAGTCACGAGCATCGGTCTGGCAACACTGCCAGATAGCAAACATGGCGTCGCGAAAAATCTGCGTGCACAAAGGGAACACGAGCAGAAAAAAAACCGAAATGAAACAAAGCGGGCGACGAACGAAAACGAAAATAAAAAATGGTGGGCCATGCCTGCCAATCGTATGTCCCCCATTTAAATGCCCATTTCACGCTTACCTTGCGCTTTTCCAAGTTGCGAATCTTGTGCTCAATGGTAACCAGAATTTGCTTCATCGGATTGTACGGTTCAGAGGCCGCCGCGGCGGTGGTAGCCGTCAGCTTCAGCGTTTTGGCATTGACATTATTGTTGTTGGTCAAATCGGTTTGGCTATCTCCTGATGCTGCTGCTACAGCAGCGGCAACAACAGTCTTGGCACTTTCAACAGCGAGATTGGTGTTGCTGCTGCTGCTTGGCTGTCCGTTGCTATTGTTGCAGCCGCCGCTGCCGCCACCACCCACGCCGCTGCCGCTGCCACTGCCGACAATGCTGCTCGCACCAATTGAACTGACCGAGGCGCGTTTCTCCTTACTATTGTTGTTGTTGTTGGTGAATGTGGTAGCAGCCGAAGGCATTGTTTGCCGTGTGTTCTTCTGGTTGCTTACTACTGTTACTATAAATTAGGAATGAAATTGAAACTGCTGCCTCGTCCTGCCGTTCTTTTTGTTCTTCGAAAAACTTAGGGGTCTGAAATCAGCGTGACCGCAAGATGATTTTCAAAATAAAACACTTTTTTTTGGCACAAAAGTCAAATATACTACACACGCACAATGAATGTATGACCGTATCATTTCTAGCTTGGTCACACTGTAATTAGTATTGTTCTACAAAAATGCGCAAGCTTTTAAAATGATTTTGTACATTCTATTGATCAAAATAAAAAAATTCGTTTAAAAATGTTTTTCGTTTGCTTCTAGCTAAAAATAAAATCGTTTAAGCCCAGAACAAAGGAAGCCGCGTAAACCTGATAAATTACCGCAAGCTGGTTTTCAAAGCATACTTTTTAGCAAGTTTCGGTATTTGTTGTACACTAAAAAGGTCCACATGCTGTCACTCTGATCGATTCACTTAAGGATACTTGTTAAAATGTCCAAAGTTTTTAGAATTAATTACTTTTTTATTATATATTTTTTTAAATTTCAAAATATTATCAAACAAATTCTGCCAGTTATTACCAGGGCTGCCTTTATTAATAAAAATATCGATAATAGGCAAAATATCGATATTTCGCGATATTCGAACTACCAATTATTTAAAATTTAAGCGCCAAATTGATAAGCAAGTATTAACAGAAAAGTTAAAAATTTAAAAATTAAACCATTGCAGAGTTTTTATTTTGTATAGATTTATTGGTAAGTTATGTAGTTAAACAATCTAAAATGTTAAACTTTCCGTTTCATTGTCCGTATTTAAGGCAAGTTGTCTGTCTGACGCGCAGTACGCATTCAATCCCGTTGTCTGCCTGCTTGAAAAATATATATACTCATATATATATAGTATATTTTAGTTTTAACATAAATGCTTTGCTTATACTTAAATATGCTTAAGAACAATTATGGGTTAGAGATACGATTATAACATTTTGATTTCAGTAATCGCAAACACAAGTTATGAACCAGCAAAAGGCTTTAAAAGCCATCCGCCAGACGCTCAACCAAATGGCGCGATATGTTTTTTTGATTTTCCGTTTACAGCTTAAACTATTACAAGATTAACTAAACAAGGAGATAGTCGAGGAGATAGAGAGAGAGAGAGAGCAAGCGTTTAGATAATTTGTGTACAGAAATATTGTTTAAACATAGGTACGAGAGTACAATTACAATAATACATAAGTAATAATGTTTGTTTTGTTTTTAAGATTAATAAAGCGTAATTCAAGAAGATTTCACTACAAAACCGAAGAAGGGCGCATCGTTTCAATATAGTACATACAAATTACAACATCTTTAAGTACAAATACATATACATATATGCCTAGGCTCTCTTTTGTGTGTGTGTGTCTGTTGTGTGTATAAATATTAAAAATATATAGCTCATTTCATTTTGCTTTCTCTTCACGTCATTTCTACATTAAAAATAAAAGAGTTGCGTAGATCTTCCAGCGCGCTGTCAAATTTGTCCATCTACCGCTGAAATAAACTCCACAGCTTGTAGCTGGACACCCGTTTGGCCAGATTGGCGGCGGCACTGCTCGGCGGCGCCGCCGATGTCGTCTCACTGCGTTTGTTAATCAACTTGGAGCGCATTTGCTCATCGATCAGCTCCTGCATGTCCATTTGCCATTGCTCCAGCTGCTGGGACAGCTCCACCTTCTGCTGTATGGACTCGAGCAGCTGGCTGTTGGCCTGCATCAGCTCCACACGATTCTTGGCCAGCTCCACTTCGGCCTTGGTGCGACGCTCGTTGGCCGCGTCGCGTTCCTTTTGCGCCTTTGTCAGCAGCTCATCGCGATCGGTGTTGTCGACCAGATCGCCACGCGCTTGATCTCGCTCCTCCTTCACATTTTGCAGCTCCACATCGGTCACGGTGACCTTGGCCTCCAGCTGTTGTATCAGCTGATGGCTGCGCTTAATCTCATCCTCCTGCTCCAGCACAAGGTTGCGTGTCTGATCCAGCATTTTCTTGAAGTTGCCCGCATCCAGATTGAGCAGCAGTCGCGTCAACTCATCCGACATGGCGGACAGCATGCCCTGACGGAACTCGACGGCGATGTGATCGCCTTCACTGCGGTCTGTGCTGGACATTGTGTTATCCATGGATTCCAGATCCAGCGATATGTCCGAATTGAGACCTAACAGAGAAACATGTGCGTCAGTAATGTGTCGTTGCTGGCTTTTGGAAAACTCCTTACCAGAGTCATCGTCATGGCTCATTTTAAGCGAATCCACAAGGGATTTCAGCTGTATGTAAACCGAGCGTGCCTCTATCCACATTTGGCTGGGTTTGCCCGTCTCCGTGAAGCTCGCCTCATCCTCATCGCACTCCATTTCGAACTGCAGACTCTTCTTGCCGGGCATCGAGTTCGTATCCTACACAAAAACGAATATCTTCAGGTTAAAGCGAGCTTATATATGGAATATTTAGTAAGTTTTTTCCGAAGAAAATTCTTTTTATTCAATGTCAACTACAGAGAGTTGACAAAAGAGTAGAATTTAGAATTCAATTTCAAACAAAAAATTAAATTGATTCTATTTAAAATAAATCAAATTGGAAACAAAACACTTGAATATAATCTATATTATTTAGTTGATCCAACAATTGTTGCAATGAGGGGGGGAAACCCAGAAGATACCCAATGCGATCAATAAAATATAAAGTATTGCTATTATTAGTAAGTATGGATTATAGTATTAGTACAGATCTGTAGTAAGTGGGAAGAGAGAGATAACTTACGGCACCCAATCGCTCGCTGAGCACATTATTCTCACGCTGAGAGCGCTCCAATGCTTGTAACGTGGTCTGGAAAAGAGATGAAAGACGTTAGATGAAACAGTTAAGAGATACTTTAGACATCGGCGAACTTTCGACTTATCTTTATGCCAAAAATTATGAGCAAAAGAAAGTCATGCATAGATAAGTTCAAGACACTTGAGAAATTGCGCAGTTCTTGGGAACGACATAAATAATCTCCGAGTGTTTACGAAATCACGATCTTAACGTTTCGATTTCATTTTCGTTTTCGTTTAAATTTAACTCCACTAATGAATGAGACGTGATAACGGTGTCAGAGATTTATATATACATCCATATATGCGCTGAGCTCACCTCTAATTTTGTTTCCTGTTCGCGAGCATGTCGCTCCAGCATGTGAATTCTGTCGGATGCCTCGTCCAGCGATGAGGTGAGGCTCTCCTTCTCCTCCTGCGCGTGCTGCAGCCGACGCTCCAGCTCCTGCCGTTTGCCTGTGGTGAGGTTTAGTTCGGTTTTGATCGACTCCAGGCTGTTCACGTGTTCCTGCCCATTTGAATCCAGGTCAAACAAGTCGATAAGCCAAGAGTTTGAAATCTTACCTGTAGACTGCTGTTTCTGTAGTGATACTGATCCTTGAGCTCCTGGATCTGTGCGCTGAGCTTCATTTCGGTGGCATGCGCCTCCTGGATCTGTTCGGTGAGCCGTGTGTTCTGATGCTGCAGCTCATCGATCAGTATGGTCTTCTCCTTCTCCGCCTGCCTGATGGCCGCATCCTGTGTCTGCAGTTTGTCCTTGAGCTCATTGAGATCGGATTGCAGTTCCAGCACACGCTGATCACTCTCATCCTCCGCTATGGCCAGCTTCTGTCGCAGCACATGCTTCTCCTGTTCAAGTTTCTGCAAAGGCAAATAAAATGGAAAGTTAATTAAATGCACATCAACACAAAAAGATAAATAAGCAAACGGGCCAGAAGAAAAACAAAAACGTATTGTTTGTTCTTTGACGCGTCAGCAATTACAGCAACACCAGACAATGAAAGTAAGTGAAGTAAACAATGTGCACGTACACAAAATTAAAAGCAGAAAAAACTACAGCAAAAAATAATAGAAAAACATGAAAAAAAAAGAAACAATCAAGCAACAAAGGCAACCGCAAGGTTAACACAACTCGACAACTAATTGTTCAGGTACCATTTGCATTTTGAATATTTGTTGCTTCTTCTACAGCCAGGCAACAAAACCTTATCGAGTGGTCGCATCCCCCTCAAGCACAGTTAATTACAATAATTGCATCGGGGGAAAGAGCGGCAGCCAAGTAGTGAGCGGTAAGTACAATAGTTCCATGTTAATGCCATTATAAATATCTCTCTTTGATCCATTTTGAGTTTTCCCGCCGCCATTTGCAATATCAACTTTGAACCATAGAGCGCCCAGGAAAAACTGGCAACTGGCGACTGGCAACTGGCAGCTGACAACAATGGCGCCTTGGGCTCTTGACACCGTTGCCACCAACAAGACCAGCAAGACGACCACAAAATTCACATCATTCAAATTTAAATGCAATCGCATTGAATTTTCACTTCTTTGACGGTGCATCCATTCCATGCCATCCAACGTCGAAATGTCTGCACAAGCACTTATTTTAACTGGCAATTTGCTTTGAAATTTAAGCTCTGCTCAATTGAGCGATCACTAACATATAACTGGCAATCGTTAGTTCTCTAACGATTGTAGTTTTTATTGAAACAAATTACAGAATAATAGTTATTTGCTGATTTACTTCAATTGAAGAGTACACAAAAGATTGAATTTTTTGTATTGAAAGAAAAAATAGAGATAAAAAGTCGTTCTAAATATTCAATTTCTATTTGACAGTGGGAAAAAAAACTCTTATTTCCGCTTCTTAAAAAAGAAAAGTTGTATTTCAACTTAAAATTAAAAATGGAATGGAGTTATGAGATAATGTTTGTACATCTGTACGTATACTTAATTTTCAATTTGTGTTACAAAATTTTGGACAAATACTTGTATTTGAAAAAAATAAATATCAAAAATAAAAGTTGTTTTCTAAACGTGCAAATTCAAAATGGAATGGAATTATCAAATGTATATAAGTATGTTGTCTTTTGTATTTGCATACATATGTATGTATATTTTATTTTACATTTTTACAATAAAAATTTTATTATGATTTAAAGTTATTATTATTATTTATAGTCTACATTTTTAGTGAAAATGTAATCTAATTAAAAAAATGAAATCTTTTTGTGTACAATATGAGATCTATAACTCTTACTGACAGTCTCGGTTTCTAATGGTCGACACAATTATCGATAAACGCGACTAGCCCCGTCTAGACTCTAGACCGCTTTCGATTGTCAATCATAATTGCTTTGTTATAAATAATTTGCATAATTGAGAGCCGCTTGGCGGGCAGGTGGCAGGGAGGTTGAAGGTATTTAGATCAAGGTTTGCGGTGACATTGAAAATCGCATGCAAAGTTTAATCGATAAATGTGAGAAACCTTCAGTAGTCAACAAAGAACACGCCAGCGGCGATAAAAGGCCAAAATATGAAATAAATGAGCATTTATTGAAATATCTCCATGCAACGGCCATCTGCTTTTGAAGAGAGAGCCGATAAGATTCGGGTAAACTAAATGCGGAAAATGCGCTGCGAACACGTAGCGCAACTGCACAAATTAAAGAGACAGCAATAAATATGAGAAGTCAACGCAGCAGAAAAGCAAACGCGAATAAATCGGAGCGACAAAACTGTAAATGTAAATGAAAAGCTTTTGATAAAATTACCGGCAATTTGCATAAAATGCGACGACGCCGCCACCACCAAAAAAAAAAAAAAAAAACCACAAAAATTGCTGCAGTTGAGCTAAAGAGGGCGACGCTCGGCTCGCGCCTTAACAATTGCAATTGCAGCAGAAAGCAAAGAAAACTGCAGTCAGACAATGGAAAACTTTAATAAGAAGAAAATGAGCGAAAAACAGCAACTGGCGGCGGCTGCACTGACAGTTTGCCAGCCAAATAAAACAAAACAAAATGAAAAGAGACAGCTAGCGAGCGGGAGAGAGAGAGAGCAACAATATTATTGTACATACTTTCTCTGTTTCTATTTCACGCTCAATGAAATGTGTTGATGATGGCTGTGGCCGCCGTAAGCGGCGGGGCTGCGGTGGCGGCTTTAAAAATCCGCTAACAACAGCGGAAGTTGGCATCAGCTCAGCCGCAGAAATGAGTTCACAACAAACGAGCGAACGTACATTTGAATTGTATGTTCAAATTAAACGAAAGATATGTTTGAAATATTGTATAAAATACGCAACAACAATGAGATGAGATGAGATGAGCTCTCGTCGCCAGTTGGCCAGTTTTGTTTTCGACTTAATTTTATTACGTATCTTTTCGAATTTCTTAGATACAGTCGCAGTCGCAGCTAATTGCAATTGCATGATCAGCAAGCGGCGGCAGTTGTAATTTGCTTAAGCGGCACACACGCATGCGCGGGTCGATCCGTCAGTTACACTGCTATGCTCATGCTCCAGCATCCCGCTCGGCTGTGTTATCGATATTGTGTGTATCGAAACATGTAGATCGACCCTCGTACACATGTATTTATGTTAGTTATTGCTGCGTTGTTTTGTATTCAAATGCGACGTAACATGACCCACTTTTGTGTGGTGCGAGTGCTTATTTGGTTTTGCAAAGAAAATTATAAATATTTGTATTTCTGCAGCACAAATTGCATGCGCCACTGGGGGGCAGGAAATGCTCAAATGCAATTGACACAAATGCCGCAAGCCCTGCCATCGCCGCTGAGTCATCAATGCAAATTTGTCGCATCTCAATTGTCATAAACCAAGTAAAAGGAGGACGGCAACAAGTGGGAGCTGTGCAGCAATCGATAAATTTAGCGCGGCGATAACAAAACACAATGTGCGATTACTTGCCAAATGTAACAAGACGCGTTGCCAAACCGATTGTTAATTAGTTTTTCGTGACGTCACAAAATCATCAACAGCATGACGAACGCTTTGTGGCACTAGTTTTTTGTTGGGTGTTGAAAGCGTCTAACAAAGCAACTGCATTCGATAATTGCAGTAAATAATTAACTAAATTGCACAGCGCTTGCAAGAATCACGTCTCCAGCCACAGCCACAGCAGCAATGGAGGGAGGCGAAGGTGCGAAGCTCTTCTGTCTGTTTCGAATGTCAAACGCTTGCAATTACCCAAGCAGCCTATTAATAAACACTTTGAGTGGCTCAAAGCCGAGCCGAAACAAACCGGACCGGACCGGCAATGAGTCAGAAGCGTGAGCTCAGCTTTTGTGTAGCATGAGTCAATGGCCATGTAAACCTCATCGACAACATTTTGCCGAGTGATGCGTATTTAATGTACAAACATTTCCCTGCGCTGCGGGCCTGAACTTCACTCAATAAATCAGCTGCACTCGGATGCACAGCGTTGCCCATCTGCAAGACGCCACGTTGCGTATGCGCACTGTGGCCACATTGCCAACTTTCCGTTTCTGTTTCAGTTTCAGTTTCAGTTCGGAATTTTTGCGAGTTTCGCTTTTGTTCGTCCACCAGCCAATGCCGCCCGCCCGCCTACTTTTCGCTCGCTTGGCAATTAAATTGCATTTGATTTTAATTATTTGCAGAAAAGCGAAGCCATATCGCATCGGCCGCACAAATTTCACACATAATAGCAAATTGCACTTTGCATTTTATTAGTGGCATGGAAAAGCATTATGCAAATTAGTCGTAACTAAGCGGCCAATAATGGCAATGTAAAAGTCTGTGTCTACACATGTATTTTGGCCATTTTGAGCTCATTTAAATGATGGCTAATTGCAAGCGAGTCCGATTAATGGCCGCTCGCTGATAAACGGATAAACGGGAAGTCTTGTGAAAGATGCCATTTAGCTTATGCATGGAAAAGTGTTGAAAGCGATCGTTTGGTTTTGTTTGAGAAATGCAACAATTGCCGATAATGAAGCCAGTTTTCATATTGCTCTGCTCGATTAAGCCATAAACTAATAAGAAATATGTCTAATTGTCATGTTCTTGCCTGATTTCACTCGCTTTCGATATCAATTGCAGTAGTGCGAAATGCGGAAAACTCAATTGACCTTATTTCGTACAATAATTCATGCATTCATTGCGACAATGACCCTTCCACCGCATGCGCTGCATGGCCCCAAAAACAATAACACAAACACAAACACAAAATAAATAAAAACTCATGAAAATAATACTACAAACAATGCGACATGCTAATTTTCCAACAGTTGCCAAAGTTTGTTTATGCGCTTTAAGGTCACGTCGCGCTCTAGTCGCAATTCCTCCTCGACTCTGTTTGATTGGGAGCTGTTCGGCACGGGGCAGGGGGCAGGGGAGGGGGGCGTGGCTGCCACAGTTGACTGCCCAGCTTGCAGGCCCTTTGGACAAAGCAATGCCAAAAAGAAGCAGCCATAATAATAGCCATCATAATAATGGCATATAATACACTTCATTGTCGTGGTTGTTGCTGTTGTTGTAGGCGATCAAATGGGCCTAGAGGATGGGTCTTGAGGTTGTGGCCTTGCAAGAGCCGAAATAGTGTCAGCAGCTTTGTGCAAAAGGCATTGCAACAAAAGTGGTAGATGAAGATGACGAACAAACCAAATAGAAGAGTCATCGATTGGTTTTGTTCGATTCGATTGGCATTCATTGCAGATGAGTCGAAGTTTTCTTGTTTCAAAATTCAATTAACATACAAGAAATCAATAGATATGCAGAAAATCTCCATATCATTGGCAATTATATGTCCTCGATTAGTGCTGCAGTACTTTGGTATTTCAATTATCATCTATTCGCACTGTCTGCTGATTGTTTAGCAACATTTATTTAGAGTATTTCACATTCGTTGCACTAAGTTAACCCAGTTGTTTACTTATTTTTGCCCAAAGGGCGCACAAAAGAAAAACCCGAAACTTAAACAAAACACCTAAATTTTATACACTCATTGCACTTAATTTTACATTTCATATTTATTTTGGCATTGACAATTTCTGTTGTTGTGTTTGCCGTTTATTCCCATTGTTAAAGAAATTGTGAAAAAAAGTGAACGAAATTGAGCAAGCTAATTTTCATTTCTGCGTTTTTGCGGTGCTTAAATTTAATGTAAAATGCAATCTGAGAGAGAAACAGTTAATTAAAACTAGCTCAAAAGCATTTTAAGGCCTTTTTTGGTGTACTTTTTTGTAATGGCGCAATTTATCGCGACAACAACAGAGAAAACAGGAGAGAAAAACCAAGTTTATTGGTGCGCAAATGATATACCCTATAGAAATTTAATTCGATAATCAATTGATTTTGGCAAATAAAAAATATATATTTTGGAAGAATAAAACTAAAATGCTCGCTTCTTTAGAGAATTACTGAAAGTTCAATAAATTAAAAACTTTTACGACAACCATTTCTTGGAAAGATTTGCCAAAGAGCTGTATTTTCCTAACGTATTTGTTTTACGAAAGTTTCATAATGATAACACAAAGACTGAGGCAAACAAATGAGCTCATTTCAGCTGCAAGTGATAAGAATACTTGCAATTTTGTTAATCTCTTAAAGCGTTGACATTAAAACTGCTTTATTTATGGGCAGACTAACGATAACAAAATTTAAAATAGTATTTTAATGATAGTTCCTATAGCAGCTAAATGATTGAGTAAACTAATCTTAACAAAAGTGCATTCTGAGAACACAGCTGCAGCTGTAGAAAATCACTTTGTAGAATTTTAGATAAAGTCTTAATAGTTGCCCGAGTTCATTGTTAAGCTGCTATATATACTTTAAGGGATCAATTTATTATTTTTGCGCTTTGAAGAGGGCATTATAATGAATGCACTCTGTTAATTATGATGAATGAATGTGATTTGTTGGCAAACTTATATAGGGCTACGTATACTTAATATTTGTTGCCCCATGACTCATCTGATAATTGCAAAAAAAAGTACGAACAAGTCTTTATCTTATCAGACGAGCGGAAAGAGCAGAAATAAATCAGACCTCACTCATATCAGAGTTGTGATAAGCGGGCAAAAAACAAGCAACAATTTCGGGGCCAATTTGCAGTGTTCGACGCGTGGAAATGCAATAAAAATGTGAACTAACAGTGAAGAGGGTCAGGGGGTCAAGTGGCAAGGGGGAAGTTCTAAATCAAGGTGTCTTTAATTAAAAACAATGCCCCAAAGCAGAGTCAAAATTATTAGGCCATAAATATGAGATGTTACGGCAAATCGTAACGCCCACTGCGCATGCGCACAGCTCTGCGACGAGGCAGAGTAGCAAAAGGGGGCGTGGTGGAGGCGCGGTCGGGGCAGGAGTTTGTTCAGAGTTGCCACAGCAAGTTCCAGCACATTCCCAGACATCTTTCACATGTCGCACTCGACGCAAGTGCGTGGGCCAAGCCAACAAAGCGCAAAAGACAGACCTCAGAAGAGAGATGAAAAGATACAAAGATACAAAGAGAGTTACCAAGTGGCAGTGCGGTTGATGAGGTAGCTGCCACTTTCAAGCAACTTCTACAATTAGTCACCGTTGAAGCTTACGAAGGCTGCGGGCCAAGCGAGTTCAGCACAATAGAGCACCAAAGACTACAATTAAAGTTGAAAGACTCTGCGAAGTCTTCTCAAAATAGTCTGAACTTGATGTACCTCTATAATAATCACTTCAGGAATTCTTTTGATAATGCTCAAATGATTACTTTGTTTGGGTACGCATGACATGTGTGTTTTATTTCGTCGCAAATATTGTTGTCAATTCGCAGAACTAGTTTCGTTTCGATAATTTAATAACAATCAATTTTGTAGATAAAAGAATTAGGGTGTGGGTTCCGTAGTAAAAAGATAAATACAAACATGTATAGCAAATTAAATTTGAGGATCAATTAAGTATTTTTCAAATCATTTTTAATTAAATAAATGAATATGCAGGACTCCTGAAATTATTTATATCCTTCTTTTTAAATCCGTCACCAACTGTTTTGTCAGCATAGTTGCATTAATGACAAGGTTTATTGCCATCCATGTATGAAGTTTATGTATAATTCTCACACGTTTTTCAGCTGGTGATTAAAAATTGCACAACTTAACAATAAAATGTTGTTTTGTCTTTAATTGTCTTCGCTTAGACTGCCAACTGGAAGCTTTTCGCTCGCAATTCTTTTGTGTTCCTCAAAAAAAACGTACACAACAAGAAAAACAAACAACTGCCAAAAAACAACAATGGCAATAATTTGAACATATTTTTAATTGTGCTCCCAAAAAGGCATTGCGAAACATGATGAAAAATTAAAAAATAATAAAGCAGAAATTATGAAAAATTATCACTGTGCTAAAGCGGATGAAGCAGGGGAAGTAAATGAACCCGCAGGAAAAACAACTGTTCAAATAATAATATTAATTATACAATGTCGATGAACAAGCAACAAATTTCATCAACATTTCGGGTTGATTGATTTATTTTTAAAATTGTTCGAGAGTTAATCAAAAATGTGGGGCAAAAATACCTGGCGAAATGAAAGTTTAAATGACAGGAGCGAATTATAGATGAACGTTTAATGATATGAAATTCAGATCTTGAGATTTCAAAACTAATATCATTCATATGCAAATCATGTATTCGTTTCTTTGTCAACTGCCGCGCCTCAAAAAAAAAATTAGCAAGTTTTTATTATTTTTATAATAATATTTCTGATTTAATTTCACTTTCTCAGTTTTTATTAAATAATATTTATAAATAATCTGTTTACTCAAGACTTCCTTGTCATTAATCTTAAAGCAACCGGCTTGAAAACAAAGAAGAATACGCGATTAACTAAAGTCAGGGTTGAGACCCCTCCTAATTAGAGGGGGGATGAGGGTTATAGTGTTGGATGAGCTCAGTTTAGCATAGCGCGAACAACAATTCAAGAAATACTTGAAGAGGCAGATAATTTCGACTTGTGCCTAAAAACTGCAAGTTTCTTTGTTCAACTGAAGACCACAAAAATTTATGAGCTAATTATGTATGGGAAAACAATGTTTTATGTCTCTGCTTAGATGATTAATTTGACGTTGTTTTGCCTTTTCGGTTTGTTTTTATCAACATAATTTGGCCAAATTGTTGGCCATTTGAGTTGTGAGTTCCCATACTAAAACAATATTGATTTATCTTGGCCGAAAAGCAGACAAATTCTTTTGGTTTAAGTCAGAATGTGTTGGAAACATCTTTGCTGCTAGTTCTTCGAAGCACTTTAAGAAAATATAATTATTGCTACTAAGTATGTTACAGATTAAGGAACTCAAAATTATGTTCATACTAGAATTATTAAGGTGGATGAAGAGTTCTGCTTTGCATATTAAATAATCCAATTACTATCAGCCTCTCATAATTATGAGAATGTTGTAGAAACAATATAAGAATTTTTCTAATTGCAAATAAAGGTACAACCAATAAAGAAATATTTAAAAGAAAATAATCCCCAGATTATAAAATTCCGTTGACTTTTCCCATAGGTTTATAAGCCCTGGCTGAGTAATTACCGTACTCTGCGGTTAATGCAAATACTAACTGTGTTTTTAAAGAGAGCTTTTACTGCTCTAGGCTTATTCAACAGCTCGCCGACAGGTTGAGTTTATAGTCGACACTGCTGGTATTGTTTACCACCATTCCTCATATGAACTCCCGACTTAACAACATGAAGATGTGTGGCAATCTGTCCATAACTTAGGCGCACATTATCCAACAACAATCGCCAGGTACTTGGCACCTTTTAACTGGTTGCAAGTAATTGCAGAGGAGTTGCAGGCAAAACGACAACAAAGTGACAATCGACTTAGTTCTCAGGCTATGCTAAATGTTTTCCTTTGGCCATAAACAAAAAAAAACAATCCCTATATGTGCATATGTTGCTCCATGTGCCTGGTGGGGGAGAAAACCTTTACGCAAACGGCAAAACAATAGCAAAAGAGTGCTAATTACAAGACGGCGAGATATATATAGAGAGAGAGAGAGAGAGAGAGTGGGGGAGAGAGAGAGACGCAGCAAGTTAAAGTACAGTCTTAGCGCAATTGCAGCGCTTAAACAATGGAAAAGAAGAAGCAAAACAAATCCAGCGAACAAAAAAGAGGCTAAAAAACACTTTGCCAAATGCGCAAAAATAATGCCGTTTAGCCAAAAAGCCGTTACATAATTTCGCAACGAACTAACTTGCATTATATGCTCGTACTATCTAGGCGACTCTATCACATCGAAGTCTTTTAAACTATTTCGCATGCAGCTCGTCATACCCTGTAAACATAGGGCAACAAGAGTATGTAAAACTTTCACAGTAGATTGTTGCGAATATAAATATTGTAATTAATTATATGATGCAAATTTAACTAAAGATTACTTAACTCGCCTGTGGTTTAATTAGCATACTAGGAATATATAATTTCTAGACTAACGCATCTGCGTGTATTACCATCGTAAATAAACCCATATAATAATGAAAGCAAAAATAATGCAATTAAATCAAATCAAAACATATTTGGGTTGGACTTGGATGAAAAATTATATTAATTACATGAGTACACAGACCTTTTGCTAGTCAATTAAGCGTAACAAAGAGCAGACACACAAGAAGAATTACCACTTCAAAGGCACCCGTAATTATACAGGGCATTTTGAAGTCTAGTATTATTTTCCTTAGAGCTTATTTCTATTTCTACTTCTCTGCGCAGTCGCGCATGCGCAGCAGAGCATCGACACTCTCTCTCTCTCTCACTCAGTCGCCCTCGCAATTGCTGTTGCTGTTGCCGTCTCACTCGCTGACTCACTTGAAATGGGTCAAATTCGTAGTTTAACTAATTTTATTGAATTGTGCAATGTGCAGTCAATTTGAACTTGCCCACAAGCCATTGCTTTAGCATCTTTTTCTTTTGCTGATTTCTTGTTTTCCATTTCAACAGAAATCTTTAATGTTGATCAGTTTGTTAATTGGGCATCAAATTGGTATTTAATTGTTGACCTTGTGCCTAATTTATTGGTCTTGCAGTTGATGATGGTCCAACTAGCTTCAATCTTAGCGGCTAACACAAATGGTAATTGGTTAGCTGTGGAAATTTTTCATTTCAAACGCCTAGCTGTAATGATTTTTTAATCTAAACGGTAACACTCTCTCTTTGTGTCCATTTAAAGTCAAGCAACACTTGAACTTATTAAGAAAATCTAATAAAAGTTAATAGGAATCAGTTGATAAATTAAAACCACCACAATTTCTTGGTCTACATCTATGACACTTTTGGGTCATACTTCAGCCCCGAAACAATTGTGGCCCATTCAGTTGAATATTATACATAAATATGTTGATCTATGCGCGATAACAGAATCCAGACAGTTTTGTAATTAACCAATAGCTATGGTTATAGTTAAGCCATTCGAATTCGAACTGAAAAAGAGGCCAAGCTGCGGAGCTTGAGGGGTGCATAAATTACAGTCATTGGCACTGGGAGTTTGGTTGAGGGGCAACAAGCCCAAATTAAATTAAACACGCCAAAAGTACTGACAAAAGACTTGAACCAAACCCCTCCACCTTCCTCTCTATCGACTGGTCGCAGTTGCCACCGACTCTCTGACACATTGTTTAGGCCACTTTGCCTGACACTCAAATTTGCTATCAGATTTTGCGTGAGGCAAGGCAAAAGTTTTAGCAATTCAGCTCAGGGTATTGCTATGTGTATTTACGCTTGCTTCCTTTATACCCTGCAAACAATTAGATTTGAAAAGGCTTATGATGCTAATGCAATTGTGCAATAATCACTAATATTATATTTGTCATTTTTATATTTTAGTGTATTGTTAATATATTCTGAAAATTTCAGAATGATTTCATATTTAATGTGGAAGTTGTTAAACATGGTAAAGTTGAATAGAGCTCCTAAGCTGACGGTACGTTAAAGTGAGCAAAGTTTGAAGTAGTCCTGATTGCACAGTTTTTTGCAACAGGGTATCTAGTAGTCGTTACAATAGTTTTCGATGATATATTTTTTGTGGCTGGAGGGTATCGTATTTTGTGAAATCGTCTATTATTGTCATCATGCTAACGTTCGATTGGCATACACACATATATGAATATTTGCCATAATACATAGTATATAAATGTAAATATATATGTATGTATATGCACATGTATTTTGGCTTTTGAATTGCCAATTGGCTGGCAATGTGAGTTGCTCGTTGACTCGTTGTTGTCTCTTAGTCACAATTCAAATATTTTTATTATTGCAATGAAAGCTGGCCAATTAGCAGGCCTCAAACACACATACAATCTGACACACACATACATAGACTTGTGTAAGCACTTGTACTTCTATTTGGCTATGAGGAGTGTGTGCTATTCGCTATATAACAATATCTTTAATTAGATGTCAATGAGTCAGTGGGTCTATCACAAAATAAAGGCTTGGGAGTGGGTTGTTTGGTTCGATAAGTCGACACAGATATGATATGATATAATATTATGCCTTATCTAAAGCGGAGTTGTAATATGGTGGCTTATCATTGCTATCTCCAGTCAACATTAGATATCGATTTTCTGAAAAACCAAATGCGAATCAAGTGTCATAAAATGTAATCGGTTCCTTTAATTTGTAAGCGCGCAATTTATTATTTATATTAGTTTTTAGCAAATATGTAATGAAATATTTTTCCAGATACAAACATTTTAATTTAATTTGCTTTATTCAGTTTGAAAATGTATGCATAAATTAAATGGAAAAAAACGGGAAAAATTAATAATTATCACAAAGTAAACTGCAAATCTTGCTCCAAATGTCAATAAATATTTCGACAATTTATACTAAGTCCTCTTTATTGTAATATCGACATAATTTCCG
This sequence comes from Drosophila formosana, assembly GCA_035045625.1. Taxonomy (NCBI): domain Eukaryota; kingdom Metazoa; phylum Arthropoda; class Insecta; order Diptera; family Drosophilidae; genus Drosophila; species Drosophila formosana. The sequence goes on from JAWNOW010000232.1 coordinate 22,275,310, forward strand.
ACTTAAATTGGCAGCACTGACAAAGCGAGTGGATGCCGGTTCAAATCCCGGGCGTGGAGTTTTTGAACTGATTTAAAAATATTATTTTTTTGTTGTAATTTTTAATATTTTTTATTTGACTAAACTTTTAAAAATCGTTTTGGTACTCTTTAAAAATGGTAAAGAGGTATTTCAAAGTGCAACACACTCGATTCATAATACGAGCATATAATTTCACTTTCAAACGTTTATTGACAGACTATTATGAAATATTTAGCTCACAAAAATTATACCAGTATCTTTAGATCAGTATTGTCATATGAATTGTGTGTGATTCTTAGTGGATTTTAAATTCAAATTTGTTGATACACCTACTTAAACTGCGCATAATATCTGTGTGATGATATATGCGCATTCTCATCGCAACATCACATCTCGTGGCATATTATCAACAGTAATTGTATTGTTCCCAAGCCACGCTTTGACATTAAATTTGGTTTCGAAAGTGAAAAGGCTTTCACCTTCAGCGATTCGTTATACAAAATTTTGAGCGAGAAAGAAAAATTAAATAAAATTATACACACACACACGGAGTCCACTTATGGGAGTCTGGCCATAACAATAAACAGAAGGTGGCAGTAGGTGGTGTCGCATTGTTGTGGTAGGCTTGGGAGTCTTGTGAGACTCTTTGGAGTCGACAAGCTGTGCAATGTCAGTCATAAATTGCCCCTAGGCTGGTTTTACAAAACTCCCGACCCGACATTGCATGCTGGATAATTACGGGTTGACTCTGAACAAGCAACAACAACGATCATTTGATTGTAATTTGCACATCAATAAAACTTTGACAATGCAAAGAGGATCCACGACAAGAAGACAAGACAATTTGTTACCGTTTGCCAATGCCGCACAGGAGACGGGCTCGTATTATGTTATTATCCAAATTAAATCAATATCAAATGCGATTATTATTTAATTTATGCCGGACATGCAGAGCAGCAGCATACAATATTTCACTTCCTACAAGTTCATTAAATAACATGGAAATATGTAATTTGTCCGTCATTATCCATCTGCAGTTAGCCGATCATGAATCCCAAGATGAAGGCCCATTCCACCGATCGAACATCTGTAATTTGATGAACCAACGGTGTGCAGACTCTGTGACAATTAAAGCGGGCCTATCGTTGGGCTTTACAAACAATAACGGAGTCTGGGGTGAGGTACAAAAACACTTCAGACAATTACAGGTTTCAAGCGATTGATAAATAATTAATACAATATCAAGGCTCAAACTACGAGAGTTGCTTTCTCAGATTTGTACATACAAAATTACCAATAGCAGCTACAACTATCAAAAATTTAACTTTTATTCAAATATAAAATTCATTTCTGAACGTGGTAGTTTATTGAAATTATGTGAGATATTCCAGTGCGACAAGCTGGTTATTATAAAAGAACAAAAATTATGCGTGTTTATTAAGATTGAATTCGTTTCAGATACAAATTTATACATGATAATTAATTATTGATGAAAAGCGTTTTTTGTAAGCAAGCATAAGCATGATTGAGATTAAAGGCCCAGGCGAATGTTATGTATCATTGAGATTGATGATAATATGTGTAAATTTTCCCTCCAATTCAAGTAGTAGAAGACAAGTCCTGGTGATGATGTGTTTTTGGCACGGCCATCCATCCCACAAGCACTAAGAGATGGATAGTTGTTTCCCCCGCGAACCTAGTTATACCAATATAACTTCACTTCAGGTTCTTCTTGTGGCTGTCCGACAACTCAACCAACTGAGCCATTGGACCGCCGGGAGTCGACTCAGCTAATTGCATATATAAGGCTCAGTGTTGCATAAGGCCACGAAAACGCACCAACAGATTAAATCTACTCAAGGTTCCCCACTGAAAACTATAAAAACAAAGGTGCTAACAAATAAGGTAACTTGCGACGTGATTTGATTTTAGATTTAGTGAATTTTAAAAACTCAATTTATTTAACAGAAAAGAAATACAAGTCAACAATTTCTTGACTGGAGTGGGATTTGAACCCGAGTGGGATTTGAACGCATTATAGTTGTTAACATTACAAACAAGCGTTTATGAACACTAGAAAATTCCTGTAAGTGTTGTGTAATAAATGTAACCAGCCTTTAAATAATTTGAATAATTGAAATGTAATTAAAAAAAAAACTAAAACAAAACATAAGTCACTGCTGCGTTGTGATCTCCACGAATGATAGCGAGAGAGGCAGGGAAACAGTTATCGGAAGACAAAGTGTCATCACTAATTATAGGCGTTTGTCAACACTAGAATGCCAATTGTAAAGCTCACGTAATAATTGCCGATGCCGCTAACATTGCGACTTGCGAGTTCAAAACCCTCTTGAAACAGTTTTCAGTACGGCAATGCAAGATTCATAGTTTTTATTTACATAAAGCTCATTAGCAGCACATGTGGCAGCGGTAAGCATTTAAAAAGCAAAAGGGGCCCTGCAAACAATACGGAAAATCCGCATTAAAAACTCGAGTTTCCCTTGTGACACACTAAACAAAAAACGACCAACAGCGCACAACAAGGAAAGTAATTTGCAATAGACGACGAATCCAACAGTCACCATGACATTTGCAGACCCATACGAGAGAGACCAAAAACAATGGAAAGAAATGCTATTACTGGGCAGGCAAGTGGTAAGTGGAAAATGGTAAATGGGCTGACCATACCGGGCCCAGTCTCAGTCCCAGTCTAATGTGGGTATGCATTATAATCATAGCAACTATGTTGAGCGACCTTAATTCGCAGAGGGTACTACGGAACCCAAAAAATAACTATTAACCAGGTTACATATAACAGGAGGGGGGAACTCTCTGGTTCTCCAAGTCGTAAAACTGCCCGCACCACGTACAATATAATTTACAAAGAACTCGGAGCGAAGTCAACTCGAGTCAAGTCTAGGAATGTGGCAAATTTGAGGGCTTTGTGAAATGAAAGGTAAATGAGCTTTAATACGAAGATTCACTCTCTGCATGTGAATCAGCGAGTTAAAGAATGAGCAGCAAATAAATCTGCAAACGCACACGCTTACAAATATATAAGTAAACAACAAAATGAAATTAAAACATTTTTGAAACTGGTTTTCAACAATTGGGGACGGCTGGACGAGCTCAACACAGTCACTCACATGCAAATGAGTTAATTTTGAAATTTTTGCAGCTCTTTTTTTCAGTCTTTTGATGGTTTTTGTTTTTATTTTCGTTTTTTTTTGTTTTTGTTTTAGCAAATCCGTCGATAAATCGTCGGACGTCGGACGGCGGCGGGCGACGATGTGTTGATGACTTCACCCCACAAGTTCGCATTGCGTACGTGAGCCAAGTTTAGCGGATTTGGTTTCAATCGCATTGAGAGTAAGTTAATATATTTTTAAATATTATTATTGTTAGATTATCTAATCGGAGCATTGGTCAGCTATGCCTGCGTTTGAGGGCTTGCGTGTACGTACAACGAGCACTTGCGTGCATAGAGTTGTGTGGGTTTGGGGTTTGTTCACACGATCAGAACGATTCGTTCTTAAGCGTTGGAGTAGCAACTGGAGATCTGATTGCTTTTTATGGGCACCAAGAGAGTGAGTCAGTTTCGGGTGGGCGAAATGCGGAAAACACAATTAAATGGCATGAAAATGTATTTTTAATGGGGCAACTCTAAAGCAGCGACTTTAACTTATCGATTGGCCACGTTGACCAGTTAAGTTGGCTGCGCTTCTGCGGCGTTGCCACCTGTCGCATGTTTTAATGCGCAATTTCAAAGTGTGAAATTGAGCTGCAACGCATCTTAGGCTGAAGGGCGTTTCAGACTGTCGGCAAGCTGATATACACTTATACTTACAAATTAAGTTACCAACTGTCTAGCAGATTGAAATCTCCGCAAGATATCTGATAATTATTTTGAGTCACAGTTTTGTCACTTCTACTTCCACCCATTGATAAATGCATCCTGTTGCAATCAAGAGCAATCAAATAGCACTTAAAAAGCATTTACAAAAGTTCTTTCGAAGTAATTGATCAAAGAACTAATTATAGTCAATGAAAAATGCCATTCTAGTCAGCGAGCACTTTAATAAATTAGAAGAGAAAAAACTGGTTACTAAATCGGCGAGCTGAAACAACTTATTAAAGCAGATAGACGGACATAGTATATACTACTTTCGAAAGGCCAGGGGTAACCACAACAGCTTATAAGTCTCTTTATTTATATATGTATATTGTGTATTGTGTATATTGAAAACATAAATACGCCTCCACAATGAATTTAATACGATTTTTTTTTTTTGGTGCGAGTGTTCCGAAAATGACAAACAAAACGCGTCATAAAATCGAGCGGTGAAGTGGTTCGACGGGGCGTATGAGTATTTTCAGATTTAACGCTTAACAATTGGCTGCAAATCGTGATTAACGAGAGCGAGAGCAATCGAGAGATAGACGACGATTGTTCTCCGTCGAGCGGGTTTCAGTTAACAAAATTGTGTTCAGACATAACTTGGCCAGCCAGTTGGGCGTATAAACACGTTTTGCAAACAAAGGCAAAAGAGTTTTGTGTTCAACTATGGACCAGATAACTATCAATAAGCATGGAAGTTCTCTCATTGAGTACAGAAATTAGCTGCGATTCTAGACTGGCGAATTTAAAAGCAATGGCCGAGCTGAGAAGCGTCTCTATCGAACTGATTTACATAGCCGAATTAGGCATAGGCCATAAAATGTTATATGTATTACAAATGTTGGCTAAAAATAAGAGACCAGCGCTCGTAAATTGGCACACACGCTTCACCAGACCGCAAAAAAAGGCGCGCTTGATGACTGGAGCAACGAACCAACCAACACCTACAACGACCAGTCCCAAGTCTAATTACGTCAGTCCGCCACAGCTAAACACAAAACTACAACACAGAGCATACTATACTTATAGTATATACTATATAATATAGACTGGGCCTGGACATCAACTAAAGTGACCAACAGCAATGGCGAATGGCATTGTGATTATGACGCATCAGCGAGCAGTCTGAATACAACGCGTAGAAGCAACAAAATTAATTAGAGTTCATTTTTTGTATGTTTTGTATTTTTTGTGTTTTTTGCATATGCCAAAAACACGCAAAAACCGCAGCAAAAAAACCCAAAACGAGCCTAAAGTCCAAACGTCACTTGCTAAATGATAAACCCACAACCTAGCCTAACTTAAAGTATAGTCAAGGTGACAGAACGCGAGATTTATGCTACATCCACATGCCACTAATCCTCAGAGTTGGCCAATGAGAAAGGTCCGACTAAGTAATACCTGTTTACAAAACATTACTAACAATATTGGTAGTTGTAGTTCTCGTAGTCACTAAAATAAAAGTGTTAAAAATGCGAGACAGACGGAAATATGGCGTCATGTCCACATACAACTCAAGTGCTGATCAAGACATTATATACACTTTAAGGTCGAGGATGTTCCTTATTTTTCGCCATGGGTGTTGTGCATAATTAATTGAAAATATTTGGAGTATTTTGTATTCGCCCGTAACGCCCGAGTGACAAATTGACCCACTCAACGGTGCGCAGTTGACCTTTGCGGCTTGACCAATTTCATTTGGGCCAAGCGAATTGCTTTTTGCTTTTTTGGTTAATGGAAAGTGGAACATGGGAAACATACATCTTGCGGCTTCGCTTTAAATTTGTAATGAGCGACGGCCGATGGTAAATAGTTCACTTAGCCCGTCGTTTTTCTTATGGCTTTTTAATAAGCATGCATTTGGACAATCGATCATCAATAGGTCATCCTGAACAACATGGGAACTGCGTAGTTATTTTTAACGGTTTATCCTTGGGAATCTAGTGTTCATGGAATTATGACACTATGGGTCAGTTCCCTAGAGAGGCCGTCGCCACTTTCATTTCGTGAGCGTAGATGAAGTCATGCCATACTTTTAAATACAAATACAGAAAGAGTCGAACCCGAACTTGGCATGACTAAACAAACACGTCAAGTACCCGAATAACCCGCTGAAACGCATCGAAGAGTCAAGTTCAACGATTTGTTCTGTCCTCAGTCTGGGTTACTGACACCTGAGGGCACTACACTTCCTACATCGGAGTGTCACAGCCCCATTTCCGACCCAACTCCCTTTGCATGACGAATTATCCAACAGAAAAAACCCCGAAAAAAGCCAATATTATTGATAAGAAATTATTGTACGCTAGCGGGTAAATGTCAACAAAAACCATAAAGAACATTGCCATTAGCCTAAGTATCGGGAGAAAAGGGAGGTTTATGGACAAATAGTTTTGTGTAAGTGCAGAGCTACATGTCATTTAGTTGGTGTGGGAGTTCGAGTAATATGCTAATGAACGAACGGCCACGAACTTGAGCCGGGTGCTTGTAATGCCTTGAACCACAACATTTCCACTGATATCTAAGCATTAGGACTGCCGTATTATCTGTAGGAAATTGTCTATTGTCGGGGTGTGTGAACAGGTGCAGGCGCTGACAACACCCACTGTGGTTCAAGGTCGCGACGCACAGACATTTGCTGGAAACAAACAAAACTTGCTTGCGGCTCATATTATATTATTATTTTACTTTGTGTCTCCCACTGCTGACGTTATCAGGCAGCTTAGCGCGTGTTCAGCTGATAGTAGCAAGAACTAAACAACGGCTGAGCTGCAACGGTTCCTGGCATGCAACAAATGCAGAGTAAACGTGCATGAAAAAATCGATAACTCAGCACAGATAATACATATGCACTATATAAACCAACACATACATACATACATATGCGTACTTATGTAGTTAGTTCGGCAGTTTACTGCGCACTTTTGTCGTGAATTCCATATGACATGACAGACAAACATTTCGTTGGCCATCCATTTGGGAGCTATGTACACATCGTATATAGTACGTGTGTGTAAATATTTAATGCATACGTAGTGTAGCCCAGTGCAGTTGACAAAATGACTGCAATTGGTCAGTTGGGCAGGTGAACAAAAGAAAATCAATATGCGGTAATTTATTCATGTCGATTGTTATATTAATCGCTGGGAATTTCAGCCACGTGTCATAGCTTTTATTTATAAATTTAAAATCGATGTATGAGTCAGAAGTAGTTTTTCAAGCGATTGCTAAATGTAATTTGCAAACAACATGATCTTGCAAGCTAGAACGATCAATGTTATGTTCATGTTAAGCCGAATTCAAGCAGTTCCTGTTAACTTTACATACATTAAAAATTGTAGATTGAGGAAATGCAAATGACACGCTGCAGTAAACTGAGGGTAGATGAGGTCACAAAAACGAATTACAATATTAATGGTAATGGTAAAGTTAAGGATGAGTCAGTAAAAACAATTTTATGCAGTCAGCGTTTCAAGTTAACGTGAAGTTGAAGGTAAAGTGTAAATAACATGAGCACAGCGAGGACTTAACAGTCAAATGTTAAATAACATTGCTGTTAACATGTAAGCTCATTCATTACCCTTTAACGCCAACATAACAAGGACTTAACAGGTCAACTGTTAAATAACAGTACTGTTACCATGTAAGCTCATTCATTTCCTATTGGCGTGATCGAATTGTTATCGAATCGTTACTCACCTCAATTTTACCCGAATAATCCTCAATGAGTTTCTCTTGCTGCTTCACCAGCTCCTCGTTCTTCTCGAGCAAGGCTTTGCCGAGCTCGGCGGCCAATAGAATATCCGATTCCTTTTGCTGCAATTGAGCCCAGACATCCGGCTCGTTGTCGTTGCGTCGTGCCTCCATGGCGCTGATGTAATGTTCTAAATCAATTGAAGCGTCAATTAGTGGCGACTGCGAATACGAATGCTGTTCGTAGTGTGGCAACGATGATGTAGCTGAGGCGTTAGTTGTTGCCGTTACTGGCTGTTGTTTGCTGATGCTGAATTGACGTGAACGCGTTGATTTGTTGCTGTTACTGTTACTGTAGTTGTTGTTTTTGTTTTTGTTTGATATGGATGAGGCAATACCGGCAGCAGTTATAGGATTTGGTCTATGCATGATCGTTAGCGGCAGGCAGGTTGTGATGGTGGTTGGATGGTATTGGTATTATTGGTATTATTACAAGCAACAGATAAACAAACAAAACGAATACACACACACATATAAACATAACACTCAAATGCGATACTTTTATTATTGCTTGTTATTTGCTGATGATGATCAACCGAGCGATTTACGATTAACGATTAACGATTAGCAGCGATTAGCGATTTGTTTTGTTAGCGACGATTATTATTTTGCTTCGATTGCTGTTAGGTTTTCAGATGCAAGACAACGCGTTGTAGTCGCTGTTGCTGCTGCTGCTGCTGTTGCTGGCGTTGAAGTCGATTAAGTTGCTGCTGTGCCACGCCGTTGACAGATCCAAGCCACATGATGATGTTTCCATAGGTGTCTGCTGCCCCAAAAGCAGCCCAGCATGCGTTTTGTATGGGACGAATCGAACTGCAGTTGATATGGTTAAGTAAGTTGGTAAGTACATAGCATAGCAATGAGAATTAGAGCCGAATTGGTAGCATGCCGTGTGGTAATATAATACAAGAGTTGCCCACAGAAGCGTGGGGCACGTAAACTGAGCTAAGCTTCGCCAAAAAGGAGCGCCGGTCACGTTGCACGTTTACAAGCACGTTTTCGATTACCAGGCCAGAGAAGGGTTAATGCGTCACAAGGGGGAGCGAAGGGGCATTGAGACAGCATACATATATACACGATGATGACATATAACTACTGTTTACTGTTTCTTGTTAGCTTAATGTAAAATGAGCACTTAGTTAAGCTGCATGCAATTAAGATGGCCCTGTGAAGGGTTAAGGTTTCAATGAGCCTGCAAGTACTATATGCTGATGGTAATCCTATAATATTATTTTTTATTTAATTTAAACTTGTTTTTTTTAATATTTTGTTTTAATTTTTGTTTTAAATGGTAATGTTCAAAATAAAACTATTTTAATTTATTTCCCTAGTCGACAAAATACAATAATGAGAAATGTTGAGGAATTTGAAATGATTTACTGTTAAAACTATTAAGCTTTTTTGAGCTTACAATGATTTAAGTGAATAGTCTACGTGAAAAAATGTGTAGTTAATTTTATTATGCACAGATTACGTAGACTTGTAGCGTGAGTTCCAACAATATGTATCTTAGCTCAGTTTACAGGCGGCTGCAGGGTTAATGTAGCACAGTCTTAGTATGTCAAACAAAAAATGTATCGCATTCTGGGGTTAAAATTAGCACACTTTCACGTCAATGGAGCAACGGTTTGGTTGGCCCTTGTAAGCTAAGGGTTAAGAACCAGTCGTTGTTTACTAACAATAACCACACTACGATTATACGCCTTTGTATGCGTATAATTTGCCTAGAAACCGAGTTTTGAACGCGCCAATTTTGGAACACACTGAAATTTCTAATTTATTTTTTGAAGCGAAGCAGCAAAGTTTCGTTTTATTTCGTTTTAATTATAATATATAGAAAATCCATTTGGCAAGCACTTCACGCTTTGCTGCATTTGGTGGCAGCAGCTTGTTGTTGTTTTAGCCAATAAATGTTTAATGCGCTTGACGCGTTCGTTTTTGGCCAACGTTATTTTGCTTTTTATTGTTTGTTGTTGGTTAGCAACAAATGCTCTGTTGAGCTGTTGTTGTTGTTGCTGTTGTTGTTATTGGGTATAGTCGAGCACTTCCGTTATTTGTGTCACAGTCACATACTTCTCGGTAAGTAGAGAGATATTATTAGTGGTGTAAATTCGAGGGGTTCTCAGTTTGGCGTTTTATTGACAAAACAACAAAACAAACGCGCGCTCAAATCGCAACGTATCTATGAGATACTTTCCACTTTCGCAACAAAACCAACTAACTAACTACACAACTATATACGCATGGATATGTATTTATGTTCATATGTAAATAAACAGACAGAAACCTCGGTCACGACGACGACAAGCCAAAAAGAACTTCCGATTCCGATGCCGATGCCGACGCGATGTTTGAACTTCGCTAGTTTTGCTTTTTCGTTTTGGGGTTTTTTTCAACTCTCTGTGAGTTATACGTATATGAGTGACTGTTTGTTTGTGAGCGAGTGTGTGTGTTGCGAGTGTGCGGGGCACACACAACGTCTGTCTGCCACGAGTGTTCGGTATTAACTGAAACTGGCCAACAACGCTACAAAAATTGGCAAAACAAATGAGTAACCAAGCCAACTTGGTAACTTGGCAACAACAACTAAACAAACCGCCGAAGAGAGCGTTCTCTTAAGAGAGCCCCCAACAGGGTTGTCGAGCGACAGCAAAGTGCAGTTGGATTGTGCTGTGGATGATAACGCTGCTATTCAAGGCTGATGATATGTGAGTTTATCTAATAAAGTAGGCCTCATAGATAAGAATGCGATATGAATGCAACTGGTTTGTCATACTTATCGAAATGTACACTAGGGTCTTAACAAACAATGAGTGTCAACCAACAATTTCTAATTAAAATTGAATGTGATTAAAATTTCGAAACATATTTTTTAATGATTTTAAATCCGATTGATATTCCAACGTCAGAAATGATTTGATTTTTAAAAACTTAATTGTTAATGTTTGTGACAAATACTTGACTATTTATTATGAAAAATATTTCTTTGAGAAATTAATTATTTTTGTTTTATATAGTTATTCCTTGCCTGTATGAACTATCAGCACATAGTCCACAAGCTAAACCTTATCAGTTTACACTAAATAAATCTAAACATTGTGCTTTATTTTCCCTATTAATAATTTATTTAAATATTTTTATAAACTTATTGTACACTTGCTGCAGTTGTTTTTAAAGCATTCGCAACCTGGCAACCCTGTTAAGCGCAGCTCAACTTCAAAGCCAACCAGTTCGAAGCGCGCTCTCTTAAGCACCAGCTGTTGTATATAGCGCTCTCGCTCTCGCAGCGCTTTGCGCGCTCTTTCTCGCTCTCTGTTAACCCTTTTGTGGTTGACTTACGAAAGCGTTCAAGTGAACTACAATGCAACTGGGCGCAAAGCAAGGGCAGGGGTTGGAGGCGGGGTAGACGGATGCGCTCTGGACCTCCAAAAACCTCCATGACGGCAGGCCAAAGCAGCAACAGCAACCAACAAAAACAACAACAATGGGTCCACATATGTTATAAGAGTGTTAATAACAATGGAGCACAGACATACTATAGACGTAGCGTCTAGTGCGTGCTACTAAACAAATCTCAAGAAGTGCCACACACTCCACTTCTTCCCACCTCTGCGGCAGACCAAAACAACATGCACAATGAGCACTTCAAGAGGCCAAAGTGAAGATGCCTCAAGCTCGAATCTAGCGCTTGGCCCATTGTTCTGACAGCTTCGAACCCGGAGACGGAACCAAACCATGAGTCTTGATGCTGAATCGGAGCCATCTCCACAAGCCATTAGCTTGATGGTAGCATATGTCTTGCGTGGCCTTTTCTTTATGCTTTCGGGGGCGTCTCTTCATGTCCGATGTCTGTTGGCTACTGTTTGGTCATTTACCAAATTGAGCTGCGAGCTTCGAACTTAACCAGGCGTAACTAACAGAACCCCAAAGAATGCAGCAAGCATAAAACTTGCGCGCTTCCGCTTCTTGATGCTTCACAGCGAGATCATGGCTTAACATTTGTAGGGTATCCGGCTTTGGAGTTCTGTGCGATCTTCAGTCAGATGTAACGTCGTTGCATGTTCTTGAGCTGCCTCCTCTGCTCATTGCTGCTGTTGCACTCTCGTTCATGCCGTGGTCAGTTGAGTGGACCCCGCTGAGGTCTCGGCCCAAACTGGTTTCGGCTTTGATTTTGCTCTGCTGCATATCTTACTTACAATTGTGTTTAATTATTTCTTATAATACCCTGCACTGAGCTATAGCACAGGGTATGCCAGGAGAGGTGACCATTCATCTCAATTAATTTTACATTTGTTTTTTTTTTGCTGCTTTGAAAAATTCGATTGCAAAATATTTATTGTATAATGACGATAGTGTCTCGAATTTTATTGAAAAGGGAGTTTAGTGACCCGAAGAACCCAAATTTTTGCATTTTACCGGATAGTAACAAATAATGTAAAAAATCGGGCAAATTAAAAACAGATTAACAATCTCATAAAGTACTTGATCAACGACTTATTTTTGTTGTATACGGTAATCAACGAATAGTTTGCTACAGACTTTAAACATGGTCGGTCGAGTTTTGTCATTACTTTCAATAGCTGTGATATTGAATGTTTTTTTGATCTCACAGGGCAAAAAGGTTGGTTCAATGTACCTAAATTTAATATTGTATATAAGGTATAAAAAAATTATACTTACTTTTGCCAGCCAAAACATACAATTGAGTTTACTAAAATGGAGTGTGTAAATCAACGACCTGAAATAATACAAATCAATTGTCTTACAAACCGGACATCGAAAAATATTATGGCTTTATACGTAAACTTTAAATTTTCGGAAGATATCAAGAGCACAAAGGGAAACTTCCTTGTGGCTATTGATTACAATAAGAAATTCATCAACTATACCTCAGTGGATATGGATTATTGCGCTTCCTTGCATATGGTTCACAGCCAAAGCTTGATTCAGATGATTGCTGTGGGACTACGTACAGTATCTAATTTTCCACTTAACTGTCCTTTCAAGAAGGTCGTACAAAATAATTAATAATGCTATTTGTAGATGGTTTTTCAATGACGTTTGCATTTATCTTTACAGAACTATACATATGTTGTGAATGGATTTACGTTGGACCCGAAAATAGTGCCTGTTTACATGCCTGCATTATCATTTATAGCAAATGCGACTATTATATACAATAAACGGCCATTGTTCTACGTGACTGTTTTTGGTCGAGTTACCAAAAAGTGACATATTAATTGGTAACATACACATATGTATTTAAATTTAAATAAATGCTGCAAATAGAAAAATAAAAAATTTGCTTGAGACTTAAGATTTTCCGCCTTCGTTTCTATTAATTATTATTAAATTCAATTACCTATATTTAATATTAAAATCTTGGGCACCTAATCTTATAAATGGGATCACCATATCTTTTCACTATGAGGAAGTTGACAACAAAATTAATAACTCAAAAACGAAAAAAAATTAGATTTATTCAAGAAAACTTAAAATTTTATAAAAGATTGCAAAGGACGCTACAAATTACAAAAAAAAAACAATTAATCGTATAACACACAGCATTATTATTACTCTTCATATAAGATGTAAGAACTGATAAGCCTTCCACTAATTTTTGGAAAAGTATAATTACGAAATCAACCAAGTACAGGGTATATTGGCAGCTCATCACATCAAACTGATCATTCTGACATGTCTTATAATACCACAATTATGTTGTGTTTTTTTAGCACTTGGCATGAGTCAACAGCTCCGGGGGCATTACAAGCTTTGGTTTATGAGCCAACTTTTTGTTTTGATTGTTGTTTCTCTTTATTTGTTGTTGTTGATGTTGCGTTTTTTGGTCTTTTTTCGCAATGTAAGCCAATGACAAGAGAACTTGGGTCAGTTAGTTGGTTGTTGGTTATTGGATATGTGTGTCAGTGACAGTTAAGGATCTCATCGGCAACTCAGTCTCTTCTTGACGGACGTCGCAAGCAGAGCGAATCGCATGCAGATGCAGATACAGATACATTACAATTACAATTACAATTTCAAAACACACGTTAGAACTTACCAGACTGGCTTTGAAAAACTGTTACAAAACACAGACCACGGAAAACCCCAAAAAAATAACAACACACTAAACAAAAATACTCCAAATATACGGTAAAAAGGTCAGAGTTGGGCGTGAGAATTGACAGCGAACAAAAAAGGCGAGCCCGCAGCACAGCGAACCCAACCGAACCGCGCCGAACCGACACACATTAAAGCCGCTCTATAAACACAACAAATGAGGAGAATAACCTGGCCCCTCCTCCTCCTCCTCCCCCTCCCTGGAGACCAATGAATGGTCAACTCGCAGCGGATCACTTGGGTTAGGATCGTAATGGCGCTTTGGATCCGCTTTGGTTTCCGGCAAGCGTAGCAATTAAAGAAAAGTCTGGAAAAAGACGGAGAAGAAGAACTGGCGCTCAGGGACTCCAAAAAGGGGGCCAGAATAAGGTCAGCTGAAGGCTCAGCTGGGCAGTCAAAAGGGCAATGAAAGAGATTGAAAACTGTTAACAATTTGCATTTGCATGCTTAGGCAAAGTAAAGGGAGCGCAGGGGCGGGGGGAGGGGAGGGAAGGGGCTTCTACTAGCTTTGTGACCATCATGGTTTATGGTCGGCTAGTGTAATAGTTTCTATGTCTATTGCAGGCAGCTGTTGTTATTGTTGTTGTTGCTGTAACCAAGCGGCATTGGGCCTTGCTTTTGTTGCTGCTTTCGTGTTGAGCAAGCAGCCGCAAGAGTGTGAGTGAGAGCGTCGATGTAAAGAGAACAAAAGCGTGCGCTCTCTCACGCTAAGTGGAACTTAAGAGCGACGACAAGTGGATGGCAAGTGGAAGCCAATCAGCTGTTCGGCAAATGTCCGTTACTTTTTGAAATATTTCTTTTTGTAACTATTAATTCAATATTTAATTCAAATAAAACTGCATTTAGTTATTTGTTAAACAACATCTGGAAAATATACCCGTTTATTTAGTGTATATATTTATATAACTGTATATATTCCTCATATGCAAATTGAATTTGTGTTTAGTTACAAATAGTAGATTGTGTCTTTTTTATTCACATAGTTTTCGCCTTCATGGATACATAATACATTTGTTGCTGTTATTTATATATTAGCTATAAAAAGGGGTTCGCTTGAGTTGATTTCAGAGGAGGCCGCGTTTAGAGATACACAGTTGCATAAGTTACACATATAGCATTATTATTATGATACAAACATAAATTAAATAAGATTTAGAATAAAAAATATCATCATTCAATCCCTTTGTGGAGAACCGGACTCCAGCACAATCGTATGCTCTTCGGCGTGTGCATCCAAAAGTCAAAGAGCACGATGAGCAGCAACACGCTGGCCACCACATAAGGCAGATACTATTAAGAAGGAATTTACAGGGATTAGTTGGGAGGTTGATGTTTCTGAGGGGGGACAAGCCGAAGCAACTAGCGTGTGTCGCTCTCTGTGTGATTGCGTGTGTGGGTTGCAGGGGATTCCCCCTGTCGCTAAAACCTTTGTGCTAGCCAAAAACGAAGCATTATAAAAGTGACCTAGCCTAGCTACATAATGATTGCCCCAGTGCCCTCCGCTGTCCGCTTAAATCTGCAGCACACGCTTCACATCGACGGTGGGAAAGGCAGCGAATTGTCCACTCGCCGCACGATGTGGCTTCCGCTGCAGATACTCCGCCAGAATGTCGGAGGCTAGACGCGATGCCTGCGTGCTGATCTCGGACTTTTGGGGCAACGGTTGATGACGACGCTGCATGGCGATCGTATTGATATTGGCTGTGCCATCGCTGGCGCCCTTGGCCTGCACCTGCAGC
Organism: Drosophila formosana; assembly: GCA_035045625.1. Lineage (NCBI taxonomy): Eukaryota > Metazoa > Arthropoda > Insecta > Diptera > Drosophilidae > Drosophila > Drosophila formosana. Next base: position 22,290,841 of record JAWNOW010000232.1, read on the forward strand.
AGCGACAGCACCCAGGCATGCTTCATCTTGGTCAGCTGTGACTCCAGCGCGTTGATGCGTTGATCCTGCGGCTGCGGCACATGGATGGGCTCGAACTGTTGCAGCTTGGCGCGCATATCCTGGGCCTGCAGGCGCAAACGCTCGTTGCGCTCCTGGTTGAAGGCGCACTTGAGCAGCTGCAGCTCCTCGGCCACCAGAGGCGCAGTGCCAGCCGGAGCCGTGTAGCTCACATTGGCGCTGCCCGGGCCAGTGCCGGACAGATTGTGCATGGAGGAGGAGTGCGAATCGGAGGCTTGACTCTTGCCCACGCTGGTGTTCAACTTGAGTTTGTCGCGCAGATCACTCTTCTCGCTCTCCAGTGCATCGATATCGCTCTGCAGATGATCCATTGTCTCCTCGAATTCCTTCTCCTTCTTGAGCAGACTCTGATGCGTCTCCTCGTACTGCAGCTTCCACTTGTTGACGGCATGCTCGTACTCGGACTGCAGCACGCTCAGCTTCTTCTCGGCGAGATCTTTGCGTATTTGCATTTCGCTCAGCTCGTTCAGCTTCATCTTGGCCGCCAGCTTGAGCTGCTTAATGTCCGCCTCGCGATTCTCCAGCGTCGCAGCCAGCACATTCTTCTGCTCGAGCTGCTTCTTGATCAGCTGGGCTCGCTGATTGATGGGTGTGTTCTGTGCCTGGACACGCGGTGCTGCGCCCGCGGCTGACATAATCTCATACTCCTTGTCCAGCAGATGCTGGGCAATGTGCTGCAGATCTGTGTTCGCCTGTCCCAGCAGCGCCTTGAAGTTCTGCGTTGGTCCGCGATCGTCCTGCTCGTAGATGCGCTCGCAGGCCGCGGAGAGCAGTGACCAGTACTTGTCCTGGGGCAGCGTGTGCTCGGCGGCATTGTCGCTCTCCGTGTTGGCCACAATGGCAGCCAGCGCCTGTTTGGTGGCCAAGTGCATGGTCGACATGATGCGACTGATTTGCTGAGCCAGCGCACGCATTGCATCCATTTTGTGTGGCGACAGGCCGCACTTGATCACATGCTGATCGTTGGGCAGGCGTCGCTTGATCAGTTTCACCTGCTGCTTGATGCTCTCCATGTGCTCGTTGAGGAACTGAATGAGCAGCATCGAATCGCTGGTGGCGCCCGCCTCCTCGATGATCACCTTGGCAATGGCCGTGTCGTTCAGAATGGACTCGCAAGCGGCGCCCAACGAGGCGACGCAGTCGCGTATCATTTGCGTCTCGTTCAGCAGCTGCTCGCCAGCCAGCAGCACCGAGTTCATGGCATTGAAGAACGCCACACACTTCTCGATATTGTCTGTGGTGCTGTTCTCGTCCAGTTGATTCGACTTGAGCAGCTCAATGATGCCGTCGACGATCTTCTCCTGGGCCACCATCTCGGGCAACGAGCTGCCAGCACGCAGCAAGGTGTCGGGCGTGCAGCTGTTCAGACCGTAGAGTATCTGGTGCAGGGCGCACTGCAGATTGTGGATGTAGTGCATGAGGCGGCACTTGAAGGCGTATTGCTGCACCGCATAGCCTTGGGTGACAGCCTCCCGGGTGACCGCGTCCACGGCGGGGAAGCGTTCGCGTGTCTGCGACACAACGATGCCGCACTTGAAGACAATGCGCGAGATGAGCAGTATAACCAGTATAGAGTCATGATCTCCGCCACGATTCATAAAGGACTCGGGCATAAATGCAGTCAGCATCTGAACGTGCTCGTTGGCCTGGCTCAGCTCAATCTGTCGCAGCTGCACATCGATGGCGCGAGTGTAGGCCTTGGACTCGGCAAACATTTGCTTGTAGTCGATGGTCTCGGTGGCCAGCTTGAGACTGGGATCTTGCAGAGACTTCTGCTCATTGGTGGAGCTGCGATCGCGTAACTCGATCAGTTGCTCGTTGAGCTTCTGCACCAGCTCACGGAATTTGGTGATGGTCTGATCACGATCGTAGATCGTCTCAATGGCAGCATCGCGTTCGCGCAGCACTTCCTTTTTGGCACCGTTGGCCAGATCGAGTTCCTCGCGCAGATCCAGCTCCAGTTCGTGGTTGCTCTCCACCAGCTGTTCGTGCACTTCCTCGAGCGCCTCGAGCTGTGCGATTTCCTCCTCGAGCAGCTTCACTTTATCCTCCAATTCCATTTTTTTCTCGGCCAGCTGTTCCACCATCTCCTCGGCGCCCAGTGCAGCATCCACTTGTTCCTTTATGGAATGGCAATAACAAATTGATTTTTAATGTAAATTGTTTCTTTCATCGATGTTGAAATGGGTTAGCGGGGATAAACAAAATATGAATTTATGAATTATGACAAATTGTACAACAAATTTGAATTTACCTCCTGCAAACCAGTTTTATTTTTATTGATTATTTTTTATGTAGGCCGGCAAAGAAATTAAATGAACATTATTTAGAATTGGGAGCGAAAGAACGCAAATGTATTTTATTGTTTTTTGTTTGTTATTAACAACATTGTGGAAGGTGTAAAGCAAAAGCCAAACAAAGCGAAGCAAGCCGTGGAATTGAAATTTGCGAGTGTTAGCATAGAGCGAAGGGTAGAAGAGAGCGATTAGCCAGGAGATGGGCGAGTGCCCAGCTTAAAGCGTGGTTATTTACTATTACTATTTACATAAGTGCAGGCCTGTTCCCGAATAAATTTGGAAATTAATGATTTGAAATGGAAAACCAACAAACCATAAACAATACTCGGAAATACGACAAAACAATAAAATACTAGACGACTAATAACTAATAAATGAGTTACAATTCAATATTTATAGTCCCAAAATATCAAATTAATTTATATAAATTCACAGACAATTTTATGAATAACCAAATCGAATAAAAGTTATCAAAGAAATAAAAAAAGTATTACACAAAAACGTTGTTGGAAATAAAACCACAAAGGTCGAATTAATCTATTTAAGAAACTTAATTGAAGTTGTATTTTGAATTACATGAATGGTATTTAGCCAGGAATTAGGGAACATGCCTGTTAGCAATGGGGATAGAGAATTCGCGCTCACCTGCAAGTCGGCGACTGTGGCCTCCATTTCATCAATCTTCGAGCTGAGCTTCTCCTTGGTGCGCTCCAATTCGGCGACCTCGGAACGCTTCATCTCCAGCTCCTTGGTTAGCTTCTGTATGTCGTGCTTGTCGTGCGCGGTCAGATCACGCAGTCGCACCAAAGTGTCCTTGAGGCGAATGTTTTGCTGTTCCAGCTGCTTGAACTCGTAGGTGGACATCCCACCGTCGCTGGCTGCAATGCTGGACTCTGTCTTGTTCTGCATCTCAGAGCGCAGCAGCTCTAGGTCCACTTGTAGCTCCTCGATGCGCTCTTTGCTCGACTCCAGCTCCAATTGCAGCGTGTCCGCCTTCTCCTCGGCCATTTCCTTGTCCAGCGTAATCATTTCCACATTGTCGGAGAGCTCTGCCATTTCCTGAGCATGTTGCTCCTTGGCCTCGATGGCATCCTTGGCCTCCTGTTTGGCACGCTGCAATTCCTTTTGCAACGATGCCTGGGCGGCCATGATCTTGGTGCGAAACTCTTGCAGCTGCTCGAATTGAATTTTCATCTTGTCGAATTCACGCAAACGTTCCTTGTCCTCGTTGCGACGCTGCTTCAATGTCTCCAGCTTCTCGGTGACATCCGCCAGCTGTGTTTGCAGCTCGGCGCTGGTCTTTTGTGCCTCCAGCAAGGCAACCTTGTCCTCTGTCGTGCTGGTGGCCGTAAACGATGGCGAACGCATCGGCTGCGATGGTGTAAACTGCGGCTTGAGTATCTCCAGGAAACCCGTTTCCACAAATGATGCACGCTTCGATGCGGTCGCGGACGTTGTCGGTGGGACGCCTTCGCCTGCCAATGATCCCGTGCTAGAGACATCCTTATCCTTGCTGCTTTGTGGCGCGAGGGATTTGCGAGCAGCTAGGCTGCTGCTGGACCCGGTTCGTTCGCTTAGCGATGTGGTGAGTTGTGTGCGTGAGCCGAGCAATGACTGGCGACTGGATGAGAGTGAGGTGCGTGATCCGCTTAGCCGTGCCTTTGTGGGTTGCAGCGTGGGCGTGGCATTGCCTGAACCACCGCTGCCGGCGGCCTGATCGCCACCAGCTGGCAGGATCACTCGCAGTTGCGTTGGTCGCACAAACATACCGCAGTTCTCGTCACATTGGAAGTACTGCTGTCCCTTGATGGAGCCACTATTCTTGCCCTTCGGCTCGTCCAGCACCACGCCCACCCACTTGCCGACGGCAAAGCTGGTCATGCCAACGTAGGCGATCGTGCCGAACAGCTCCTTGCCGGTCAGTTCGACCCGGGCGCCCACTTTGATATTCTTCTCCGACATGATCTTGTTGCTGTTGTTGTTGATGTTGTCACTGTCAGTGTTGCCAGTTTTGTGCGTGTGTGCGTTATGAAACTGCCCGGTAGATGGCGTTGTATGTGGTATGTTTGTATGTGTGTATGCGAAAAGTGCAAGCAAAAAAAGGTCGCATTAAATTCAAATTGGGTTTTCCGATTGACTGCTGCTGTGGCACTTACGTATATATGCTATGCACCTGCCAGAGTCACGTCCAGCGTCTTAAATGGCAAATGCCAGCCAGCTGAATGTATAAATCGCAAAAAAAGAGAAACCAAAAAATGTTGACATCATTAGTCACCAACACACGCACACACTTGTGCCGCAAGAGCAGCCACTGCCAACTGGCTATCGGCACACCTGTGCCTGCGTATTTATTACTTGTTAAACTTACGAATAGAGAGCACTTGTTTGTCGCCGTCAACAATTAGTTGTCCAACAAATTCACGTGAAATAAAAAAAAGTTCTTCCAAAACTGAAAAAGTTTCGAGACCAAAACAGCTGTAGGGTAGAGGTGGAAAACCATCGATGACATAGTCGATATAATACAATATCGATGTTTGTCAAGAAAATTTAATGTTTATCGGAACCGAATAATAGTATTATTAAATTAATTATTCTTTAAATAATGCTTTTGGAATAATTTCCAAAAATTTAGTTTGCTGTTTTATTTCTTTTTCTATTAAAAACGGTTGGGTTTGCGAGATATCGATTGCGTAATTCACAATAGTCACGTCAATATGTGGATTTTCTGATATCGTCACGAATATCAAATGATCTGGCAACATTGGCTGATTGTTTACGTTTAGCTTGTCAGCTGAGCGTCCAGTGGCAGCATTGTTAATGTTTGTCGCTATATGCAATTTGGGAAATAGTTATAATTGAATAAAAATGGACGAGGAGGAACATCTACATCGCTTCGGCACACCTTTGGAGCCATTGGAAAAAGGTAAGAATATCGTACAATCTTTGTAAATACATATTTTGATTGAAAAATGTTTAGATGTGGTGCCTGCGAAGAAGCCGTTGTCCATAGAAGATCAAATTGTTAAAGATGAAAATGGCAAAAGAAGATTTCACGGTGCCTTTACTGGCGGTTTTAGTGCGGGCTTTTGGAACACTGTCGGTTCACTGGAGGGCTGGACGCCGCAGAATTTCAAGAGCTCCCGCGGTGAGAAAGCTGCTGCAGTGCAACAGCGACCGGAAGACTTCATGGACAAAGAAGATCTGGGTGAATTTGGTATAGCTCCACAAGGGATACGCACACGTGATGAGTTCGCCAAGGATAGCGAGAAGGAGCAGCGCACCGGCCAGCGCAAGCGCAAGCTAATGCAACCGGAGGTAGACGGGCCTATTCCCGGTGTCCCTGTGCTGGAGCAACTGCTGCGTCCGGTGCGCGACAAGGTCGCTGTGCGCATACTAAGGAGTATGGGGTGGAAGCCGGGGCAGGGTGTGGGTCCGCGACAGACGCGAAAGGAGAAGCGACAGACGACGGCACGCAACCAAAGGGAACAGTATCTGCTAGATCACTATGGCACCGAGGGATTACCCAGCACCAGCAAAGCGGACGATACTGGCGATGAGGAGGAGGAGGATGAGGATATAACGTTTGCACCCGATGACTACGAGCCCATTTTCCACACGCCCAAAGACAATCGCTTTGGCATGAGCTACTCGGGCTTAAGTCGTGCTCCGGTGCTGTCCAAGGGCAGCACGCCAGCGGCGCCCATGCAGCACATCAATTTGTTTGGTCAGCTCGAGGCGGCGGCCAAGCGGAAACAGTTGTCCATACGCGGCCAGGCATTCGGTGTGGGCGCTTTCGAGGAGGAGGATGACGATATCTATGCACGGGATGACATGACACGCTACGACTTCTCGCTGGCCGACAAGCAGCCCAAGAAGAAGAAGGTGGAGCATGTGCAGCAGCGACATGTGATCGACGGCTTCAGCGAGGACAAGACCAACAGCACACACACACAACCATACGCCATCGATCTGCCACGTGACTTTCAGCCACGAAATTGGTTACATCGTCGCAGTCGCTTTGCTCCCATGGATGAGCAACGTGCGCGCAAGTTGGAAAAGGCGCAGGAGCACAAGAGGGCGGGTCTGGGCAGACACGATCTCAATCCCGAGCAGCGTGCTGAGTTGCTCGACGAAGCGCAGCCAACGAAAAAGAATCCATTCAAGTCAGCAACCAGCGTGAGCAGTCAGCAGGAGCGCAGCAAATCCCTGCTGGAGCTCATTAGCGCTAAGAGCGACAACTTTACCAAGGGGGGACTGATTACCACAACGGGTGAGGAGATGCCTGCGCCAACGCCTGCTGTGGAGCTCAGCAAAGAGCTGCAGCAATCCAATGCTTCCATCTTGGAGCAGGCGGCGGCTAAGACCAAGAACTTGGGTAAGTGTGCACATAAATATTGATCTAGAAGAACGAATACTAACTCATTATCATTGCAGCTTCCACAACACCTTCAAGCGGATTCAAGCCATTCCTCGCTGACGCAGCTAAGCAGCAGCGCTATGAACAATTCCTTAATGCAAAACTGAAAGATGATGCAGAGATTACACAACTTCTGGCCGATTTGCAGCCGGTGACGCTGTCGCTGTGGGATCGTGAAATGGAGAAAAAGGAGTTTATTCAGGCAGCGAAAATCTATCGTCCTCTAGCTGGTCTTATGCTCGATAGATTCGTCTCGGAGGCCACGGTGCAGTCCGAGCAGCAGCAGCTGGAGCAGGCAAAGCCAGCGGAGCAGAAAAAGATTGTAATGGTGCGCACGAAGTGCATCTGGAAACCCAATGCGCTGCTGTGCAAGCGTTACAACATTGCTGAGCCCTTTGGCGGAGCGCTGCCCGATCCGGAAAAGGAACTGAAAGGGAAGCCGAAAATGTCCATTTTCGATTACCTGGAAACATCAATCAATAGCAAGGCGAACTTCCAAACGCCCAACATTATTCCCAAGCACATAGAGGCGCCTCCTAAAGCACGAGTTCCTGTGGAGCATCCGCCTAAACCTGTAGAGCAACCAGTTAAAACTGTGGAGCAGTCAGAGAAACCAGCAGCTGCAGTGGAAACTGCAACTAGCAAACCTAGTTTTGTACCTAGAACGCCACTGGAGCTGGCTGTCGATGCGTCACGAGATCAGCCCATTTCGGAGAAGACTGATCTTTTCAGGAGTATATTTGATGACAGCGATGAGGAGACGGACACAGCTGCAGCTGCAGCCGAAGAGCCACAAGAGACGGCAGCGGAGAAATTGGCTGCCATGCAGGCTGCTCTCGGCATACCAATCACTGCATCCGCGTCGGCAGCAGCTGCCAATGTGCTGCGCAACAACTCGCCGCCTCGGGGATTATTTGCGGCGTTCTTCAAGCCCACCGAGGAGCAGCCATCAACAGCGGTGCCACCAAAATTCGCACCAATCGAGGGCAACAAACTGAAAATTGCGTACAAGTCTCGCGAAGAGCGGTTGAAGAACGACAAGGAACTGGCCATGGCGGAAGTGCCGCCCGATGAACTCTATGGCCCCAAGTTGCCCAGTCAAGTGAAGCAGGCGCCGTCAGCGAATGATGCCAAGCAGGCAGAGGCCAGCATCGATGCCAAGCTGCAGCAACTCTGGCAGCAACATGCGCCAACCAAACGCAAGGCGGAGCATTGGGTGGAGCGTACACTGAGTAGTAGCGACGATAGCGTCGATAGCGATGAGGATAGCACGGATAGTTCCGACTCCAGCAGCTCCAAAGCAAAGCGAGCCAAGGTCAAGAAGTCGCATAAGAAGTCCAGCGTTAAAAAGTCGAAGAAGTCGAAGCAAAAGACCAAGAAAAAGTCCAAGAAGAGCGAAAAGTCTAAACACAAATCAAAAAAATCAAGAAAGAGCAGACATTAGCATTATATTATATTATTGTGAATTTAGTTCTGTAAATAGTTCTATAAGAGTTCAATTGACACTGATTTTCAAAAGAACTGTTAATAAACAGTAAACAAAATTATGAAATTTAAACATGCTCTCTGATATTGAACTTGTTGTTCAAAATGAATTCGCCAATGATGTCACAGACTGCTTGCTCTGCTTTAATCGGCAACAGTGCAGTGCATTCCATGGGAAGGCAATTTTAAGCTTCTTTTCATTGGTTTGGATCATCACATAAAATTTGGAGCATAACAAGAGTTTTGATGTTATAAATTTTACAAGTCAATAAACTGTTTGAAAATAAACAATCATGTATCAAAATTATTGATATCTAATTTGTTGATGTTCACGAATTCCCCAGCGTGCGAGTAACTGTGAAGAGAATACTGCTTGCTCTACTTTAATCGTCAACCGTGCAGTGCAGCCTATAGGGAGCTTATTTACAGCTTATTTTTATTTTGTGCAACTGCTCTTTTCAAAGCCGGATTTCCCAGCATTTCGCAGGATGAGCTGCAAATACTCTTAATCATCTCGCTTAAATTTACAAGCAGTATATTCGCTCTCTTAGCGATTGGTATAAATGATCACCACATAATATTAGAAGCATAACAAAGGTTTTTATTTTATCAATTTTAAAAGTCAATAAACAGTTGGAAAATAAACAATAAAATATTATAAAAATTACAAAATTATAAAAACAAAAACTAATTCGCAGGTTCTACCGAGATTTGAACTCGGATCGCTGGATTCAAAGTCCAGAGTGCTAACCATTACACCATAGAACCCTATGTTTTGCCCATAGAATTGGTAACAAACATAAACATAGCGTTTAAATGAACGGATTAAAAAAGATTTGTTGCTTATCAGATATATGCTCATATAACAGCATGAATGAAATAGAAACAAACCAACGAATTTATATTTTCATTTACTACTCTCAAATGATTAATATAAAATACACATTTTACAACTACATCTGAGTTGCGTGTAGTTAAAATAACATTTTTACAGACAGAGTTGTTATGTTTGAACGGAAAATTATAAATTTGGCACATTTATTTTAATGTAAGCACATATATGGCTACAAATTATAGTAAGACAATAAAAATAAAATGATTGGTCCTACAAACACTGCTGGGCAAACAAAATTCAAGTGATTTGTATTCAAGCATTTGAATTGGGGGATAATTAGAATAACCATAGATTCCTGTATACATGCTTAGTTTATTTATATGAATACATTTTTTTACTTATATTTTGTAATGATTATAAAGCAATCGAAATCCAGTCCCAACAAAATTGGGCGATTTCTTGGCGACAATTCGTATGCGATCGCTCTGAATTTTAAACGTGTCAATAATCGTTGAGCCACAGAACAAATGGCGAAGAGTTTCGGTGTCATCATCGAGTTTTTCATAAATCCTGATATTATTTTGATCGCAAAATGTGTCTGGGCCCATATCGAATGCTATGGAAAATTAGAAAAATAATTTGTATTTATGTATGTCTCATAGTAGTATCGAATATAAACAGTTTACTTCTGAAATGAAATTGCAGATTGATGCCGGCTGGACTTGAAATGCGCCAGGTGCACTCCGAGTAGACATGAGTGTCATAAGGCGGATTTGCAAACTGACCCTCCGGACTGGTTAGATCTCCTCCACAACCAGTCGGCAGTGAATTGACATTTGAATGGTAATATATATTCAAAAATCTCAATGAGGACGAATCAATGCGTATCCAATTTGAGGTGCTCAAAAAAGTGACTGGCATTGAGTTGTAAGTTGTTGACGCATTTAAAAGTGTGCGATTTGCGCCAACATCGGTTATCTATATTAATGAGTGTGTTTGAATAATAAACAGAATAATGCCAATGAAATTTTACTTACTATTAAATGGCCTGAACCTACGAACTGATCAAAAAACAGATAATCTAATTCGAGGGACACTGCATATCCATTTGGTACTCGAATTTCATTGATACAACTCTTTATCTCTGATGAATCCATTTCAACGTATTTTAAGATGCCATCCAGAGCGGTTAAAGTGCGATTACAATCTAAAAAGATGCAAGGAAATGCCACCAATTCGATAAGATGAATAAAAGATAAATTAAACAATATTATGATTTGTGACTGATGTGATTAAATGTATCTTATGTACAATAATTTTTTTGTTGACAATTGTTTTTAATTAAATTTATGGTCGATTTCGTTGTTATCAACAATTTCTAAACTTGTAATAATTAAGCTACTTCGATTTCTCAACGATCGTTCGTATAACTTTGAGATAGAAGAAACTATCTAATTCATTGAGTTATTTTATAGATGTTTACTTAAAGTAAAATATGTGTATTAAGTTCGTCGAAATCAAAATTTGCTTAACACGCAGATGTAACCATCTCCGACTCAATAAATTATACATATTCTTTATCTCAGCCACTGTAATATGTCTATATAGTCTGACTTTTTGCATATGATTCTGTAGATCGCCAACCCGCATGAGTATATTTTAATATAGTGGTTTATATTCGGTGCATTTTACATTTACACACTGAGCTATACAATTCGACAGTGAGACTTACTTTTTTTTGGACCTATTGTCAAGTTGAGTTCATAACTTGTGTCGCCTCCAGAGCTGTGGAAGATCACATCGAAACTTTTGATGCCAAGAAGGTCCCAAGTGGTATTGCTAAATTCTCCGCAATAATAGTTGTGATCCTTGTTTAAATAAATAAATAAAGTATGTTAGATGAAGTTAGTAATAGAAGCGAGAGACACTTTCATAACCAATGGGTCTTACGTAGGCGACATTGAGGAAAACGTAGTCGATGCATTTTCGGGTCTGCGGAGAGATATCCGCCAATTGCACGTTATGTACATCGATTTGAAAGTTGGAATCAGTTGAGAAGTGCCACTCACAGTGGATGTTGCCTTGGTAGCTGCTGGAGATGTTCTTGGAACTCAAGCGGAGATTGACGGACTGCAAAGGAAGTAAATAATTATCACAATCAATTGTTTTACATACAAATGTTCGTCATGACTGGGCAACAAGTATACAAAGCACAAATTTTATTTATTTATATAGCGTTGGCCATACAAATTTAAATTTGTGATTTCATTTAGATCCAATAGAAATTTTGAAAATGCCAGTCTTATTCTGTAGTGAAAACATGTAAACTGTGTTGTGTGATTAATGCAGCGTCCTAGATCTTATCTTTGAGGGCCTTTCAATGGTAGTTCAGTCAGTATGTCAGTCAGCACATACAATTTGTAAAACAGAGTGGTAATCGAAATCTACTCACCTCATTCTTGCCTAGATTATATTCCACCTGGCCACAGACAGTCGCCTCCATTTCGATCACCAGCTCAAAGCTGATGTTTTTTGAAGGCGCAATGCCGCTCAGCTTGATGAGCACCTCGTTTTTGGAACTGTATAGCTTGGATCCGTTACCTAGGTGGGCATAGTAGGTGCCCAGACTGTCACTGTAGCGATCTATGCCATCGATGATCTGAACTGAACTGCATTTGGCACAAGCTGGCACATTCAGTTGGAGCTGCTTTATCCAGACGGAAATTCGGTTGCCAAGTGGCACACTAACGCGGAAATGACAATGCAGTTCCTCGGCAGCTATGCTGCCATTCAGCTGATAGGATCGCACCAGACTCAACCGAGTGTTGCCCTCTCCGAGCGCCAGACGTTCGTTGCAATTGGGCGTAAAGAGCACGTTGGCCACAAAGCCGCGTCCACTTTCACCCGTGTAGTGGGGTAAGGTGGCCACAATCAACGCCTCATTGCTGTCGACCATAACGGATGGGCTGCTCAAGTTGCCACACAATTTGCTGATCAGCTGCTCCTTACTGGGACTGCTGCCACGATAGACGCTCAAATAGTCAAAGCGACATCGATTCTCCAGCTCAAAGTACTTGAAGCTTACAATAATGGCATGCCGGAGAGGCGCCACCACACGCCACACACACTCCTGGTGAGACTCGTAGGTGCTTCCCGAGTTAGAGAGCGGCGGGCGCAGTGTGAATGGAGCTGTGTAATTTCCGCCACAACCAAGCAATTGATACTGCAGCTCAAAGTCATGCGAAGCGAATGACCTGCTGGTATACACCAAACGCAGACGTTCGTAGCCATTCACCTCGAAGCTGGGATACATGGTCTGGTTAATCAGTTGCTCCTTCCCCTCTGACATTCGATATGCATTGAAGTAGGAGCGACGACTTCCAATCCGTGACCATGGTCGATCATCCTTCGGCTTAGCTATGACCAGCAGCTGAAGTGTAGTGTCTGTGACGAACTCATAGCTGCAGCTCCTAAAATAGATTCGACCGCCGCTCAGCGTTTGCAGCTCGCTGGTCGCCTGTAGCTTCTTATCGCAGGTTGTGGAGACGTTGAAAGTGAAGCCGTCTGCTGTGATGTTGCCATTGGTGCGAAAGATCAGGCGTAGGCGATTGGACTGCGTAAATAATGGAGCTGGCAACTCTCGGCCACAAAGTGTGGCTATCGTTTGCCAAAGCTCCGCTCGATAGACAAGCACTTCGAGCCGATCGTTGCTGCAGTTGGGCGCCATCTCAATGAAGAAACGATGGCGGAAATCCAAATTCAACGTCAAATCCGACGTCGTTTTGTACTCCCACATAAGCTCTATGTTGTCTTTGTACTCAGACGGACCAACGGTCACCAGTGGCTCTGGCCTACTTCCAACCAGGACAATTTCTCCGACACCAAGTTGGTCTAAGGGTTTGCTGATGAACAGTTGAAACTTGCTGCTACCGGCTTGATACTGTGTGGCATGATACCGAACCACGTAGTTGCTGCTCATTCCAATTGTGTAGTTGCCGTTGGTCACGACCGTGTCGCGACAGAACCTGACCATTTCATCGCTGCCTAAACTGGCCGAGATGCTCACAAATTCATTCTCGCAGCGATCAGTAAAGCTAAAACTGCTGGAATTGAGTTGCAAGCGGTAGAACCAGTTGTATTTTTTCAGCGTCCACTCGCACTCGAGTTCGCCAAGGTGTTCTCTTAATACGGGCAGCTCCAATGTGGTGCCCTCCATCAGCTGGATGTGTCCTCCACATGGATAACGTTTGTATGTGGCCCGGAAGCTAATCTGAGTTAAGGGATCTTCTTGAATGATTGCAATGCGTCCAGTTGTGGTGGCCAGCGTAAAGTTTGCATCGCCTTTCGGCAGTATTTTAATCGTGTTTTGCACATCATCGTATAGCATAATAGTGCCGCCGCTATTTGCTTTAGAGTACTGTACATTGAAGCTGATGGTTTCCTTCGGTTCCGATATGAAATGGATGTGACAGTAATAGCGGGGCACTTGCATCATCTCCGCATTGGACACCGTGCCCGCAGCTTCGTTGCCAATGTGTGGCGGACAAGATGAGACTTCCTTCGAAGTAAAACGTGCGCGGATCGGTTTCTGAGCCATGGTGGGTAAGAGCATTATCTGAACGTGCATAAGATTATCGGTGGACTCAAAAATTCCGCTACCATTGTAGGTATTGAAATCAAAGCCAACTATTTTAGACCAGAAGAACATGTCATTGTAAGCGATGACGTGCCATCCCGAGGAGACGACTCTGCAAAGTGAGAAATTAGATTAGATAGGATAAAGATAATGAACACGCAATTTTTAAATCTGGCATCGTTATCATGATATATTATTTGTTAAACAAGTAAAAAAGCTACGCTCTAGAGCACTCGACTGTGAGATACCCGCGACCCGTTTTGAGAGAATAATACACCTGTGGACATATGCACATATCCGACATTAAAAAATTATACCAATAGACCGAAAAGTATATTTTATCTAAAATATGTTTCTTGAATAACTTTCATCTTTTCTAATCAGATCACACGAACTATTTAGACTTCTGTTGCTTCTAAAACTAAAGCCTCTTGCTTTAAAATTACGGAGTGTATATTTTTTTCGATTTTACAGTGCGGAAACAGGCCCGGGAAAAATTTATCACATACTTAATATGCGTAATACATGTGTACCAAGTTTGATGTCCCAGGTTTTTATGGTCTTGAGACACAGGCAGACAGACGGATATGGCTAGATCTTTTCGATCTGTTACATACATTTTCGGTTTACATTTGCCTTTTACGTTTTTTTAATTGAAGCCAACTTACAATCGTTTTAAGCGTTGAGACGGGCGTATAGTCGAAAATGAACGCAGTTCTTCCAGGTTCATGAACTCGAAACGTACGCGTTGTCCCTTTGGCACTGTAATGCGCCAATGGCAGTGCAGCGCCGAACTTTTTGGAATCAAAGTCCTCGATAATTGCAGCTCACCAGACATAGCCGTAACAAACTGATTGCACACGCCAGTAACCGATGTGTATTCCAACCTAAATCCTCGATAGTTATTTAGCTTCGAGTTCTTCGTTACGAATCGCACTGCAAGTTCGTTCGTCGACAAAGGAATCGAGTAGGGCGATTCCGTGAGATTGCCATATAGAATTAACAGTGGGCGTCGATCGTCCAACAGATCCAAGAACTCAATGCGATCCAAGTCGTTTGCATTGGCTGCTTCATCGTAGGGCACATGCAGATCGGTGATGTTGACCACGATATGCGAATCCGCCCGGGTCTTGACGGTAAACTCGCATTCAGCTGGCTTGGGATAGGCGCCCAGTATTGGATAGTGCTCAGAACTGATGATGCCATTGTTGGAAGTATGCTCTCCACCGCACTGACTCACCGAGACATTCAGCGAGAAACCCGCATGGGGTTCATTGAGCTCTGACTTGTAATGCACTAGCAGCATATTACCCGAGGTCCTCGTAGTCGCTGGCTTGCGGCATGTGCGGAGTAAATTACGTGAGAACGTGGTGGAACCATCGTAGAGCTCGACAAACTCCTTCTCGCAATGCCCCACACTCAATTCAAAGGCATCCACGAAAGTGGCAGAAACGGTTTCGCCCAACGGTGCGATTATCAACCACGTGCAGTCCGAGTGCGCTGGCGGATAATCCGGATAGCCGGGCGTGCTAAACACATAGCTGGGTGACAGATGGGTGAGTTTAATCTCGGATTGGCAATCCCTGAACTCACGATACGTCAGTGTCCAGTTGTTCTGCACGGGATTATTGTTTCTTATGCGGTAATCATAGTTATTGGGCATAATGTATTTGATGGTAGCATGTGGTCCACTCGTCCGATACGACTTCGTATTTAAGTTCAATTGGTTGCAGAACTTGCCGTGCGGCATCAGCGGTGCTCCGGTGTCTACGCCATCATAGATAAGTCCATAGTGCGGACAACTGGTGTTCATTGCCTCTCCATGGTACTCGATGGTAATGTCCACAAGGCTGCCGGGTCCCACATCAATGTGATACTCGCAGGCGTTGCTATCACGCATACTGTATAACCATTGCCGTACTTGCGGATTTATTGTGATGGTGCCCACCTTACCAGTCATATTGCCACCACAATCGGTGCCCACAACTGCCCTAAAGCCGGTGCCATTCTCAGATATGTCCGAGACGAACTTAAGCTTGAGATTCGGTGTGCCATCCACACGTATCAAGGGCGTCTCGTGCAGATTTGCGCTCATATTGCAGACATGCAGCTGTTCCTGCCAATCCACCATATTGCTGGAACTCTGAATGCTCAGATAGTCCATTAAACACTTGTCCGTCACCTCCAGCTCGGCTTCATACAGTTGCACAAAGACATGTCGTCCATTATTCTTTGCCTTGAATTCCCACTCGCAGTTCAACTTCGGCCTATAGCCATGCGGATAACCGGGTGAATGGACTGTAATCCTGGCATTGGGTTCCAGCAAGTGGCTCATGCCACAGCCCTCACTTAGCGTCACATTGCCAGATAGCTGGTCAGTGTCCTGTATGTGCCAATTCAGTTGAAAGGCGTCGAAATCTGTGTTTACAGTTTTCAGATAGATCACACTGCTGCTCGAGGTGAACTGCCAGGGCGAGTTCTGAATCTGAATGTTTAGGCCCGTGTCATCGAATCCATCGAAGAGCTGAAAACGTAAAAATTAATATTCATGAAATTGATTCCAAATGCAACGAATTATAACGAACATAAACGAGCCATTGTTCTGTTAACAATTGTACTTCACAGTAGACAGCTGATAAGCTCACTTCTCTAACGTATGTAACTGTAAAGTACTCTCTTAATTACAGTTGTGGAGAATGTTGCAAATTACAATACAGTAAAATGTTAAAAATGTAAAGTTCTGAAATCAAATAAGGTAATTGTCAATATTATTCAAACATTTTTGAATTCCATAAATTTCCAACGTAAGTGAAATCGTGTCTTATCAATGTTTTACTTCCAAAATGGCAACATTCTGAATTTAATGTGGCAATGAATTTATTCAGTAATTAAAGTTGGCAGTTCAAAAATAAACGAATATGAATAATTGCATTAGGTTGTTGCTGTCAACCGACAATACATAATCAACGCAGTTTAAGGAAAATATTAAATATATTATAAAAACAATTTGCACTTGCATTTTTTCTATGCAACGGCGCTGACACTTACAAATTAAAAGTTTTCTGTTAGTGAACGTCGATCATGGATTTTATATATATATATAATTAGGTAACACTTAAAAACAAAAAGAATAAGTTTAGTAGATGCAAAAATGACCAAATAATTTGTAATCTTCAATATTGACATTTTTGTACACAGAGATATGCGAGTGGAGTAAAAGGTACAACATTCCACTAAATATTAAATTAAACTAATATTGAATACTAAGACTTTGCAAAATTCCTGACAATGCAATAAATGGCTTTTTTCAATGTACCACTTTCGCACGACCCAATGTACCGAAAATAAAAGGTGTACAAATTTGTTTTCGGTACAAATGTGGTTACTGTTAAACGCAGCTCACCAGTTGTACAGAATGTAAAGTTGCAGAATGCACAGCTGTTGGAGCTTACCTGCAGTCCACTGTTGTACTCCTTAAAGTCTATAACGATAACCGAGTCACGTTCCGCAAAGATGCGCCAGCTGAAAGGCTGCTCATCGCCCCGTACAGCGAGCGTGGGCGGCGATACAATCTTACCACTTGTGATATTAGTAAATTCATTGTTGTACGCTGTGGCAAGTAATGGGTTAGTAAGAGATCGTTTCATCGATTTGTTAGGTCTACTCACCGTAGTTCCAGCGCAGCTTGAAGCCTTTGCCGCTGCTGCCAGACTGGCTGCGGAACTTCACCCAGAAGTCTGAGCGGAGAGTCAATGGCTCCACGGGCAGAACATTGTCACAGTAGAGGCCGAGCAAAGGGCCCAAAATGCCGGCACGCACTTCCAGGAAATCGATATTGCAGTGCTCGGACTTGGCAATGTCCATTGCCTCGAATCTTAGCTCGAAAGCATTGCCGGGACGAAGGTTCGATTGCCATTCGCATTCCACATTCGCGGGATAGCTGTCCGGATAGTTGGGTGAACTGAGCGTGCCGCGAGCGGATTTTATTGTACCACCACAGGAGCTATCGATGGCGCTATATTGTGCTGCTAGCATAATGCCCAATGCTTCAATGCGTGCCACGTTGGTGGGGATGACCAAGCTCACCGGGTGCTCCTTGCATAGATTGTAATAGAGCACATCATCCTCATCGTTGTAGACCCACAACCCTGTCGTGCAATTGCCGCTTGATGCAGTGCATGCCGGACACTCCAGTTGATTAATATTAAGTGTAATCCTACTTCCGTTCGCTGACTGAATTTGCCAAATACAATTTGTATCCAGTCGTGAGTTCAGATAACCTTCTGGGTTAAGTCTCTGACCGCCGCATCCTCGTTGGAACCGCATCGCGAACTTTCCCCAAGCACCCGCCTTGGCCTTAAGTGTCACTTGGAAAGTGTTATCCATGGTTAGTGACTCTGGAGGTTCGTTGCCGCAGTATTCGTTTGTAATATTTCCTTTTCTCAAATGCTTGGAGTCGTCAATCAGCAGACTAGAAAACTCACAATTCTCCGTAAAATTGTAAGCCTCGAAGCTCAGTTCAATGGTATAGGGATGTTCCACCTGTAAGAAAAGTTAAAGAATTGAACAGAAAGCTTGGCGTATTTTAAGCCTTAACGTTTCTACATAATAGTTTAAATGACACAGAATTGACTCATATTGTTGGTAAGTGCGAATATATTGCTTGATTTACTACCAGAAAAGAAACCTCCAGTTGCCTCATTTATTTATTGTATCCATTGTAACATTGCAGACTTACCTCTACAACCCAAACGCACTCGATATCCTTATCATAAACATCCTGGCCCTGCTGGTAATAGCTGGGAGATGCAATAAGTCCGCTGCTTGCACGAAAGTTGCCTCCACAGCTGGCTGGCACTTGATTGTACGTGGCTTTCATGTATTTGCGAGCACGTTGCGAGCTGCTCCGGAATCGAATATGCAGTTCATTCGCCGGCGACGTGAATCTTTGATCAGCGAATTCCACTTGGCAGCTGCGTAACATGACATCGGAGGCATTGCTGCCAGACCAAACGGTCAGCACATCTTGACTGCAATCACGTTGCGGTGTCTCGATGTGCAACTCCTCAATGGATAGTTGGATTTGAAAGCCCTCGGGTACCACGATGTGCCACTGGCAATCCTCATCGACACTGTAAGGAGCATTCGGTGTTTCTATCTTGCCACTTGCCCCGCGCAACTCTTCGCCACAGCCCACACGCTTGAATTCGGCATGGAAACCCTGTGATCCGATTGATTCATCACTGGTGAATTCCACCACCAGTCGGTTACCCACACTGGTAAAAACATCGTTCGTGGCGGTGCACAAACGTCGCTCGCTGACCAGCTGAGTGTTTCGATAGTCGCGAAGCATCACATAGTCAAAAACACAACGGGGATCAAAGTCTTCGAGGCTAAGGTGGGAGATAGCCAACTGCACATGACTTTTGCCCTCTCCAGCTCGTATATCCCACTCGCATTTGGAATCAGAAGCATATTTATCGGGAAAATTGGGTGTCTCAATGGCACCACTCAACTGCTCCAATCGCACTTGACAATTGGTAGAGTAGTCCAGCACAAAGTGCATTCCTTCAGGTGATTCGTTTTTCACATCATAGCGAACCATCACACGATTTCCACTGGATCGTAATGTCATTGCCTCGCCCACTTTGCTGCAGTTCAGCGCAAACTTGGGACTGGCAACCGTGGGGCCATCGTAGATGGTCAGCAAGCCATTGCAAAGATTGTCACGGCTCTGCAGCTGCAGATTCACTGTTGATCCAGCAGCCACAGTGATCTGCCAGTCACAGGCCAGGGCTCCACGATTGCCCGCCATGCTGTGCGGCGAGTGTATGGAGCCGGATGATGACGTCAGCTTGCCGCCACATCCAGCGGATGCCATCTGCCAGTTGAAATGGAAGCCGCGTTCCTCCATTAAATGATCGGAGTGGAAGTGCACATAAAGCGCATTCCCATAGGAGAGCAGACGCGGAGGAATGGTCCAGCCACAGTAGCGTCCAATCAACGGTGCTTCGGCTTGGTCACCATTTCTAGTTGGTAGAGAATGAGAATATGATAATTGTTTGTTAAGAAATTTTCGTTCACTTCTTTTTTCTTAAATTAACTTTGAGTTTTAAAAGCAATCATCAAAAAGATGCAAGCTTTTTTAAAAGCAATATTAATAGATATAAACACATACCGAAAGTGAAATGAATTTCCTAAAGGAATTAGTAGTATTTCCGCATACATGCAGAATAATACATTTTTATCAACTTTTATACTACATAATTTTGACATATTTAAACATATTAATTGTCTGATAAAGTAGAAAACGCACCTGATCTCCACATAATCATCAATGCAGCGATCGGATGAGCTTTCCGTTGTGAAATTGTGAACAATCAGCTCAACGCGCTCTCCGAATGGCGCCTTTATGATCCAAGTGCAATTCTCTGATGGGCCATAGTTGTCTGGCCAATTGGGACTCTTAATGGTGCCGTAAAGTGTTGAATAAACGCCGAAACACTCTGTAAATGCAAAGTTATAGGATTAGTGGGATAGGTATCACTACATTGCCGTTAGCTTACTTGTATCAACAGGCTCATATTGGAACTGCATTAGCATAATACGCCTTTTTGTATTGAAAAATAGTATCGTTAGAAGACTCGAGTCAAAATCTTCATATACGTGGTTAGTTCCCTCTTCAAATTCCTTAAGTAGTTTACCGTCCCCCACAGTACTGTTATCAAATATCTTTAGTTTTCCTGTGGTTAAAAGCTGCAAATGCTTTCTGCCTGGAACTTCAATAATCCATTCGCAAAAAGCAGACCCAACAATTTGATGAATTACTCCCTGTGAAGAAGTAAAGACACCTCCACATTCCACAGGGATTCCCAGGAATTCAAACCGTAAGCCCCGAGCACGTTGATGATTATTGACCCCGTGGAAGTGCAGTCGCATCTGGTTGTTTTTGGATACCAGCACAAGATTGGTCAGATTCTTTGTGAAACGTTGCTTATCGCTCGCATTCCGTGAGAGATAGACCTATGTAAGTATATACAAATAAATAAATAATAATAAAAATAAAAAACAAGTGAGAAGAAAGCCCGAAACACATTTTAAGAAATACAAAATAGATTACCATTCTGCTGGTAACAATTGCTTGATAGTCAAAATAATGAAAATATACCGACACATTTATCAAATATATACCGTATGATTGATATATATGTATATACCATCATTTTAGAAGAGATTATAATGTATTATAGAATATATAATGAACCTTAAATACATACAACGATGGCAAATCATTGTGAACCCAAGAGTTTCAGTCCTTGCAGCTAAAATTTTTGCATGCATTTTTTGATAAGTTGATAGTTTTCAGTCCGATCAAAATCAACAATAATCTATATGAACGAACATTTTTGACATTTTTTGATAAACTGCAGGTGTTCTTTCGGACAGACAGGCAGACAAGGCTGTTATTTCTAATCAATAATATTTGTATATATATGTATTTTAAGGAGTCGGAGATACATGTTATCAAAGTTCTTTGTTTGCATTAAGTGGTCAACCTTTCTACCCTATGGATAGTGTGAAGTGAAGTGAAGTGTGTTATAGAGAAGCTTTACTCACATCTAAATAGTTAGTCTGAATTCCAACATTGACAGCAGTGTCATCATCTTTTTGTGCAGCTGAGATTGTTTCCTTCTCACTCAGCGACAGATCGATTATGGTAAGTTGAATCCTATAATGTGTTGAAGGCAAGTTTATATTATAGATGCAGTCCAGGTTCTCCAAGTATCCATTCGGATATCTGGGAGTCGATTCATAACCTTTGATAGAAGTTATGTTGACGCCGCAAACTAAAAGAAAATAGAATGATTAAAAATGTTTTCCGCAAAGAGAATTTATGTAGCAAACTTGACGGAGCCATATAAAACTATGCGGGGGAAATATGAAGCCGATATCATGGGGAACATGGGAGTTTGAAATTTATGGTAAACGATAAAACAGGTGACCGAGCTCTATCGAATTATTGCGAACATAAGTTGAGAAATGTCGAAAAAATTACGATTGTGTAATTTGTGACAACTTACCTCGACTGTATCGGAGTTTAAAATTCTTAGGCAGCTCCAGGCCCGACAGCTGATACTCGTAGCGCAGCAGAATCGAATCTCCATTGGACAGGAGAGTCTGCTGTTTGACTTGAGTCATATTGCAGAATCGTCCCAGCAGCGGATGATCGTCGCTGGATCCATCGAAGATCTCCAGACTCTGCAGCTGGCAACCAGGTGAGCCTATGAAATCAAGTTGCTCGAAATTGAGCTGGATGCGGGTGCCCCTTGGCTGTTCGATGAGGAACAAGCAGATCGGGGCACTCATATGGCCAATGATAAGTCCGCTCGCTTCAGTAAAGACGCCCCCACAATTGGGATGACCAGCGACCACTTCATAATGCAATTGGAACGAGCTGTCCATACGCTGCCGATCAGTGTGGAAGTGCAAAGGCAAACGATTCACTGAGCTGTAGAGAGGCGCCGGCTGGGCCGATTGACAGGCCCGATATAGCTGTCGATTCGTTTCGTATATACTCAGGTAATCCCCATGGCTGCAGTTGTTGGCCACCCCCAGCGTAATCTCGTAAAAGTGCAGCAAGAAACGTGTGCCAAATGGCGAGTGCAGTACCCAGCGACAGTCGACGCCAGGTCGAGTCTTGCCCGGGTAACCGGGAGAGCGCAGCACACCCGTCGCACCCATTTTGAGGGCGAGCTCCCCGCCACACACCATGGGCAGCGAGCTCCAGGTGAGGTTAAAGCCACGTCCCTGCGTGGCATTGTTGGAGAGGAACCAGAGGAACATCTGCTCCTGGGTGGTCATCACAGTGCCGTTGCCCAGCGGCAACTGCTGGCCACAGAAGCGTCCAATAAGTCGGGCGGTCAAGGAGCTGCCATCGTGGAGCTGCAGAAAGTCCGCAGTGCATTCGGTGCTGTTCTCCAGGTCAAAGAAGGCGAAGGTCACATTCAAGATCATGCCACGTCGGGTGCCAATGATGAAGGGACACCGCTCATTCGGTTCGTACTCCAATGCCAACTGATTGCTGTCCTCGCTGGGCGGGAAGCGAACGCTGCCAGTCTCATTGCGCAACACGATGCCGCAGAAGCTGCGCAGGTTGGAGCAGCTGCTGCCCGTGTAGCCGGCGGTGCAAACACACATGTACTCATTGGCAGGCAGCAGGCGACAGGTGCCGCCATTCTGGCAGGGATTCGGATGGCAGGCATCCGACTCCGTGCACAAGGCACCCGTGTAGCCCGGCTGGCAGATGCAGCTGGTGCCACGGCCATTCGCACTCAGCACACAGGTGGCATTATTCCGGCAGGGATGATTGTCGCAGGGCTTGCGATCCGCGTCCTCGGTGCAGCCATCGTCGCCGTAGCCATGGCCATGGTAACCATCTGGACAGCTGCAGACAACCGTCTCCGAGATGTATTCGCACTTGGCGAGCCTGTGACAGATCTGTTCTCCATCGCATGAGTTGGACACGGCCGCGGAGCAACTGTGGCCATCACCCGTCCAGCCAATGGGACAACGGCCACAGCGATAAGAGCCCTCGGTGTTGATGCAGCTCACCGTCGGTCGCTGACTGCAGCCGCCATTGTTGCCATCCTGACACTCATCGATATCGCGACAGTACTTGCCATCCCCGGTGTAGCCTGGCGGACAGGCGGCACAGCGAAAGCTGCCCGGCAAGTTGATGCACTCATCATGGCAGGGGTTTATCTCGGATGCGCACTCGTCCACATCCCGAGTGCAGGGACTGGCGCTTGCCTGGGTGGCATTGGCATCCGCCCACGTCCAGCCCTGATCACAGATGCACACATAGCCAGCTGCGTTGCTGGCGCTCAGACAGGTGCCGTGGCTGCCGCACAGCTCCGCTGACTGATTGCCCAGGCAGGCGTTGTGATGCAGTCGACAATGGACTCCCGAGTAGCCAGTGCGGCACACGCATCTGCAGAATACACAATCCACAATGGAGCACACTAAGTGAGAGTCGCTGATTCGGGTCCACAAGTGTACTTACCGATAGCTGCCGGGCGTATTGATGCACTGGGCGTCGTTCATGCAGACGGCCAAATCGGTGCTGGCCAAGTCGAAGCACTCGTTCACGTCGTCCTCGCAAGTGACGCCCTTAAAAAAAGTGTACACAGAAAACAAGCGATATTAAAGACAGGGTTTTTAAAGGTCATAATTTTTAATGCATGGACAAGTTTAAAATAATACAATTAATTTTGTATTTGAAATATAAATAATTAGGACAAAAAAAGATTACATTTCACATGCATGATTTAATATAGTTGGCGTATGAATTTTCATCCCAACCTTATTGGACTATCAAATTACGTAAACTACGTTTCACTAATTGTTTGTTTTTTTCATATTTATATTTCATTTGCATATTTATAAATAGACTTCAGCTTGAAGGGATTTAAAATCGGCTAAGCCAACGATAGCCAGCCAGTTTTTATACCCGCTACCCATAGGGTAGAAGGGTATTATGACTTAGTGCCAACAGAAAATGTATGTAACAGGCAGAAGGAGGCATCTCCGACCCCATAAAGTATATATATTCTTGATCAGCGTCAACAGCCGAGATGATATAGCCATGTCCGTCTGTCCGTCTGTCTGTCCGTATGAACACCTGGATCTCAGAGACTATAAGACATAGAGACACCAAATTTGGCAAAAAGTTTCCTTCATACCCTACGCAGATCAAGTTTATTTCAAAAGTTGGATGCCACGCCCCCTTCGCCCACAATAAGCATTAATCTAGAAAAAGTCAAGTTTTTTTTTTAGTAAATCGCGTATAACTCCAAAAGTTCTTGGTGTAATGATGTGTAATTTGGTAGCCCATCTGCGCTTGACACTCTTAATATACCCTGTAATTTTGGTACAAATCGGATAAGTAGAACAAAAGTTATTCGTTAAATTATTTATCAAAATTTTTGTGCCCAGTGCATATGGACGTATTAAGTGTGTGAATGACCTAGAGATATCAAATTTGGTGACAGTATTCGTGTAGGTCTTACGCAGATCAAGTTTGTTTTAGATTTTTGCCACGCCCCTTTCCGCCCCCAGAAACTGTAAAAGCCGTAATAATAGACCTAGAGCATTGAATTTTGGTATGCATAATAACAATTATATTCTCAATAATTCCTGTGAATTTGGTTGAGATCGAGTGAAAAACAAGGAAGTTATTAAAGAATCAATTTTATATGCAAAATTCACTTGCAGCTGCTCGCGCTTTGTTTGTTTAGTTGACAGTGTGACCATAACGGTGTTGTGGATTTTTATTCGCTATTTTCAAATATATACAAACAAAACACAAAATTCAGTATATTTTTGGTATATTTGTTGTTAAAATACCATTAAAATTTTTTTTTTCTCTCGAAATGGGTTGCGGGTATCATACGGTCGAGCACTCTCGACTGTAGCTTTCTCACTTGTTGAAACTGAGATAAGAACTCAAAAATACGCCCCACAATTAATGCGGTCTCCTCCCATTTGGAAGATCGGTGTACTCACTTGCCAGTTCGGGGAGCAGATACACTGGAACGACTTATACGCGTCGAGGCAGGTGCCTCCGTTCTTGCAGGGATTGGAGGTACACTCGTCGCGCAGCAGATTGGATTCCAGCGTTGTTAAGGTATTCCCAACGACCTGGACACGCTGCAGAGTGCGTCGGAGCACGCGCTGATTGATGCCACTGCGACGAGTGCCATTGTGGGTGTTGCTCACCCAACGCGCGAGTCGGGCGAGATCCCGTTGGACACCACGAAACTGCTCCTTGAGTGCGTCCAGGGACAAGGACTCCCGTTGTGCTGCTGCTGCTGCTGTTGATGGAGCGTGGGCGGCACGCTGGCGTCGCTGCAGCAAGGCGACGATATCCACGTCGTTGAGCAGCAATGATGCTGCGTCTCCCATCAACCGGAATGTGATATTCCGATCCTGGGCTGCCTCGATGAGCAGTGTGCCATCATCATCGCCCCGTAGCAACGCTTGATCAGGAGTTGCCTTGGCCTGTGGCAACTCAATCGACAGGAGCACGACACCCGAGAGTAAAAAGCCAATCAAATAGTTTGGGCTACACATCATTCACAATTTGTCCTGCTCAGCACTGTACTTTATATGAAATCAAATAAATTTACACTTCCCGAGATATGTTTAGACTGAGACCACCACCACAGATCGCGTCCATTTTATAGACACTGTGAAGGGGGCGTGCTCGACGCATCAGCAACGTAACGTAACGTACCGAACCGATAGGTAATCCTAATACCTACGGATCAGCTCCCTTCTCCGACCGTAGCGCCCTTAGAAGAAATGTCGTTGAAAAATCAAAGTCATATGCACATTCGATATTTTAAATATACCTTCCCCAGAATAACTTCTCCAACGATTACAAAAAGGCAGCCCAATTAATAGTAATATTTCTCGTTTGGAAGATATATATGTACTATATGTACATATAATATATGTATACACAAAGTTGATTGATTTGGAGTACATACAAAAACACCCAACATTTAGATAATCCATTTGTCCACAAATTACGCACCATTACTAAACTCTTCGGTTATCAAAGTGTTTTACATGAACATATATATGATTTATGCTTATCGTAGATGGATCATTATTTCATATTATAAATATTTTGTTTACTGAGAAAAAATTAGATTTTTGAAGAAATTTCAACTTTGAAAACCCATAAGAAGTTATATTAGCGCCGTTTAGATTATTCGATTATATTATTTGATTCAAAAGTTATAATTTGTGCGATATGAGATCGACGATCGACTGTGAGATACCCACTATCCATTTAAAATATTTTAAAAAAAATGTGAAAATATAACGAATAGTATATTTTGTGCAATGCATTTGTACAATAATAACGCTCCATAATATACCATATAGGTTTTTCTACGGAACCTGTGACCGCATTATTGATGTCTGGAGCAAGTCGCGCCTCTATCCCAATGTTTTCATATATTTAATTTTCTTTAGTTTCTAGTGGTTTTTTTGTTAAAGAGCAATAACTAATCTTCAACTTGAATTCTCCCTTTACAAATATAACTGGTGTCAATATCCGCATATAAAAATTTAATTCTTTGGATTTTGGAACCTGTACCAATATAATTATGGTAATTGAAATGGTAGTTAAATAATAAAATAAGTATTATCCTAAAATTTACTCAGTTCTATACTTGTTTGTTGAATTTTACGCAATTAAAATTTGCGAAATTACAAATAAAACCTCATTCTTATTTAAATTGAAGGAGTGCATAATAATACATTATTCTTTAAATGTTCTTCATAAATGTTTAATTAAAATGTTTTAATTTAAATTTTCTTTGCTATCTATTGTTTCAATTTAATTTGCAGCCAACCTTCATTAATTGCGTAATTACATACCGACATTCCATTTGCACTTTTTAGCACAAATTAAATAAATACTTTTGTTTTACACATTTGCTTAATCACTATAAAATGTCAATCCTTAAGCGCATGTAAAGTTGTATGCCCATATCCTTAAAATATACCTACCCGGTTTTATTTTCCAATCGGGAAGAGAAATCCCAATTCCAACAAAAAAAATAACAAATGTACGCTACGATCAGTTTATTTACTTACTAGATCGCCAAGCTCTTAAGTTTGATATAAACATTATTGTGAAACATTATCTGTGACTTTACTGAATTCGATGTTCGAAATCTGAAATCAGCCATATGCTCTGGTTCTTGTGGGATTTTCATAGGCATGTGCATATCAGCATTGGCAGAAAACATTGACACGCATCTTGCTATGCAGAAAGATATAAATTCGATAACAACATCTTTATGTTGTTCATGCGAGAGCGAGTAAGCTCGTTAGCTTGATTTATAATTCAATTAAAAATGTTATTTGCACTTGCTGGCAGAACTATGAACAACTGTTGGCGGGCTCCTATTAAATTTACTTACAATTATTGTGAAGGGATAAACCTTCTAAGTGGCACCGTTTAGGCTATGGATTGTTTGCAGTTATCAGTCACGAGTCCGGACAAAGAACATGTAAACACGCCCCCTTCACGCTGTCTATAAAATGAACGTAATCTGTGGCGCCACTTTCAGTCTCAGTCTAAACATATCTCGGGAAGTGTAAATTTATTTGATTTCATATAAAGTACAGTGCTGAGCAGGACAAATTGTGAATGATGTGTAGCCCAAACTATTTGATTGGCTTTTTACTCTCGGGTGTCGTGCTCCTGTCGATTGAGTTGCCACAGGCCAAGGCAACTCCTGATCAAGCGTTGCTACGGGGCGATGATGATGGCACACTGCTCATCGAGGCAGCCCAGGATCGGAATATCACATTCCGGTTGATGGGAGACGCAGCATCATTGCTGCTCAACGACGTGGATATCGTCGCCTTGCTGCAGCGACGCCAGCGTGCCGCCCACGCTCCATCAACAGCAGCAGCAGCAGCACAACGGGAGTCCTTGTCCCTGGACGCACTCAAGGAGCAGTTTCGTGGTGTCCAACGGGATCTCGCCCGACTCGCGCGTTGGGTGAGCAACACCCACAATGGCACTCGTCGCAGTGGCATCAATCAGCGCGTGCTCCGACGCACTCTGCAGCGTGTCCAGGTCGTTGGGAATACCTTAACAACGCTGGAATCCAATCTGCTGCGCGACGAGTGTACCTCCAATCCCTGCAAGAACGGAGGCACCTGCCTCGACGCGTATAAGTCGTTCCAGTGTATCTGCTCCCCGAACTGGCAAGTGAGTACACCGATCTTCCAAATGGGAGGAGACCGCATTAATTGTGGGGCGTATTTTTGAGTTCTTATCTCAGTTTCAACAAGTGAGAAAGCTACAGTCGAGAGTGCTCGACCGTATGATACCCGCAACCCATTTCGAGAGAAAAAAAAATTTTAATGGTATTTTAACAACAAATATACCAAAAATATACTGAATTTTGTGTTTTGTTTGTATATATTTGAAAATAGCGAATAAAAATCCACAACACCGTTATGGTCACACTGTCAACTAAACAAACAAAGCGCGAGCAGCTGCAAGTGAATTTTGCATATAAAATTGATTCTTTAATAACTTCCTTGTTTTTCACTCGATCTCAACCAAATTCACAGGAATTATTGAGAATATAATTGTTATTATGCATACCAAAATTCAATGCTCTAGGTCTATTATTACGGCTTTTACAGTTTCTGGGGGCGGAAAGGGGCGTGGCAAAAATCTAAAACAAACTTGATCTGCGTAAGACCTACACGAATACTGTCACCAAATTTGATATCTCTAGGTCATTCACACACTTAATACGTCCATATGCACTGGGCACAAAAATTTTGATAAATAATTTAACGAATAACTTTTGTTCTACTTATCCGATTTGTACCAAAATTACAGGGTATATTAAGAGTGTCAAGCGCAGATGGGCTACCAAATTACACATCATTACACCAAGAACTTTTGGAGTTATACGCGATTTACTAAAAAAAAAACTTGACTTTTTCTAGATTAATGCTTATTGTGGGCGAAGGGGGCGTGGCATCCAACTTTTGAAATAAACTTGATCTGCGTAGGGTATGAAGGAAACTTTTTGCCAAATTTGGTGTCTCTATGTCTTATAGTCTCTGAGATCCAGGTGTTCATACGGACAGACAGACGGACAGACGGACATGGCTATATCATCTCGGCTGTTGACGCTGATCAAGAATATATATACTTTATGGGGTCGGAGATGCCTCCTTCTGCCTGTTACATACATTTTCTGTTGGCACTAAGTCATAATACCCTTCTACCCTATGGGTAGCGGGTATAAAAACTGGCTGGCTATCGTTGGCTTAGCCGATTTTAAATCCCTTCAAGCTGAAGTCTATTTATAAATATGCAAATGAAATATAAATATGAAAAAAACAAACAATTAGTGAAACGTAGTTTACGTAATTTGATAGTCCAATAAGGTTGGGATGAAAATTCATACGCCAACTATATTAAATCATGCATGTGAAATGTAATCTTTTTTTGTCCTAATTATTTATATTTCAAATACAAAATTAATTGTATTATTTTAAACTTGTCCATGCATTAAAAATTATGACCTTTAAAAACCCTGTCTTTAATATCGCTTGTTTTCTGTGTACACTTTTTTTAAGGGCGTCACTTGCGAGGACGACGTGAACGAGTGCTTCGACTTGGCCAGCACCGATTTGGCCGTCTGCATGAACGACGCCCAGTGCATCAATACGCCCGGCAGCTATCGGTAAGTACACTTGTGGACCCGAATCAGCGACTCTCACTTAGTGTGCTCCATTGTGGATTGTGTATTCTGCAGATGCGTGTGCCGCACTGGCTACTCGGGAGTCCATTGTCGACTGCATCACAACGCCTGCCTGGGCAATCAGTCAGCGGAGCTGTGCGGCAGCCACGGCACCTGTCTGAGCGCCAGCAACGCAGCTGGCTATGTGTGCATCTGTGATCAGGGCTGGACGTGGGCGGATGCCAATGCCACCCAGGCAAGCGCCAGTCCCTGCACTCGGGATGTGGACGAGTGCGCATCCGAGATAAACCCCTGCCATGATGAGTGCATCAACTTGCCGGGCAGCTTTCGCTGTGCCGCCTGTCCGCCAGGCTACACCGGGGATGGCAAGTACTGTCGCGATATCGATGAGTGTCAGGATGGCAACAATGGCGGCTGCAGTCAGCGACCGACGGTGAGCTGCATCAACACCGAGGGCTCTTATCGCTGTGGCCGTTGTCCCATTGGCTGGACGGGTGATGGCCACAGTTGCTCCGCGGCCGTGTCCAACTCATGCGATGGAGAACAGATCTGTCACAGGCTCGCCAAGTGCGAATACATCTCGGAGACGGTTGTCTGCAGCTGTCCAGATGGTTACCATGGCCATGGCTACGGCGACGATGGCTGCACCGAGGACGCGGATCGCAAGCCCTGCGACAATCATCCCTGCCGGAATAATGCCACCTGTGTGCTGAGTGCGAATGGCCGTGGCACCAGCTGCATCTGCCAGCCGGGCTACACGGGTGCCTTGTGCACGGAGTCGGATGCCTGCCATCCGAATCCCTGCCAGAATGGCGGCACCTGTCGCCTGCTGCCTGCCAATGAGTACATGTGTGTTTGCACCGCCGGCTACACGGGCAGCAGCTGCTCCAACCTGCGCAGCTTCTGCGGCATCGTGTTGCGCAATGAGACTGGCAGCGTTCGCTTCCCGCCCAGCGAGGACAGCAATCAGTTGGCATTGGAGTACGAACCGAATGAGCGGTGTCCCTTCATCATTGGCACCCGACGTGGCATGATCTTGAATGTGACCTTCGCCTTCTTTGACCTGGAGAACAGCACCGAATGCACTGCGGACTTTCTGCAGCTCCACGATGGCAGCTCCTTGACCGCCCGACTTATTGGACGCTTCTGTGGCCAGCAGTTGCCGCTGGGCAACGGCACTGTGATGACCACCCAGGAGCAGATGTTCCTCTGGTTCCTCTCCAACAATGCCACGCAGGGACGTGGCTTTAACCTCACCTGGAGCTCGCTGCCCATGGTGTGTGGCGGGGAGCTCGCCCTCAAAATGGGTGCGACGGGTGTGCTGCGCTCTCCCGGTTACCCGGGCAAGACTCGACCTGGCGTCGACTGTCGCTGGGTACTGCACTCGCCATTTGGCACACGTTTCTTGCTGCACTTTTACGAGATTACGCTGGGGGTGGCCAACAACTGCAGCCATGGGGATTACCTGAGTATATACGAAACGAATCGACAGCTATATCGGGCCTGTCAATCGGCCCAGCCGGCGCCTCTCTACAGCTCAGTGAATCGTTTGCCTTTGCACTTCCACACTGATCGGCAGCGTATGGACAGCTCGTTCCAATTGCATTATGAAGTGGTCGCTGGTCATCCCAATTGTGGGGGCGTCTTTACTGAAGCGAGCGGACTTATCATTGGCCATATGAGTGCCCCGATCTGCTTGTTCCTCATCGAACAGCCAAGGGGCACCCGCATCCAGCTCAATTTCGAGCAACTTGATTTCATAGGCTCACCTGGTTGCCAGCTGCAGAGTCTGGAGATCTTCGATGGATCCAGCGACGATCATCCGCTGCTGGGACGATTCTGCAATATGACTCAAGTCAAACAGCAGACTCTCCTGTCCAATGGAGATTCGATTCTGCTGCGCTACGAGTATCAGCTGTCGGGCCTGGAGCTGCCTAAGAATTTTAAACTCCGATACAGTCGAGGTAAGTTGTCACAAATTACACAATCGTAATTTTTTCGACATTTCTCAACTTATGTTCGCAATAATTCGATAGAGCTCGGTCACCTGTTTTATCGTTTACCATAAATTTCAAACTCCCATGTTCCCCATGATATCGGCTTCATATTTCCCCCGCATAGTTTTATATGGCTCCGTCAAGTTTGCTACATAAATTCTCTTTGCGGAAAACATTTTTAATCATTCTATTTTCTTTTAGTTTGCGGCGTCAACATAACTTCTATCAAAGGTTATGAATCGACTCCCAGATATCCGAATGGATACTTGGAGAACCTGGACTGCATCTATAATATAAACTTGCCTTCAACACATTATAGGATTCAACTTACCATAATCGATCTGTCGCTGAGTGAGAAGGAAACAATCTCAGCTGCACAAAAAGATGATGACACTGCTGTCAATGTTGGAATTCAGACTAACTATTTAGATGTGAGTAAAGCTTCTCTATAACACACTTCACTTCACTTCACACTATCCATAGGGTAGAAAGGTTGACCACTTAATGCAAACAAAGAACTTTGATAACATGTATCTCCGACTCCTTAAAATACATATATATACAAATATTATTGATTAGAAATAACAGCCTTGTCTGCCTGTCTGTCCGAAAGAACACCTGCAGTTTATCAAAAAATGTCAAAAATGTTCGTTCATATAGATTATTGTTGATTTTGATCGGACTGAAAACTATCAACTTATCAAAAAATGCATGCAAAAATTTTAGCTGCAAGGACTGAAACTCTTGGGTTCACAATGATTTGCCATCGTTGTATGTATTTAAGGTTCATTATATATTCTATAATACATTATAATCTCTTCTAAAATGATGGTATATACATATATATCAATCATACGGTATATATTTGATAAATGTGTCGGTATATTTTCATTATTTTGACTATCAAGCAATTGTTACCAGCAGAATGGTAATCTATTTTGTATTTCTTAAAATGTGTTTCGGGCTTTCTTCTCACTTGTTTTTTATTTTTATTATTATTTATTTATTTGTATATACTTACATAGGTCTATCTCTCACGGAATGCGAGCGATAAGCAACGTTTCACAAAGAATCTGACCAATCTTGTGCTGGTATCCAAAAACAACCAGATGCGACTGCACTTCCACGGGGTCAATAATCATCAACGTGCTCGGGGCTTACGGTTTGAATTCCTGGGAATCCCTGTGGAATGTGGAGGTGTCTTTACTTCTTCACAGGGAGTAATTCATCAAATTGTTGGGTCTGCTTTTTGCGAATGGATTATTGAAGTTCCAGGCAGAAAGCATTTGCAGCTTTTAACCACAGGAAAACTAAAGATATTTGATAACAGTACTGTGGGGGACGGTAAACTACTTAAGGAATTTGAAGAGGGAACTAACCACGTATATGAAGATTTTGACTCGAGTCTTCTAACGATACTATTTTTCAATACAAAAAGGCGTATTATGCTAATGCAGTTCCAATATGAGCCTGTTGATACAAGTAAGCTAACGGCAATGTAGTGATACCTATCCCACTAATCCTATAACTTTGCATTTACAGAGTGTTTCGGCGTTTATTCAACACTTTACGGCACCATTAAGAGTCCCAATTGGCCAGACAACTATGGCCCATCAGAGAATTGCACTTGGATCATAAAGGCGCCATTCGGAGAGCGCGTTGAGCTGATTGTTCACAATTTCACAACGGAAAGCTCATCCGATCGCTGCATTGATGATTATGTGGAGATCAGGTGCGTTTTCTACTTTATCAGACAATTAATATGTTTAAATATGTCAAAATTATGTAGTATAAAAGTTGATAAAAATGTATTATTCTGCATGTATGCGGAAATACTACTAATTCCTTTAGGAAATTCATTTCACTTTCGGTATGTGTTTATATCTATTAATATTGCTTTTAAAAAAGCTTGCATCTTTTTGATGATTGCTTTTAAAACTCAAAGTTAATTTAAGAAAAAAGAAGTGAACGAAAATTTCTTAACAAACAATTATCATATTCTCATTCTCTACCAACTAGAAATGGTGACCAAGCCGAAGCACCGTTGATTGGACGCTACTGTGGCTGGACCATTCCTCCGCGTCTGCTCTCCTATGGGAATGCGCTTTATGTGCACTTCCACTCCGATCATTTAATGGAGGAACGCGGCTTCCATTTCAACTGGCAGATGGCATCCGCTGGATGTGGCGGCAAGCTGACGTCATCATCCGGCTCCATACACTCGCCGCACAGCATGGCGGGCAATCGTGGAGCCCTGGCCTGTGACTGGCAGATCACTGTGGCTGCTGGATCAACAGTGAATCTGCAGCTGCAGAGCCGTGACAATCTTTGCAATGGCTTGCTGACCATCTACGATGGCCCCACGGTTGCCAGTCCCAAGTTTGCGCTGAACTGCAGCAAAGTGGGCGAGGCAATGACATTACGATCCAGTGGAAATCGTGTGATGGTTCGCTATGATGTGAAAAACGAATCACCTGAAGGAATGCACTTTGTGCTGGACTACTCTACCAATTGTCAAGTGCGATTGGAGCAGTTGAGTGGTGCCATTGAGACACCCAATTTTCCCGATAAATATGCTTCTGATTCCAAATGCGAGTGGGATATACGAGCTGGAGAGGGCAAAAGTCATGTGCAGTTGGCTATCTCCCACCTTAGCCTCGAAGACTTTGATCCCCGTTGTGTTTTTGACTATGTGATGCTTCGCGACTATCGAAACACTCAGCTGGTCAGCGAGCGACGTTTGTGCACCGCCACGAACGATGTTTTTACCAGTGTGGGTAACCGACTGGTGGTGGAATTCACCAGTGATGAATCAATCGGATCACAGGGTTTCCATGCCGAATTCAAGCGTGTGGGCTGTGGCGAAGAGTTGCGCGGGGCAAGTGGCAAGATAGAAACACCGAATGCTCCTTACAGTGTCGATGAGGATTGCCAGTGGCACATCGTGGTACCCGAGGGCTTTCAAATCCAACTATCCATTGAGGAGTTGCACATCGAGACACCGCAACGTGATTGCAGTCAAGATGTGCTGACCGTTTGGTCTGGCAGCAATGCCTCCGATGTCATGTTACGCAGCTGCCAAGTGGAATTCGCTGATCAAAGATTCACGTCGCCGGCGAATGAACTGCATATTCGATTCCGGAGCAGCTCGCAACGTGCTCGCAAATACATGAAAGCCACGTACAATCAAGTGCCAGCCAGCTGTGGAGGCAACTTTCGTGCAAGCAGCGGACTTATTGCATCTCCCAGCTATTACCAGCAGGGCCAGGATGTTTATGATAAGGATATCGAGTGCGTTTGGGTTGTAGAGGTAAGTCTGCAATGTTACAATGGATACAATAAATAAATGAGGCAACTGGAGGTTTCTTTTCTGGTAGTAAATCAAGCAATATATTCGCACTTACCAACAATATGAGTCAATTCTGTGTCATTTAAACTATTATGTAGAAACGTTAAGGCTTAAAATACGCCAAGCTTTCTGTTCAATTCTTTAACTTTTCTTACAGGTGGAACATCCCTATACCATTGAACTGAGCTTCGAGGCTTACAATTTTACGGAGAATTGTGAGTTTTCTAGTCTGCTGATTGACGACTCCAAGCATTTGAGAAAAGGAAATATTACAAACGAATACTGCGGCAACGAACCTCCAGAGTCACTAACCATGGATAACACTTTCCAAGTGACACTTAAGGCCAAGGCGGGTGCTTGGGGAAAGTTCGCGATGCGGTTCCAACGAGGATGCGGCGGTCAGAGACTTAACCCAGAAGGTTATCTGAACTCACGACTGGATACAAATTGTATTTGGCAAATTCAGTCAGCGAACGGAAGTAGGATTACACTTAATATTAATCAACTGGAGTGTCCGGCATGCACTGCATCAAGCGGCAATTGCACGACAGGGTTGTGGGTCTACAACGATGAGGATGATGTGCTCTATTACAATCTATGCAAGGAGCACCCGGTGAGCTTGGTCATCCCCACCAACGTGGCACGCATTGAAGCATTGGGCATTATGCTAGCAGCACAATATAGCGCCATCGATAGCTCCTGTGGTGGTACAATAAAATCCGCTCGCGGCACGCTCAGTTCACCCAACTATCCGGACAGCTATCCCGCGAATGTGGAATGCGAATGGCAATCGAACCTTCGTCCCGGCAATGCTTTCGAGCTAAGATTCGAGGCAATGGACATTGCCAAGTCCGAGCACTGCAATATCGATTTCCTGGAAGTGCGTGCCGGCATTTTGGGCCCTTTGCTCGGCCTCTACTGTGACAATGTTCTGCCCGTGGAGCCATTGACTCTCCGCTCAGACTTCTGGGTGAAGTTCCGCAGCCAGTCTGGCAGCAGCGGCAAAGGCTTCAAGCTGCGCTGGAACTACGGTGAGTAGACCTAACAAATCGATGAAACGATCTCTTACTAACCCATTACTTGCCACAGCGTACAACAATGAATTTACTAATATCACAAGTGGTAAGATTGTATCGCCGCCCACGCTCGCTGTACGGGGCGATGAGCAGCCTTTCAGCTGGCGCATCTTTGCGGAACGTGACTCGGTTATCGTTATAGACTTTAAGGAGTACAACAGTGGACTGCAGGTAAGCTCCAACAGCTGTGCATTCTGCAACTTTACATTCTGTACAACTGGTGAGCTGCGTTTAACAGTAACCACATTTGTACCGAAAACAAATTTGTACACCTTTTATTTTCGGTACATTGGGTCGTGCGAAAGTGGTACATTGAAAAAAGCCATTTATTGCATTGTCAGGAATTTTGCAAAGTCTTAGTATTCAATATTAGTTTAATTTAATATTTAGTGGAATGTTGTACCTTTTACTCCACTCGCATATCTCTGTGTACAAAAATGTCAATATTGAAGATTACAAATTATTTGGTCATTTTTGCATCTACTAAACTTATTCTTTTTGTTTTTAAGTGTTACCTAATTATATATATATATAAAATCCATGATCGACGTTCACTAACAGAAAACTTTTAATTTGTAAGTGTCAGCGCCGTTGCATAGAAAAAATGCAAGTGCAAATTGTTTTTATAATATATTTAATATTTTTCTTAAACTGCGTTGATTATGTATTGTCGGTTCACAGCAACAACCTAATGCAATTATTCATATTCGTTTATTTTTGATCTGTCAACTTTAATTACTGAATAAATTCATTGCCACATTAAATTCAGAATGTTGCCATTTTGGAAGTAAAACATTGATAAGACACGATTTCACTTACGTTGGAAATTTATGGAATTCAAAAATGTTTAAATAATATTGACAATTACCTTATTTGATTTTAGAACTTTACATTTTTAACATTTTACTGTATTGTAATTTGCAACATTCTCCACAACTGTAATTAACAGAGTACTTTTCAGTTACATACGTTAGAGAAGTGAGCTTAACAGCTGTCTACTGTGAAGTACAATTGTTAACAGAACAATGAATCAATTTCATGAATATTAATTTTTACGTTTTCAGCTCTTCGATGGATTCGATGACACGGGCCTAAACATTCAGATTCAGAACTCGCCCTGGCAGTTCACCTCGAGCAGCAGTGTGATCTATCTGAAAACTGTAAACACAGATTTTGACGCCTTTCAACTGAATTGGCACATACAGGACACTGACCAGCTGTCTGGCAATGTGACGCTAAGTGAGGGCTGTGGCATGAGCCACTTGCTGGAACCCAATGCCAGGATCACAGTCCATTCACCCGGTTATCCGCATGGCTATAGGCCGAAGTTGAACTGCGAGTGGGAATTCAAGGCAAAGAATAATGGACGACATGTCTTTGTGCAACTGTATGAAGCCGAGCTGGAGGTGACGGACAAGTGTTTAATGGACTATCTGAGCATTCAGAGTTCCAGCAATATGGTGGATTGGCAGGAACAGCTGCATGTCTGCAATATGAGCGCAAATCTGCAGGAGACGCCCTTGATACGTGTGGATGGCACACCGAATCTCAAGCTCAAGTTCGTCTCGGACATATCTGTGAATGGCACCGGCTTTAGGGCAGTTGTGGGCTCCGATTGTGGTGGCAATATGACTGGTAAGGTGGGCACCATCACAATAAATCCGCAAGTACGGCAATGGTTATACAGTATGCGTGATAGCAGCGCCTGCGAGTATCACATTGATGTGGGACCCGGCAGCCTTGTGGACATTACCATCGAGTACCATGGAGAGGCAATGAACACCAGTTGCCCGCACTATGGACTAATCTATGATGGCGTGGACACCGGAGCACCGCTGATGCCGCACGGCAAGTTCTGCAACCAATTGAACTTCAATACGAAGTCGTATCGGACGAGTGGACCACATGCTACCATCAAATACATTATGCCCAATAACTATGATTACCGCATAAGCAGCAATAATCCCGTGCAGAACAACTGGACACTGACGTATCGTGAGTTCAGGGATTGCCAATCCGAGATTAAACTCACCCATCTGTCACCCAGCTATGTGTTTAGCACGCCCGGTTATCCGGATTATCCGCCAGCGCACTCGGACTGCACGTGGTTGATAATCGCACCGTTGGGTGAAACCGTTTCTGCCACTTTTGTGGATGCCTTTGACTTGAGTGTGGGGCATTGCGAGAAGGAGTTTGTCGAGCTCTACGATGGTTCCACCACGTTCTCACGTAATTTACTCCGCACATGCCGCAAGCCAGCGACTACGAGGACCTCGGGCAATATGCTGCTAGTGCATTACAAGTCAGAGCTCAATGAACCCCATGCGGGTTTCTCGCTGAATGTCTCGGTGAGCCAGTGCGGCGGAGAGCATACTTCCAACAATGGCATCATCAGTTCCGAGCACTATCCAATACTGGGCGCCTATCCCAAGCCAGCTGAATGCGAGTTTACCATCAAGACACGGACAAGTGCCCACATCGAAGTCAACATCACCGATCTGCACGTGCCCTACGATGGGGCAGCCAATGCAAATGACTTGGATCGCATTGAGTTCTTGGATCTGTTGGACGAACGACGCGTTTTGTTAATACTTTATGGCAATCTCACAAAAACGCCCTATTCAATCCCCTTGTCGACGAACGAACTTGCAGTGCGATTCGTGACGAAGAACTGGAAGGTTAATACTTATCGTGGATTTAAGTTGGAATACACATCGGTTACTGGCGTCTGCACTCAGGTTATCAACGCCGCTTCTGGTGAGCTACATCTGTCAAAGGGTTTGATTCCTAAGGAGTGGGTGCGTCACTGTCAGTGGCGCATTACAGTGCCAAAGGGTCAACGCGTTCGCCTCGAGTTTCTCAACCTGAACGAGCTGCGTTCCGTTTCGCCGATACGCTCGACTCAATCAATACGATAGTAAGTTGGCTTAAAAAAACTAAAAAATATGTTGTAAAAGTTTGTGTCAATAGACGCTAAGAAGTCAAAGCTAGATTTAGAATTCGTGCAAACCATATACCCTGAGCTTCGATAGTATATTATTATTTCAACCTTGTACCGAAGATAATTATTAGGAAAAAATCATACACTTTTAAATCCTTTTGGAAAAAGATCTTTTTACGAATCTTATTTTACTGAATTAGTAAAATTAAAAATAATCAGTGAAATAAGTAAAATACCAAAAAATGTTATACTTTTTATGGATACAAAACAATATAAAATCATAAATCAGTATACTTGAAAAAATATTAAGAATCAGAATATTTAGCTACACTAAAACAACTTATAATAATCACGGTCCCTGGTTTCAATTTGCAGTGTGGTCACCTCAAGAAATAATGTCATCGCGTACAATGACTGGACGAGCTTATCAATGATAGACGGCTTTAATTTCAATACCTACAATGGCAGCGGGATTCTTGAATCCACCGATAATATTATGGACGTTATGATTAAACTGTTCTCATCCATGCCACAGAAGTCGATCCGAGCACGTTTTACTTCGATGGCAGTCTCATCTTGTCCGCCAGACATTGGCAACGAAGCTGCGGGCACGGTGTCCAATGCGGAGATGATGCAAGTGCCCCGCTATTACTGTCACATCCATTTCATATCCGAACCGAAGGAAACCATCAGCTTCAATGTACAGTACTCCACAGCGAAGGGTGGTGGGATGGTTAAGATCTACAATGGGGCCAACAGACTGATGAAAGTATTGGCGGAAGGCAACGCAACCTTATCGCTGGCCACCCCAGATGCACGTATTGCAATCATACAAGACGATCCCGCAATTCGGTTGAGCTTTCGGGCCACCTTTAGACGCTATGCATGTGGTGGAAACATCCAGTTGATGGAGGACGCCGCAATTGAGCTGCCTCTTTTGAGCAACCACTTTGGCGCACTCGAGTGCGTGTGGACGCTGACTAGCCGAATCTATTACAACTTCCAACTCAATGCCAGCAGGTTCAGCTTTGGTGATCGCTGCGAGAATGAATATGTGAGCATCTCGGAAAACATAGCCAGCAAAGAACTGGTCAGGCTCTGTCGTGACACGCCCGTGAGCATTACAATTCCGAGAAGAATCAGCTACATGGTGCGGTATCATGCGACACAGTATCAAGCCGGCAGCAGCGAGTTTCAACTGTTCTTCAGCAAACCCACAGACCATCCTGGTGCCGGAGAAATTGTCCTGGTTGGAAGTAGGCCAGCGCCACTGGTGACCGTTGGTCCGTCAGAGTACAAAGACAACATGGAGCTCATGTGGGAGTACAAAACGTCGACGGAATTGACGTTGAATTTGGAGTTCCGCGATCGATTCTTCATTGAGATGGCGCCCAACTGCAGCAACGATCGGCTCGAAGTGCTTGTCTATCGAGCGGAACTCTGGCAAACGATAGCCACACTTTGTGGCCGAGAGTTGCCAGCTCCATTGTTTACGCAGTCCAATCGCCTACGCCTGATCTTTCGCACCAATGGCAACATCACAGCAGACGGCTTCACGTTCAACGTCTCCACAACCTGCGAT
This sequence comes from Drosophila formosana, assembly GCA_035045625.1. NCBI lineage: Eukaryota > Metazoa > Arthropoda > Insecta > Diptera > Drosophilidae > Drosophila > Drosophila formosana. The sequence continues at coordinate 22,331,853 of JAWNOW010000232.1, forward strand.
AAGAAGCTGCAGGCGACCAGCGAGTTGCAAACGCTGAGCGGCGGTCTGATCTATCAGAGCGCCTTTAGAAACTTGAAGAGCTGCAACTATGAGTTCGTCACGAACACCAAGCATCAGTTGTTGGTCTTGGTCAAGCCAAAGGGTGCTCGATGGTCGCAGAGTGCGTGTCGTCGCTCCTACTTCGATGCATATCGAATGTCAGAAGGAAAGGAGCAACTGATTAACCAGACCATGTGTCCCAGCTTCGAGGTGAATGGCTACGAACGTCTGCGTTTGGTGTATACCAGCAGGTTGTTCGCTTCGCATGACTTTGAGCTGCAGTATCAATTGCTTGGTTGTGGCGGAAATTACACAGCTCCATTCACTCTGCGCCCGCCGCTCTCTAAATCGGGAAGCACCTACGAGTCACACCAGGAGTGTGTGTGGCGTGTGGTGGCGCCTGCCCAGCATTCCATCTTTGTGCGCTTCAAGTACTTTGAGCTGGTGAATCGTTGTCAGTACGACGATCTGAGCATCTATCGAGGCAGCAGTCCCAGTAAGGAGCAGCTGATCAGCAAATTGTGTGGCAACTTGAGCAGCCCATCCGTTATGGTCGACAGCAATGAGGCGTTGATTGTGGCCACCTTACCCCGCTTTACGGATGAAAGTGGACGCGGCTTTGTGGGCAGCGTGCTCTTTACGCCCAATTGCAACGAACGTCTGGCGCTCGGAGAGGGCAACACTCGGTTGAGTCTGGTGCGATCCTATCAGCTGAATGGCAGCATAGCTGCCGAGGAACTGCATTGTCATTTCCGCGTTAGTGTGCCTCTTGGCAACCGCATTTCCGTTTGGCTGAAGCAGCTCCAACTGAATGTGCCAGCATGTGCCAAATGCAGTTCAGTTCAGATCATCGATGGCTTCGATGGGAACAGTGACAGTCTGGGCACCTACTATGCCCACCTGGGTAACGGATCCAAGCTATACAGTTCCAAAAACGAGATGCTCATCAAGCTGAGTGGCATTGCGCCTTCGAAAAACATCAGCTTCGAGCTGGTAATCGAAATGGAGGCGACTGTCTGTGGCCAGCTGGACTATAATCTGGGGAAGAATGAGGTGAGTAGATTTCCTCTGTTTATTCGGGCATCCCATGCCATAAAATACACGTGATTTGTCCATGCGAAATAGCCAGCCTGCTCTAAATATATTTTTTTACCAATTAAAATTTCGTTAACCAACAAAGTCCTAGCCGCAGCACTATCTCCTGATTAGCTTTTGCAACTCACAGTTTATGAGGCTTCAAAAATCGATAAGCAAATTTTGTATTTACTTTGTATTTTCTTTGCAATCGCTTTGTTTTAAAATTAATTAGGGGTCTGTATTATGTTTTAATTTCAAAATTTATTATCTTATTTGGTATGACAGTTTCAGGACGATATATGACTTACTATGTATTATATACTTAATGGTTGCTCTGTTTGAAAATATAATGTTATAATTGGCATCCTTCTTTCCAGTCCATCAATCTGCGCTTGAGTTCCAAGAATATCTCTAGCAGCTACCAAGGCCACATCTACTGTGAGTGGCACTTCTCAGCTGATTCCAACTTTCAAATCCTTGTACATGACGTGCAATTGGCGGATATCTCTCCACTGACCCGGAAATGCATTGATTACGTGTTCATCAAGGGCGACTACGTAAGACCCATTACTTAGGCAAGTGCCTCTCGCTTCTATTACTAACTTTGTCTTATTTTTCCCTAAACAAGGTTGATAGGTATTACTGCGGAGAATTCAACAATATTATTTGGGATCTCCCCTACATTAGTAGTTTCTACGTGATCTTCCACAGCTCTGGAGGCGACACAAGCTATGAACTGAACTTGACAATAAGGCCCAAAAAAAGTGAGTCCAACTTCCATACATACCTTAATATATATGGTTGGTTGGTTGGTTGGTTAGGCAGGCAGCTCGACCGGAGTCGAGAGCACCCGGAGACCATATGGTCCATTGTGATGCCTGTGTGGACTGTAGGAATAGGAGGGATTGGGAGGGATTGTTGGGATAATTGGAGGAAAGGCTCTGATTATATTTGTCTACATGCTACTGGCCAGTTCTGTTGGGCTGCGGTAACCTCTGGAACCAACCAGTAGAGTCGAGGAAAAGCGCCATGTTCTCCAGCCGAATATTCCCAAGACTTATACCTTATATATAATATATATACCTTATACCTTAATATATATAGTACTGAAAAAAAAAAAAATTTACAAAGTGAAGGAGATTAATTATTTACAATTAACAAAGTGAAGGAGATTAATTATTTATAATTATTATTTTAGAGTTTAATTTTGTTTATTCATGCCTTTTTTTAGATTGTAATCGCACCTTAACGGCACTGGATGGCCTCTTGGATTACATTGGCATGGATGAGCCTGAGACCAAGAATTGCATCAATGATATTCGAGTACCCAATGGATACGCTGTGTCCCTCGAATTAGATTTTGTACATTTCGATCGATTCGAAGATGTAGGTCATTTAATGGTAAGAAGAAACGAATTAACTTTATTCAGTAGCATATTCACAATTCACTCTGTAATATAGATAACGGATCTGGGCGCGAATCGTACGCTTTTAAATGTAACAAGTCACAACTTTGTTACGCCGTCTGTCTCATTTTGGAGCACCTCAAATTCGATACGCATTTCTTCATTCGCAGTGGGAATTTTGAGACTATTTTATCATTCCAATATCAATACACTGCCGACTGGTTGTGGAGGCAATTTAACCCATTTGGAGGGTCAATTTGCAAATCCGGCGTATGACGCTCATGTTTACTCGGAGTGCACGTGGCGTATTTCGATTCCAGCTGGCATTCAACTGCAGTTCAGTTTTTTGTGTAAGCTATAGTTATGTTATGTATTATTAATACACGTAATTGAAATTGTATTCTTTATTTTCAATAGCCTTCGATATGGGCCCAGACACTAATTGCGATCTAGATAATATCAGGGTTTTCGAAAAACTTGATGATGACACCGAAACTCTTCGTTATATGTTCTGTGGATCTACCATGCCAGAGCCGTTTAAAATGCAGAGCGATCGTATACGGATTGTCGCCAAGAAATCGCCCAATTTTGTTGGGACTGGTTTTCGAATCTCTTATAATCTTTTTTATTCTTAATGCCATGTTTAGTTTATCAAGAGTGCAACAGAAATTGCTACCGCTATAAAAAACCCCTAAATTCCAGCAGTTTTTTTTGCTGCCATCTAGTTTCAACCAGATTTTCTATTTTTAGTATCAGCGATGTCTAATTTTTTATGTTATTGCTCTAAGAAATACAAAAATCAAGTAATTATTAGTCAAAGTAAAGACAAAAAAATATAAACGGATTGTTTGACAAAAATAAAAAAACATTACAAAACATATTTCCGTCAAGATAACTCCGCAACTATAGCGTCACATCAATATAAAAACGACAGGATGTGGAATCAATGTTTTTGTATGTATTAGCCATAAATTAAATAAAATAAGACGCAAATCAGAAAAACCAAAATATCATCGATTATATACCGAGTATTTGGTTTTATGTTTTATCAAAATCGCTAGAGCGGAGTTATCTTGACGCGCATACAACAAATAGCTAATCATTCACACGAGAAAAATTTAATTTGACAAGATGTACTGCTTGCCCAATGGAGTGCAAGCAGACCAATCTGCTTATGCACTGCTTGCGCACAACTTGTCTGTGCGTGAGCTGTGCATTTCCTTTCGCTCACAGATTTAAATGCCAGCTTTAATAGTTTTTAAATTATATATGTACTTTACATAGTATGTAAAAATGATTGCATATTATTGATTATATAAATATGTATATATGTACATATATGCATAAATGTGCAATTGTAAATTTAGAAATCTGGGTTATCAGCCGCGATTAATCAAGTTCAAATCAAAAGTTGCTCAGTGCATGTAGCACATATGGAGTACATACATAAGTATTAATATACTTACATGAGCCAATCTTATGTACGTCAATTTACTTTTTTTACATAGGCAGTAAAGCTTAATTGGCAATGACATTGTCACTAATTTCATTTAAAGAGCTGCGAAGAGAACAGTTCATGGACCAAATATTTTACAAGGTTACACAAACAATGCTACGTCACAAACTACAATATTAGTCGCAAAATTAAATATTCAATACTTATTATTGTTACTGTGAAACTTTTCACAAAAAAAAGGAAAAACACATACATATATACATATATTGTGTATTTAATCGATTTATGACTTTTTTTTGTAATTTAGCTGATGAAATGATGTGTTTGGAAGGAATAACTAGCATTAATAAATATTTATATATCGTAATAATTTTCATAAGTCAGAAGTCAATCTTAGGTGATCATTTTCTCTCAGTGTAGAGAAAATGAAATTCAAACAATTGGCAGCGGCAACTATGACAACGAAAATGAAAGCAAATTCAATTAATATAATAATAACAGTTCACTGTGTAGAGAGTACAACACTTATGCGACTATATACATACCATATAGCTTATGTATTTATAAATCGGCAACACAACAACAAACCTGCTGCTCGCCTGACAACGTCGCGACGTCGACAGCGCCTTCAACTTGTTGTTGTTGCCATGATTTTGTTGCTGTTTATTGTTTGTTGTTGTTTAGTTTTGACTTTCTGCAATGGGGGCCTGTTTGCTGTTGTCGTTCCATCCCTCAGTTCCATGTGATTCGTTGAGTGGACCAGTTGCTGTCTACATATTAAGTATACGCACCGAGATTAAGTATTCGTTGCATGATGCCAGCTCTTTCAAAGATATTGTCACTGCGCGGTAAGTTTGTAATTCTGACTGTTCCCTCTGTTCGTGTTATGCAACTGAACCCCTAACAGCTGTGGGCCAAGTGCGTCACTACAGCGCTGCAGCACAGTCACAGCTGCGCGAGCTTCTTGGCCAGCAGCTGAGCGGGATCAAGGAGGCGGGCACCTTCAAGGCGGAGCGCATCATCACATCGTCGCAGAGCACACAGATTACCGTGCAGGGCAGCGAGCAGCGCATTCTCAACTTCTGCGCCAACAATTATCTCGGACTGGCGGTGAGTTCAGCCTTCGCATCTTCAAGAGACTTCACGGATTACTATTTATCATTTGTTACAGAACAATCCCGAGATTGTCGCCTACAGCCAGCAGCTGCTGGAACGTTATGGCGCCGGTTTGAGCTCGGTGCGTTTCATTTGCGGCACCCAGGACATCCACAAGCAGCTGGAGCAGAAGATCGCCCAGTTCCATGGCCGTGAGGATACCATTTTGTATGCCTCGTGCTTCGATGCCAACGCCGGCATCTTTGAGGCCATTCTCACGCCCGAGGACGCTGTGTTCTCGGACGAATTGAATCATGCCTCCATCATTGACGGCATCCGTCTGTGCAAGGCGAAGAAGCAACGCTACAAGCATCGCGATCTTGCCGATTTGGAGCAGCAGCTGCGCTCGAGCGATGCCCGCTTGAAGCTCATCGCCACCGATGGCGTCTTCTCCATGGACGGCAACATTGCGCCTCTTGCTCGCATAGTTGAGCTGGCCAAGAAATACGACGCCCTGGTGTTTGTGGACGAGTGCCATGCCACAGGTTTCTTTGGGGCCACGGGACGCGGCACCGAGGAGTACGATCAGGTCATGGGCGAGGTGGACATCATCAATTCGACGCTGGGCAAGGCTCTGGGCGGTGCCTCGGGTGGTTACACAACTGGTCCCGCCGAGCTCATCTCCTTTTTGCGCCAGAAGTCGCGACCCTATCTCTTCTCCAACACGCTGCCGCCTGCTGTTGTCGGTGTGGGTCTCAAGGTGATGGACATGCTGCTCACCTCCAGCGAGCTTTGCCAGCGTGTGCAGAGCAACACGCAACGCTTCCGCGAGGCCATGACCAAGGCGGGCTTCACCATTGCCGGCGAGAATCATCCCATTTGTCCCGTCATGCTGGGCGACGCGCGCCTCGCTTCCACCTTTGCCGATCAGATGCTCAGTGAGTGCTAAAGTTCTTCACTTGAAATTGGGATTAAGTCATTCTTTTGCTAATTCTTTGCAGCTCGTGGCATTTATGTCATTGGCTTCAGTTACCCGGTGGTACCGCAGGGCAAGGCTCGCATCCGTGTGCAGATCTCTGCTGCCCACACGGAGGAGGAAATCGATCGCGCTGTCCAGGCTTTCATTGAGGTCGGTCGTGGCCTGAAAGTCATCAAGTGAGCAGCCCCAAATGGAAGGCCTCGAGGGCACCAAGTATTCTTCTGCTGCATTTTCAATTTAAATCAAGCAATCTGTTGGCATTTATTAATCGTAACTCTTGTTGAATAAAATACTCGACTTAATATCCATCGCAAAGCATGCGTAAAAGTGTGGTGGGGAAAAGCAACGGAAAATTGAAGGAAATTGAAGAATCGAATTTGACTTGGCAGGCTCACTGAAGAATAATTACTTAATCTGCCTGTACACTTTTGAGCAAACTGAAAATATTGCTATATATATTTATTTTTGCAGCAGTACAAGTCTAATTAAAGTACTGTGAGATAGATGACATGAATTAAACTGTAAGAAAAAAAAAAGTGACATACATGCTGCTGTTTTCAAAGTTGCTTATAAAGCAATTAATTATAATTATTGCATAATTCCGAGCGTGATGTCGAGTAGAACAGTCGAACAGTCGTTTAACCAAATGAGAACGATCTGCAGAGAGTTTGCTTTGAGTTGAGTTGCTTTATTTGGTCTGATCAGATTAACTAAGCTGCTTGTACTAAGTAAATATAATAATAATCATAATCATAAAGTAATAGTAAACAATTAAGCATAAACATTAAACTTAAGATTAAATTGCACATTAAATGAATGACTTGGCCACAGTGGGGCAAAATGCAGGCGCCGCCTGCAACTGCGACTGCGGCGCACCAAAAAGCAATAACAAATCAATTAAACAATAATTGCAGTAACAAAAAAATATTTAGAAAAAAAGGAAGTCTTAAAAAACCATAAAAGGAATACGAGAAATGCAAAATACTTTTAGAAAGCGCGAAATGTGCGAAGATTTGGGCTAAGACTCGGGTTTGCATAGGATGCGAAACTAGAACAAAGATTCGATTCGTTATTTTTTACATGCTAGCTGTGACTATGAGAACTTTGGTTAGTGTGTGTGACTGTTGTGAGTGTGAGTGTGAGTGTGTTGATCGATCCTCCACTGGGACTACTTGTTGACCAGGCCACGCGCCTTGGGATAGGCCGAGGCTGGTTTCTTGACGGGCATTCGGCCAGTGGGCGGTCGTCGATTCGAATCCAGCGCAGAGCCAGCGCTGGGCAGGCCACTCCTTGTGCTCTTGGCTAGACGCGTGCTGCCGGCGGTGCCGATGCCCGTGGATGCCGTGGTGGTTGCAGCCGTGGTTGCTGCACTGCCGCTGTTGCCATTGATGATGTTCTCGAGGCGATGGCGCAGCGAATTGGTGTGCGTGTCCACGATGTCAATGTCGTCGCCCGTCTGCATGGCCTGCGCCAGCACAGCCTGCAGCGAGGCCGAGACCTTGGGTGTGCGATACTCCTGCGTGGTGCGGCACGGCATGTCCAGCTCGTAGTTGAGTATGTTTTCGCTGCGGAAGCGTATTGCGCCGGGTGCACTGGATTTCGCCTCCTGTATGGCGTACTCGGAGATGGGGCGGCGGCGATTCGGATGCGAGACGGGACGTTTGTTGCTGAACTTGCCATCGCTGGTGGTCATGGGCATGGGCAGGGAGGCAAACTTCCATTCCTCCTGCTCCTCGTCGTACTTGGCCTGCGTGTAGAGGCGTTGCTTCACCTCGATGGGCACAAAGTTGTCAATGATGAGCAGCTGTCGCTTCAGCTCCTTGACCAGCTCGTTTTGTGCCATCTCCAGTTCGCGCAGATCCTGATTATGATCGTGCTTGCAGTCGTTTAGTTCCTGCTGCAGCGCCAGATACTTGGCATAGCATTTGGACAGTTTGCGCTTCTTCAGCTCCACCTCCTGCTCCAACGATACGTTGCGTTCGCGTATCTCCAGCGTTGTCTCTTCTTGCAGCTCCAGCTGCTGTTGTATTTCAATCTCGCGCTTCTTGCGCTCCGCTATCTCCACCAGCTTCTTCTCCAGCTCGATCTGCCGCTCGCTGTACGTGTCTAGCAGATTCTTGCCACCACGCACCAGCTGCCCCTCCAGCTCCGCCAACTTGGCAGCCAGCTTGGCATTCTCCACGCGCTCACGCTCCAACTGCTCGCTGGACTTGGCCACCTCCGCCTCGTTCTCTTTGTCGGACTCGGGCTCGGACAGCTCCTCGCCTTCGCTTTCCTTCTCCTCCTCCTCGGGTGGCTGCTGCTGAAGCTCCTGCGCCACGCTGTCCGTCAGCTCACGTCGCACGGGCTCTCGCTTGGGTTTCTTCACACGCTTCTTGGCAGCGGCTGCCAATTTCTCGCTGCGCTGTTGCTGCTGCGGCGCAATAAGTCGCTTGAGTCGTTCGATTTCCTCCTGATACTCCTTCAGCTTGGCATCCTGCGGATCCTCGTTCTTCACCGGCTGGTTCTGAATGTTCTTGGCACGCTGCGCATACCTCAGCGTCGTCAGGGTCTCGTTGTAATTGTAATTCGAGGGTCCAATGTTGGCGATCATAATGGTCTTGGAATTGCCGCCCAGCGAGTCCTGCAGCAGACGCGTCAGCTTCGAGTCACGATACGGCACATGGGGCGAGTTCTCGGCGAGCGCTGAAATCACATTGCCCAGAGAAGAGAGCGCCAGGTTGATCTTGCTGGCCTCCTTGAGACGCTCGGCGGAGGCGCCGGTCTTTGACTGTCGCTCGCTGCCGGCCAAATCGATGAGATTCAGTTTGCCCACTTTAATGGTGTTTGTCTCCGTGTCGCACATCTCAATCTTGATCATGAAGATGGCATGGGAGCTGTAAGAGGACGAAACGATAAGACGATAACGATCTAAGGGACGCATTTCTATGTAGACCTACCGTGAGCTGTGTTCATTCATGTTGGTGAAGCCCACAGTGCGATTCTTGTTGCCCAACTTCATCACATGGGCCATGTCGTCGACGCTCTTGCAGTTGATGGCATGCAGATTGGGCACATAGACGCCAGAACCGCGTTCCCTCACCTCCAGATGCTTGGAGTTGGGTTTCAGCAGATCGCGCAGCTCCTCCATGTAGATCTCCAAGTACGAGACATCCACCAGGAACTGAAAGTTCTCGGTGCGATTGATGTGCAGCCAGATCTGTTCGAAGGTGCGCGGAATGATGCCCATCAAGTCATCGTTGCCCCGCACGCCCTCCATCGTAAAGGTCTTGCCGGTGCCTGTCTGGCCATAGGCAAAGATGCAGCCATTGAAGCCCTCCAGCACCGAGCTGACCAGTGGGAAGACAACCTCATGGTAGAGCGTCGTCTGCGATGCGCTCGCATCATAGGCGGCATCATAGGTGAACACCTTGCGCTGCTCCTTGTTGGCATCCACCAGATTCTGCAGCTCCACAACGCCCCGATTCGGATACACATTGACCACTTCCGGGGAGCCCTCGGTGCGTTCCCTATTGCTCATGGGACGACATCGGACCACAACCTGAACGCATTCGTTCGGCGCTTGGCTGTTCGCCGTGCCAGGGCGTCTGCTTTTCGCACTCATTTCTCGCTGCCGCTGCTGCTGCTGTTTTGGTTGGAATGGTGACTAAAGCAGCCTTGCCTCGTCTGCCTGCCTTTGTCCCCCTTGTCACCCCGTTACTGTGCGTAGCTCTGACGACAACGAAAACAAATGTTGAATAAAATCAATAATTTGGCAGTGACGCAAATACTTGCTGCAATTCGTTGCGTTTGTTGAACTGAGATTTGCGTTAGTATGACGTCATTCTGCACTACGAATTTCGGCACAATTTGGAGTTAATTCTTTGCAACAATTACCTGTATTTTTAAGCCAAATTACTTCACCTTGAGTACGTTTTTTTTTGTATTTGCGTTCAGCTGCTGCCGCCAGCGTGACCGCAACTCGAATTTCAAAAAATACTGCTCTACTTGGGAGAATATACCAACTGCATTTTTACCGGTTTTGGTAACACAGTTTTTTTTAGTAGTTTTGCCTATCACTAGTAAATTGGCGCCAGTTTTGAAAAATTAGTTTAATAGGAAACCCAATTTAGATTTACCAATATTTTTATTAAATCAATCATGTCTTCTGGAAGACTTAGACTTGCTGGATGATTTACTGTGATCTGCTGCGCCTCGCTTGCGTTTATTGAGCGGATTACGTGGATCGTAGACATCATACCAATCGTCTCCCTTGGTGGAGGCGTCTTTGGCCAACACTGGAGCACTGCTATTGAAATTTAACGTGTGCGCCAACCAATCGTCTCCTTTGATTTCTTTCTCCACAATAGTCTCATCCACAGAGGTGACGTTATTAGCTTCTGCGTCCTCATTCTCTGTGCTTGATTTGTACTTCAGATTGTCCAGTTTCGATTTGAACTTCGACAATAACTCCAATGTGTAGCTCTCCCTGTCCTTGCCTTTGTTGTTCAGATTGTTCTTTGTCTTGGCCGTGTATTTCTCTTTCACTTCGATGAAATCATTAATATAATGATTGCCACTTGCTGCCTTTATGCCAGCAGTCTTTGTACTCTTCTCTGTCTCCTTGGTCACCTGCTTGTCCTTAGCAACCTTGTCCATTTGATATTGTCGCTTCAGCGATTCAATTTCCTCCCGTATTTTGTTCCTAAAAGGATTAATAATTAAATTATTATATTACTTTCATGTACAAAAAGTTCAGCTCACTTTTCCTCTGATTTCTTTAGACTCTGCTCTTGCTCTCTTGTCATCAGCACGTCTTCATCGTCTTCATCCGACTCGCTTTTGATCTCTCGCTTGACCACGCCGCTTTTGGACTTGGCCAGCTTGCTTTTAATGATGTCAGAGGCATTGGTCTTCGGTTTGACTTCCAGCTCCTCGCAGTCGTCGGACAAACGCTGTTCGCTTGGGGCACGCTCCGTTTTGGGCACTTTAATCGGTTCCTTGCTCAACTTGGGGTCATCTGTGGCATCATGGAGCGATTTTGCCTTGCCCGCATTTTGCTTAACGAATATGGTGGTCTCCTGCTCATCGCCCTCGGCCTCCTCGCCAAACGAAAGCAATCCAAAGTTTCTAAAGTTCAGGTAATGGTTAATATAATTTATTTGCTCTATGTTTTCGATACTCACTTAACCCCTTGTTTCTCTTTTTTGCTCTTTTTGACCTTGGCAGCCTTGGGCAGCGCACGCGGCACAATATCGTTGTAGGGATTGCTGAGTACCTCGGTGGAGATGATGCGATGCGAGTACATGGGGCGCTCCTGGTGATCCACGTCGCCCTCCTCCAGCTTTAACATGTTGAAGATCGTGTCGCCCGTAACCTTGCCGAACAGTGTGTTCTTGTTCTCCAACTCAGGCGTCGCAGCAAACGTAAAGAAGAACTGCGATGCGTTGTCATCCTTGCCACAATTCGCCATGCCCACCAACCCGCGACGCGAGTAACGCAGTCGCGAATGGAACTCATCCTTGAATGGCTGGCCGTATATGGACTCCCCGCCGGTGCCATCGCCTTGCGGATCGCCGCCCTGCACTATGAATCCCTTCACCAGCCGGTGAAATGTGGTTCCATTATAATAGCCCTCAAGGCAGAGTTGTATGAAGTTGCGACAGGCTTTGGGGCACTCTCGGGCCCAGAGTTCAATGTCAATGTCGCCCACTGTCGTCTTCAGCAGCACTTTGCCCGACGTGGGTGGCTCTTGTATGTAAATATTACTCATTTTTAAACAAAACTAATTTTACTACAAAATAATCTACTTCAGCGTCGTGCTGCAGATGGTTGGCAACGCCAGCAGGGCTGCAGCGTTGTTTACGTTAAGCCGATAGCTCGATATTACTTATCGATAAGTGAGTTTCGTTGAAATTGACTAATATATGGTTTGAAAATGCTCGGAATAAACAAATGTTCATTTATTTTTTTAAATATTCTTACTATTTTAATATTTTACTGTCATAAATTGCCTTTCAACATCTCAAGTGTGTACATATTGTCTTCAGATAACTCGACATTACAAATGGATAATTTTTAGTCGTGTAAAATACCTGATGAAGGATTTGAAAATGCATGTAATAATATTAATAATTTATGAATATAATTCCTGTTATTTTTATATTCTACTCCTATAAGTTGCCGCTGCATTGAAACACCTGTTGCTGCAACCCTACCAATGTGTGCACACTCTCTACAGTGAAATGTATCGAATGACGGCAAAGTACGTTACTAAGCAACGTTTGCTTCAAACAATAAGTTTCTGTTTTTCTCAGTTGTTTGTAAAACACTATCACGATTATGAACTTTAGCGACGATCCGCTGGCAGATCTGCTGAGCGACAACAGCTTGGACAACGACAACTTCTTCGACGCACCCCCAACTGGCGGCAATAATGCCAAAAAGTTGCCCAAATCCCAAAATCGGCCCAAGGGAAAGCTGGAGGATTTGTTTGGTATCAAGGAGGAGAGCGAGCCAGATGCGCAAAGTCCAGCAGCGGCTGCCACAGGCACCAAACCGAATGCCACCAGCACACCGCGCATAGTCAAGCAGAAGCCATCGCTCTCCATGGACGATGCCGACGACGACGATTTGGGCTTCGATCCGAAGCGTCCAAAGAGCGGCGGAGGCGCCCGGAAGAGCTTACTGGATGACTTGCTGGTGGCGGCGGCAGAGCCTAAGCGCAACATATTCGACGAAATCGTGCGTCCCTCAACTGGCAAACCTTCCATGTCCCGCCAGTCCACAGACACCACCACGGACACCTCCAATGTGCTCTCGCAGGCGCGTCCCAAGACCGCCGGCGGACCAGGGCGACGTAGCTCGGCATCGGCGCAACTCAATGCTGATCCCTTGGGACTTTTTGGACGCGACAAGGAGACGAATCCCAATGTTTCTGGGATGTCGACGCCCGTGTCCAAGAAACGTGGCACCGCCGACTGGCTGGGATTAGGATCAGGCGTGGACAGCCAAGCCGTGGTCGAAGTGGAGCCCGAGCGTCCGCCAACACCGCACACACCACAGCAGCCGGCCAAGGAGCCAATGCGGATGGTAGAGGTGGCTGAGGTGGAGCTGAGACCTGTGGCGGACAATACGGCGCAGCAGATCCTCATGCTGAATAACATGAACATGGAGAGCAGTCACAGCTACAGCGCGCTGCAGCAGCAGGAGACGCAGCTGGTCATCGCCGCCCAGATGAAGACTCAGGAGCGGGCGCTGCTGGAGATGCAGCGTAAGCAGGAGTCGCAGGATCGTCGATTCCAGACGCTGCTCCAGCAGCAGCTGCAGCGTCAGCTCCAAATGGAGGAGCACATCAAGGCGCAGCAGGAGCGCATCAATGTGCATCTGCAACTGCTGATGACGCAGCCCGCCATGGAGGCCACCAGCAGCAATGCCAACCTTGTGGAAGCGACGCCAGCTCAGCAGCCAGAGGCGGCTAAGGAGGAGCCGCGGGAGCAGCTGCTGCAACTGGAGACGGATGTGAAGCGCAACCTGCTGGAGAAGCTGCGACTGGAGGAGCTGGTGGCCAACATGAAGGTCAACTACGAGCAGGAGATCTCGATGATCGAGAGCAGCTACAAGTGAGTTGCGTAAACAAATCCCACAGAAACTTAACGAATTATTTCTAAATTACTTTAGGAAACAGCTGAAGGTGTTGGAGGATCATTGCGATGCAGTGCAGCAGCGCTTGAAGCTGGAGAACTCCGAGCTGCGCGAATACTACACCAGCAAGCTGGACAAGCTAAAGGCGGACTACGAGCAGCAGCTGTCCAGCTTGAAGCAGGATCACGAGGATGATCTGCGTCAGCTGCGCAGTTCGCATGAGACGGACCTGGAACGCATAAGACAGGCCAAGCTGCTGGAGCAGTCTGCGGTGCGAGATCATGGCAGCTACCTGGAAACACTGCGTCTGGCGTCCAGCGATCTGCAGGAACTACGCGAGGGCTTGAGCACGACCAAAGAGCGCGAACAGCATCTGGAGGCGCGCGAGCGTCGTCTGGCGGATGCCGAGCGACGGCTGAAGATCGATGAGGAGAGTGCGGAGCAGGAGAAGCGACGTCTCATGGAGCTGGTGAGCACGCTGGAGCTGCAGCTGAGTCGCCTATCCAAGGACAGCGCCGAGGAGAATTGGCAGCTGCGGCAGCGCATGGCGAGCTTGGAGGCGGAGAAAAAGGCCTTCGAACAGGAGAAGCTCTACCATCGCGATCAAATGAAGCGCGACGAGAAACGCATCGAGGAATTGAAGTCGCTGCAGCTGGCAGAGATGGAGCGTCTGCAGCTGGACAATCAACAGGAGCGAACGCGTCTGCTGGTGGCCCAGCAGAAGCTGGAGATGCAGCACAAGCTGCACGAGCAGGGCGACACGGAGCAGGAGCGCCTGGAGCTGGAGGCACAGCTGCAGGTGGCACGCGATGCCATTAAACAGGCGGACGAGCAGCGTGATCGCTGTCACAAGCAACAACGGGATCTGGAGCAGCGCAAGCGTGCGCTCCAAGACAAAGAGAATGCCCTGAATGTCAAGGAGGATGAGGTGGTGCAGGCCTCCAGTGCCTACCGCCTGGCCATCAATCGATCCCACATGGCCGAGAACAAGGCACGCGAAGCGGAGCAACTGCTGCACGCCAAGCTGCAGCTGTTGGGCAAGCGAGCCCACGAGCTGAGCGAGAAGGAGGCGCAAATGTCGCAGGAGCGCATGCTGCTGGCTCAGGATCGCATTGCGCTGCATAAGCTGAAGCAGCAGATCGGCCAGAGCAAGTGCGCCCTCTGCAAGATGGGCGTGGAGAACGTGGAGTTTACACAGCGAATGGCTTCGCATAGCCGGGAAAATCCCTCGGTAGATGCAATGCAGCAGTCTGCGACAACTACTGTGCAACAGGTGGCGCCCCTGCCGGCTCGCGATATTGTGGATCGCATGTTGGACGATAATATCGATGCGTCGTATCGGCGTATGTACAATCTATCGGGCAACGCAGATTTGGACTATTGGAATACAGTTGGCGGACTGGATGATGATGCCAAGAAATTGGCGCTCAATGGCAATACCTTGGACGTTGAAGATTTAATGTTGGCCAATCTTAATCTCAACTGAGCAGCCAATAAAATAACATTGAATTTCAAAATAAAAACTGTCAATTGATATCGATTGTTGAACCGGCTGCCGCCAGTGTGTACATGCGGTACTCATATTAACTGCACACTGTGTTTATACATTTTGATTTATTTGTTTGCGGTCACACCCCGATGCAACAGGTGTTTAAAAAAATCCAATCTGATGAAAGCTCTTATTTTTGGACAATATTAAATTCATCAAAATTGTTTTAACTTTATTAAAAAAATATAACTATTTCATAAGATGAATATGTGTGAAATAATACAATTGGACACTACAAATCGATGTTTAACAAATTGTGGGAAAAACATCGATGCATCGATAGTACCATCGATGCTGCCCCACCTCTAGTCGTTTGTTATTATTCGTGTATTGTGTGTCGGTGACTGAAGTAATTGTCTTAATTTAAGTCAAAACAATTGTAAATAAAATGTATTGAAAAGAATCGAACGTGTTGCGTCTATGTCTACGTGTTAATAAGTGTTCAGTCTGCATCGTATCGTTTTAATTGTGTCTCCCGTGTTAAATAAGACTTCGTGTAATATCTGTTTGTATGTGTGCATGTATGTGTAAGTGGAGGAAGCTCCAAAGCCGCGAAAGAGTCGAGAAATTCAATGAAAACGTAATAAATATATAGCATATGCAATTAAAGGCAACACCATTCGGCGCCAGAGCATTAAGCAACTTTAGCAAAAACAACAACAAAGCAAGTAAGTTGGCAATAAGTGAAACTAAACACATCTGCACATTCATACATACATCCATGCACACATAGCCATGTAGATAAAAGTATGTGTGTATGTAAATTGATGTAGTCATGTATTTACAATTGTGAACATAAATGCTTATTTAAATGTTAGTGTGCATGTGGGCTTGATCACCGACTAGCTCCATTATCGTTATATCAAAGAATTCAAAGCATTTTTATCATTCGCATTTTTGCTGTTTGTTCTTTTTTTCGAAATCATCAAACTCACACAAGCACACACAACTCTACCTATAGAAGTCTGGGAGTGTGTGAGTGTGTGCACACCTTTGTGCAGAAACATATACATATGTACTATGTACATATGTATGTACATTTGTACGTATGCAAATTTGAAGTCGACGAATTGCTGTTTCTCTTTTGTATTATTTATTGCTTGTTAGTTTTTAAATACGCTTTATTGATTGTCTTTAACCTTAGCCACCCTGCCAGCTACTTTCTCATTGCCGGCAAATGTGTTTCGCATATTTGCATTGCCGCCTTCGCGTTCATAGATTTTCTATATTGTTCCCTTGTATGTGTGTATGCGTGCATGTATTCACCGGCCCCACATCTGTGTTGTGTTCTCACGTAAGTGTGTGTATATGTGTGTGTGGTAAGCATTCATGCTGAACAGCTGTTTCTCTTCAAGCGAACGTGAGAAAGTCGCGTATTTGTTTATTTTCATTCGCCACACACAGAATCACACAACAACAACAATTGCCTTATCGCGCCGTTCTATTAAATGTAAACTTAACATCCACAGACATACAAATGTATGAATACATATGTATGCAATTATTTGGATTAACAGCGCATATATATATTATATATCCGCAAGTCCAGATTATCTTGGGTTTGCATAGTTTACTTCAGCACCAAAAGTTGTTTTAGTTTATTCAATTTTTGCTTTATGTATTATTTAAGGAATTTTTATTTGAGTTTATCAATTATAATATTTTAGTCTCTAGTCTGTTTTGAATATCTTCACCAAACAGCTGTTTACTATTACAGATGATTGTTCTTATCAGTTTGAAAACAACCCTTTATTTATTTATTTTCATGCCAGTCGACTATTTGTCGCAGTGTATGCACAAGCGCGGGTCGTTGAACAGGTACAAAAGAAGCTTGAAAAAAAATGATGAAATTTTGTATAAATTTATGAATTTAAAATTGTCGCTTCAATTAAGATCACTTTGCAATGTCAAACGCTCGAAATGTCACTGGGAAAATACCCTGATAAATAGTATACAAAATATTGATATAATATTTCGTCAAGTGTAGAAATTGATAGAAATACAACCTCAACTATTTTCAAGAACAGAGCCTTCAGAATGACTTTTTTGGACAATAAGAGAAGATTAAAGAGATCTTTAACAAAAATTTACAAGTTCTATAGAAAAATTCTGAAGAGACGGCTAAGAAAATCCTCATGCTATGAGTTAGCAAAGGTATCGACACCGGGAATACCCCAAAAACCCTTATAGATTCTCAGATATAGCGTGAATAATAGTCAAACATGCCGATAAGAATGTGAGAAAGTGCTCCGATTATATTGAGTTGGGTAGATAGTATTTAGTTTAGTGAATCATGTCTGGCCTTGGGCTAGTACTCCGATCCCCCAAAAAAAACCTATATATTATATATATTGTCAATGGCATATTCTTGTTTTGTTCTGCATGAAGTTGGTTTACAACGCGTAATCGCTTTTATCGTGCTTTCTGTTATCGCCCAGAGCCGAATGTGGCCCACAGATAAGCGAGGCGACAAAACAAAAAGGCAAAGAACATTGTTCGAACCTCGTCGGAACAGAAAAGAAAGCAACAATTTAAGAATCGTATACAGACCGAAATAAATACTTTTACTACTTCTTGCAGCTGATCGCGGACAAAGACTCTGTGTGGATAATGTCGAATCAGGCGCAAGTCGACTACGATCGCCAATTCCAGGAGGATTTGGCCAAGGCAACCGCGCTCAGCCTGGAACAGCAGGCCTTGGATGACTACAGGCGGCACAAGAAATACGGCGGCAGTTCCCAATATCAAAGCGGCACTGCCGCCGAATACTACGCCCATCAACAGCAACAGCACCAGCACCATCAGCAACAACGCAGCTACAATGTGTCGCAGCGACGCCACTCGGAGGTGCATCAGGTGCCCACCTCGCTGGGCAATCTGGAGCGATCACGCACGCCGCCCGCACAGTCGGGCAATGGCAACGGGGACAGCGATCTGATTTGCTTTGCTAGTCCGACCACCAAACAGCCGACGACGGAGGGTGGCACGGGAGGAGGAGGCAGCACCTTTGAGCGACTGATTGAGGATCTGCAACGGATGCAGACCCACAATCCACAGTCAGCATTGGTGCCCGTGGGTCCTGTGGCGGCTGCCACTCCAATTCCCGTCCAATATCCACCGCCAGCAGTAACCGGTTATGGCAGCGTGCCGGGTGCAATGGGCATGCAGCTGGTGCCTTACCAGGCGGCAGCGCAGCAGCCACAGCAGCGACCACTCAACCAGGAGGAACTGCAGCGGCTCTACAGCATGCCCAATCAGCTGGCGCTGCAGCCAGTGGCGCCAGTGCAGCCGGCGGGCTTCATGTACTATCCCACATTCTCGGCGCCCGTTGTACCCGGCTCGGCTGCCTATATGCCACCCCAGTATCCATCGCATGGCTATGGCTTTGGTGGTTATGCTGGCTACGCACCCAATCATGGCGGCTCCACGCATGTGGACTTTTCCCGACCCCATAGCACGCCCGTTGGAGGAGCATCAGCTGTCGGATTAGCCTCGTCAGTGTCCGGCAGCAGCAGCCCTCTGAATCACTCCGTTCCACATTCCTCTGCAGCAACACCAGCGCCCAGTGTTGCTGGCTTCAATGTCAATCCACGTCGTGCCACGCCCCCCATTGGCAGCGTGCCCTCGGTCGGACCACCGCTACTGCCCCAGCGTTCTGGCAACGATTTGATCGATCTGAACAAGGACGATTAGTATGCATTAACCATAAATACTTGCCACTTGTCTTTATGCCCAGTCTAATTCTGCGTTTTCCCTTGCAGTTCTCGGGTCAGTGTACTGGAGGCATTCGATCCCCTGCTCAATGAGAACTCTGGTAAGCTATGGGTCATACTCTATTTGTAATATACATACATATGTATTTTTATAATGCGAATCACCATTTATAAAGCGTCTATTGAAACGGTTAGTGAGCTTGTCACGTAGCCCCGTGGATAGAATCGATGACATTCCTTGTAAATTTCAAGTATTGTTTAGGTATAAGCCATAATAAAATTATGAAGTGTTTATTCGCCATAACGGTATTTAAAATTATTTTAAATTTAACTTATTAATCATTTGCTAATATTTATTTATTTAGTTAATCGGAAATCGTTCATATCAAGGGTAACTGTGTTCTTTAGGAAATTTAAGATGCAGTACAGCGAAATTTTCAGTTAGAGTAATACATTTTTCATATAACCGCAATTTATATAGAGATTCTATGGAGGGTTTTATCATTGCAAATTATTTTAAATTGCGTTGTGATCGGAATTTTTAGCATTTCTAATGGGATAATATTCTCGTAAATATCGCCTTTATTTTATTGTATTTGTTTTGAATGTGTTCTTCTAAAAAATGACTAGTTCCTAAATGACTCAAGTAATATCCATATCGTTTTTGCTTATATTTTTTATCAATAAAAATATAGGAGGTATATTTAATTTGCATTCATCTGTTCCTCTGTTATTTGTATATAATTATTGATGAACCATTAAGATTTTAATTAGGGTTTTATTCATTTTATAATTTAATATTTTAATAAGAGTTTTAAGCTTGGTTGTCATTCCGCTTGAGGTCCCATCGGTTTCGCTCATATTTACATCTAATTTGTTTTTTTATCGCTGCTGCTGCTGTTGTTGTTGTTATACTTCATAGTTTGAGATTGAGTTACAAACAAATCGAACAAAAAAGAAACCTGTTAAACTATTACTTTCTGTTTCTCTATCTTGCAGTGTCGCAAAAGTAATACATTTTAATGAATACTTCTACTACTACTATCCATACTAAAGTACTACTACTACTACCAAAACTGCAACCACTTAACACACCACCCACAACAACAACAACAACAAACATAATGTTTAAGAAAAGTCAGGTGACAGAAAGAAATACATCACCAGCTAACGGCAAAATGGGCTCAGGGTTTTTCGGTGTGGAAGCAAAAACAATGCGAAAAATATACATGCCATGCATATGTTAATAGAACCACCAATACCAACCACCTACTTACACCACACACACACACCCACTACAAATACACACACACACACACATCACATATTGAAATTCGTGCCTTCCACGACTGCAGCAGAAGAAAATCGAGAGATACTTTTGTATTTTGTATTCTATATGTAGACTGCAAGCGATTAAATTTGCAATCACAATCAGTAAAAAGAAAAAAAAAAAAACAAAAATTTAACTTTTATTAATTATGATTTTTTGTTAAAAATTTCTACACGAATTTGACATGTTTGTCCACTTTCATTGGATTTTCCAAATGAATATGTATTATTTTTTTGAGAGAGAGTATTACGAAGAACCAGATTGTGATTTGCAGCTCCATACATAACATACATTCATATATGCGAAACTTATATACATACATAATATATTTAAAATATATATACATACATATGCTTAATACAAATCTTGTATAACGTTGAGACCAATGTAATAAATTAAATGTCTGAGAATAAACAATACCAATTTTATGTTGTTTTATTAAACATTCATCATCCCCGTTTTCTATGTGCTAAACTCATTTTCAATTGATCGCAGATCGCTGTTGATCACTAATCTTATCATTATTTTTATCAGCAGTTATATTAACATATGTATGTATATATAGACATTTAAATTTGTTTGATACTTTAGTTTGGTTTAGAAATTCATAATTGGTGATTAACTTTAAACAATTAAACATTTTATGGATTAATTGAACGACATTCTATTATTATTCTGTACATAACAAGATTGTTATAATATATCAGATATAGTTTAATTACCAAAGTAAAACTGAGAGGAAGATTTCAGTTTTTTTGTTTGGCTTAATAAAATGGATTTGAGATTTATTAATTACAAAAAAAAATTAATGGGAAGACATAGAAGTGTAGTGTTTTTACAAATAAAGGTGAAATTGATTGGTTCAAAGCTGCCAGAAATAAGAAACTAATTTTATGTAAGGAGGGGAAGTAACTAATAATATTTATTTATTTGTTAATTCAAAAAAGATTAATGGTTTTACAAATTTTAAAGAAATAGATGATTTCTTCATTTGGGATATCAGAATAAGTAGAAAGAGTAAAAACATATGAGTGTTGACAGCTGCTGAGCAGATGTTAGGGAAAGGTCATAGACAATCTCTGCGGTACATACATATATATAGATATGTACATCTATATATATATTTAATGTTTTGTAGGTGTCGCCTCGCGTGGGCGTAAAATTGGCTATTAGGTGGTCAGACAGGGGAGGCAGGAGGCGTAGACGTCTACACGACAGAATTGGATTTGTTAGCATAGATTTGCGATTCTGTTCTCTGTTCTCTCTGTCATTTGCTGTCTCTTGCTTAGAGTCCGATTCGCGGGTGACGTCTTTATTTTTGGCTACACGCTTGAATCCCCTCAGACCGCTCGATGTGATCGGTCGTGTGGCATTTGCATAACTGACAGCGATGCGAATCGTTGTTCGATTTGATTCGGTGTTTCATTGATAATAATTGGCTGCATCCATTCAATGCACTCGTTACTTGCAGGCAACGACGGCGCCTCCGATTGCACCTCGTACTACGCCGAGTACGATCCGTTCGACTTTCTGTACAGCGGCGACAATGGCACACAGTATTCGGATCCCATGTACGAGGCAGTCAACAGGTGGGACAAGAATGCCGCCAACAGTGGCAGCGTCAGTGTCAGCTCCATTGGCTGGCGCACCGATTACCTCAATCAGCCCACGCATTCCCATTCCCCTTCGCCCACGCCATCAGCAGCGAGTGCAGCACCTGGACCCACATCGGCGGGAATTGCCTCCAATTCGGGCTCTGTCTCGCCACCTCCTCCACTGCCGCCGCGCAATCAGCAGCTGTACGAGACAAGCGTCAACGTGCCCTCCACATCCTCAGCCCGACCGCAGCAGCATCAATCGCCCTTCACGGACAGCTACACCAACAGCATACCAGCCCACGTGGTGCTGGATCGTCGGAAAACCTGCACACGCCTCTACGAGCTGATCAGCGAACAGCGCACCGACGATGCCGAGTTGCTGGAGTTCTACCACATGGTGCGAGAGCTGCGTGGCAGCTATCCCCATGGAGACGAGGCCAGTAATGTGGGCCATGTGATTGCCGCCGAGTTCAACTATCATTACATGATGGACACCAGCATCAAGGTGATTGTGCATCCTGCTGTGAATACGCTGCAATCGCATGCCATGGCCAATTCCTTGGCTGGCGAGCAATTCAAGGGCTACGGCACGCCAGTGACCTTCACCTGCGACAGTAAGTGGACGTCATTAATCTGTTTTGGGTAGCTAAACTGATCCTTTATACTTGCTTCCAGTTGACTCTGTAGTGGCGCAGGTTGTGGCACAGGCGTTGGCCATGCTGGAGGGTCAGGTCAAAGGCACAGTCACCGACTTTGCAGTCAAGGTGAGCATTTTAACATTATTTAGAAAGCGAAAAGTATCTAAAAGTTCGTCAACATCATTGACTTCATAAAAGAGGTATCTGTCCGCTTGTTGAGAAATCAGAGACCAAAAATTGGTTACTCATCTTGATCCCACGCATATCGTGTTTGCTTTCAAATTTGTTTACGCAACCTTCCGTTTCCTTAAATGATCAATAAGAAGAATACCGGGCTTCTTAAATAAACAAAACAAAAACAACATCGAACACTATTTTTAATCCAGCCATCAGAAGTTGAGTAAACATAATAGTAATAATAGGTAATAGATATTGAAATATCAAATTTATACTGCAAAACAATTTATATTACGCAAAATAAAGTGTAACTGATCAGAATCCAATTTATTTAGAATGCACGCCCTGCTGTAATTTTGTCTGCTATAAAGTTTCACAATGATTGTTAATGTTGTTATTACTAACTTGTTTACTTCTTAAATTTGTTTGTTCAGCCCATTGGCTTGCTGGAATGGCTGGCGCCCACGTCGAAGCTCAGCCAGCTGGAGTGTGTGCACAATAGCTTTCAGCTGGAGAAGGATGTGCATCTGGGACTGTGCGTGAGGAGTGCGGCCAACATGCAGGCGATCGCACGCACAGCGCAGGACGATGAGCATGATGCGGATCTGTTGCCGGAACATGTGCTGCCCAACGAGGTTGTGCCCATTGTGACCTACGACAACATGATGATACTCATCGAAACGCTCGAAATGGAGATAGACAAGTTAGAGTCCGCCGTGGATGGGACGCCGGCTGGCAGAAGTAGCGTTGTCAGCTGCTCGGGCGTGGTGCAGGCTGTCAAGGCTATCTGTGCGCTGCTCGGCTCCATTGACACGTTGGAGATAGCGCGCTGTATTGGAGAGTTGAAGCGCATCTGCGAGGAGGCACAGACCAAGTATGCGCCTCTAGCGGGGGCCAACAACCCCGAGATCGTCAGCGACTATGGCGAGTATGCGCAGGTGACGCTGCGTCCACGCTCCCTGCTCGAGCAGATCAAACTCAAGTGCAATCGACTGCGTGATGCGGTCCAGGAGCTGGTCGAGCTCTATGCCAATGTTTTTCGCGTTGCCTTCTCCGTAAAGACGCCGGACTACTCTACAAGTAAGTTTGCTGAGTCTCTATTAAACTTGTTGCTTTGCTAATGATTTATTCGTCATCCTCCAGCTCCCATACCCATTTCGTGCGTATCCAAGCCCATTGTGGTTAGCATCAACTGTCTACATAGGCCGCCGCCCAACTGGAAATATGAGGATTATTCGCTCTGCGTGCAGCTAGTGTACGGCACGCGACTGCTGTCCAAGCCCCACGTGCTCAGCTGCTCCAATGACACCACAGGCGGTCTGTTTCCGCGCCTCAACTTTAGCGCTTGGCTCACCTTCGAGCAGCATCCCATTTGTACGCTGCCGCGGGAGGCGCGTCTCACGTTTGTGCTGTATGGCAAGCAGGCGGAGAACGAACCGAATGCCGAGCAGAACGGCGAGAGGCGTCAGGTGACCATCGAGCTGGGCTGGTGTTCCATCCAGCTGTTTGACTTTAAGCGCACCATGATCTGTGGTCCCTATTTGCTCTCTGTCTGGCCACCGACGACAGACAAGATGCTGGGACCGGCGCCAGCGCGAGGTTGTCATCCGCATCCTGACTTCTGTCCTGTGTTGAGCATTGAAGTGCCGCCCTACGGTGGACGCATTGAGTTCCCCGAACATCAGGAGGCACCCAAGCCAGCGCCACAGTAAGTTGTTGCGATACTTTTATTCGATTGCTGAACTTACCTTTTGCTTATTTATTTTTTTAGCTACGATTTTGCTTCGCTGGACGCCAATTTGCAGGAGGAGCTGCTGGACACGGCCGAGTTGGGCTACACGGGTGCCTCGGAGCGTCGCGAAGTGTTCTGGGAGAAGCGTTTGTATCTGCAAAACTATCCTAATGCGCTGCCCAAGGTGCTGCATGCGGCACACAGTTGGGACTATGCAAATCTCATTGATTTGCACTCGCTGTTGCATTCCTGGGCGCCTCTATCGCCGCTGCAGGCCCTGGAGCTGCTGCTGCCACGCTATCCGGATGCCAAGGTGCGCGAGAAGGCCGTAGAATGGATCTCCCACATGCCCAACGATCAGCTAGTCGACTTTCTGCCGCAACTCGTGCAATCGCTTAAGCACGACACTTATGAGGCCTCCGCCCTGTCGCGTTTCCTGCTGGCCAAGTGCCTGGAGTCGCCGCGATTTGCGCATCACATGTACTGGTTGCTGGTGCACAGTCTGCCCGACGATCCCCTCAACTCTATTGGCGCTGCGCTGGTGGATCAGGAGTGCGATGAATCGCAGATCACACAGGCACGCTATTATCGTCGCAACAAAATGATGCTGCGTGCGCTGATGGCCATTTGTGGCGAGAAGCTGCTGAAACGGTTCATGTACCAGCATCGCATGTGCCAGGTGAGCAGCCTAGATAAATCATCATATCTTCTATTCCTAATTAACTCCAAATTTCTTTTAGAACCTGGCGAAAATCGCGGAATCAGTCAAGGAAGCCAAAGAATCAATGCGTCAGAAGAGTCTCGCTGCGGGCATGGATCAGGTACACCAGGATCTGCTGGAGAAGCCCACGTGCCTGCCGCTCGGCCCAGAGCTGGAGGTGACTGGCGTCAATGTGCGGAACTGCAGCTACTTCAACTCTAACACGTTGCCGCTGAAGATCACCTTCGTGGGACCCGATGCCGAACCGTTGCCCGCGATATTCAAAGTGAGTTCAACTAAAAAAAAGGGTTAGTTACTTGTTTTCAAACTTAATTTTGCTTGTAGTGCGGCGATGATCTGCAGCAGGACATGCTGACCATTCAGCTGATACGCATCATGAACAAAATGTGGCTGGCGGAGCGTCTGGACCTCAAGATGGTCACCTTCAACTGTGTGCCCACCGGCTACAAGAGCGGCATGATTGAGCTCGTCTCCGAGGCGGAAACTCTGCGTAAAATTCAAGTGGAATGCGGCCTGACAGGCTCGTTCAAGGATCGACCCATTGCCGAGTGGCTGGGCAAACAGAATCCAAGTCCCTTAGAATATCAGAGTGCTGTGCGCAATTTCACACTGTCCTGTGCTGGCTACAGCGTCGCTACCTATGTGCTGGGCATCTGTGATCGACACAACGATAACATTATGCTAAAGACTTCGGGACATTTGTTCCATATTGATTTCGGTAAATTCCTCGGCGATGCGCAGATGTTTGGCAACTTTAAAAGGTGAGTTTGAGGAGTGCGCCAGTAAAAGCTTTTGTTAATTACTTATTTTTGCAGAGATCGCACACCGTTTGTGCTAACATCGGACATGGCTTATGTGATAAATGGCGGCGACAAGCCCTCCACCGATTTTCACTACTTCGTCGACCTATGCTGTCGTGCCTTTAATATTGTGCGCAAGAATGCGGATCTGCTGCTGCACACGTTGGCCCACATGGCCACAGCGGGCATGCCCGGGGTGAATTCCAATGCCGTCACCTACGTACGTCGTGCTCTCTTGCCTTCGCAGTCGAATCCTGAGGCGGCTGCCACATTCGCCAAGATGATACAATCCTCGCTGAAGAGCTGGTTCACTCAGTTCAATTTCTTCTTGCACAATCTCGCCCAGATGCGCTTCAACAATGACGAGGGCACTGGTGAGCTGCTCTCCTTTGTGCCACGCAAATACACGTGAGTTGCGATGTAATCCAAATGAAGGAGCTGTCTAAATAAATTCTATTGCATTTACAGCATGCAGCAGGATGGACGGCTGAAAATAGTCAAAGTGGTGCGTTTCCAGAAGCATTATAGTATGGAAAAGTATTATATGTACATACTGCAAGTAACGCGTCATGGTCAGCGAGATCCCACGCATCTATTTCGCTCCTACCGCGAGTTCACCGAGTTCCATCAGAAGTTGTGCATTCACTTTCCCCTGGTCAAACTGCATAGGTAAGCGAAGAGCAATCAATTTCTATAACATTCATAAGCACTTAAATAGGCGAGACTGTTTTATAGGTTACATCTTTGGGCCAATATCTCAGTTATTATATTAAATTAATTGTTAAGATGTTTAGGTTTACAAAAAAAAATCGACCAAATGTTGCTTAAGCAATTTTTTTCTGATAGGGCTTTATATTTTAGCTTAGAGCCCTCTTCTCTTAAATTATCTATAAAGTTTAAATTCTTATCTTCTGTTTGCAAATCCACATTATTTGCATAAAAAAAAGACCGAAGTCGTTACTTTTCGCTTGAACAATTTTTCCCGCATTTGCTAACTTGGTTTACATTTACAACTTTATTTAAACATAGTCAACATTATATATGGCAATCTTCTCTTTATATTGGAATATAACTATAGATATATATTGGAATATAGTTATAGCATTATGTACAGATAAAATACTGTCTTGGCTAAGGAAATGAAGAGCAGCATCTGTGTTGCTAGTGGAATCTCCCTCCTAAGCCTCTGTGCCTCTGTCACTGTTACGCTCCAGTTGGACAACTGGACGCAGTGCCTGTGTCATGTTGCGATGCTGGCGTATGGCACGTCCAAACGCTTCATCATCGTCGCTCTCCTCCTGCGAGACCTGTGTTCCAAAGAGTCTTGGCACCTCGGCCTCCAGTTCAGCTGGCAGTGCAATCAGACGCTGTGTGGCGCGTGGCGGCAACTCTGTCTCAGACTTAGACTCTTGGGTGGATTCATAATCCACTTCGGACTCGTTGGAGCTGGGCACCTCAGCTGATTGATAGTATTGCAGGTTCTCCACATCGAAGCGCACGTGACGCTGTCGCTTGGCAGGCTGGGGCACCGGCTCAACTGTTTCCTCCTCGCTCGAACTGGAGTTCGGCAGTTCCTCGGGCGCGTAACATGTCAGCGGCGGCGCATCACCTCGAGCGCTGAGTGTTGTTGGCTTGGAGACGCGTGGAGCTGGCTGCGGTGCTCGACGAGCTGGCACCGGCGAAGGAGCGATCTCCAGTTCCTCGCAAAGCTCCTCGAAATTGCGCACTTGGCTAGAGCCACTTGTGGTCGCCTCGCCATTTAGTTCTCCAAACAGATCTTCTATGCTGCTGACATACGTGGTGCCATTGGGTCTGGTTTGACTGACGACATCCGCGTATTTTGGCAAATTCCGGGATGTTTTTAGTTTCTCTTGTTGCATCAGGGATTCGTAGTCGGGCAGGACGGGCGGAGGAGGCAGTCGTGCTTCGTAAGGTGGTGGTTCTGATTCTTCAACTGTCGGCTCCATTAGTTCCAGTTCCTGAAACAGAGTCTCCTGCTGCACTACATTCTCCAATTCCGAGTGGATTTCCGGCTGTTCTGAGACTGGGGACTCTAGAATTGCAGGATGCACCGACCAGTTGGGTTCGGGCAAGTCCGTTACGTGATCTAGATTTTCAAAGTTTTCCCAATCTTCATCGATGCTCTTGCCAAACCCTGGCGGACTTCTGGGCGGCGGTTCCATCTGCAAGCCAGAAAAGTCCGGCTGCATGTCTAGAATGTCCGCCTCGTTCATCTCATAGGAGGAACGCTTTAGCTCGAATTCCGCATCCTGGTGATGCGGCAGCAGCTCCAGATCATCAAATAATTTGGGGGCAATCACCGGCTCTGTTTGCTCAATGGCATCCGGTGTGCCCGCAATAATTTCCACAACGAATGCGGAGTCTGTGTGTTCCAGTGGAAGTAACTGACCTGCAATTATTCGACTGTTGCGGTTCGTTGCCAGCTCGACTTGTGGCTCTAATATAGGTCGTTGTGCCGGCACCGAGAGGGGAACCAAATCGAACGTTACTTTCGGCTCTTGTTTTTTGGAAAACTTGGCTTCCTCTTCAGATTCCAGTAGCTCACTTCTTGAGCTAGGCTCTGCTTGTTCCTTTAGTGGAGGAATATCCTTAGTTAACTGGACTTTCACTTCAGGCTCTGGTTGGGGTTCCTTCTCTATTTTTATCCTAGGCTCTGCTATTGTTTCCAATTCCAACCTAGGCTCGGGTAGTGGCCCCCGCTCCAATCTAGGCTCAGGAACTGGGCCCAGTTGCGGTTCTTGCTCCATTGCCGGCTGTGGCGTACAGGGCACGTTGTGCACCATGGCAGCTACTGAAATGGGGGCTCCTGCCTGATCATCGTCGGGTGTCAGAAGTTCCGGAACATCGTCGACCTGCTCATACTTGACATAACGTCCGTTCTCTTTGTGTGTGAGTTGCGATTTGATTGGCTCTGATCCGTTGCCAGCAGGCTTAGCGCTGATTAGCTCGTACTTCTCAGCAAAATGATCAAAGTTGGGCATATCCAGTTGTTGTTGAGCAATTTCAGTAGCTGCCTGTGGCGCTGGAACTGCAGCTTGAACTGCAACTGGAGGTGTGGGAGGTTCTCGTGTAGGAGGCGTGCTGTAGTATTCATAGTTGGCACTGTAAACTTCACGGCGTTTTCGACGTGCTGCCTGTGGCTCCGATCCAGTGCGATAGGGAACTGACCCTGCCAGTTCCGGTATCGTGGGCACCTCTTTGCGCTCCCGAGGGGCCAGGGAAGCCAACGAAAGGTTTGGTACGCTTCCTGTAAGGTATTTACTACCTGGAAATAACAATAAATTGCTATTAATATATTTATATTCAAAGTGCAAACAGATAACATAAAATACCAATTTCTATACTGATAGTACAATAAGATATAGAAATTAAATAGAGATTATTGTGCGTTAATTTCTTTAATATGGTATATCGATCTCTAACGAATATACTAATTTTCGCAGATCATCTAATATAATGATATATTTATGCATATTACGATTTATTAATATTGTCGTCCAAATGAAATTTGAATAAATGCCCCGATTTTATTATTATTTTTGTAGCATTCGTTCATTTTACGAAAATTTGTCGATATAAACTTATATTTCTATCTTTATATTTTCCCCTCAATTTATAAATACCTATCCTATAAGTAACTAGGTTTCTTTAAATGTATTTCTACCTCTCTAAGCTCATAAAGCTCTCGCATATATTGTTCAAAACGAATCAGGCCAGCAACTCGCAATTCCGTTCACTTTCAGGTAATATCTCATAAAAATATCGTATAAACGAAACGATCGTTGGCGCGATTTACCTGCAGAGTTTGTGGGTCTGGTACTTTCGAATTCCTCCGTATTACGCTGTCGAAACACTCCATGTACAGCGGTGTCGGTGCCGTTAACCTGCAAATTTATTCGGTTAGTTTTTGGTTTTCGAAACTTGTTTCTTAATGGGCGCATTCCTCTAGCCGCGTTCTACGGCCCCCGCAATTCGATTTGCGTCAATTTCCATTATTCGCTGTAACGACTAAACAGCTGTCGCCTCTCAGCTGTTCACTCAACAAAAAAAAAAACAACAATAACAGCGGCAGCAACAATAACTATCGCATGCGTCATATGCCTAACTGTAAAAGCGTTGCACACGAACACATGACCATAGACACACACACACTCAAAGCAGTTAGAGATGGACCTGTGTCAGCACATAAGCTGGCGATTAAAAGGACTCACGAGGGGAGGCTAATCGATTTCGAATGCTTCCCAATCTTATTGAGCCCAAAAGTTATACTAACTGGTGTATGGTTTGTAAAGGAGCCAATGTCAGTCTTTAATATCATGCATCAAAAAATATGTACAACTCCTGGGTCTTAACATTGGGTGATATCGGAGTAAAGGAATAATTTTGCATAGATGAGTCAATAAACACGTAACTTGGAGCTTAAATGCGTCATCGACAGGCGACAAATGAGAATAGCTCATGTGCTTAATACTAAAGAATGTGTTAACAGTCAAAGTGCATTATCGAGCTGCGGTTAGAACCGTCTATCGATATTTGTACGTTGATCAGCCTGCAAAGCTCTATCGATTTGCGATGCACGAGTTCCACGCTCTCATCGCATGCTTATTTGGCCAGCTCCAACAAAGCACTCACCCACACATACATGCACACACACGCGCAGACACACTGACACCTGCTGTTTGTCTTATCATAAATGAGTCGCATTGTTGCTATTGCTGTTTTGTTGTTGCTGTTGTTATTGTTATTGGCATAAGGCAAGGTATCGTACGTATCGCGATACCTTATTAACCTTTATAAATGGCGCTTGCAGCGAGATTTCAAGCGATTTTCGTGAACTTTTTGTTGTTTTGTTTATGCTACGCACCTGCGATTCGTAGGCTGCATAACGTGGCGGCTGCTGGGACGCCGACTGCGGCTGCGATTGCTGCTGCGCTGCAGGGCCGCGATCAAAAGTAAGCCGCCGTCGGAATCCCCAGAACTTGATGCCGAGCAGCGCAAAGACGAGACTCACGAGCAGCATGGCCGTGGCCAGCAGCGGACCAAAGGCCGCCAATTGACCTGCAGGAGAGGATTTGCGATTGGCGGTTGCAGGTGATGAATTGTGGCTAGTAAATGCACTTACCTTGGCCCACATACGTTAGCTGAGCCATGGCTGTTAAATGCTTTTGGCCAGCATTTCGCAGTTGTACACCTGATTTTATTGGAGTCTTTTTTTTGGTGTCGTTTTTCGCTTTGATGTGTGTGTGTTTTCTGGCTGGTCTTCAGTTGACTTCTCCACGTCGTCGTTAATCGAACGCCAATGCCGCGACTCTCGGCAACGCAGCTCCCGCGTTCTCAGCGCTTTTTTTGCTTTCTGCCGTCCGCTTTGCAGCTCGCTCGTTAACTGATTGGAGCGAGCGGTCGACGTCAACAGCAACGGCAACGGCATCGACAACGCTGCCGCTGACGCTTATCGGAGCGATATCACGACGCTGGTGCTCCCCAATGCTCGACTCTCGATTCTGGCTGCCTCGCTCTTCTTTCACCCACAGCGCTGCTCTTTGTCTTTGCGCGGCCTTCAGCGAGTTTTCTGTTGTTGTTGTATCAACATACATATATATATTTTTTTGCTGATTTATCAGCCATTAGCTGTGTTACCTGTTTGAGACAGAGCCATTCCCACTTCGCGGTCAACTGATAAGCAATCGCTCTATGCTCATATATCATTTATCTGTTGTCTGTTGCTTTGGCCAACTTTTCTTACAACTCAACGTCCACTTCCCCAAACGAGCGAATTCCCCAATTTAAACCATCATCGCTCTTGATTTTATTGCTTAATTGCTCACGGAGTTCACCTTTAATTATAATTTAATCTCGGTTTACAAACGATTCTATTTAGGTTCGAACTGCAGTTTCTCCTATTATCTTAAATATTCGATCTTTTAAGATTTCTCTAATTCCCAGCTCCTAATTCTTTACTGAAACTTGTTCTTCTGATCTTCGATCTTTATTGTTTTATTTATGATAATTATTATGATTGGTTCTGAAATTTTAAGATATTGTTTAGTAATTCTAGAAGCTTTATAATAGTATTTAATATAAAAAACATATTTTAATACTCATTATGGATTAAAATACATCTGTTGTCATTTTTATAAATAATTGAAACCTTGGCATTTTTTTAAATTTTGTCAACTTGATATGATATCAAATATTTTACGGTGGGGAAATTAAATAGGAA
The DNA here is from genome assembly GCA_035045625.1 of Drosophila formosana. Classification (NCBI taxonomy): domain Eukaryota; kingdom Metazoa; phylum Arthropoda; class Insecta; order Diptera; family Drosophilidae; genus Drosophila; species Drosophila formosana. The sequence goes on from JAWNOW010000232.1 coordinate 22,364,027, forward strand.
TTTTTGATAACAGATATTCAAAAACCTCATTATCAACCTATTGTATTAAAAAAGAAAACCCGTATTTTATTGGACAATAAAAGTAAGCCATTCTAAATATTTTTTTCGTTAGAATGCATTAATAATTATTTTTGTTATTTAAAATAATATTCTAATTCCAAAATTCTTATTACAGTCTTCCAGCTGGCGTGCATGTGGGACGCTCCAATATCAAGTCTGTAGCTGAGAAGCGTTTACCTTTGATACAGCGTTTCCTAAAATCGCTTTTCGATGCGGCTGAGGAAATAGCTCATTCAGATCTGGTTTATACATTCTTCCATCCGCTGTTGCGCGATCAGCAGGAGGCCAAACTGGAGATGCCCAAGATTAGAGGTAAGTGTCGTCAAATACTGTCAGAGTTTCGATTAATCAGTTGACTTGAACTTTGCAGAAGTCAAACGTCAGCCATCGCGAGAGAATCCCAATGAAATTGGACAGATTCGACTATCGCTGCAATACCAACGTGGGGTGCTAACTGTGATGGTGAGATTACTAATCCATTAACCCAATTGATAAGTGAAACTAATGTGCGATCTTCTTAGATACACCACGCCAAAGGACTACCTATGCTGCAGGGCGGGCAGGAGCCCAACACCTATGTTAAGTGCTACCTGAAACCGGATCCCAGCAAGGCCACCAAACGCAAAACCAAAGTTGTTCGCAAGACATGTGTGCCCAGCTTCATGGAGACGGTAAGCGAAGCAGTCAAAATATTTGATAAATTTATATTAATGTTGTGAATTTGCAGTTGGAGTACCGAATGCCACTGGACGTGGTGCAGCAGCGTCGGCTGCAGGTGACGGTCTGGTCACATGATACGCTGCAGGAGAATGAACTCTTAGGCGGCTTCGAATTGGATCTCTCCAAGCATGACTTGCGGCAGGAGCTGTGCGATTGGCATCGCTTGGGCTCGGTGCCTAGGAATTGAATGAATGTTACAACCTCCCTTTAACTGACAATCTGGCTAAAACACATACATATACACATACTGTGCCTGTCTTTTCAACGCAATAATACTTACATACTCAAAGTGATTGTACATTCCATATACCATATACTACGCTATAAAATACTTATACTTATGTTAAATTTAGTTACATCTGATAGAATTGTACCTATCACTTGTACATAATATACACAGACTCTTAACTTCATACGCACTCATGCCCCAAGATGTTTAGCTATTGCATAAAAAATTAAAGCAGAAAAAATATCAATATCTGAAAGATTAGCTGAAAATTTTGTATAATGTACATAAGTCAACCAAATATAAGTGATACTTGCTGATCAAACATAAGTATATTCTTATGAATATCCCTTTATACACAAGCATAAATAATTATTCAGGTCAGTCCCTAGGATGCCGAAAGTGCACATTTCTATATACAAATATATGTATGTACCTAGATCTAGTTAAACATTCATCTGAACTTGTTCATCGACCTGGGCCTGGTGCGTGCGAGTTTCTTACAGTATTAAAAAGTTAGTCGGATTTTCGTATATACACCAAATATGGATAACAATGCAATGTGGATCAAGCAATTGTCAAATATCAGCAACAAACTTTTGGACCATTATATACAAAAATTAAAACGCACACGTTTAATTCGCTTAGAATCACGACACTTTTTATTGTTCAGTCCGAGAGAAAGAATCTGAGGAGCCAAATCCAGACATCGCTTACTGCCAAAGCAATTTCAGTCCGGCAATTTGATCGAACGATTCGTTAACAAATGCGTTCCAAAGAATATTAAGTACTATATAATATCTGATTATCTGATCTATAGTGTATTCACTGGGTCGCGCCTAATGCTGTTAAAAAAATAAAACAAGAGTTTTTATTTTTATATACAATCTGACTTTTTGTCATACTCTCAGCAAAATCATCAACTAAACAACAAATACTTAACGAAATGTTATAAATAAATTATAATTAAAAACAAACTGCAATCTTTTTATAGTATATTTTTCTAATTAATCTGAGCAGAGGATCTTTTAAATCAATGTATAATGCTAATTACAAACTAATTATTATGCAATAATATTATTATTATATATACATGTTAAAGTTTAGCTAACTTTATGGACATTTCCGCAAAAATATGTAATAAAGGAACTTAGAATCCTACAAAATTGTATTTATGCTAACAAAAATAAATGTAATTTATCAAGTGTCTTAAAATTCATGGTGTGATTTTCAATTAAAGTTCTAAGAGCAGCAGGAAAAGTATCCTGTTAAAAGTTGTCGTCGTGAATATGCTCAAAATATTTGAATCTAAAACGAAGAACTACTTATTAAAGTACTTTTAGATTCAAGCTATATAGGTTGATTTTCGAAATCTATGTTCTAGACTTTAGTTGGGGCTATAAAAATATGTTGTTTCAGATTGATTTGTCAAACTACGCAGATGTGTTTAGACTGACAGTTGATTTTATTCTTGAATGAAAAAAGTATCTGTGTGCATAAAACTCGAGAAATTGACATTGATTTCGAAAATTGCAAGTAAAATAACCATTAAGTGAGATGGCTCACGCTAATTTGGAGAAGGGTGAGCTGATTGTGCAGGTGAAGCAACAGATCGCATTGGCCAATGCCCAAGAGATGTTGTCCAAGATGACCGAGAAGTGTTTCAAGAAGTGCATCATGAAGCCGGGCAAGGCTCTGGATAATTCCGAACAGCGCTGCATAACGCAGTGCATGGATCGCTTCCTAGATACCTGGAACCTTGTCTCGCGCACCTACGGGAATCGTCTGCAACGCGAACAGGTCAAGGAGATGCACACGGGGGGCGAATTAAATTGAACCAATCACCATATATAAATTTCATTGAAATAAAGAAGGAAGAGACTTCAGTTTTGTTTTTGTGCTCTGACTAATGTGTCCAATCGTCATCCAATTGATTTGTCTTTAATCTCTTACCGGACACGACACGCCCCCAAGTCAATCAGGCCTTATCAAACCTCCGATAGATAAGCATTGATTACCGCGGTGCAATAGCAGAGACCCCTTAGCCGACTACACCCTTCTCTGGTTCTGTAATAGATCTGTCGGGAAGTAGTAGCTGTCAACTTGATATGTGCAAAATTCCGCGATCGTTATCGTGTTTGGAATGGTCTCGTTAGCTAACGGATGACCCAAACGCACATTACAGCGTTGTGTAGTTTCGAGACCACTCTAATCCATTGCACCATCTATTGTCATATGCAAATTACCGACCATTGTGTAGCATCGTTCAAGAGTCTCTTATCTTTTTAAAAACTTTCAACAAAGAAGTCAGTTTTGAAAATTTGGAAGTTAAGGAGTTGGCATAATTATTTAAATGCTATCTGAATTCTGTTTACATATATATATAGACGATCTAACCGAAAAATAAGTTTATTATTTAAAAAATGTAAGCTGAATCAATGTAACTTTATATACGTATATTTTCCAAAAATTTTAATATAATTTACCAACTAAAGGTTATATGAGAGTTTTTTGAAAATGTATAAAATAAAAATTTGGATTAACATATATTCTATTAGAAAAATTAAGGTATCATCGTATTTAGTTAAATAGACTACACATATATAATTTATATTTAATCATTTAACTGATCGATCAATCGCTGTTCAAGCTGTCAATTAGTTGTCTGCTCTAACAAATCAATATATTCTTGAAACAAATATAATAAAAGTTTCATAAATATGAACAGTAATAAAAAAGAACATTTCGCTTATTCATGCATTTGCACATTTAAAACGGTGATATTAGTGGATTAATAGTAATTAGGCGTGTCGTAAAATTCCTAGATAATTTCAAAAGACATGGTAATAGGCGATCGTAAGCATTAAATTTGATTTTTTGATAATGACAAACCCAAAACAGTCTAAACATTGCTATCAGGTGTGCGGGGTGCTATCAGGTGTACCGAGTACAAGGTTTCCAATGTTCTTTAACAGGTGCAAGTGACCTGTTGATTTGCCAAAATACTTGCAGTAAAAATAATAAAAAAAGAGCAAAAAAAAAAAAAATTAAAAGAAAAATAAAAAATAATAATAAAAAATGCAAAAGATAAAATGCGAATTGGTGGCCGAACTTATTGGCTCGAATACCAGAGGCGACAAAATTCTACACAGAATTCGTTTTCCTCAACCAGGTACATTCGAAGCCACACAAGTTACGATAAGAACCCGGACCAAAAGGCCTACACATGGTGCAGCTCAGTGCTTTCCATTAAAAAAGAGCTTTTCTGGCTCTACCAACACTAAAAATAGTATCAACAATAACAACAATAACGATAGGGACAACAACAAGTGCGCTGACGATTGCAAGAATACTTACGATAAGTAGAGCCCTCGCTACTCTTATCTCATCAACTAATCGGACCTCGGTACACGCCCGCCAAACCAGCTAGACAATAACTGGCCAGGTGAGTGGGGGAAGTGGAGGGATCTTGATTATATGTAGCTCAAATCGGAAAGTAACCACAAGTAACGCAGGGGCAATTACACTATCAAAGCAAACAGCGCCTCAACGCAAGGTGATTAATGATAAGCTGTACTTCATAATAGATTATTTCTAGTCTAGCAGCTTTACTACGAGATCTTACAAATTGATGCTTAAAACAAAAGAGATTAAATACAATTATCATCTAAACTACTTCCTAATTAAAGAGCCTAGATTCTTAGCAGCATCTCTACCATCCTTTAAATATTTATATCATAGTGATCGTTCTATTATTTTCGAGTTTCCGAAAACTTATATTACTGTCGAAGAATGGCACATTTTAAAGACAAATCAAAACTACGAGAAGAAACAACTTGATTATTAAGTTATTTTTATAATATATATAATATGTACATATGTATGGTTGTCCTATTTCCAAATAATTTGATCGATGTAAGTACATCAGTTATTGGAATTTATTAATCGTTACTCGATGGATATCAGCGATATGATATGAACAAGTGATGCGATTCATTGGGTAGTGCGAGAATAAATCTTAGAGAGACAGATGCAGATATAATATTTATGTGTGAATGTTTCTCTAAGATATATTCTGTGTGTCTTGAAATCCTGACTTTGCTCGTTATACGAAAATTGTAAAAAAAAAATTTTAAATTCCCCCGGGATTCACAAATGTGTGAGATGTATAATTTGGAGTAACCTATTTACAAAACATGTTCCAACATTTCTCTCGCAGTTAATTGATGTATGCGAGAGAGAGAGAGAGGCATAAAGAAGTGAGCAAGATAGAAAATGACATGCAGACATGATTGCACCTGCAGCCAAACATGTGTCTTACAGGAATTCCGTTCTCGACTTCTTCTGTAAGTGGAATGTGCAAAGAGTGCATTACACAACGATAATTTGTTTAAAATAATTACGTTGTTAGTAGTTCGTTGTAAACAATCTCGAGATTTGGAAATGGGAATTTGGAAAGGCTTTCAGCCTGATTGTTTTGGATGGTATATAAGGAAACGTCGAGCTGTCGCTCATCGCATTTTACCGGATGAACATTTAAAATGCAATTGGGTAAGTGTAACGAATGGAATTATCAAAGGAATATAAGGATACTAACAACAAATGGATTTCCCTAGTGATCTTCCTGTGGTTTGGTCTCTTGACTGTTCCGCAGGCATTCGCCTTGGATGTATGCATTGGACAAACTTTTGGATATAAAGCAGCCGATCCAACCGATCCACATGCGTACTACCTTTGCCTCGGCTTGCTTGGCAAGATCAAAAACAACTGTGCCGAAGGATATCACTTCAACCCACTCGCTCAGAACTGTGCCAAGGACATTTTATCAAGCGATCTCGCCGAACTTGATCCACAAAGTGTTAAACATGATGTCCACGGACCGCAAAATGTCTTTAACATCAATCAGAACATTACTATGGACCACCCCATCATTTTCAATATATTCGGCTCCCTATGGGGGGGGCCTCCTAAGCCTCCGCCCAAACCGCCAAAACCGCCAAAACCAACAACTACACCAGCCCCCGATTCTGACACTACTACCAGCAACGATCTGTCTTCTACAATAACTACTCAATCGAGCTCGACGACCACTGCTTCATCATCTACTGCGACAGTCACTAAATCATGGTCAAGCTCAACTGAAAAGAGCACTGTAGCGTCGTCATCGACGTCATCATCGGAAGAATCCACAGAAAGCTCAACAGAGAGCTCATCTGAGAGCTCTCACTCCAGCTCAGAGGCTTCCACATCAACAGCAGAGAGTTCCACCGAAAGTTCAACTGAGAGTTCTACCGAGACTTACAGCTCAAGTTCCGAGGCTTCCTCATCAGCAGCAGACAGTTCCACGGAGAGTTCCACCGAAAGCTCGACTGAAAATTCTACCGACAGCTCAACTTCCACTGAGAATTCTACAGAGAGTTCAACGGAGAGCTCAACTGATGCTTCCACGGAAAGTTCCACGGAAAGTTCTACGGAGAGTTCCACTGACAGCTCAACGGAGAGTTCAACTGAGAGTTCCACTGAGAGTTCCACTGACAGCTCAACTTCTACAAACAGTTCCACTGAGAGCTCAACTGAGAGTTCCACTGAGAGTTCCACTGAGAGTTCAACTGAGAGTTCCACTGAGAGTTCCACTGAGAGTTCCACTGAGAGTTCCACTGAGAGTTCCACTGAGAGTTCCACTGAGAGTTCCACTGAGAGTTCCACGGAAAGTTCGACGGAGAGTTCGACGGAGAGTTCCACGGAAAGTTCGACGGAGAGTTCGACGGAGAGTTCCACCGATAGTTCAACGGAGAGTTCCACTGAGAGTTCCACCGATAGTTCAACGGAAAGTTCCACTGAGAGTTCTACTGAAAGTTCCACGGAGAGTTCAACGGAGAGTTCCACTGAGAGTTCCACCGAGAGCTCAACTGAGAGTTCCACTGACAGCTCAACTTCAACTGACAGTTCCACTGAGAGCTCAACTGAGAGCTCAACTGAGAGTTCCACTGATAGTTCCACTGAGAGTTCCACTGAGAGTTCCACGGAAAGTTCGACGGAGAGTTCCACCGATAGTTCAACGGAAAGTTCCACTGAGAGTTCTACTGTGAGTTCCACGGAGAGTTCAACTGAGAGCTCAACTGAGAGTTCCACTGAGAGTTCCACTGAGAGTTCCACCGAGAGCTCAACTGAGAGCTCTACTGAGAGTTCCACGGAAAGTTCGACGGAGAGTTCCACCGATAGTTCCACGGAGAGTTCTACCGAGAGTTCCACGGAGAGCTCAACTGAGAGTTCCACCGAGAGCTCAACTGAGAGCTCTACTGAGAGTTCCACGGAAAGTTCGACGGAGAGTTCCACCGATAGTTCAACGGAAAGTTCCACTGAGAGTTCCACAGAGAGTTCCACAGAGAGTTCCACTGAGAGTTCCACTGAGAGTTCCACTGAGAGTTCCACTGAGAGTTCCACTGACAGTTCAACTTCCACTGAGAGTTCCACTGAGAGCTCAACTGAGAGTTCCACCGAGAGCTCAACTGAGAGCTCTACTGAGAGTTCCACGGAAAGTTCGACGGAGAATTCCACCGATAGTTCAACGGAAAGTTCCACTGAGAGTTCCACAGAGAGTTCCACTGAGAGTTCCACTGAGAGTTCCACTGAGAGTTCCACTGAGAGTTCCACTGAGAGCTCAACTGAGAGTTCCACCGATAGTTCCACGGAGAGTTCAACGGAGAGTTCAACTGAGAGTTCCACTGAGAGTTCCACTGAGAGTTCCACGGAAAGTTCGACGGAAAGTTCGACGGAAAGTTCGACGGAGAGTTCCACTGAGAGTTCCACCGAGAGCTCAACTGAGAGCTCTACTGACAGCTTAACTTCTACAGAGAGTTCCACTGAGAGCTCAACCGAGAGTTCCACTGAAAGTTCAACTCAGAGTTCCACCGAGAGCTCAACTGAAAGCTCTACCGAGAGTTCCACCGATAGTTCAACGGAAAGTTCCACTGAGAGTTCCACTGAGAGTTCCACTGAGAGTTCCACTGAGAGTTCCACTGAGAGTTCCACTGAGAGTTCCACTGAGAGTTCCACTGAGAGTTCCACTGAGAGTTCAACTGAGAGTTCCACTGAGAGTTCCACTGAGAGTTCCACTGAGAGTTCCACGGAAAGTTCGACGGAAAGTTCGACGGAAAGTTCGACGGAAAGTTCCACCGATAGTTCCACGGAGAGTTCAACGGAGAGTTCTACCGAGAGCTCAACTGAGAGTTCCACGGAAAGTTCGACGGAGAGTTCCACCGATAGTTCCACGGAGAGTTCAACGGAGAGTTCTACCGAGAGCTCAACTGAGAGTTCAACGGAAAGTTCGACGGAGAGTTCCACCGATAGTTCCACGGAGAGTTCTACAGAGAATTCCACGGAGAGCTCAACTGTAAGTTCTACGGAAAATTCTGCGGAGAGTTTCACTGAGAGTTCTACTGACAGCTCAACTTCTATTGAGAGTTCCACTGAGAGTTCAACGGAGAGTTCTACCGATAGCTCAACTGAAGGTTCCACTGAGAGTTCTACTGACAGTTCTACAGACAGTTCTACTGAGAATTCCACGGAGAGTTCCACGGAAAGTTTCGACGAGAGCTCAACTGAGAGTTCTACTGACAGCTTAACTTCTACCGAGAGTTCCACTGAAAATTCTACGGAGAGTTTCACTGAGAGTTCCACGGAGAGTTCCACTGAGAACTCAACTGAGAGTTCCAGCTCAAGCTCTGAAGCTTCTTCATCAACAGCAGAGAGTTCCACCGAGAGCTCAATTGACAGTTCCACAGTGAGCTCAACAGAGAGTTTTACAGAAATTTCCAGCTCGAGTTCTGAGACCTCATCAGAGAATCCCTATTCTACCACTGAAATATTCTCAGGACTTTCAGTAATAATTGGGGATAATTCTTATGATTTGAAGAGTATAGAAAAATTGCTTCTTCAAATAGGATTGAAAACGGAAAAACCTAAAGGAATGGCAAAGAATCCAACAAGCAATAAACTAACGATCGGAGGAGTTCAAGAAGGTATTAAAAAGCTTTCGGCGTCCGCTGCGAATGGTAAGGCAAGTAGTTATTGTAGAATCTTGCCAAATGGCGTCTATTTAAGGGATTCCAAGTCCTGCAACAAGTTTTACGTGTGTGCAAATGGTCATGCGATCGCTCGGAAGTGTCCAAAGAATCTCTACTTTGATATTGAAAGGAAGGTTTGCAATTTTGCACATCTTGTAGATTGTGTCGAAGAGCCGGAAGACCGTTACTCACTGCAATCACTATTAAATACAGAGAACTCAAGCTCGACAGAGGGCTCCAGCTCCGCAGAGACCTCAAGCTCTACAGAGAGCTCAGTTTCAACGGAAAGCTTAGACTCTACAGAGGACTCCACTTTAAGTCAAGCAACTGAGAGTCCTACCTCAAGTACCGAATATTATGACGATGACCCCTCTGAATTTTCATCGACTACAGCTGATAGTTCCACGGTGTCGTCAGAGCCTGAAGAAATCTTCGTGAACGGTTTTAAGTACAGCAATTTATTCCCCAAGATACAATTACTACTTCAAATGGTATCTAAAGACAACAAAGTAAACGAGAACTCCAAGAACTCAACCAGTAAGAGTCTTTTGAAGGGAGATAAGCCAATTCCACTCAAGCTATCCCCTACCTCGAGCTTAAAAGCAAGTGAATATTGCAAGTTGTTGCCAAACGGTGTTCACATGAGGGATTCAAAGTCCTGCAATAAGTTTTATGTATGTGCAAATGGCAAAGCCATATCCCGCCAGTGTCCCAAGAATCTATACTTTGATATCAAAAAGAAGATCTGCAATTTCGCCACGCTGGTAAACTGTTTCGAAGACCAAGAATTTGATCTGAAGTCTGATGATTTTGTGAAGGATGACAGTTCAAGCACTAAAGAGCGGCCCAATTCAAAGCAAATACCGTCTAACTTAATCGAATCTACAGCAGAGATTCTCACAGAGAATCACTTTGAAAAGTCCACGCTCTACCCAGATGATTCCGACGATGATGATTGGAATGATGAGGAAGACTATCAAATGTCGCCAACGATCTTACAAACAAACGGGAATGCTGACCAAAAACCTAGCAAAGAGCTTTCTTCCATAAAACCAGTTGAATCAATCCCAGTATTTGATTGTAGCTTCTTACCAAATGGAGCCTACCTAAGAGATCCAAAATCCTGCGGAAAGTTCTATATATGTGTTAATGAACGCGCAATTTCGCGAAGCTGCCCCGCAGGTCTTTATTTCGACTTACAGAAGAAGGTCTGCAATTTCCCCAGTCTCGTTAAATGTGATATTGATAACAAACAAACGCCCAACTTAAAACATGCGGAAGATTTGAACGACAATCGAAATCCAAGTTCAGAAAAGGCGTCTCTTAACAAACTCAAGGCTGACAAATTTTCCAGTTCACCTTCCGCTTTAAGCTCCAAGGTTCCATCCAAATCCCCAGGTTCCTCTTTAAAAGCAGTCCCAGAAAAAACAAATTCTTTGAAACCCACATTAACAACAGAGAAAACTAAGAAACCACTTAAAAATTTAGAAGGGTCTTTACTGGCGCAGTCAGATCTTGATGAACCTTCAGATTGTAAGGGCTTGCCAAATGGCTCGTTCCTCAGGGATTCACAGTCCTGTAGCAAGTTCTTCGTCTGCTTAAATGGTCGTGCCATACCTCGCAGCTGTCCCGGAATTCTCTATTTCGATATCAAGAAGAAGGTTTGCAACTTCCCCAGTTTAGTAGACTGTTCGATAGACAGCAAGGGAATCCTCATTGCGAAAAAGCCCTCGATCTCCCCTGCTGTTCAAAAGGAAGATATTGCTGTACAAGAAAAATTGTCTACGTTCAGTCCCGATTGTAGTAGCGTACCCAATGGCGAGTACATAAGCGATCCAAGCTCCTGCAGCAAGTTCTTTGTTTGTGCCAAGGGTCGAGCTATACCGCGCCAATGTCCCAGAGGTCTTTATATCGACACTAAGCTCAAGTACTGTAACTTCCCCAGTCTAGTGAAATGCTCAATTATGCTAAAATCAGTAACAGGAAAGCCCGACTGTAGCGATAAGGCGGAAGGTTCCACGATGCGCGATTCAAAGCTATGCAATAAGTATTACATTTGCCTAAATGGAACTCCAGTTACCCATTTCTGCACTCCTGGTAATTGGTTTGACCTGAAACGAGGAGTTTGCAACCAAAAGCAAATGGTCGAATGTAATAACTAGGGGAGAAAGAGAGGGGGAGAAAGGGAGGTAAAATAACAATGTATTATATATATAAAAGGTGATGGGGTACAATATTTACATACATATATATAAGTTGAGTGGCGTATCTAAGCATATTATTATACATTTGGTAATGGTGTTAGTTCTAATTATTTTAGTTCATATTTTATGTTATCCAGTGTAATTCGTTTACAGGGAATAAACCATCAGATTACTATACTCTTCCTGCTATATGCATAATAGCGGGCAAATTTTGATTTTTAGTAATTTCAGTATTAATTCAGTTAGACATCGCTGACAAGGTGGGGGGAATTTTAGTCCTTGACGTGTGGCGACAAATTACAGGACATGCCGCCAACAAAGTGGGCGGGGGAACAGCGTGAAATCGATTTTGTTCCCTGGGCGATTCACGGGACAAGAGTCGGAGACAGAGTCAGACATTAGACGACACAGCGTTTCGAGTTACACATGGCATGGTGATAAGGAAACGCCGACACTTCATCAAAAGACACCCCGGAACAAGCAGCCCTTGTCAAAGTGAGTGGCTGCGGCGCACACAGTATATTATATTATAGTACAAGGACATTACAAAGTACGTACGAGGATGCTCCTTGGGACAGTTTCGATAGTTAACTGCTGCCCAGCCGACACAAACTTGTATCAATGCGGTCATGACATTGTTAGGTTAGGGTAGGGTAAGGAAATTAGGCGCCAAAAAGTGCGAGTACAGTAAAATACTGTTATGAGCGCCAGAGTTACCAGACCCAACGAGGGCGCAGATAGCGAACACGAAGTCAGCGAGAGAGAGAAAGTTACATGGCCTAACGGGGGTGCGTCGGTCTGGCGCTCTTTTGGGGTGGTTCTCGGCCTGCTAGTGCCGACAACGCCGGCTTTTCTCAAAATGCAGCCAAAGGTCGTCGAAGTTGGTTACGCGCACAAAGTGACAGGGATTGAGCAACGATCTGTGTGTAAACAAATGTGAATTAAGAACAAACAGTGAGTTAATAATTGTGCACATGGAATGCAATAACATATACAATTTAAAAGTAATCAAAATATAATTAATGAAACGCAATTCAAATGGACGACGAGTCGTCATTGCCATTGCCAGCTTAACACCCAACAGGCGGGCTGCGTTAGCAGTAGTGTTGTTTCGCTCGCACATCGTTCAATCGATAAACTTAACAGGGGGCTGCCAACTTGACGCATTCAATGTGAGCTGCTCACTCAACGAGTAGCAGTCACAGTCACAGTCGCAGTCGCAGCGCAAACGTTGAAACGTTCACAACGACACACGGTTGGAGTGTCAGTCAACACGCAGTGCGTGTGTGTGAGAGTCCTGTGAGAATGTGAAATGTGAAAATGCAAAATGCAAATGTACATAAATAATTATATTGACAAGAATTGAATGTGCGAACAACGCGTGTGCTGTGAGCCGCTGACATTTGAATAGACTTGTGTGAGTATAAGGAACTCGTCTGCCGATTGCGACGGGCGTCGACTAAAGTGCAGAGTTCAGCTTTTGGGTTTGCTGATAGGACGTATAAAAGTGCTGATCTAACCAATTTTTGCATAATTGCGTCAATTCACTGAAAAACAACAGCAATCAGCAGAGGCAGTGATAATAATATAAATAAAACCGAAAAAGGCGCATAAGAAAATAACTAACAGGCGCAAGCGAAGCAAAAAAGTAACGAGTAAAAAGCGATACGTCTCCCCCCGCCTTCCCCACGCAAACACACAGCACAGAAGGCAACAACAGCAGAGGCAGCGCAGCAGAGGCAGCGACAGCGACAGCGGCGGCGACAGCAGCAAGTGCTTTGTCGGTTTGGTGGTTATTGTTGTTGTTGTTGTAACTGTGCTGTAGTTGTTATTGTTGTTGTTGTTGTTGTTGTGTTTGCGCCTGTGCCAGGGGGTTGCTTTACTTTCAGTGCGGCATCACGCGCTGCAGATGTGTGTGTGTGTGTGAAGCGCTTAATCTCATTCATCAGAGAGCCGAGTTTTACACATTTTTACGCCTGTGAGTATAGTACGCTGCAAACGAGCAGTGCCGATGACTCGCCTCTTGCCACCCAACACCCACCACTGTTGTTCGCTCGCTCTCTCGCAGGTCGGCGAGCAAGCGCTGAGAGCAATGCTCAAAGGCGCTGTTAACATTGCCGTCTCACTCGCACGTGCTGCGCTTAGGCGTAGTTAGTGGTCGATTTTAAAAGTCCTTCACATAGCTGTGTGCGTGCGTATGCCTGTAAGTGTGTATGTGTGTGTTAGGTATGTACACTGTGAAAGTAGTGCCAAGCGCTGTATATATCGAAGGTATTTACATACATACATACATGTATGTACAAAGCTTATGTACCGAGCTTATTATGTGTGTATTGGGAGTGTGTGGCGTTTTCGTAGCCAGGGTCAGGATGTGTGTAATGGAATATCATTCTGTTGCGTTTTTATGTACAATTCCATTGTGTGTCGACTCACACATACACACACACACAAACACACATACGCTGTCGCAGGTGCAAGGCAAGCACAGTTGATCCGCATAAAGTTGGCTGTGCCTCATCTTGTGGCCAATGCGTAACTACAGGCAGTCAAGCTGGCAATCGTATTAATCATTAGGCTGACCTCGACCCTTTCAATGGAACGCCCTCCCCCCAGTGCCCCGCCCCCTTAATATGCTGGGATACTTGATACGATGTCGTCTGTCAGCTTTTTGTGCTGCTTTTGCCACAAATGAGAAAACTGCCAACTGCTAAACATAAAAATAAATAAATAAATGTGATTGCGATTGCCTTGGCGCTTTGCGGTCTGTTGTTGCGGATTTGTCGACATGCTGCCTGCCTGCCAGCTTGCCTGCCTGTCCCGATGTCTCTCCTCAGTCCCTCCACTCGCCTCGGGTTATGCTCTGTTCTCGCTATTAATCTGTGCGTATCCAAATCGAATACTCGCCTTGGCTCTATCATCAATGAACCCAATCATCATCATCGTCATCGTCATCGTCATCGTGCACTGCGTATTTCATTTTTTTTGCCGTCTTGGGATTGACCCAGTTGTCAGTCGCTCCACCCATTTTGTCATCGCCGTCCTGCTATCGCACAATCCTATCTGAAACTCATGATTTGGCACTTTTGGCGCTCAAGGAAATGAGCTTTATAAGTGGCATACAAAGGCGCCATAAGATTACAGTTGATGCTATTGCTCTTGGACACAAATATTGACAGCGAATCAGCGGCAAACTGACTGATTGACAGATTCACAGTCTTCGCTTTGTCCCTCTCTCTTTTAACCCATTCAAATTGAGTTTTATATTTGTCAGACTCGAATGTGTTAGACATATAAGAAGAAGAGTTCCCTATTGACATTTACCGATTATCGTTAAATTCCTGCCAAGAACGCACCTTGTTGTCCGAGTAGCCCATAAAGAGGGTCTCTCCATCGATAGAGCAGGCCAGCGATAGGCCCATCCCCCAGGCAGTGATCAACTACGACCTGGAGGCCAAATCCCAAACCGCAATCGATGTACACACGCGACGCTGAGCCAACAGCGATTAGGCCAAAAGGTCATGGCTATGACGATTTCGTTATGATCCAACGGATAAAGATTGCGACCATTGCTCAGATCCCATAGATTACTTAGGAATTCTTGCGCCTTGGACAAGGTGTTTGACCACATTGTCTGAATGATCACGATGATTGTTGAGCAATTTGCACTGAGTTAGATCCCAGACTTTGAGATCCGCGTCATATCATATCATAGTTTTGACCAGATGGCAGGCCAGCTAACTGAATCACCTCAGGCCTTGGATGTTTATTTTTTGTTTTTTTGTTGGTTTTTCTCAAATTTAAACAAGCTAGTCCAAGCACTTAGCTTTACAGAGGAAAATATTGTCTTGTTCAGATGTAATTAACGTTAACTAAGCGCTTTACTCGTATACGCTGCACCGTACTCTGGAAAAGGAGTGTAATAAACTGGTAATCCTGTATTCTGTGAACATAGAGATTGGTTGGCTATTAAATAATCCGTCTAAGAGGATGTACATATACGGTAATTAAATTTAGAGCATTAAAGAAAAAGCTAAAGCTGTGGATTTCTGCATCTTTGAAAGTAAAATATTTAAATATACATAATTTTTTTAAGAGTTGATGGTTCAAACCTAATTCTTTCTGGTTGAAAACCCTGATACCAGTGTTGCATGCGAGCTTAATAGAATGTGAATATATATAGCTGATCCGTTTTGATTATACGCTAAAAAGACAAACATTGTTAGTTCGTCTCTTACATTTTGTTTTACCAAAAAATGTACATCAAAGAAATACCTCCTGAAAATAAGTAATTTAAATCTAAAAGATATGGAAAAATATTTACATCATGATTTAAAACTAGTAACTTTGGATTCATATCATATTTTGACCATAAAAAAATTTACATAATAACTGCACAAATTTATGTTTATCTAATCAGAGTAGGAATTCAGAGCAGCTAAAGTTGCGATTAAAATTAGTTTTCTAGTGATATATTAAGACTCATCCCGGCTAAGGATTTTGTTACATCACATAATGAGGGACGAACAGGAGAAGCAGCGAGTAACAGCAATTGCTACAGAAGCAGCAGGTCATCTATCAATATTTAAGGGCTTCGGCAATTGTTCTACATTATTTCGCAATTGTGTGTGCGTGTGTGTGAGTGTGTGTGTGTGTGTGTGCGTGTGCGTGTGCGTGTTTGTCGGCGTAGGCGTTTGCATGTTGACTCTCCGCCACAAGCTCCCTCCTCCCGCCCGGCAGAGCTCTGTCTACGCCTCCCCGCTGTGTCCACAATTTAGGGTAGCGATGACGTCAAATGAGAAATGATGCAAAGTAACGCGAAAAGCTTTGCCAGACGTCGGCACCTGAACAAAGGGCGTCAGGAAAAGGCGGGCGGGGAGTGAAAGCGAGGATCAAGAGGAAACCAGTTGAAATTGCTTTAAAATGCACATGCAACTAAGTGTGCGAGTGTGTGTGTGTGAGTGTGTGTGTGAGTTGACGGTGTGAGCTGGCCAAAACAATGCGGCTTTTCGACGACTCGCCTGAAAAATTACTCATACGGCAATGAAATGCGAACGCACAACAGGCAAGTGCTGCAAGCATGTCTGTGTGCGAGTGTGTGTGTGTGTGTGTGTATGTGTGTGTGTGTGTAGGTGGCGCCAAGAGTTGCGCTGTTGTTGTTGTTGCCACGCTGAGCAGACAAATGGACACGGCCAAAGAAGGGCGGCCAGACTGACTGGCAGACAAGCGAGACGGAGACGGGGAGAGACGAATGGAAGAAAGCGTGGAGAAGACTGCAGGGGGGAGCGAGAGGGAAACGGCAGAGGGGCAAATTGAGACAGAGACATCGAGCGGGAGTGCTTTTGCCGTTGAGCGATGATGATGATGATGATGATGATGATGATGATGGCGACGGTGGGCGGATTGAGGGAAGTGGCAGGGTTGCCGGCGGGTTTGCTGGTTGCACGAAGTGTTGCCAACACACATAAAAACACTTTGCCATTACATATAAAGTAATTCCTTTTGTTTATCGCAGACCAGCAGTTAATATTGCCGCTCCGTCTGTATGAGTTGCTGACTACCCAGCGTGTGAGTGTATGAGTGTGTGAGATTGTATTTATGCTGCCCGCTTTTTGCTCTCCATTTTTTGTGGATTTAATGTACTGTTGTTAATGGAAATTTGTGAATATTTACTCGCTGCAATGCAAGCCATACCCTAAAAACAGGGGTTCATCTGCTGGCGAGATAATACTATGCTTAAGTTGATAATTAATGGATTTTCTGTTGCGAATAAATTCATTCAAAACTAATCCATTCTCAGTGCTGGTAATCAGCGTAGTTTATGTCAAGTGTAATATTATAACTTACCAGTAACTATTTAACTTTGATAAATAGTTATCCATTCAAGAATATATTAAATATAGAAAACATAATTATGCAGCTAATGTATTTAATTTTGATAAATAGTTAATCATTCAAAAATATATTAAATTGAAACTCAGAATTCTATCTTATTGTGCAATACTCTCTTTACATCAATAATAATCGTCACATAATAATATATGTCTGTAACTTAATGTCCATTATAATATACAAAGTGCTTTCTGATCTCTACTGCAATCTATTAATACTATTGAGCTTCTTTCTGTGTGTAATTTGAATATAGACTGATCAGATCGATATTTGTAGACCGAGCTGGTAAAGGTCATTATATGAAATCGCGCTCGCTCTCGCTCTAAATGTATTTATGCCTTTTGTGAAAGGGTTCATATTGATTTGCCCTTTCGCTTGTTCCAAATTTCAATTAGTTTTTGCCTTTATGTGTGGCAGCCTTCTGTGTGGGGACGAGTCATAAATAATACTAGCTGGCCAATGGCAGCTAAATTTAAACAATAACAGACCCCCATTCGGCATATAGGCGTATCTGTCCATCTATCTATAGTATATCGCATCATCTGGCGTGTGTGGATGACGCGGAGGAGGCCGAAAGTTAGCGTCAGGAATGAAACTCCAAAGCGATTGCCCGATGAAACCCCACAGGGCCATTAATTGTATGCCAGTCGACTCGTACACAGTTATTTTCCCTTTTTTTTCCTTCCTCCATTGCCGCATTTCACACACACACACACACACACACACATCGCTGTTGTTGTTGTTAGTTTTGTTGTTTGTTTGTTTGTTTCGCCTGTGTCTAAAGCGGCTTTAGACGCGTTTGTTGCTTTTGGGCTTTTGTTTTTTCATTTTCATTTTTGTTGATATGCTGCCGGTGTTTGTAATTTATGCGGCTTCCCTCGACCTCCTGCGTTCACCCCAACAACTAACAACAACAACAACAACAACAATTACATTTTACGCTCTTTTAGGGGCAACCTCCATCCCCCCCACATCGGTGGCCACTAACTCATTTCATTGTAGTCGCACTTTCTGCTAGTTAGTTAGTAACATTGTATTCGCTTTTTTAAAGCTTTTTCTGTCCAGCATTGTTAACTGTACTACAGTTTGGTTTTTTTTGCCAGTCGCTCGCAGTGTTATTTAATATTGTACATCTAGTTCATTAATCTCTCGCTTTGCTCAACAACCCGCCTGGCAATCTATTCTCATTAGTGCCGAGAGGCAGCCGATGCTGAGCAATAATCAAGGATAATAAGGATTTTGAGTCGCATTGCATTACCAGTACTCTCCAGTATTAATCACTTGGAGGCCAGGCGAGCCACCAGAGTTGCCACGGCGACGGCAGCAACAACCAACGAACTATAGCAACAGCAACAACACAACACACTTTACAATCGCTGCTCAATATACACACACTCTGCGATATGCGAGTATTTAACTGAACGAACCTACGTAGGTACTAATTAGCACATCAATAATTCACCATAATTAGTTCTTTAATTGACTTTGATAGCTCTGAATGTGCTGTGTCTATAATTACTTGTGTTTACGCTGCTTTTAAAGGCGATTATTCAGTGTGCCAACACTATTGTTAAAACGATCGTGACAGCTCGCGGGGCTGAAATATGTTTTAACTCTTTTAGGCAATAGTTTTCAATTTGATAAAATTATAGACTAAACACATATTTAATATGTTAACATTTATACAACCCTGACTGCATTTCAGACTTAGCTTTAAACGCGAATTTAGGACAGCAAAAATATGTATAATTACTTTTTTGGTATCCAGCAATTTCATAAGCTAATTCTTAGCAATTTCTTAAGTCAACAATGCTGAAGCTAAAGAAAATTGCATTTTTTTTTGTAGATGTAGAAAAACAGAAATCTTGCCTTGAACTGAAAGCAGTGCTCCAATTTAAAATCTCGAGACGAGAATGAAAAGCAAATAAAATTGGCATCAGGCATAAGACCCGAGGCCAAAATGTTGCTGGGAGTCAACTTGGCGGAAAAGTCGAAGCGGTGTAGCGGGGAAAACGAGGAAAACTATAATCAAATTTAATTAAAGGCGAAATTGGAACGCTCGAAGGATAACAAACAGTGCCGCGCGCGTGTATGTGACACATACAAAGTCCGAGCGAGTCCTGAATGGTCCAGAGCCAGGATCTGAAGAGAGATAGGAGAGAGGGGAGCGGGGAGCGGGCAGTTGGACGGCTGCAAGCAAATAAAGCACAACAAAATATGTGTGATAAATTTTTCTTTTTCTTTTCATTTTCTTCTTTTTTTTTTTTGCTTCTGCCTCTGTTCCTGATTTTGTTGTTGCTGCTGCTGCTGCTGCTGCTGCTGCTGCTTCTGGCTTCTCATTATTATTTTGCCTTTTATGTGGCACAAGAATAGAATGAGTCTAGCGGGAGAGGGAGAGTGGGAGAGTGGGAGAGTGGGAGAGGGAGGCAGCTGAGCTTGCGTCGTCTACTCGGCGCCTGCCGTTGATTTCTAATGTGATAAACTTTTGATGGCACAAAGGCGCAGCCGTTGTCCCGTGGCGCTCGGCCTGCAGTTGGCCACTGTTCGCCTGGCTTGAGTTTCCTCTCTTGCCCCCTCGGCCCACACACCTTGCGAGCTGCGGCAGCAGCTCTTTAAAATCAACGCCAGTTTCTTATTACCCACTCATGCAGTTGAGTCTCATTATTATTTCAAACCCGCACACACACACACACACTCATGTGCATAACTGTGTTGCAATGATAAACTGTGCCACGCTCTGCGTATACGTAATATCACGTTTGCAATGCACTCTTAAATGCGCATACGCCCCCTTGGCGTGCACTGGCGCAATAGTCAATTCCCCCCTCGACTCTGACTCAATTTATGCATCGATTTCTGCATTTATGTGATGGTGATGCTTATGAATCGTAGAGAGCTGGGACAGAAAGCGGGACAGAGAGGGAAGGAGACGCAGAGGAAGCGAGTTTGCAATCGCTTCATTTGTCAGTGCTTGGCAATAGAAATAGAAATGCGAATTTATGCTTGATATGTGATATATGTATGTGCATCAATGGTATTATAATGCAGCAGCAGGAGATGAAATCAGAGGCATCGCATTGATTATTTTGTAAATCTCTGTGAAATACTTAAGTGTCAAAAGAAATTATCAAAGGATTTTGATGTCTATTTAATTAATTTTCGAATACCATGTTTGAATTTGTGAAAAGAGAAATTCTAAAATACTTAGTTTTGATTTTCCAAAGTAAACATCGATTTGCTTTTAGTATATTGTTTTTTGTCATCTTCACCATTTCTAATTGCTTGGCGTTCTTTCATTGTGTTTTATATTGTCCTGTTGTTGATTTGTTTTTTGCAGGCTTGATGACAAATGCAGCAACTGAAAGACAATTAATACGGAAACCGGAAAACGTTAAAAACATTGTGCATACGCCGTGTGGGCCACCGAGCAAAGTCATAAATGAATGCTTTTAATTGCAAAAGAATGACATTTGCCCCGAGAAATACGAAGCAAACAGAATGAAAACCGTTGGCAAGAGCAACAATAACAACAATAACGCCAGCAACAATAAACACAAAAACAAACAGCAGCAGCAGCAGCAGCCGCAGTGAAAATTGTGAAAATCGCGAAAATTGAGCGAACAAAATGCTGCTGATGCCAACATCATGTGGCCCGGGGCCACCAGTGGACGATGGCGACGCTGCTGTTGACCTTAGCTTAACCCCACACGAACGATGTGCATGTATCCAGAGCCCCTCCTCCTCCCCCCAATTCCAATCCCAATCCCAATCCCATTCCCAGTTCCAGAACCACACTCCAACCAGCCCAAGCACGGGCATTCCCAGATGGCTTCTAATGCTCCTCGTGCTCTTTGTCATTGTGGCCCAAACGCCGCAGCGTCAAGTGGCCGCCGAGAAGAGCAAACACTGTGAGTATTCCCAACTAACTATCTATCTATGTATCCATCTATATATCTATTGATAAACATATATGTATGTATGGTATTTATGTTGGCTTAAAATCAAAGTTTTTGTTCAACTTTTACCCTTGTCCGCTGTCCACTTGAGTTTCTGAAAACAATTTGTCCCTTTTTTTGCGCTTCGACAACAAATATTTTCGAAAAGTTTTCCTTGCCATTCCAATCGAGCACTTTAATGCGCTTTTGACACCTTAAATAATTTGATTACATCGCAAGTTGTATTGACAATTAATTGATTAATTATAAAATGCAATCGGTTGATTTAACTAAAGGAGAATCAGAAAGGCAACTGAAACAATTATAAACTTCATCAATTAAAATCAATTAAGCTTTCACTGAGAATATTAATTAAGAGTTCGAAATCTTGTTTTAATTGTTTGAAGCGAGAAATGGGAATGTGTGAAAAATTAATCTTTAGTATTCTATAGCTAGAGCAGAATTGAGAAAAATAATGTAAGAAAATTGTAACGAATATTTGTGAGATTTGATGAAATCGATAAAGAAAAAATTATTGATGAATATTGGAAAAATTATAAAATAAAACGTCGATTATGGCTAATATTAGAAGTTCAATTATAATTTTAACTGAACTGTGCTTTAACAGTGTAAAATACCCAAAGAAAATGAAAGTACAGTCCTTGCTCAGTGGAAAAATATAAAGTTTACACTAAGAATTTTCTTGAAGCCAAGTATCGAAATGTAGTGAGTAAAATTGTGATGACTATTGGAATTCTGTTATTCTAATTTCCATTCCAAATGTGCTACATTTTGTCACATTCTGTGCTGTTTTTTATGTTCTGCGTTCAGCGTCAGCTTCCTACTTTAGCTTCGCCTTCAGCGTCAGCTCCAGCTTCAGCTTCTGTATTGTGGCTCATGTAACAAAATATTTGCACACAATTTCCCTTTTCCTTTCGTTTTATGTGTGTCTGCGTGTGTGTGTGTGTGTGATTTTTCTTTGCTTTTCTTTTGGCACGACAATAAAATGTTCATCATCGAGCAACGAGCAGATGTAATAAAAGTGCATGAAAATGTTGTTAAAAAGCGAACAAAAACAAAATGCTGCAACTATAAAATACACACATGATATGTGTGTGCGTGTGCGTGTGTGTGTGTGTGTTGGCTTTTCTGTGGTAATTTGTTCACATTGTCTTACATATTGTTTATGCGAAGAATAAACAACATATAAATACAATTTTACGATGAGAAGGCAACTTGCATACTAAACAGCTTATCTCCGTCCCTGTGTGAGTGTGAGTGTCGAGTGTGAGTGTCGAGTGTGTGTGTGTGTGTGTGTGTGTGTGTGTGTGTGTGGGTGTGGGAGGAGTGTGTGTGCGATACATTTGTCTTGGCATTGACTTTGGCCAAAACATTTTAATCAAAGCAGCAATAACAAAGCGAAATTGAGATCATAATAAGCTCTACCAGCTCTCAGCCATAAACCTACCTCAGACTGAGCCATCGAGCCGCAGGCCACGTTTCTGAATTTTCTTTAATTAATATTGTTGAAATTAATTTCCGCATTTTGCTGCTCTTGAATAAGTTGCTTTTGATAAGTAATAATAATAAGAAATGTATAAATCAAGTTGTGATTGTGCTTTCCCAACTTATTAAAATAAATTCGTTACTTTTGATCATAAATAATGAGAAATCTACAAATCAAGTTGTGACTGTTTAGTTGTACTTTATGTATGCCTGAAGTGACAACTAATTAATATAAAATTCGTTACTTTTGATAAGTCATATGCATATAATTTACAAGTCAATATGTTTATTAGTTCTCTGAATATTGGCAACTATGTATTTAAAATATGAAATATTAAATTCTTGTTCAGTTGTACTTTAGTTATTTCCATACTATAGACAACTAATTAAAGTAAATTCGTTGCTTTTGATTAGCAATAATAATAAAAAATAAATAAAATTTATTCCCATAATATTGGCGACTTATTAAAGTAAATATAATTTGCTTATATAAACTCCAAACTCGGTTTTATCATATCAAGTCGTGGAAAATTCCATAATGAGCTGTTTACACAAGCCTCAATAATTCGCTACACCTTCGGGGCTGTGCTGCGCTGATACGCATACGTTTGTGGCTGATAGATGATAGGGGAAGGGATGGGGGATGCTGGGGGAGGGGTGAAGCGATGTGGCTGCTGCGTCGCTGGCAAATGAAATGAAATTGCTGAAGCGTTGCGTTGCGATGTCGCGACGCAAGTTGTTTGCCACAAATTATTTCCGTATTTTAACATGAAATCATAATTAAAAAATTTTGAAGTAAAACAACTTACAAGCTGGCAAATAGCGCGACGTCGTCAGCGGCCGCCTGCAACAGAGCGATAGCGTCGACTGCGGCAGCGACTGCAAAAGTTTGAGTTGCAAAAAAAGTTGCTGCATACTTTTTTGGGCCCGTTTCCGGCTGCCGACTGCGGATTGCCGTTGCTGTTGCTGTTTCTGTTTCTGTTGCTGGCAGCGCGCGTCTCTAATTGCAGCATCCCTTTGCCTCCGCCTCCACCTCCAGCCCCCCCTCCTTCCGTCTCTGCTTCTTCGCACTTTCCAACAGCCTAAGCGCAGCTTGGGTGACGTCTCGGATTTGCTCTGCTGCCTGCATGCCTCGCTTGTCGTTGTTGTGGTTGTTGTTGTTGCTGTTGCTGATGCTGTTGGCTTTTTACTTGCTCATTTCCGCAGGCGACACAACAACAAGCTCTGCTGCCGTTTGCTGCGGTCACACACACACACGCACACACACACACACACACGCTTTCCCTTGTTGACTGTCCTTAGCAGACTTTTGCGGCCCACGTGGCGTGTACTTAATTTGCCCCAGGCCCATTGCCAGGCGCGTCGAAACTTTTTCTCTTGCCAACGTGTTTTTTTTGGTTGTTCGTTTGCTTGGCCCAAAGGGGCGCGGCCAAAGGCTTAAGCCGGCAGCTTCGGCTTCGGCTGCGGCTGCGACTGCGGCATCGGCATCGGCTTCTCTCGCAACTCGTTCAACAAAATTTTGCACAAAAGTTTCATAATTAATTTCATGTTAAGTGGCAATGCGCACGTTACGTAGGCCCAGAACCTCTGCAACTCCAGGCTGCCCCTCACCCCCCACCCCCTCACACACCCATATCCCCAACAATTTGCACTTCATTTAGACGTCCCTCCTCCAGTCTGCCTCCATAACCGTTAGTTGCCACATTCGTGCATTTTTTGGACCGTTGTCTTTAATTTGAATTGTCATTTCCTGTCTAAAACACTCTACGCGGCGCTCTCTGCTCCTCTCGTGGTCTGCCTGCCATCCGGCCCTGCTCTGCCCCCCTGCCTCCCTCCTGTGCTGCTGATGCGCTGCGCACGTTCAACTTGATTAGCGTAACTTGTAATGACTCGCACGAGCTGCGAGTCGACTTGACTCCGAGCCAAACTTGTTGGTTCCAGCGCCAAACATTCACTTACATGAGTAAATATGTACACTACGTATGTGTGCGTGTGTGTGTGTGTGACTTGTCTGTCTGTCCTTCGTATTTGCAAGTGGTTTTCACAATTACTTTGTGTGTTCACTTCAAATTATCTGAAGCACAAGTTGGGCTCGGTGCTTGAGTTTTGCGTCCCAAAACTCCTCCCATCCCTCGCTTCCCTTCACGCCGACTTCAGAGACGGTGTGCTACGATTTAGGACTTATTCAATTTGTTGAATGTTTACCACATCATCGTATTATAATTAACTTTTTGCTACGTGGATGTTTTGCCCCTTCTCTTCAGCTCCATTAGTAAATGTTTTACATCTTAAATTAATGGAAATTTTCGACGTTCTTTTAAAATGTATTCTCCCCTGGAAGTTAATGTTTTCGTGGAATTGTGGTTCATTTATATCTCACGATCTAATTCATTACCCAAAACTATACTCTCTGGAGAGCATATCAATCCTCTCCTCGTATTACATTCGCAAAACGTTTCACGTCACAAGTGGATGGACGCTTTAAATGCACGATTTTATGTCTGTAGTTGCAGTATTGTTCTTTCCACATTGTTGACTATTGAAGAAGCAATCAGTTGCTTAACGAAATAAGCTCGCCAGTATCTCCCCTTTTACTTGTCCTGTCTCTCTGTCTTCTCCGTAGCGATGCTGTAAACAATTGTGTCGCTTTGTGCGAATTTGTGCAATAATACGAGCATTACGCAATTTTATAAAATGGGTCACGTTGCTTGGGTGACAGTCACAGCGAGGCGAAAGGGGAGCGAGAGGGGCGCGGGAGAAAAGATTCGCTTTTGGGCAGATTCCAAGAGCCGAGCCGCCAATGGCCGACTGCCAATAAAATTGTGAGAAAAACAACTGTCGACGACCAAGGAATGGCATAAAACTTTTGCTTTTTGTTTGGCATAAATATGAATGGATGGATTTGGGTCTGCTTTGGGGTTGTGTCTGAATGCGAGCGGGAACACGGAGGAACGGAGGGACGGAGGGCAGGCAGTACCAGTTGCCACTGCGGCAAAAACGGAGGCAAAGCCAGCTGCTCTGGACCCCACACGTACAATCCTGCAGATGGGGGCAGAGGACAAAGCGCGGAGGGCAGAGGGCAGAGGGAGGAGGTTAACATTATGACAGCTTTGCGGAAGCAATAAATTTTAATTTTATAACAATCCATCCGCATACGAAATAAAAAGGTTTGAAATTTGCGACATACCACACACATTTTGTATAAGCTCAAAAGAGCTTTTGTTGCCCATTTGGTGATTTATCGATGAAAAGCAATAGAACGATATAAAAGCAATCGGAATAATTAAAGAAGGCATACTGAAAGATTAGCTTGAAGCAAAAAATTTCATTCACATTAAATTCTATTGAAATATGTCATTACACAATTCTATCAAAATATTAATTTTGTTTTAATAAATAGCCAACAATTTAATTTCAATATATAGTACATGTTATACATAAATCTCTCTCTCTCTGCATTGATTCCACTTTCATTCACATTAAATTCTATTGAAATATGTCATTACACAATTTTAAATTAATATTTTGTTTTAATTAATAGCCAACAATTTAATTTAAATATATTGTACATGTTCTACATAAATCTCCCTTTGCATTGATTCCACTTTTATTCACATTTAATTCTATTGAAATATGTCATTACACAATTCTATCAAAATATTAATTTTGTTTTAATCAATACCAAAAATTTAATTTCAATATATAGTACATGTTATACATAAATCTCTCTCTCTGCATTGATTCCACTTTAATTCACATTAAATTCTATTGAAATATGTCATTTCACAATTCTAAATTAATATTTTGTTTTAATAAATAGCCAACAATTTAATTTCAATATGTAGTACATGTTCTACATAAATCTCTCTCTCTCTGAATTGATTCCACTTACCTGATCCTGATATGCCTACAGAGTCAAGTGCCTATGAAATGCATTCATTCAAAACGCTGGAAAATCGGCAGAGTTCAGAGTCGTTAACTCGATTCACAGTTGAGTGAATAGATAAATGTTTATACATTCGACTGCGATGTATGTGTTTGGGAGTATGATAAATTCATAGCTGTGAAATCGAAGCGCGAATGAAATCAAGCAAGGCATAACAAATGTCATTTGTAGCTAAACATTTCTGCCAACCCCCCGAGAGTCGCATCTATTTCTTTCTTCCCACCGCCCCCCTTCCGCTCGAAGCCAATGCCAAATGAACGATTGATGCGTTGCGAAGTTTTGGGCTATTGCCATTGGCAAATCCTTCCTCCAACTCCTTCCCCGACCCACGCTCGCATTTGCCACCCTTGCCCATTGTCGGGCGAAAGCCAAACAATAAATTGGCCAAATTGTCCATGAATGTGGCAGAGGGCGATTGCTGGGGCAGCGCATTGTGTGGTTGCTGCGTGGCAGCCATGGTTATGGTGTGATGGTCGACAGTGGAGGGGCGAGGGTGGGAGGGGGATTCGGGTTATTTATCAATATTTCCGGTCAAACGAGAAACAGTAAACTGTTATTATTCGAAATCGATATTTGATATGCGATGCCAGTCTCTCTCGCTCTCGCGTGTTTTCAAATTTATTTACGCCCCACACTTTGCTTCAATGCGACGAATTTGAATTCAATTTTAATTGCCTGCAAAATTGAGTAATTTGTGATGATAATAATAAATCGTAATCGTAATTGGGTTGCGAATTCAATTCAATTCACCATTTTGCTTGCCACACTAATTGTTCACATTGTTTTCAGTAATTATAATTAATTATTGTCCTTATTTCAAATGTATTCAGTTTATTACAGTCCTTAACAAACAATTGGATTAATATATTGGAAATTATTGACAATAATAAATAATAAATAAATGTAGAAAATCACTTAAATAATTAGAGTTCAATTTAGTTTCGAAATTGGTAAAAACGTTTTATAGCAATTAAATCTGGACTTCGTGCAGTCTAGTAAGTGGCGAAAATTGCAATTAAATATCGTATAACCCAATTATTTAATAGGAAGACTGGGCAAACAATGAACACGACATTTACAGACTACAACGCGTAGAGATTGCATGTTGCGTATCTCGGAAAATTGAGTAGAAAAGCACATGAAAATGTGCAGAGCATTTCCATTATGCTTCTCGCTTCTCACTTAGGCGCGTGTGTCCCTTTTGTAATCAAATGCACAGAAAATTCTATTCTATTCCATATAACAACAAAAAACTGTATAAAATAAAATACAAAAAAAAAAAAAAAGAAGAAAACAGAATAGAATGAAAACGAAGCGAACGAATCCCAAACCTTTTTCGTGTTGGCTCTGATGGGCTTTGTGTTTTGGCGGCTGTGCCGAGCTGAGGGTGTATCCTGGCTATCTCCGAGTATATCCTGTATAGTGGCGCTACTGTGTATCCGTATACCTCTCCTGCTCCCACTGTGCAGCGCTGTCTCTGTCTGCCTGTCTGTTGGCCACTCTGCTCTGCTGTGTGTTCCACTTGCGAAAAAGAAGCCGTCGACATAAAAGAGAGATTCGCGCGCACGCAAAACAAAGCAGCAAATATTACAACCCCGCCCCGCCGCCCGCTTACAAAATATTACTACAAGAGCCTAGAAGAATTAAACAACAATAATAAAAAAGACAACAGCAACAGCAACAACAACAACAACTGGTAGGCAGACAACAATAGCGTAATAAACTAGCAGAAAAGCAAAACTTGCCAACAAAAAACTATAGAACAACAATTTTTGCTTTGTTTGCCTTCGGTTTTAGTTTTTCGCCTTTCTTTCTTTTTTGTTGTCTCTTCTTTTTGCCGCACGCAAAACAAATTCTTTATTAAACGAATAAAGATAAATTATTTGCTAAATATTTAAGAGCTTTTTTGCCGGCATAGCGACCACGGAGTGGGAGTTGGGCGTAGGAAAAGCAAAAAGATGGAAAGCAGCTGAAGGCGGCGCAAGTTTAATTAACAATTTGCTAAAGGAAAAACAAAGAAAAGTTCAAAAGGCAGTCGGATAAAACTTGATAAGCCTCGCAGGACACTTTTAATTTTTAGCTTTTCGTTCTTTTTTCCCTGCTCGAAGTGTTCCTTGAGCTGGAAATTATACGCACTAATTGAATAACAACCAATGGACTCTCTGAGCAGCAACAAAAGGGATAAGGAAAATGGAAAATTCAAATGCATAAATCTAAGAAAGTTAATCGATAAATCTGCTATTGAAAGCATTATCGCTTAGAGCAATATATATTGAGCTAGGGCAAACAGGAAAAGCGGATATCGTATATCGGAGTTATATAAGTTTTCTCAAGCAAATAATAATGTTAAATAAAATTATAATGGAAAAACAATAGTTGAGAGAACTCAGGAAGAGCGTCGTCGCCTTCACTCGCAAGTTATTCAAATTTGGCACATCATTTGAAGAGGCTTGTCAACAGTTAGCGGCAGCTGTCCGAAAACTTTTCCTTCGAGTGTTTAAAAGTGCTAAAAAGTTGGATAGACAGATAGTCAGAGAAACCGCCGACCAGCTGGGAATCACAGTATGCAAGGACAAAAAAAAACAGAGAGCGAGAGAAAAAAAAAGAATAAAAGCACGAGAAGCAGGCGCTAATTGCCCAAGTGACATTTGTAATGGCACTCGGGGGCATTAGGAGCGGTGGGCGAGCAAAGAGCAATCCAGAGATTGGATAACGAAGAGAAATGAAACGAAACGAAATGGAATGAAATGAAATGAAATGAAAGCAAAGACAGACAGGATATTAAAGCGAGTCCAGCGCGAGAAGAACGTGTGAGAAATGGCGACAATCGAAAGGGTTGTGTGAAGGGCGTGTTTATGAATAGATCTCATTACTTATTTGATACCTATTCATTTAATTTAATTTGTCCGACTTCCGACACCCCATTGATCATGCTGAAATTCCTGATGGGACCGAGCGATGTTCCCTGACACTTTGCTGAAAACTTTTCACACTTTTGCAAGTTGAACATTTTGACAGGCGACAATTTGCTTGATTATTGCCATGGAGGAGCAATCAAATGAGAGACCCGGCGCTGAAGGGAGAGTTATTTTGACGGCCATTAGGAGAGTCCTTATGCTATGCTGTCAGAGTCCTTTCATTACTCTCGACTCGGCTGTCGGCTTGAGGTTGCCACATTTTTGCAATTACCCGTTACCCGTTACCCACTGTTCTGCCAGCTGACAAAAGTTTAATGATGCGTTTAAGAGGCCAACAACACTCGTATTTACTTGTACTTGCTTGGTTTCTAATAAACTTTCGCAGCACTCAGCAGAGAAATGGAACTTTCTGTATATTTGTTGCACTCTATGAATTATTTAACAAGTTGGCAGCGCCACTTAGGGAGCTTAAAACGTGCTTGCAAGTTTAGTTGATGCTGCGGTTGACACCTCTGATCAGCGATGGGCTTGACAGGGACACGATAACACGACTAATCACGATGCCAACTTAATTGAGATGACACGATATGATATATACGGTAATAGAATTGTGTTGAAGTGAAGCCAGATAAGCCTTGAAAGACTATTGAATTGCTCTTTAAATAAATATGGCAGCTAAAGTTTCTTACTTAAATCTTGTTGGCGACAAAAATAAATCATTACTTAAAATGAAGAGTGATTTCATTGTGTGCACTTTTGATAACGTCAGCTACTGAAACTGTCAAGTATCAAAGTATCTTGCGTATTTTGAGTTCTACTTCAATTAATAATTAAACTCGACTGCAACGAAGCAAAACTGTGACTTGAATATAAATAGTGTTATTAAAATATGGTTGATATTATTGTATCTATATTTGAGCACTTCGTAATTGAGCTCTGGTCACACTGGCTGTCAAAGGCCTGTCACGCTGTCATCTCTATTAAGCACGATCCACTTGTGTGCTGGGATTAATGCTTAAACTGCGACAGTGCCCACAACATTGCCCCCAAGGCTCAATTAAATTGACAATGTGTTACGCAGGGCTGACCCCATGGGCAGGGAGAAGCTGCCGGGGGGGAAGCTCCGGAGATGGGGGACGAATCGCGGGCAGCTTCAGCGGAGTAGGGCCAAATGCCATGGCCTAACGCGCAAGCATTTACTCCAGATTAGAATTGAGTATATGTACATAATCGTCCAATGTATATACACATATTTCATTAAAGCAAAAGTCCGAGCCACCGAAGCACTCGAGGCGGCATTTTGGACGCGCTAATGGAGCGTGTGAGCCCCAGCAGCAGCAGCTGGTGGAGTTCGATGGCTGGAAATGGATCAGGACGCAGTAGCTGGCTGGCAACACTTGGTCGGGTTTAGTCAACTGTGTGTGTGATTGGATGAGGCATTTGGAGGGGGCACTTGGATGACATCTTCACACAGCATAAAGGAGCGAAAGCGAGCGATGGAGAAGAAGGAGGAGGCAGCTTTGGTTGGGGTCAGCTAAATTCAATATTGGCGAACAGGAAATTCATTGTTTAACCTTTGTTACTTAAATTGCTCAAATTCCTGCCATTAGTTTGACAAACGAGCCAGCGAAATTATTTTGTTGCAGCGAAATAGCCAAACAACTTCCCTCCCCACCTCCCCCCTCTCGCTCAATAGCTATATAGCTAAAGTTTCGCCATGCTTGAAAGTGCACAAACCCGAGCTCAACCGCCTCCCGTTGCCTTCGCCTTTGCCTCTTGGGGTCACGCACTCAGCTGGTAGCTGGACAACTGGTTACTGGTAGCTTGGTTGCCTTTGGGTTCTGTTGTGGTTCCGTTAGTTGCCATTGTTGCCATTGTTGTTGTCCTGGCTCCGGCTCCTGTCCCACAACTATCCTCTTGTAGCCCGGCTCAGAGGTTTGCTGGCTTTGACTATGAATTTTATGCCATTGCTGCAGATTTATTTGCGGTTTTGCATAATCACTGAAAATTAGTTTAAAATATTTACATTGCATTTGCATTTCAATGTCGGCGGTCAAGCTGATCTCCCACATCCCACATCTCTCCTCCCCGTTACGCCCATCATTCCATCAGCAACAAAGATTTTGCAAAATCCAGACCAAATGTTTAAGCGCTTAAGCTTCCCAAGACGAGCACAAGCTCAGGCTACACCAACAACATATACTTAAACTATTTGCCCAAATTTGCACGCAATTGGAAGTTGAAAAGGGTTTCAATTAAAGCGAATGCTTGCTATTAAATAATGCAAACTATAGAAGTGGTTACAATACTAGTATTTATATTAAATATTAAACTATGTACGATCTATAAGTGGTTAGAATATAAAGAACGGAACCAAGTAAATCCATTAAAACATACATTTATTAGAAAGTGTGAAATTATTTAACACATTAAATCATATGTTTTGCAATTCCATTATTATTGTAAATTGGCAAAATTGAAAGTTGTCCAAAAATAGTCAAGAAAAGAAAGTGTTTTAGTTTTGAACTGATTTCTTTAGTGCTTCAAACCGATTTCGTGTCGAAGAGTCGCAAAAGAAATGAGTTCAAAATGTAAATATCAAATTCACACTAAAATTTATAGGGTCTCTGATAGAGAAGTTTTCTGGTTTCGATTAGTTATAGCTGACATGCAGGCGTGTAGAGACTCTTCTCTCAGCATGTGTGAGATGGCAAATGCATTCAGTATTTGACAGATTGAAGTAATCCCGGCATAGCTTTTAGTGGTGCAGATCTGGGCTTGACCCAGTTGGGGCGAGTGTCAGGCAGATGGATGGAAGCTACCCGGGAATAGACAGCAATTTCGACAGCAACTTCGCAATGGTTGCGTATTAGGTGGTAGAGTAGTGGGCGGAAGGAGAAGGACGGGGCAGGTGGCCACAGCAGCTGTCCGCCCGTGTCAAGGCATCAGGACGTATACTATACGATGGTTGGTGAGGACGCCTTGTAAGGACGTAAAAAGAAGTCGAAAGGAAGACGCTAAGCTCGATATTAGACGTCAGAACGTTGTGGCAAGGTAAACATAATTTTCCTCTAGTCAAACTACTTGCACAAAGTTCTCGCTTGTTTGCAGAGAGTGCAGCACGAAGCAGGACAACGACAAGAAGCATGCAAGAGGGGCTGCAAAGGAGGAGAAGGGGGGAAGGGGTGAATGTAGAACTGACAGAAGTGCATTGGAATTCCTTTTGCCAATTCAGCTGTCAGAGATGTTGCCAGAGAAATCAACGCCAATGTGTTGTGTGTGCTCTGCAAGCAGATGCCAAAGTACTACCCGATAATGGGGGATGGGGAGACAACTGAAAAGAGGAGTGCCAGAAAGGAGGGGGCGTGGCAGGAATGCAGCATTGTCATTTGAGTTTGAGTAAACGCATTAAAGAGCAGCAAATACTTCCGGCAGCTCAACGCTACACTTGGCCGGAAACATTAAGGATCCCAAATAGCCCGGCCAGAACAGGCCGGAGGAGGGAGGAGGCGCCCAAACCAGTCGCGGTTTTTGCTGCGTTCGAGTATCCTTTTTGCCTGCCAGCTGGTTATTACTTCTGCGGTCCTGCGGTTGCCCCTTTTTAAGTGCCCCATCCTGAGTGTCGACTCCGAAATGCGGAGTGCGGACTGCAGAGTGTCGACTGCCTCTCTTCGCAGCCGCAGCTTTTTGATGACACAATTTGGGCTTGGCCTCAGTTTGAGTTTAGTTGCCACGACGAGGTAAAAGCAAAGTATCCTAACATCTTTAAGAGCATGTTTCATGTAGATAATGACTTATTTAGTTCCGCTTTTGTTATGTTTCTTTCCTCAACTAGTTTTATCTCTTTATCTTGGCTGTCTGAAGAGATTGCATCCTGCAAAATGAAATCCGCCTTTGACATGCTGTAGAACTTCGCAAAAGTTTATTTTTTAATATGCTGGTTTCTTTAACTCTTCTGGCTGCAATTTGTAATCCTCTTCCGTCTAGCTTGCTTGATTATCATGTAACCTAAAGAATTTCTCTATAGCTACTTCTCTACTTTAAGACTAGCTTGACTTTGACATCGTATACTATTGTATAGTTCTTTTCTTTAGAATCATTCATTTGTAATCTCGTGCTTATTCTCTATGCTGCTTTCAGCAATTTAAATCTTAACTTTCCACTTCCACTTCCCCACATTCCTTTGAGGCCGCACATAATTGATTCATTCAATCTATTTGGCACATCATTTGTATCGCAGCTCAAATCTTGCGGCGCCATTCGCACGCAGTTTGGCCTTGGTGCGGCACTTTCGATTAATAACAAGCACATAAAGCGGTGTAAGGAGCAAGTCCTTGAAATTAATTATGCTAATTTTAATCCTTTTTGGCAGTGCTTTCATGCTAACAAATGACATTGCGACTAACTAATCCGGCCATTAACCGAAACCCCAGCAGAACCACTTTCCCACCTCATCACTCCTCCGCTCGTCCTCCGCTCGTCCTCACGTGGAACTCATTTTCCGCAAACTGAGCACTTAATACACCGAAGGCAACAAAAAACGAAACAAATCTTAGTCGGAGGGGGGACAAGGCAAGACTTTGAGCCATAATTTGGCCTTGGATTTGTAGACCATTAAGTGGGCTCAACTGAGGCCATTTCAAGTGACCAAACAACGAGGCAGGCGGTATTAGACCTATGCCCAAAGCCGTCGCCTTGGGGTAGTTCGCATGTTGTGTAGTTTTGGGAATATTTTCAGTATATTGCGGGTTCAACTGGGACATAAACATCGTGAGCTATATTACAGAGTATCTCGCTGTTATGCTTTCTCACGCTTTTTATGTTTAGGGGGCCAACTCATAAAAATACTACATTAGGCGCTAGGTATAATCCCATATTTCCGAAATGCCATTCAATGCTAAGCCACTCCCCTACGGTCTCTGCACCCCGACTGCATAAATGGAGTTTGCAGTGGGGGAATGAAGGACATGCTGGGGATGGGGATGGGGATGGGCACAACTGCAATATCGCGCTTGCCACGCCTCCAGCCCCGGGTATCCGCTGTAAATGGAATTGTTTTCGGGCTTAATTTATAGAAAATGTATCTGGCACTGTGCGCTCCCATCCTTAGCTCTCTTATCCGAGCGAACTTCAGTTGTCACATGAGCTAGCTCCTTGTGTCTCTCGCGTCGTGCTCGACTTCAGCCTCAGTCGCTTCCCAAAGGACTCGACAACGGATTGTTTGCCGTCGTGTTTTGTATACTCCTCTCGAATCCCCCAATGTCAGCGCACAGTGGTGCCACAGCTGCGCAACACGAGCATAATCCTGATGTTATGTCTGGAGGTGTTTACCCCCAACTCCCTTCGCAATTCAACACTGCAGTCTCGGGGCTAGAAATGATTGAAGGATTTCGCTCCTGTTGCCTTGTCTACATGGAAATATGTACGCCTGAGCACTTTACTCCCATTCGTAATTGATATTTTACTATTGTCAGACTCTGACGCTGATGCTGATGCTTCTGCTTCTGCTTCTGCTTCTGATGCTGCTGTCCTCTATCCTGTATCATTTGGCAGCTTCAATCCAGCGCTGTCTCTGTGTCAAATTGTGCAGAAATTCTATTTATCGCTGTCTCTGAATGATGGCCTTATCCCTTGCACTGCATTTGATAGCCAATGCAGACAAAGATGGCTATAAGAATGCACTTGAGCATGCATGCTTTTCAATTAAATCAAGTTAAAACAGGAAACTTTAAATATTCAAATACTTGATGGCATCTGCATACATATTATATAATATTACGAGTATTATTTCACATCTGAGTTGTTTCATTCTTGCTTAGTCTTAATAATTCTACTACCTGATTTAAATGGTATTTGGCTTAATAATTCAGTTATATTCTATTTTGTCAACACACCTGAAGAAATTCCTAAATTTTCAATAAATTCAATAAAGTTACACGTTTGCGCCTTAAGGTGTGTTATCTACACACCGGTTAAGCTTAATTTAATGCATCATGTAGATTTGGCTCTAAATTATTCAGAAACTTCCGGGCACATCATCAGCTGAAACTGTAATCAATCTTGGGGCAAGAGGTAAAAATAAAACAGGGAACCCAGCAACAAAAATAAAAAAAAAAATACAGAAAACAGAAAACAAAAGGGGAAAAGCCAACGAACCGCAAGGAAAAGTTTCATTGGGTTTAAGGGGGTGGGAAATCGTGAATTATTTGCCAAAATGCCAGCCTGCCGGCAGAATTGTGTGCAGCCGCCCACAGTTCGGGGGCACGCCCAGTTTAGCTGCTGGCTGACTGGTTGGGTGGGCGACTGGCTGTCTCACCTGGCGGTGAAGATCAAAGCGAAATGTGTAACAAAATTGCCAATTACATATAAAACACGCAAAAATTGTCTGCGCCGGGCACCTGGACGGCAGTTGAGTGGTGTCGAATGCAGAGCGAGGGAAGGGCAGTTGCTGTCTCGCTCTAAAACAAAAGGCCGCTGTTGCCGGCAATTGAATTCAATTGTGAATTCAATTTAGGAAGTTGGCAACGCCAACGCCAACGCTTGTGACTGGGTGGCAACGCCACATGGGCTCTAGCTCTGCCGTTTTAGTGCTTGCATGTGTGACAGTCTGTCTCTGTGTGTGTGTGTGAGTGTGTGGTTAAGGCGCAAAACGAATTTGCACTAAATTCCTTAACTCCCCTTTCCCCCCGGTCAGTCTAAATGTTGCTGCTCTCCCGTTGCGACGACATCTTTTCAGCAGTTGCTTTTTCGCTTCTTTCGCCCCGATCCGCCTCCTTCGCCGCAGCGCGACAACGTCGCCTTCGTGTACGCTTTATTGAAGCGAAATTGAATTAGTGCGACGGCGACGGCAGCGGCAACGGCGAAAGCGGAAGCGGTTGCTAAGCAGGAAATTGCCTGAAATCAGGCGCACGTAAGCCTCACCGTCACGCCCCGCACACACACACCCCCAAACCCACACTCTCTCACTTGCACATAATGTGTGTGCGTGTGTTTCATTAAAATCTCAAATATTCGCATTGGCAGGGCACGCTTTTGGCTTTTATGTGACAATTCTGTCGCTGCCTTTGCCACTGTTTCAGACTTCATTTGCATGCAGCGCCAATGGCCAACAACGATGGCCATCATCTCCGCCACGTCACGCTCTACACCACCGCACCACCTGCCCTGCCCAGCCTAGCCCCTGCCCTTGCCTCCTCTAGAGCGCTACCCACTTGGTAATGGCGTTCATTTCATGTTAATGGATTTCGCACTTAAGCGCTATAGTTTTGCTTATTAAAACTAATTGACAGACATTTAAATAATGCAATTTATATACTCATTGCCCGTGGCAGCTGCGCCTCTTCATTAGCTCCGTTTCATTGACTTCAAATTGTGCTTGAAAAGCTTCCAGCAACTGCCAGCTCAAACTGAGATTAAAAACTCGGAGTCATGCGTTCTCTCAGCAATCGTTGAGCCTGTCTTTGCAATAGTATCGATTATGGCAGCTATCGATGATACTATTGTCATCTAACAGATTTTATCGTTGCCATAAACTATCGATAACTACAAATTTACATAATTTGCGTTGCTGCGTTTATGGCATTGGCTGCTTGCCCAGGGCATATTTATACCTATTTATAAAATTTTCCACAAGTGCGAGTAACTGTACTTGAGTAAAATGCACGGGAAACATGTGCGGGTTATACGTGAAACGAAGCGTAAATGAATTTTTCATTTTGCCATTAAAATTTAAGTGCACATTTTCCGGCGCAACGCACGAGAGCCCGCCGTTCTGTCGGCCGGCGACCGTCGGGCGTCGACGAGTCTGTCGGTCGCTGTGGAAATCAGAGCCATTAAGTTGAAGAAAGTTAAAGGAAGTTGAAGGAAGTTGTGCCGGCAGCAGATGGAAATGTAGAAGCTGAATTTCGCCACAAAATTATTATATTATTAAGTATACGACCTGCGTGCTTGAACTTTTCTTATTAAAATACCAGCAAGTGTCTAACATAAGCTGTTTAATCGCTGTTAACTAACATTATTTCAACTTGCTTTCAGATTACATGCAATCGCTGTGCAAGAATCACTTTCTGCAGCAGCTCTATCGCAAAATCGACGGCGCTGTTCTTTGGTCGCAGAACGAACGCAATCTGGACTGTGTGATCACCTTTCAGACCCAGACGATCCTGCAGCGCTTCATGCTGCGCTTCGATATGCTCCAACTGGACTGCAATGATCATCTGCTGGTCTACGATGGAGCGCATGCAGTGTCGACGCCAAAGGTAGGTTTTTTAATTACCAACAATTCTAATCAAAATAGCCTTAACATTGACAATAACATTGACAGTCACATAGACAATAACATTGAGCTGCTCATAACAGCTGCTGATCGAAACATTTCCTCTTTCTATTCTTTAGATTATAAAATAAATGTAATTACATATTTTAGTAAAGTTTATTAAGTGTGTAAGTCTCAATTACTAGCAGGAAAGCTCTGATTTGTAGGA
Organism: Drosophila formosana; assembly: GCA_035045625.1. Classification (NCBI taxonomy): domain Eukaryota; kingdom Metazoa; phylum Arthropoda; class Insecta; order Diptera; family Drosophilidae; genus Drosophila; species Drosophila formosana. The sequence continues at coordinate 22,401,980 of JAWNOW010000232.1, forward strand.
ATATAGTATGGCTTGGCAATAACAGTGTTATTTATAGCTAAAGTTAAGGGCAATCATTGCGGAAAAGTTGTCAAAGGCAAAGTCATTGCGGGGAAATTTGTGTCGCAGCCTCATGATCCACATACACAATCAGAGCACGCTGATGCCTCTGACATTTTAGGTTCAATCCCTGCGGGGGTTTCCGCTCTGCAATACACACACACACACACATACACATATCACACAAGAGGGAGAGGAGAGGAGGAAAGAGAAAGAGACAAAGTGTAGGCATAATTTGAGCCCGTTGCAACATTTGCAATGATGACAACGGGCAAGAATGTGGCTCGTTTGGTTGGGTGTTTGCCTGGTTGGGTTAGCTCGTTGGGGGTGGGAATGGGCGGTGGGAGGTGGGAGGGTGGCTGAGTGCACCACAGCGGTTGCAATGCGGCGCCAACTGGCAGCTGCCACATGCCAACTGCTGGGCTGAGTTTGCTGATAGCGCTACGATTTTATCAGCAACAATTTTCATTTTTCATGACATCCCACTCTCCACAACCAGACAGCCAGGGACTGCATTATATTATATTATGCGCATGTGGGCGTGGCAGCATGTGTGTGTGTGTGTGTGTGTGTGTGTGGAAATGTAAGCCAAGGCAAGTGGCCAGAAATGCAGCGCATAAGCAGCAACTAAATCTTTTATAGCCCAGGGACAAACCAAACAAATATGCTAACTAAGGCTAACGTGCTCGACTTGCAGATACGCTGCAAAGTGCTCTACTAAATGTGGCAAATCCCTTTACAAATTATTGGTATGACAATGTTCGCTCAACCTTTAAGGCTTTACAGTGTATCATTTCCTTCTTCTCTACATAATTTACATAATTGCTGTTGGCCCAGGCGACGCATCAAATATTAACGCATCAAAGTTTATGACAAAATCGATGGCAACTTAAGCTGCCAATTATGAAAACTCTGCTCCAAGATGGACAGCTGGGAGGCCAACTCGCCCAACGTCAATCGTGATTGGGTCGTAAAGGTGAAGCTTCAAATTAGCGGCAACTGAATAAAATGTATGTGCGAGACTCCGAATATGGCATTTAATATTAGATGCATATAAAGTGTGTTTTAGTCTTTGTTTAATTTCTCCTAAATATCTATAAATCTTATGTCATAAATTGAGTAAATTAGTTAGTTATAATATTATCGTTGTCCCAACTATCTAAATTAACTTTCTTCTTAGAAATTAACTAGTAAATTAAATTATGAAATAAAGTATTAAATGAAATTAAGTTGCTTTAAAGTTTTTTTTAGCGAAATTTCAATATCAAAACTTTTGGACATACTATATTCTTATATCTTATTTGACGACTAATTAACTTTTTGTGTGTATGCCACAAACCCATAAATTACGTTTAGAGAAGAGTCGAAAGTTCCGCCAATAAATAAAAACCTTGTGCTCTTAGGTATAATATTGTCTATTAAATCCAACTTTGCAATGAATAAATAATCTGTGAACGAGGTGTTTTAAGTACATCGCCCTCTATTAAGTCCGAAGTACAAATAAAATGCAAAGAACTCGCACTCGAATGCTTATACGAGTAGACTCGCAAATGTGAGCAGTGAGTAGAAGGCGCATCTGCTTGGTTCAAATCCGATTATAAATATGCATTCTCTTTGCGGTTCTCCACTTGAAATTGGCATCGTTGTGGTCGCACTTAGCTGCAACCTGTTTGTTGCTCACCTGCCGCAATGTCGCAGTGATATGTGGAAAGCCTTTGCTTAAATATTTGTCGAGTGGGTTGTTTTGCAGGCGACTTACTAAGTCAGAGACTCGGCAGAGTCGGGAAGTCAGAGAGACAGAGAGTCAAAGAGCTGACCTAAGCAGCTTTGCACGCCTTGATTTCTTGCCACCTTGCCACCTTGCCACACTCGTGATGCAGCTCTTAATGTATCTCGGCGTACGATGCGGCGTATGAGCAATGCGCCGCAAGATTTATGAATTTGCCATGCGACTTAATTCGAGTCTTGGGCTCATTTGCATGCCACAACGGCCACACAGCAAAGCAGCAGGCGAAGCCCCAAAAACTAATAACATTTTCGGCTGAGAGTCCTTGGGTATGTAAATACTTTGCGACAAAAGAAGTTGTCACTGCCTTCAAAAATGCAAAATTAAAATATTGCCACACTGCTGCAGTGTGTGGCACACACAAAGCAAAGGGGTAAGCGGCGGCAGAGAAAAGTTTGCGTTTTTGGGCTGCAACAAAATTAAAATATGCCACAAAGCGCCGCACGTCGAAGATGCCGGCCAACTGCAGTCCTGACTCTGACTGCCTGCCCGCCTTCCTGACTGCCTCATGCCACAGCATCAGGATCGGCAGCGAAAAAGCAGAGCGTTGTGTCAAGAAAAGCAGCCACAGCAAAGGCCTCGACGATGACACGCACAAGCTGGGGGGCAGAGGAGGTTAGCGTGTGTGGACTTTGATGAACCCTGTTGCAAGTTTTGGGTGGCAGCCACATAGCACACACTCTCGCACACACACAGGTCTGCACGTGCCACAACATCATCATCATCATCATCATCATCATCATCATCATCATCATCATCATCATCATCATCACCATCGTCGTCATCGTCTGCCTGCTCATTATGTGGCAAGGTGGCAACTGCACAGTGGCGCCTCATCGAAGCAAACTCACTGAAATAAGCAGACAGACAGGAAGACAAGGCTATTGCCATTTATTTTAATCAATTATCATTTATCATAAATATTGAAAAAAGGAACCCTCGCAACAACTCGAAATCCTTTGAGGCTGTTGCACAGTTGCATGCGGGCATCTGGCCCAGGGGTCGGCAAAGGGAGGCTGAGACTGGGATTGGATTGAAGTCGACCGATTGGGAGTCTGGAGTAGGGCCCCTATATATGCGTAGTTAACCGCAGCATTACAGCAACCAATGCAGCGTGCCACTGGCAGCTGATGCTGCCTCCAAGGTGGCGCATTCCCCATTCTCATCCCTCCGCTTGCCCCACTCGCATGTGGCATTGATGGAGCATCTGGAGGGATGCGTGACGTGTCTTGCACTTCGTCTTTGTGACGCTGGCAACAAGCTGCTTACAGCTCGACACTTCCATTCTTCAAATTGCAATTGCGCTCCACGCGCCCTTAGCACACGGGGGGTCCTGGGCGGGGGGCGTGGCCAATGTGGGAAACGTTGAAGCTAAGGAAATGTTCATTAATTCCGCTTTGAGGAGAAAAGAGTGGCAATTTTTATCGAAATTACAAGCTTAAAGATGTGCTTCACATCGCAATTAACCTTAAGTGAAATTTGTGATATGATTAGAGTGAAAATTGAAAGGAATTAAAAGGACTTTAAAATATTTAATATATTTAGGATTGCTGAAAGAATAAAAATTACTTAATTGAAAAATGGCAAACTCTAAAATAAATTATGAATCTAAGCCGAGACTATTTCACCTTCGTGAAGTGCTAAGATTTAATGACTTCTTTAAATTACAATTCTTTGAAAACAAAGTAGTTTTAAAGATAAGATTTTAAGAACTTTACGAGTAGATTAAAGATAGGCAGAAAATTGTCTAACAAAAAAGAAAACAAAACTGCGAGGCTTGAAATTGTTATCTTGAGAGCAAAAATGTGGCAATGTTTGAGCATATTTCTTAAAGTGAATGCTCGCAGTACTCGTGAGTACTTGTATTTATAATTGAATGGAATTTAATGAAGTTGATTGAATTTGCAGATTGACATCTCCTGTCGCAATACGAAGAGCACGGTGAACGCGATATTGACACGAACGAATTTCGTGACGCTCAAGTACGTGACCGATGGCTGGGGAACAGATGCGAACGGTTTCAAGTTGGTGATAACATCGGTGAAGGACCCAAGTGAGTAGCAACTGAGACAGAATGCGAATGCTAATCCCCTGACGGAATGCCTAATAATTCCCCGTTCCGTTCTCTTGCAGAGCACACGTGCAAGGATTTCACCTGCGCCACACGCGAGTTCTGCATCAATCCCGATCTGCTGTGCGATGGCGTCAACCACTGCGGCGACAACTCCGACGAGTCTGTGCAGAATCTTTGCCAGAGTAAGTATCGCACATGTTGCAAGTGCTGCTTATTAACTAATGCCTCTCCTCCCGCGACGCTTAGATGAGACCACGAGCACTGTGTTTGGCGTGGACATGACTTGGTTCGTGCTGATTGTCGTCGGAGTGCTGCTCGTGCTCAGCGCCCTGATTGTGGCCATTGCGATCTGTGTTTGCCGCCGTCAGGATGAGAATGCCGCCAACCAGAACACGGCACTGCAGCGTAAGTTGCATGCCACACACATCAGCATAGCGATCAGTTAATTTACTTGGCACTTATTTGTTCCGTTACAGTACATCACACTGCGGAGACGAATGGATCGTCGAAGCATCTGCATTTCCATGGCATGGGCATGGGAGGCACGCTAACGAGGGAGCACACACAACTGCCGCCAGGTTCGGGAAACTGGCATCACCCTGCGGGACCATCCGGGTACCACCGCATTCCACACAACTACTTGAAGATGGCCACCAAAGTCCGTCCCATTTGGTGCTTGGCAAATTCCGTCAATTAGGTCAAGATCTTTCACAAAACTCCGCCGGACTCAGTCAGACGAACATCTCCGTTGCAGCTGGCAATCATCCGAATGCCAATGCCGCAAATGTCGCTGCTGCCCAAAAGGACGAGTGGTTTGTTTAATTACTAAACCACTCGGCTCGATCCTTGAGAGCAAACTGGCTCCGGCTCCGGGTTAACTAACTGTGAAAGAACGAGGCAACAAACAACCAACTAATAATTGACTTAAGCACAATAATCTGCACTTAATTAAATGATTTCATGGATATTTGCAGAGCATTAAATGAAGTAAGTAGCAATCTTCCAAATTAATACTTTATTGGAATCCATTAAGCAGATAAACGTAAGGCAATTGTAGGAAGTGATTCCATCAAATTATTATTCTTTAAACTTATCTGAAAACCACTCTTACAATGTATATGTTTTTAATTCATGTTTTCCCTTCCATTTACAGGACTGTTTGACTATATTTAACAACAAATAATGTGGACATCACCGCGCAGGGTGTATATTTAAGAGATCTACTCGTACCCAGGAAGAATCTCGAACGCGTTGGGCGAAATGTGACGTGAGAACGCACAATTTTGTCGGATAACCAATGCAACTGTATATAGTTTATAAATAAAGATTATAACAAAAATTAATTTAATTAATTAATTGAAATGAGAAATAGCTAAACCCAATACTGATACCGAACTAAACCCAATCCCCAATAATAATGCAAACACAAATACAAAACAAAACGAAATGATTTTAGATTATAGGACACGAGAAATGAAAGGTCTAAGTCTTACAATAAGAGCCTCCAGCTACACAAAGAATCCTTGCAATTAATTCAGTTATGATTATTATTATATATATGGTAATTGTTAGCACTCTTTTCGTAGTATTCAATTTGTTTATGGGAAATTCAAAACCGAACCGTGAGTAAGCATCAGAAGTGGACAAATACTAAAATAATCGATGGCATTTAAATGGATTTTTGGAACAGCGACACTGCGACAGAAACCGCAAAAAGTATTAAAGCTCAATATGCGAAATGATTAAGAAAATAACCAATATCTGGTAACCGATAAACGATAAAATGCCATTAGCATACATATAAAAATTAAAATTCTAAAGATGAGTGTGGATTTTGATGGAAATTTGATCAAATTCTAAATGAATAAAATAATAATATACTGCGAGTTATCATAAACTGGACACAAGAACAAGAACAACATAAACAAGGGATGTAAATAAGTAGTAGACAATATTGAAACGAAAGTAAAACGTAAAAACAAATAAAAAACGAACTTCAAGGAACACATTCTCATACACTTCATTGTCATTGAACATAGCTCGAGAACTTAAGATTTCAAGACAAGTCAGTACTCTTATCAGAGCCCTCATCAGATTTCACGACACATTCCAAATACAAACGGAACAAAAGCCAATGCTAAATGACAAATTTCTGAGACATTAAAGGACAATACGAAACACACACATTTTTGCTCTTTTTGACAACAACAGCCACAACAACAAAGAAAACAAAACAAACAAACAAAAGACACAAATTGCATTTTTGAAAGTAAATACATATTACTGGTAAATGGGAAAGTAGTCCGCATACATTTTTCTACAATCAAGAACCGAAATAAAAGTCTAAGATTTTGCTACAAATCGAAAGGATACGATTATACTTACACTGTGTATTAACTAAAGGAAAACTAAACTGCTTCAAGAACGATTGTAGTACTTCCCGCCGTTAATATTTTTTAAATAAAAACTAAACAAACAAAACGAAATATTAAAAATCAAGTTCAATACCTACTAAACACATTTAATAATAATAATAATAATAATAATTAACAACTACATTGCTGCTTACGATTCGTATTTCAAATAACTTCCATTAGACAGTTGAATACATTTTTGTTCATAAATAAAACTAAGGCAGAGAGAGAAATACAAAATATTAATATGAACAAACAACTAACAAATTTCCGTTCATTTCAAAGTTTCTTTAAATTAACAAATAGCATTAAATTAATAATACTCAACATGTCTAGGCGTTTGTAAAGTTTAAAAGCAAAAAACAAAAAAAAAACTAGTTGCAATAAACAAATAAATAAATATGTTCCACAACAACTAAATGCTCTTAAAAGCCAGAAACAAAAACCATAATTAAATGATATATTATTGAATTTGCTTTAATTCTGAATATTTTAAAATAGTTTTGTCTATTTTCCTAATTATTAAATTTGGGCATACAACATATAAAGTAATATGACAAAAATCCATAGAAATATTTATCGTAAATTATAGAATGATGGTAATATGGTAAAATGAATTTTTAACCAAAATTATTAACAAAAATGAAACAAAACAAAAACATTGTATTAGGCGTCAAATTTTAGAAGAAACTAAAAAAAAACTCGGAAATATCAGAAATGAGCAAGAAATGCAACTTAAAGTAATACAAATTTAATCTCAATTATTTATAAAGTGGAAAAACTTAACATAAATTTGTTTCAAATGTCGAAACTAATTTATGCATTACAGGAATATTAAATAACAAAATGAAAAAGTAATAAACAAAGGAGATATTTGTAACGATCGTGTCGTATATGAATGTAGCTAAATATACAAAGTGAAAATAAAAGAAAAGTAAATAAAATACAATTTAATCGATTTAGCGAAAATTGTACGAAAACTGAGAAAATTTTGAAATGCTTATGAGAAATTAGTTAAGATTGGAATCTATTTTCAATGGCAACCCAAAAAAAATAATGTTTGTATCTTATTTGTAAATGTTATCTTTGTTCGACACTCTTCTACTATCTGTCCGATTCTTCACTGTGTCTCTCTCTATATCTTCCGCTCTATCTCTCTATTTCAATTGAAAAGACTTTGCCGCAATTAGTAAAAACTTTACGTCTGTTTGTATGTATATGTATGTATGTACTTAGATATTAAAAAAAAAAACCAAAAAAACGGAAAGAAAGAAAACCGTAATAAAATGCTCCCAATAAGTACTAAAGCCATTTCCCATACTCGTCAATGCAAAGAAAGTCGCATGAAAGGAGAAAAAACACAGAAAGCATAAGAAGCATATGGAATGTAAAATTGTTGTACTCGTAACTTAAACATAATCATCAAACACAAAAATGTGCATATACAACATATTTAGTACTCGTATATATAATTATGAATGATTATCACATCGTATGCATTTCATAGAATGTTTCATTTTTGTTAAGGAATGTTAAGGAAATGCCGAACCAAGCGATAAGCTCGACTAAAATCAAGGTACTCGATAACCCTTTCAGAACAGAGAGAAAGATATACAAACATACATCCATATATATGTAGTATATCCGAGTAGGCGTAGGAATACAACTACAAAATGGAGGCCAGGCCATATACTCATCGTAGTGCAAATGTTAGACGAAATTTAGCTGTAGAAGTAGGCGTAGGAAGTGTGTGTGAATGTGTGCATAGAGGGTTTTAGCCCCCAAATACATTGAATATACATATTTACTTATGTAAGAACGGCATTTTTTTAGATCGATCGAAACCCCACGAAGGGCAGTGAAGTTGAGTTTGCTCGAGATCCTTAGTCATCAACAATCATCATCAACTCATGCAGCATTTGAATTTGAATGTGTGTTTTGTCTGTGTGCTTAGTTTAAATCCAAAACATTTTATACGAATCATATGCAAAACGAAAAGAAACGAAACGAATCAAACGGCATAATAACAAATCAATCAATTTCGATCCCCAGATTATATATACTTAATAATGTATTAATTAAACGGTTGCGTTAAGTCAATGCTTAGCTTTGTGTTAAATTGCTGTTGAATATAATTGTACAATGGATACTAAAAAAAAAAAACAACAACAACAATACGATAAAGATCAAGATCAACAACAACAACAGAAACCCAAATTTAAAACAAAACTAATGATAATGAAATAAAGAATACAACAAATTTCAATGCAATGTTTCATTTCGTAACGCCAACTACCAACTGACATCACTCCCACGGACGCCACTGTAACAACACTGTTAACTTACAGCCGCTTAACAGCCTCGCTTAACCCACAGCCTAGACACGCACCACTGTAGAGTTGATGTGTATCAGAGTAAATCGCTGCTTTCCTGTGCTTGCGCTTCGCTGTCCGTTGATCGCTGCTCCACTTCAGTTTCCTGAGCACGTTGCTCTCTTTCCTGATCCTGCATGCGTTGGCAGTGCTTCTGTGCCAGCGCATTCAACAAGGACACCACGAAGTAGCTTACAATGAGCAGAGCAAAGAGCTGGATGGCATGTGCCACAATGCCCAGACCTGCGCTGGAGTCGCCCTTTAGTTTGTGGTGCATGCGCAGCTTGGTGGTGGTTAAGACTTTCTGAATTGGAGCCTGCAGTTTGGGGCCGAGCCAAGGTGCGCGGCCCAACGATTTGATTAGCACGGCAACCAGATCCTCGCTAAAGGCAATTACAACGATCAGCTGCTGTATGTTGGCCTTGAAGATCGCTTTGCCAATCAATGTGGCCAGAAAGAACTTCCAGAATGGCACCAGAAAATGGCCGCATGCAACGCCAGCCAGATCAAACAATGGGTTTGGCACACTGGCGCAAAGCAGGATGCCCAAGAAACCGATGCGCATCACAACGCGCTCCACAAGCAGTTTGCTTCTATCGAACAGACCAAGATTGTCGCTACGACGTTGAAGTTCTGCTATTTCCTGTCGCTCGTCCACGCATTTACCCGACAGCCTCGCGGCCCTGGCCATAAAATAAGGTGGCAGCTCGCCCAGAGCTGTGCCCACGCCCCACAGCAGCGATTCAGTGCGCACCTTGGTCAAGATCTGCCACACACTCGGCACATGCCGCTCATAGGGCTCATTGGGGCAAATCTTCTGATCAGGATAGGGTGGCGTGGGAAAGTCCAATGTGTGACACTCGTAGGCGGCCAGTGTAACTGCTGCAAGGTGGGGTCCGAGATACAGCAGAAAGGTGTGCAGTCCTGACCCGAATCCCACCGAAGACAAAACTCCCAAGCCCAACCAATAAACAGCAAAGCCAAGATTCTGTCGACAGATGTTCACATACGCCTCATGGGGACCCGGCAAGCTGCAGAAAATAATTAACACCAAAACTCCTAGCAAAAGGCGGCGATCAAGCAGACAAGCGAACAGCTTAAGTAGCAGAAGGCGCGCCTCCAAGGTGCTATACTTTAAGGTCATCCAGGGACGACGCCAAACAACCAGAGACTTGAGATCCAAATCAGCTGCACTTACCGGCGCCGTATCCGAGTAGATCGTCAGCGAAGTGGCCGTAGAAGCTATGCCCAGGGAGGACATTCTCTTTCTCATCTCACTGCAGTTGCAAAAGCACATATTACTCTCGCAATATTGACCAAATTTCCGATATTTCTTACTTACGACTTGTACAGCATTTTTGGAAGTAATTGACAATAAAGACTATTTTTATGTAAATAATAATAACAGCTCACTTGGACCCCATTTCTATCAGGCGAACATAATCGAGTAGCAAGTAGATTTGCCAAAAATTTAAATTGTCAGATGTTGGGCGGGTTTTTAAAACTTGAATTTGAATAAAATACGTAAATATTAACGACGAAATTCCTTCCCAAAACCAACGTCGATCTGCTGAAGTACCAGGCGAACATAATCGAGTAGCAAGTAGATTTGCCAAAAATTTAAATTTTAAATTTTCAGAAGCTGGGCGGGTTTTTCAAATTTGAATTTGAATAAAATACGTTAATATTAACGACGAAATTCCTTCCTAAAACCCACTTGGAATTTCTGAAGTACCAGGCGAACATAATCGAGTAGCAAGTGGATTAGACAAAAATTTTAATTTTCAGAAGCTGGGCGGGTTTTTCAAATTTGAATTTGAATAAAATACGTTAATATTAACGACGAAATTCCTTCCCAAAACCAACGTCGATCTGCTGAAGTACCAGGCGAACATAATCGAGATTATGATTTGCCAAAAATTTAAATTTTCCGAAGCTGGGCGGGGTTTTCAAATTTGAATTTGAATAAAACACGTTAATATTAACGACGAAATTCCTTCCCAAAACCAACGTCGATCTGCTGAAGTACCAGGCGAACATAATCGAGTAGCAAGTAGATTAGTCAAAAATTTAAATTTTCAGAAGTTTGGCGGGTTTTTCAAACTTTAATTTGAATAAAATACGTTAATATTAACGACGAAATTCCTTCCCAAAACCAACGTCGAGCTGCTGAAGTACCAGGCGAACATAATCGAGTAGCAAGTAGATTTGCCAAAAATTTTAATTTTCAATTTTCAGAAGCTGGGCGGGTTTTTCAAATTTGAATTTGAATAAAATACGTTAATATTAACGACGAAATTCCTTCCTAAAACCCACTTGGAATTTCTGAAGTACCAGGCGAACGTAATCGAGTAGCAAGTAGATTAGACAAAAATTTTAATTTTCAGAAGCTGGGCGGGTTTTTCAAATTTGAATTTGAATAAAAAACGTTAATATTAACGACGAAATTCCTTCCCAAAACTCACTTGGAGCTGCTGAAGTACCAGGCGAACATAATCGAGTAGCAAGTAGATATGCCAAAAATTTTAATTTTCAGAAGATGGGCGGGTTTTTCAAACTTGAATTTGAATAAAATACGTTAATATTAACGCCGAAATTCCTTCCCAAAACCCACTTGGAATTTCTGAAGTACCAGGCGAACATAATCGAGTAGCAAGTAGATTAGTCAAAAATTTAAATTTTCAGAAGTTTGGCGGGTTTTTCAAACTTTAATTTGAATAAAATACGTTAATATTAACGACGAAATTCCTTCCCAAATCCAACGTCGATCTGCTGAAGTACCAGGCGAACATAATCGAGTAGCAAGTAGATTAGTCAAAAATTAAAATTTTCAGAAACTGGGCGGGGTTTTCAAACTTGAATTTGAATAAAATACGTTAATATTAACGACGAAATTCCTTCCTAAAACCCACTTGGAATTTCTGAAGTACCAGGCGAACATAATCGAGTAGCAAGTAGATTAGTCAAAAATTTAAATTTTCTGAAGTTGGGCGGGTTTTTCAAACTTGAATTTGAATAAAATACGTTAATATTAACGACGAAATTCCTTCCCAAAACCAACGTCGATCTGCTGAAGTACCAGGCGAACATAATCGAGTAGCAAGTAGATTTGCCAAAAATTTTAATTTTCAGAAGATGGGCGGGTTTTTCAAACTTGAATTTGAATAAAATACGTTAATATTAACGACGAAATTCCTTCCCAAAACCCACTTGGAATTTCTGAAGTACCAGGCGAACATAATCGAGTAGCAAGTAAATTAGACAAAAATTATAATTTTCAGAAGCTGGGCGGGTTTTTCAAACTTGAATTTGAATAATATACGTTAATATTAACGCCGAAATTCCTTCCCAAAACCCACTTGGAGCTTCTGAAGTACCAGGCGAACATAATCGAGTAGCAAGTAGATTTGCCAAAAATTTAAAATTTAAATTTTCAGAAGTTTGGCGGGTTTTTTAAACTTGAATTTGAATAAAATACGTTAATATTAACGACGAAATTCCTTCCCAAATCCAACGTCGATCTGCTGAAGTACCAGGCGAACATAATCGAGTAGCAAGTAGATTAGTCAAAAATTTTAATTTTCTGAAGTTGGGCGGGTTTTTCAAACTTGAATTTGAATAAAATACTTTAATATTAACGACGAAATTCCTTTCCAAAACCAACGTCGATCTGCTGAAGTACCAGGCGAACATAATCGAGTAGCAAGTAGATTAGTCAAAAATTAAAATTTTCAGAAACTGGGCGGGGTTTTCAAACTTGAATTTGAATAAAATACGTTAATATTAACGACGAAATTCCTTCCTAAAACCCACTTGGAATTTCTGAAGTACCAGGCGAACATAATCGAGTAGCAAGTAGATTTGCCAAAAATTTTAATTTTCAGAAGATGGGCGGGTTTTTCAAACTTGAATTTGAATAATATACGTTAATATTAACGATGAAATTCCTTCCCAAAACCAACGTCGATCTGCTGAAGTACCAGGCGAACATAATCGAGTAGCAAGTAGATTAGTCAAAAATTAAAATTTTCAGAAACTGGGCGGGGTTTTCAAACTTGAATTTGAATAAAATACGTTAATATTAACGACGAAATTCCTTCCTAAAACCCACTTGGAATTTCTGAAGTACCAGGCGAACATAATCGAGTAGCAAGTAGATTTGCAAAAAATTTAAAATTTAAATTTTCAGAAGTTTGGCGGGTTTTTTAAACTTGAATTTGAATAAAATACGTTAATATTAACGACGAAATTCCTTCCCAAATCCAACGTCGATCTGCTGAAGTACCAGGCGAACATAATCGAGTAGCAAGTAGATTAGTCAAAAATTTAAATTTTCTGAAGTTGGGCGGGTTTTTCAAACTTGAATTTGAATAAAATACTTTAATATTAACGACGAAATTCCTTTCCAAAACCAACGTCGATCTGCTGAAGTACCAGGCGAACATAATCGAGTAGCAAGTAGATTAGTCAAAAATTAAAATTTTCAGAAACTGGGCGGGGTTTTCAAACTTGAATTTGAATAAAATACGTTAATATTAACGACGAAATTCCTTCCTAAAACCCACTTGGAATTTCTGAAGTACCAGGCGAACATAATCGAGTAGCAAGTAGATTTGCAAAAAATTTTAATTTTCAGAAGTTGGGCGGGTTTTTCAAATTTGAATTTGAATAGTATACGTTAATATTAACGACGAAATTCCTTCCCAAAACCAACGTCGATCTGCTGAAGTACCAGGCGAACATAATCGAGTAGCAAGTAGATTAGTCAAAAATTAAAATTTTCAGAAACTGGGCGGGGTTTTCAAACTTGAATTTGAATAAAATACGTTAATATTAACGACGAAATTCCTTCCTAAAACCCACTTGGAATTTCTGAAGTACCAGGCGAACATAATCGAGTAGCAAGTAGATTTGCAAAAAATTTTAATTTTCTGAAGTTGGGCGGGTTTTTCAAACTTGAATTTGAATAAAATACGTTAATATTAACGACGAAATTCCTTCCCAAAACCAACGTCGATCTGCTGAAGTACCAGGCGAACATAATTGAGCAGCAAGTAGCTTAGACAAAAATTTTAATTTTCAGAAGCTGGGCGGGCTTTTCAAATTTGAATTTGAATAAAATACGTTAATATTAACGACGAAATTCCTTCCCAAAACTCACTTGGAATTTCTGAAGTACCAGGCGAACATAATCGAGATTATGATTTGCCAAAAATTTAAATTTTCCGAAGCTGGGCGGGGTTTTCAAATTTGAATTTGAATAAAACACGTTAATATTAACGACGAAATTCCTTCCCAAAACCAACGTCGATCTGCTGAAGTACCAGGCGAACATAATCGAGTAGCAAGTAGATTAGTCAAAAATTTAAATTTTCAGAAGTTTGGCGGGTTTTTCAAACTTGAATTTGAATAAAATACGTTAATATTAACGACGAAACTCCTTTCCAAAACCAACGTCGAGCTGCTGAAGTACCAGGCGAACATAATCGAGTAGCAAGTAGATTTGCCAAAAATTTAAATTTTAAATTTTCAGAAGCTGGGCGGGTTTTTCAAATTTGAATTTGAATAAAATACGTTAATATTAACGACGAAATTCCTTCCTTAAACCCACTTGGAATTTCTGAAGTACCAGGCGAACATAATCGAGTAGCAAGTAGATTAGACAAAAATTTTAATTTTCAGAAGCTGGGCGGGTTTTTCAAATTTGAATTTGAATAATATACGTTAATATTAACGACGAAATTCCTTCCCAAAACTCACTTGGAGCTGCTGAAGTACCAGGCGAACATAATCGAGTAGCAAGTAGATATGCCAAAAATTTTAATTTTCAGAAGATGGGCGGGTTTTTCAAACTTGAATTTGAATAAAATACGTTAATATTAACGCCGAAATTCCTTCCCAAAACCCACTTGGAATTTCTGAAGTACCAGGCGAACATAATCGAGTAGCAAGTAGATTAGTCAAAAATTTAAATTTTCAGAAGTTTAGCGGGTTTTTCAAACTTTAATTTGAATAAAATACGTTAATATTAACGACGAAATTCCTTCCCAAATCCAACGTCGATCTGCTGAAGTACCAGGCGAACATAATCGAGTAGCAAGTAGATTAGTCAAAAATTAAAATTTTCAGAAACTGGGCGGGGTTTTCAAACTTGAATTTGAATAAAATACGTTAATATTATCGACGAAATTCCTTCCTAAAACCCACTTGGAATTTCTGAAGTACCAGGCGAACATAATCGAGTAGCAAGTAGATTAGACAAAAATTTTAATTTTTAGAAGCTGCGCGGGGTTTTCAAATTTGAATTTGAATAAAATACGTTAATATTAACGACGAAATTCCTTCCAAAAACCCACTTGGAGCTTCTGAAGTACCAGGCGAACATAATCGAGTAGCAAGTAGATTTGCCAAAAATTTAAATTTTCACAAGTTGGGCGGGTTTTTCAACATCGAATTTGAATAAAATACGTTAATATTAACGACGAAATTCCTTCCCAAAACCAACGTCGATCTGCTGAAGTACCAGGCGAACATAATCGAGTAGCAAGTAGATTTGCCAAAAATTTAAATTTTAAATTTTCAGAAGCCGGGCGGGTTTTTCAAATTTGAATTTGAATAGTATACGTTAATATTAACGACGTAATTACTTCCCAAAACCAACGTCGATCTGCTGAAGTACCAGGCGAACATAATCGAGTAGCAAGTAGATTAGTCAAAAATTAAAATTTTCGGAAGTTGGGAGGGTTTTTCAAACTTGAATTTGAATAAAATACGTTAATATTAACGACGAAATTCCTTCATAAAACCCACTTGGAATTTCTGAAGTACCAGGCGAACATGCTCGAGTAGCAAGTAGATTTCCCAAAAATTTAAATTCTTAGAAGCTGGGCGTGGTTAATATTAACTTCTGAAAATTTAAATTTTTGTCAAATCTACTTGCTACTCGATTATGTTCGCCTGGTACTTCAGCAGATCGACGTTGGTTTTGGGAAGGAATTTCATCGTTAATATTAACGTATACTATTCAAATTCAAATTTGAAAAACCCGCCCAACTTCTGAAAATTAAAATTTAAATTTTTGGCAAATCTACTTGCTGCTCGATTATGTTCGCCTGGTACTTCAGCAGATCGACGTTGGTTTTGGGAAGAAATTTCGTGGTTAATATTAACGTATACTATTCAAATTCAAGTTTGAAAAACCCGCTCAACTTCGGAAAATTTAAATTTTTGGCAAATCTACTTGCTACTCGATTATGTTCGCCTGGTACTTCAGAAGCTCCAAGTGGGTTTTTGGAAGGAATTTCGTCGTTAATATTAACGTATTTTATTCGAATTCAAATTTGAAAAACCCGCCCAACTTCTGAAAATTTAAAATTTAAATTTTTGGCAAATCTACTTGCTGCTCGATTATGTTCGCCTGGTACTTCAGCAGATCGACGTTGGTTTTGGGAAGGAATTACGTCGTTAATATTAACGTATACTATTCAAATTCAAATTTGAAAAACCCGCCCAACTTCTGAAAATTAAAATTTTTTGCAAATCTACTTGCTACTCGATTATGTTCGCCTGGTACTTCAGCAGATCGACGTTGGATTTGGGAAGGAATTTCGTCGTTAATATTAACGTATTTTATTCAAATTCAAGTTTGAAAAACCCTCCCAACTTCCGAAAATTTTAATTTTTGACTAATCTACTTGCTACTCGATTATGTTCGCCTGGTACTTCAGCAGATCGACGTTGGTTTTGGGAAGGAATTTCGTCGTTAATATTAACGTATTTTATTCAAATTCAAGTTTGAAAAACCCGCCCAACTTCTGAAAATTAAAATTTTTTGCAAATCTACTTGCTACTCGATTATGTTCGCCTGGTACTTCAGAAGCTTCAAGTGGGTTTTTGGAAGGAATTTCGTCGTTAATATTAACGTATTTTATTCGAATTCAAATTTGAAAAACCCGCCCAACTTCTGAAAATTTAAAATTTAAATTTTTGGCAAATCTACTTGCTGCTCGATTATGTTCGCCTGGTACTTCAGCAGCTCCAAATGAGTTTTGGGAAGGAATTTCATCGTTAATATTAACGTATTTTATTCAAATTCAAATTTGAAAACCCCGCCCAGCTTCTGAAAATTTAAAATTTTGGCAAATCTACTTGCTACTCGATTATGTTCGCCTGGTACTTCAGCAGATCGACGTTGGTTTTGGGAAGGAATTTCGTCGTTAATATTAACGTACTTTATTCAAATTCAAGTTTGAAAAACCCGCCCAACTTCTGAAAATTAAAATTTTTTGCAAATCTACTTGTTACTCGATTATGTTCGCCTGGTACTTCAGAAGCTCCAAGTGGGTTTTTGGAAGGAATTTCATCGTTAATATTAACGTATTTTATTCAAATTCAAGTTTGAAAAACCCGCCCAACTTCTGAAAATTTAAATTTTTGACTAATCTACTTGCTACTCGATTATGTTCGCCTGGTACTTCAGCAGCTCCAAATGAGTTTTGGAAAGGAATTTCGTGGTTAATATTAACGTATACTATTCAAATTCAAATTTGAAAACCCCGCCCAGCTTCTGAAAATTTAAAATTTTGGCAAATCTACTTGCTACTCGATTATGTTCGCCTGGTACTACAGCAGATCGACGTTGGTTTTGGGAAGGAATTTCGTCGTTAATATTAACGTATTTTAATTAAATTCATATTTGAAAAACCCGCCCAGCTTCTGAAAATTTAAATTTTTGGGAAATCTACTTGCTACTCGATTATGTTCGCCTGGTACTTCAGAAGCTCCAAGTGGGTTTTGGGAAAGAATTTCGTCGTTAATATTAAAGTTTTTTATTCAAATTCAAATTTGAAAAACCCGCCGAACTTCTGAAAATTTAAATTTTTGGCAAATCTACTTGCTACTCGATTATGTTGGCCTGGTACTTCAGAAGCTCCAAGTGGGTTATGGGAAGGAATTTCGTCGTTAATATTAACGTATTTTATTCAAATTCAAGTTTGAAAAACCCGCCCAACTTCTGAAAATTTAAATTTTTGACTAATCTACTTGCTACTCGATTATGTTCGCCTGGTACTTCAGCAGCTCCAAATGAGTTTTGGAAAGGAATTTCGTGGTTAATATTAACGTATACTATTCAAATTGAAATTTGAAAACCCCGCCCAGCTTCTGAAAATTTAAATTTTTGTCTAATCTACTTGCTACTCGATTATGTTCGCCTGGTACTTCAGCAGATCGACGTTGGTTTTGGGAAGGAATTTCGTCGTTAATATTAACGTATTTTATTCAAATTCGATGTTGAAAAACCCGCCCAACTTGTGAAAATTTAAATTTTTGGCAAATCTACTTGCTACTCGATTATGTTCGCCTGGTACTTCAGAAGCTCCAAGTGGGTTTTTGGAAGGAATTTCGTCGTTAATATTAACGTATTTTATTCAAATTCAAATTTGAAAACCCCGCGCAGCTTCTAAAAATTAAAATTTTTGTCTAATCTACTTGCTACTCGATTATGTTCGCCTGGTACTTCAGCAGATCGACGTTGGTTTTGGGAAGGAATTTCGTCGTTAATATTAACGTATTTTATTCAAATTCAAGTTTGAAAAACCCGCCCAACTTCTGAAAATTTAAATTTTTGGCAAATCTACTTGCTACTCGATTATGTTCGCCTGGTACTTCAGCAGCTCCAAGTGAGTTTTTGGAAGGAATTTCGTCGTTAATATTAACGTATTTTATTCAAATTCGAATTTGAAAAACCCGCCCAGCTTCTGAAAATTTAAATTTTTGTCTAATCTACTTGCTACTCTAAAAATTTAAATTTTTGTCTAATCTACTTGCTACTCTAAAAATTTAAATTTTTGTCTAATCTACTTGCTACTCTAAAAA
Organism: Drosophila formosana; assembly: GCA_035045625.1. Classification (NCBI taxonomy): domain Eukaryota; kingdom Metazoa; phylum Arthropoda; class Insecta; order Diptera; family Drosophilidae; genus Drosophila; species Drosophila formosana. Next base: position 22,420,541 of record JAWNOW010000232.1, read on the forward strand.
TTTAAATTTTTGACTAATCTACTTGCTACTTGATTATGTAAAGTATATATATTCTTTGTCATTGTCAACAGCCAAGACCGTCTGTCTGCCTGTATGAACACATAGATCTCAGAGACTATAATATATAGAGACACCAAATTTGGTACATAGGATGGATGCTCTTTGAAAAGTTGATTCAATTAATTCGCACCAAACTATTTCAGTTTATTGTAATATTGCTTTACATGGCACATGGCGATGCTTTATAAGCCCAAATCAATGTCAAATTCCTCATTAACCATTAGATTTGCATTGTCCGACTGTTGCACTTGGAGCAGCTGCTGCTGTCTACGTTCCGATTCTATATTCCACATGGCGCCAATCTGATCGCGTAGCCTTTGGACTGTGCTCACAATCTGCTGGAAATCGGCAAAAAGCTGTGGCGACGATTCTTGCAATATCTCGCTCACATAGACATCCAATATTGCATTCACTTCAACGTCATTGCCATGCCCCAGTTCGGTGCACAAGTAGAGCAAAGTTTGCAGTTTAAGGATCAGTTCACGAGTGGCATGCCGCTTGAGAAACATCTGATTCGATGCAGCTTTTAGGTCCCGTTCGGCTAGGAAGCGGCACTTTTCCAGTATCTTGTTGTACGGCTTTTCATTGTTCTGCATATAATCCTTCTCGTATTCAACCAGATTTTCGTGCGCCACACGCAGATTCTCAAGGATGTCGACGTTGACACGATGTAGAGTTATCATATTGGCCGCATAGCGATATTGAAGCTTCTCACGTTGCGGCGTGAGTTTGACTTCGCGAGGTGTTGTTGCAACTTGCACGCCGCCTGCCTCCAGCTCCTCATTGATGGCCGCAATATCGTTGACGGTCTTGCGCTTCAACGCCAATTGTTTTTCCAGCTGCAGCAACGAAGCCAGCAGCGGCTTGCAGCGTTTGTGATCCATCAAGGTGTCTGACGACACAGCAACCAGCTGGTCTTCGGCCATCGAAGTCTCATTGAGGATATCAGCTACCGACAGACTTTTGCTCTCATGCAGCGCATGCAAATAACAGTCACCCACGCTGAGCAAAATATGCTTTCCCGCAATGTCGAATTTGATCAGATAACTGCAGTTCTTTGGCTCGTGACCAACGACGCGTCCCTTGCAGAGTACCACCTGCGGCGTGCTCAGCAGACTGATCACCTTGGCATCCACTGGCAGTGGTATCGGTATTTGCTTGGGCAACGACTGTACGCTTAGCGTCGCATCCATCCTGAACTGCTGTAGATGGCGAATAGCACTGCGATAGCGCTCCAATTCCGCTTTTTCGCCAGCTATAAATGCTGGACCAAAGCGACGAGGCTTTCCATTGATACGACGCATGAACTGCCAGCAGCGCCTGGGCAGTTGATCAGTCTCCAGCTGGCCGAAGCGGGTTTGCTTACAATGTATTGGGCTATAGCCGCTAGTCAGGATTGCCTTATCGATGAAGGACTCAATAAACTCACACCAGATCCAACGCTGGCAGAACGGCTGTTTTAGGAACTTGTGAAGCCTTTCATTAGCCTGCGAAATGAGCTTGGAATTGGCATTGCTATCGTCTTCGTTGGTTTCCAACGCGATCTTGCTGCGAGCCCGTTTACTGAACTTGGGTAGCTTGACAAACAGCTCGTCGTCACTCATGTCAGCTGTCTGGGAGCGGAGCAAACGTTGTGATTCGTTCGTTTTGGACATCTTTGTAGATCGGCACAATCCAAGCGATGAAAGTTGTGGCGGCGTCACTGCAAGATGGGAATCAATACTAGGATTATAAAACATTTTATGTAAACGCGATATTATAAATTTCTGAACTGCTACGACAAAAGCGACACAAAATTCATAAATTACCTGTTCTTGCTGCTTGCTTTCTTAATGCTAGAACTGTTAAATCAGCAATAAGGATTTGACAATTCCGTAACGTCAAAACACATAAACAGAGTTGCAACCGGGCGGTGTTGCAACAACCGTGATGAAGTGATAGAAATGTGCAGGAGTACAACTATTTAACGAGCTTAAAAATATTATTTTAATCTGATTATTACTTAAGATTATTGACATAAATGAATATTTGTGTGATATATAATATTGTCATAGAATTTTTGTTAATTAACACAAATAAATATTTCTGATTAATATTTTTAGGATAATAAACGGTAATTAGCATTTGTGGGTGTTGTCATAAACAAATAATTGTATATTTCCTTCATGGAATATATTTGTTCTTCAAATTAAAAATTTGGGATAAAATACGTAAAATAATATTTGTGTGATTGGTCATATTTTTGTAAATCATATTTATTAAATCATATCTGAGTAAATGACTTTTGATTGCTGCTTCTGATAGATAAGTATTATTTATAGGTATGTATTATTTTGGCGGCCTATAGCAGAGAACAAAACTGGCCTATAGGGCTAAAGACTTCAGTCTGCCACTTGGTGAAAGGACCGTGCGGCAACGGAGTCAATCGAGAATGAGACACATCGTCAGAAAGCAAAGCCTCGGCAAGCGCATCCTCGCAGCGATACTTATGGGCACTGATCTCATTTAAGAACTTGTCCAGTTCAAGCTTATTCTGTTCTCCAATTACATTTGCCTTGAGCTTGAATAGTAATAGACCGCTGCAATTAGAATAAATTATTTCAGCGAATAAAGATATAAAGACATAGGAGGCATTTACATTTTCAGGAAATGGGACTTCTCAAGACGCAATGGGGACACCAGTAACATCAAATGTTTCAACGGCATCAAGTGATTGCGCTTTCGCATGATATTGCTGGATGCATTATGTGCAGTCAGGTTATTGACCAACGTCTTGAGAGTGGCATTGAAGACATACAATCGAAGCAACCACGCCTCCATGTCACTCGCATTCTCATCGACCAGCTTCAGGTGGGCGGCCAACGCAAGATTGACGCGTTTCTTAGTTGTCGGCTCGTTGTAGAGCTGCATATTAATGACGGACAAGCAACCCGCATAGAACTGATAGTGTCGCTTAATTAGAACTGGAATTAGGTTATCCAGTTCTGGACTTATATAGTCTGGCATTTTCACAACCTAAAGGCAACTCAAGCATTAGTAGCATTCATAATAAGTGTTGATGTTTTGATCCCATTTACCATTTTAAACTGCAGCAAACATTTCCATATGCGATTACTTGGCATCGGACTGATGTTGTGGATCTGGCGAAAGAGGTAGTGAATCTCCTGTATTTGACTGCAGAACAACGTATTGTCGCGTGCCTGTTGGGCCAACGTTCGATCGGCTATTTTGTCTATCAGCAAATCATATATGACAGTATTCAGTGGCAAGCAATGAAAGAGTCCCACTTGAAGCAAGAGAATGCTACAAAGCCACGGCTTGTTTTGCGAAAAGTTAACGGAGTTCTTGCGCAAATTATGCACGGACACATTCCGCAGCTGCTTCGCCAGTTGAAGAACTTTGGCCTCGTGCAACTCGAAGTGTACCACCTCGCTTCGTTCGCGATGAAGCAGTCCGAGCATCAAGGCCAAGCACTCGTAGCCGTAGGCAGCTGCATTGATACACAACGAATGTAACAGGAATCAGCAAAGATCATTGGCTAGCTTACCCAAGCACCCATCGATTTTGTCAGAGTCAAACAGCTGGCGTGCAAGTGTATCGTACATATCACACACTTGATGAGCACGCAGCATGTTTTCCTTTAGCAGGGCGTAAAGACGTCGCACGCACTGTGCATAGGACTGCAACAGCTCCCCTGACTCGGATTGCCGCTCATGATCGTCGATGCCAAGCAGCTGCACAGATATTTCCGCGTATTGATCCTGCAAAGTCTGGGCTGTCATTACGAGCAACTCTTTGCTGCCAGTCACTTCAATTGAGTGACAGATGTTGATGAAAAGCGATGCAAACTCAGTCGCATTTAGCGAGTCATCTGTCAAAAACATGTCCAAGCAATATGCCTCCAGACTTTTCACAAGCTGAAATCAAATCGGTTATTTGTACAGTCAACTATATCCGTATAAGTCACCTCTAGATTGTCCTGCGCCAAAGTTCTAAAGTCAACGATACCATAGATGGCAAGGAGCACGCCACGTGCTGACATACGTTGTGCGCTTCGCTTAAGAAGATGAGGCCACTGTTCGAGCAGTCTCTGAACCTCTTGGCGAGCCAACTCCTTGGTGGCATATTCCTTTGTGTAGAGCGCAAAGATGGCATAAATGCTGTGGGCAGTGAAGAGGACAAGCTCATCACGTACATTGCGCGCATACATCACGAATATATAGTGGCCGAACCGCTGCAATGCGGGAAAGTGTTCCATCAAATCCATAAGATAGTTTTGCAATAGGGAAATAGCCTGATTTAGCGAGGCACATTTGCGCAAGTTGGGCTGTGTCTTTAAGAATGTTTCAATGACGTGCACAACAATCTCTTGGTCATCGTATTGTCGCCTTGACAGCGTCACATACAGTTGTGCCGCCAAGGAGCGCACAGATTGCGTCGTTGAGCTGTTGAGTAGCACCAGCAAAATTTGTTCCACAAAGCGAATTGGAAATGCCTCAGTGCTAGCCAAGTGACTGAAAATGCCCAGGTATTACATATATGTAGGTAATCAAATAAGCATGCAAAGCAATTCTCACCGCTGCAGCGTCTGCAAATATTGGAGAGTTGCCATGAGCAAAGTATTGCTGTTGAATGTCTTGAGACCCTTAAACTGAAGGATCAGAAATCTGTCGGTGATTAGTTCATTCGTGAATAGACGCAAGTAAAGATTGCCATTTGCATCAGTTTGTTGTCCATCGTAAAAAGTATTTAACATCTTCTCCAGAAAAGCGTACAACAGCTCAAAACTAGACTTATCGGTCATCTGGAAATTGAGCATATCACAACTATTAATCTTTTGCCAAGTTATATTATTCCTTACCTCGCAACAGAAGGCGCTATACACGAAAAGTAAGGCAGATCTTTCGCAAAAGACATTAAAGTACTTTTCGAATATGTCCAGCATGGGTTTCAATATGAAATCATAGGTCTCCACGAAGCTGGGCAAGACAATGGGAAGCACTCATCATTAAATGTATAAGGAATAGATAATCGTCAGCACCTACAATATACCATATCGTGTCAGGACAGCCAGCCTGAGGCATATGTCCTCGAGTATGTCGTCAGTGGACTCGGGCAGCAGCTTCACCAGGCCACGTAGCATGCTAAAAGACAATCTGGCCAGCGGTTCGATCAGAAACTTGTCAATCGTATTGTCCTCGCGCTGCAAGTTGTCGGTTATGCTGCGCACCACAAGCGTCCAGACGTTCATGACTTGCAAGTAACAGGGCACAGGTTGGGTCAACTCATAGAACTGTTGGAGTGGTCCTGCATCGCTCGGTTTATCTTTTATAAACTCGCGTCCATAACAATCCAGCAACGTGGGCAACTGATCCAGAAACGATTCGACGCCCTTCAACGCAAATGGCACAGCACTAAATAAATAGGTCAAATTGTCATCCCGATATGGATGATCATACGTCTGTTGGAACGCCTCCACGCTAACGTTAAATTTGAGTCCGACCACTTGAAAGCATTGCCCAACAAAATTATACGACACTTGATTCAGCCAGCCATGCGGATTATGGGCCACTGTCTCAATAAAACTGTACGCATATTTCTCTGTTGCAAACTGCAAGTATAATGGAATTCGTTAATCGTAACTTGACCTGGAATCCACCAATTATTCATTACTGTACTTTTATGGTAGCTCCTGTGGAAATAGCAGTCACGAAATCCATAATCAATCTTACAATTTTCTCGGTATTGCAAAGCGCCCGTTACTTTGCGTAGTGATGGTGAATGCGTTGCTCACTTGAATCGCCATATTGGTTTCGAAATAAAAATGAAAGTATCGATAACATAACGCACAATCGTACAATGTTATCGTAATAATATCATCAATAAGGTACTTAGTTATCAACAAGCCAGCTTTGTGAGCAACTCCAAAAAGAAACTGTTTTTTGGTTTTTGATAGTTTTGTTAAGTTTGATAGTTTATATTGGATTGCCGCGATATGCATATAAGTGATTATATGTACATATATTTATGACTTACCCGAGCCAATCGTTTTGTCGAAAATAATTCTTGACCAACTTAAACCATCGTTACTAAAATTGTTTAATAATAATGAAACATATTAATTTCCTAGCTTACCACATTACCATCGCTGAAAGCAGAGACAAAGTTGTATGTAGGTAATAGTTTTTTTTTTTAATATTTCATATAATTCAGTTTTCATTTAAATAAATCACAATTTCATTCGTTAGTCTAATAATTATATGTTCCGTTTTGATTTCTTCTCAAACAATTTATGAATTCGTTTAATCGTTAATTTGTTAAAATGTATAACAAAAGGTTCAGTCTGTATATTTATTTTGTGTTCTGATCTTGTATTGCCCTGAATTAATGGTTGCAATTCGCAACCAGCTGTGGCCGTTTTAGTAATATTTTTATCGTTTGGATATGTGACTACCAACTCTGGGATTTTAGTTGATTTAATTTGTCCTACTCTCTCCAAAATCTTCCGAAGAGGTTCACATTGATCTAGGTACATATCGTAGAAGATCAGCAAATCGACAAGAGAATTGAGACTACGAACTTCAGCGGCAGCTTGAATAGCCTGAAATTAAATCATGTTAAAGTTGTGGGTACTTTAGTACGGATTTTGATATGTAGATATATCAGGGACTGCAACGATTAAAATTTGTAAATGAAAGAAGTTCGTTTAAATTGAAGCGTTTTAACTTTAAATTTTATAAAAACAAAAAATTCTATTAACAATACCCTTGAATTACACCAGATTTACTTACCTGAATATCACTAAAAGCCAAGGCAGACAGCAGATTCATGACCACAATTGAAATGAATAAAACGAATGTTATGAAAAAGATGCGAGCAAATAATAAATTCTTATACTCAATCGAGTCTTCACCAAATTCTCCTGTTGACATGATGATGGTCTTTATAACGGCATTCACGATTGGCTGCTCGAACAAGCCATGAAAGTTAAGAAGATAAAACGATAGACCGAATGCACCTACCAAAATGGAGTGTGGTAAACAGCTTTTCAGAAACGTATAGCACACTTCCCTGAGCATAAGAACATACAGGGAGAGGAAGGATAAGGGAAACGATCCAATGAGAGCAGTCAATCGAACGCCTACCAAAATAATTGTAAATGCTGCAATGATTCGAGTGTGATAGTGTGGCGGATCGGGATCGCCCAGAAAGTTGCTAAGCGCTGCGAGCACAACGAGAGCTATATTCATAATTCTACTCATGGGGTGCAGACATCTAAGGAGTAAAACCATTATAAACTCAACAATTGTCAAATAGACGATACTGAACCAGGATAATCCCTTAAATGTGAATGCTACAATTTTTGGGATATTTGGAGAATATATGATTAGTACGTTGACAGCGATAATCACATTTAGGAGCACCGAAAACAGAAAGTAAATGTAATATTGCTTGCGAATGTTTTGCCATTGAAGGGACACTAAGAGTGACGTAATGAGCGGATGATTAAGAAGATGACGTTGGGTCTTCGATTGGCCAATGGCACGAATAGCATTCATCTCACTGGAATACCCGTTCCGCGAAGACCTCGGTTCATTAGGTTTTTGAAAGGTCTTGTAGTTAAAAGTCACCTTGAAGTCTGCAGCGGCACGACTCTTACCATTCGATGTGATGCAATCATCGAAGTGTTCCTCCAGCAACTCCGGGTCAATGCTTTCTATCGCCATCTCGGTGAAGACGCTGCCAATGTTGAGGCTGGCGCCATGGCGCAGCAGCTGCTGCACAGCGTACTCATGGTTGTATATGGTGGCATAGTGCAGTGGCGTTCTGTCACTGCTGTCCTGCATATTCCAATTCACACGGCCACTGGCCAGGAGCACGTCGAAGCATTTGGTAAAGTCGCTGAAACTCCTCTGCGGTTTCTCGTCCAATCTGCAGACAACGGAGTTAAGCAGTTCCGCATCTTCGGGCATTTCCCACTTCTGCAGCAGCTTGTCCAGAGCATACCAATTGCCATCCGCAATGGCCAACTTCACAAATATTTTCCCATCCACATTAGGACGATGCTGCAGCAGACAATCAAGACAAGCATGATGGCCATTCGCAATGCACTCCTTGTACAAATCCGAACAATTCCCCTCGAAGTTGCCGAGCAGTTGGCAAAAATGCTGCTCATCCCCGTTTCGTAAGGCTCCAATCAACTGTTCGGCCAAAGTGCTCAGCCTGCTTGGTGGCAGTTGTGGATTCCCAGCCAGCAAATCAGTTCGCATCTCCTCATCTAGATAGATGTCAGGCTGTGCGAGGAATAAATCAACCAGAACTTGCTTTATCCTTGGATCGATCTTGCTACTAATCACATAATTCAAGGGTCGCATTTCCTGATCATCCGCAATGTTTGGCGATGCGCCGAACTCCAAGAGCAGCTTTATACATTTTGTGACCTCGCTGGCATTTTCAGCTTTCAATCCCTTGGCCAAGGAATTGAGCGGCGTCAGACCATTGAATTTGTGGTTTACCTCCAGTGGTTCTTGGTCTAGCAACACCTTTAGATTACCACTATCTCGCGAATCGCTGGCGAAATTTACAGCCGCCTTCCTTTTTTGATTAATCTGCAATTGTAAAACTTTTATTGCATTAATCGCTACATGCGCAGAAATGGCACCTTACGTAGTTTGCTCGACATCCGTACTGAAGACAAAGCCGAATGAATTCTCTACAACCTGCGGTGGCCAACGCCTTCTCATAGATAGTAATGACAGAGCTGTCCGGTTCATTAGCGTTAGCCTTCAGTTTTAAGACTTTTTCGAATGTGTCCAGATCTCGGTCCTGTAGCGGAAGATTCATGATCGCGTACTTCGACATATTAAACGATACTGATTCATTTTACAGCGAAACAATAGCGTTTCTTATCAGGGCAGTGCAGTGCCCACAGTTACTCACATTTAAAACCGCAAATTTTAGCACGCTCCCATTATATTTATTTCAAATATTATATATAAAATTTACAAAAATACAATCACAAAAACTGTGGGATATTCAATTGTAAACAACAAATTGTACGTTAATATTAGATAGGGAGTTTAGTAAAAATAAGTTTAGTAAAATTAACGCAAACAATTTGTAGAAAAGTATATAAAATATGTTGCAGCGCAACATGCTGCAGTGCAGCAATTGTCTTTGATACAGAATAATCGTCAGCGGGTTATCTGTACTATATAATGCATTTTGAAGACTGTCGTTTTCTTGTACTTAAATTAAATAATTTACGTTCTCGTTTTTCGCTTTGTTTTAATTGTTCTTTATGTTAAAAAGTGCATTGTATTCATTGTTTTCCAAATTCTGAAAATCAACCTACGGTTTGGCTTAGCAGATTTACAAATCAGCTAGTGGTAAAGCATTTTTGATTGAAAGACATTGGTGAGATTTCAAATGACATATTTATTAAATATTATATACATTTGCTACATGGTGTAAGCATTTATATATATATATATATATATATATAGTATTTAACACTCTTAATTTACATATTTACAGCACAGATTTAGTATGCAATGCGAATAAAGTTAAACAATTGCTTTGAATAAATGAAATGCGCGATTTAATACAAATTTCAAACGAAATCCTCTATTTAGAATAATGAAAACAAGCCAAATCAAAGCTAACTTCAACTATTTGCGTATTTTTGTCTCACTTTGTTCTTAAGGTAAATGCAAATTAGATGAGAGAAAAGAAATGCCAGTTAATGCATATTTTCTTATATGAAATGCAAATACTATTAAGTATATGTACTCTATATATGTTGTATGTGTAATTTCAATTGTTGTCACTTTTGTCCATTGGGTAAAGGAGTTTCATTGGCTATTAAATAACCAACATGCATGCATGAGGCACTTTCGTGTGTGTCTACTCCCTGGCACGGTTTGATTCAAAGATTTCAACTATGGATGCTTAGCTAAACCGTTTTAACGGCATTATAAAATAGATCTTTTTGGTTTCAAATGCTGAATACACCTTGTACTTGATGTCTCTATATCTCTACCTCTAACTTCATCGCTATCTCTCTATCTCTCCAACAAGATTGCTAATATTTCTTTAGTTGCTCGTACGTTATGAAGAATATTATATTCCATGGGCCCATGCGCACCCATGTGGGTATAAAGCCCTTATAGAGCGCCAGGATGCCTTCGTTGCGTATTGTCTGAACAGCACAGTCGAGACTTCCGCTATAGAGCCTCTGGGCTGATGCTGAGGCCGCTGACGAAGCTACGCCGCCATTCAGGATTGTCACGTGTCGTTGGTTCATCAGGCGGGTCTGCAAAAAGATGTAGTATCAATCATCGAGCAATACACATCGCTGCTTTATATCTTGCACTCACCCGAATCACATCAATGGGCGTTGAAGCAACGGCACTTCCCAAACTGGCTATGAAACTTGAACTGCAAGAGAACAGGGGTTAAATTTGAATCATAACTTTGAAACTGAAACCATACATAAAGTGGTTGGCCACATGATCGCCGAAGGCGCTCATCAACTGCAGCTTGCAGAAATCATAGACGGGCAGCTCCACGGATGCAATGACCACCGCTCGCTGCGCAGTGGGTCCCACGCCGCGCCAAAGTCCGCGCACGCCCTCATATTTGTGTATCTCGCGGAAACAGCCTATGAGGCCCAAGTGATCGGTGCCCTTGCCATGCACCTGCATGCGGACCTTTAGCACATCGGTGGGATTCGCAATCGCCGATGAGATCGCTCCGGCGCCGGCTGCACATAGAATATTGCTCCAGACCCTTTCGCTGCCATCGTCATCCGTCAGCAGTCCCCGCTCATTGGCCAACTTCTTAAGTGTGTAGTAGGTGCCGAATTTGATAGTGCCGTATGTGGCTTGCCGCAGCACCGCCGGCCAAATACTGCAACAAAGAGAATGCTTAGACTTAGACGCAGGCGATATCTAATGATTATCTCAAGACCGACCAACAACACACATTGAAAACAAAGTCTAAAGGGGGTTGCTTGCCGGTCGTGCTTATCAGCCGGTGAGGGCAAAGTTTTTAGACCATTTGGCACGATGAACACGAGACGTTGCTGCAGTTGATCTGCCTCTTATCAATTTGCATTTACTATTTAAAAATTTACATGTGTGTGTGTTTGAGGTTAATCGTCACTTACACACTTACCCCGAATATAAGGCTCGCAGTCCCTCCTCCTTCGAGATTTTGACAAAGGCATCTGTCATTCCCCGGTAGCGCAGTTGCGAAAAGGTTTGATCAATTTTCTGTCCTTGGATTTGCAGTCGGGTCTTTGTTGTGTCAATTGGAAATGTGCCTGTATTGAAAATGCACACACACACATGTGCACACACGAACACACACATAAGTGTTTGTTTACATCAGATTCCTGGGTAAGCGATAAGCAGCCCAAAAAATCACGAATCATTGCCGCTACATGGAGAGCTTTTCTGCATTACTTACCAAATTCGGCAGTTATGGATGCCAGTCCCCCATAAACAAATGGACGCCAGTCTTTGACTTCAGTCATGGTCACACAGGAGCAATTTGCACCTGTTGACTGCCTGCAATTCCGTCGACAATGCTCGCTGATTAAATTTATACAAAAAATCACGCAACAAACATTAGAGGTGGAGAAACATCGGTGGCACTATCGATGCATCGATGTTTTTCATATTTTTTTTCACATCGATTTTTTTATAGCAAACAGCGAAATGAATAATTTTTTTAATATGTTATATAAAATAAAAGATATTTTTAATGAACTTTATATATTTTATATAACTCCCGGTTTAAATTGCAAAATAAAATAATCCCGATAAATATCCCCTGTTATTCTACATTTAACATTTGTCATTTGGCAAGCGCGTGTAAATAAGGCGCGTCAGTTTAAACTTTTTTTTATTTAAGTGTTTTTCTTGACGTCTTCAAGAACATTTTTTTAACATTTCCACAAAAAATTTCAATTTGAATGCGGTAAAAATCTAAAATCGAAAAACAAACATGTTTTTATCTGAAATATTGGCAAGTGCCTTCAACTTGAAGTTCCAAAAATACCGAAATACTCACCACATTGGTACTGACAAGTACAAAATATACCACAAACGAAGGCAAGTTAATCGATGACATTTTTGTTGCTATCGATAAGTTCAAGCTTAAAATTATACGGGTTACACACAACTACAAAAAATTTAAGTTCTTCAAAAACAAAATCTTAACCTTAAATAAAAAAAAATGAAATAATAATTATAAAATAAAATTGTTTGGACGTGGATTCAAAATTATAATGACTTGAACCTGTTAACTTTATTATTACTATTATTTTACAATAAATGTGTGTAAACTGGCAACTTCTCAGTTCCGATTAAAAATTAAGGTATAGTACTCATCGAGCGAGATAAACTTAAATTAAGTGATCTGCTAATCATGTTTGGGCTGTCCCCTGACACTTGAACTGTCTAGGAGTTGACATAAAAACAATATCAATATACTATTATACATTTATTTATCCATACATATTCATAAAGTGCGAAAACAAATATCAATACAAAAGTAGTCCAAAAAACTGCGTCGTGCAGTGGCATGCAAATTTGTGTTAGACTTGAACTGAAACAAGAAATGCAATATTCAACATGGTGAAGTTTAAATACCCTTGTGAACCCATTTTATATAATTAAGAAACTAAAATTGTTCATACTTAACACAATTGATTATTCTAACTGCAGTAATTGCAACTATATAGGATATGCATTCAGTAAGTAAATAATTTAAAAGACTAACATGACCTTCATTCCGGGTTTAATACGTTCCATATTTTAGAGTGGTTTTTCAGTAGTAGTCTTTACCAGGGTAAAAAAAAATGGAATCTTAAAACAAATCGAATGGGAATTCCTAAAGTTCATCTGGGTTCTCTGGCCTTCATCGCATCGTTGTTTTGACTTTTATTGGACATTGCTTAGTTGACAAATTCGACTAATTAAAATTTAAGTTTGGCAAATTGTCTTTGTGGCGTACATACGGTATCACTAATGTAGATTTTAGATTAAAGATTCACAAGTATAGCCTCTTGGATGTTTATATGCATACTTGTTTATATATTTTTTGGTTAATCCACGTCACTCATTTGAAATTCAAACGCAGACCGGATCGTGAAAGTCGACGGCGTCACTGCGTCGCCGGTGTTTTGGACTAGTTCGACTTTGTTTATTCAAAGTGGCGAGATGTCGGCAACGGTGGCGGGGTGAAATGATGCTCTTTGGGTTTAACCCGAAACGGCGACACAGAGCAGCAGCCGGCGACTTGGAGACGCCTCGATAAATAAAAAAACACAGCAAAACAAAACAAAAAGAATTTGGCAAATGAATTGATTGCCCTCATATTGTGGATATAAAATATAATTTAATTTTCATTATTTTACAGTCGATTTCGTTTAACTGCTACATTCCTTTATATCGTCAACTCGTCGCCTGCTAAGTGATTTGTGCCAGTGGAGCGTCCAGGCTCTAAAAAAGAGCGCGTGGGCCGCACTCTGTCTTGCGGGAGCGATCCATTAGACTGTGTGGACAAAATAAATTAACAAATTAAGTCGACTATAACATTACGCAAATGACATTTGGTCACCGTTCACTGCATCGCAGGTCCATTTCAATTAAGCTCAAGTTGATGTTAGTATTAGAAGCACTATTGTCAAGGTGCATTACCAAGAAATACGAAGTTTCTATTACAATATGTACAGTATATATGAATATATATTTTTTGTTAGTTTCTAAGTAATAATAATAATAAAGTATCTTTTATCCACTTATTAAAGTTTTTGATAATGCATCTTTTATCATATACATTTTCATTTAAAATACTTAAAACATATTCTCAAGGCTACTAAAACTGTTTGTTGTTTAATAAATTCATATGAAATGAAAATTAATTGAAAATAAAAGTTGCACTTAAAAGTTAGTCACATCTTACATTCTACCTATTCAAGAGGAATTTTTTGATATGTATTCGTTTGTCAAAAAAATAAATATTAAAAGAAAAAAAAACTGTCAAATTCGCAGAATTTATCGTGGCGACTTGTAGACGGACGCCGCATCTAAAATTCCTGCATAATTAGAGACAATCGCAGTCACATTTCGACCGGGAAATAGATTCAAAAAAATTCATCTTTGGACCGGTCTGGACAGTAGCGACGTCGCGTCGGCGACGTGTAATAAAAACTTCACGCAACGCACCGTCGAGCGATTAGCACATGGCGGAGGCTGGAGCTGAATCCAAGTCATGTTCGCTGTCTTAGACTTAGACCCAGACTCTAACTCCGAGTCTGAGGCGTTGGGGGCTGTGTGATAAACAAAACCACTCAAACCGCTTGATGGATTATTGGCAATTTCTTTGGCGCCAGACTCTGAGCTTCTACTTGTATATTATTGCGGATTTGGGTTTTCGGGGTTTTTTGCCAAACGAAAATGTATACAAAAAACAACGTGTTAAATATGCAAATTTAACTTAAATTAATTTATGAAGTCTGCCTCCGATGTTGCTGTGAAAGAAATTTCTTTCGCCCATCGCTCAATACCACTCACACGATTCTGGGGAATACCAAACAAATGTTTAACTATAACATTATACTTGTTAATCAAGTACGATCATTTTAAACTTTTGCCATGCATCTCCACAATAAAAAATATACTGTTACCGTTGTACAAAATGAACAAAGCCATATAGTATGATCGTATTTAGTTGCTGCTGAATATTCCCCATCCCAGTCCCTTGCCATTTCCATAGGTTATTGCTCCTGTGTGGAGCTTGGTTACATGTCAATTGGAGTAGGGGACTTCGACTTTATGCAGCACACGTCCAATGAAATTAATCAGCAATTAATTGTTTATTAAGTACGTATGGGTAAGCGAGGGAAGTGGGGCAGCGGGGGGACAGGCGATATCAAAATCGTGCTACTGTATGGGACTGCGACTGTTTTAATATACAATTTATTACTAATTATGCGTCACGTCAAAACAAAAACCTAAACTCCATAAATATTTATCGATTCGTTTTTGTTGTATTTATTTATTTTTTATTTTGGTTTCGATTTTTATCGAGGGGTTTCTTGTTGTTGCTTTTAGTTACATTGGGCCCAGCACGTAGACCAAAAATGAGCAATAACATTAAAACGAATAAACAATAAATCAGCTATAAAACGGCTGCTTGGAATGGAATTTTTAGCATAGCTGCCCCCCGGCCCCAAACTGCGTCTCTGGCTTCCGCCAAGTCAGAGATCCACACCCCGCCTGCCACCCCGCCTGCCATGTGCTAAAACGTTGTACCCGGTCATAATTAATAAATTCCAGCGTGCGCCGCTAAATGAATTCGGTTTCAGTCTCGCCAGGCCAAGGCAATGTCAAAAACAACTTCAAACACAACCAAACAAAACACCAACAACATCAACTGGTGACTGACGAAACTGTTCAACTGTAAAATACCCGTTCGCCTACCAATTCAAAACTTCAATTCTTCACATCGATTATTTCTTGAGGAAGCTTTAAGTAAACGAAAGGCTTTTACTGATCAAAATAATTGTTATTATTATTATATACAAATAAATACTTTTGATTGTCTAAAGTAAGTAAAGTACATTTTGCATATCTTACACAATGGCTTATACAATTAAAGTGAAATTTTCTGAACATATCCGCACTTAAATAAGCTCAACATACATTTTTTTGTAAACGTAAATAAGAATGAATTCATTTCTAGCCCTAGATTAAGTTGCATACTAATTTTCTGATCAACTTAATTGAAGATGAGGTAAACAATAATTTAAAAAAATTAATAATAATAAAAATCATAAACTTGAATTATCATCAAGTCGTTATTCCCTTGTGAAGACGGGCTACCGGGTATGGCAACAACAGCAAAACAACAAATTGACGTCACACGGTCGCTGCTGTTATCTTTGTCGAACCTGAGCTGGAGCTTGAGCTCGGATTCGCCTGTCGCGACTTTGCGTCGCTTGTTGCAAGTGTGACATGCGTATCAAGGCTTGGAACGGGTTTAACGGGTATTCGGTGGGGGGCTGCAAGACTCCAAGACGCAATCAAGTGAGAACGAACCCCTAAATAACAACAAAGTCAGCCACATCGCGAGACTTTAATCAAAACCGTACAAGTCAATTGGGTTACGTAAAGTCAATTTGCTTATTTCGAGCATACAAATAATAATTTAAAGCTCTTATCGGTCTCCAATTGCTGAACGCTCGACAATTGCCCTCGCTGTCGCTAGAGTTCATCACTCGGATGATTGTGTGAGCTCGGCTCGAGCAAAGCCGCGCATCACTAAGAGGTATTTAAAGGCTGGTATGCAATAAAACAAAACAGGCAGCAGGCGACTAGTTTCCATTAAGCGGTACGCCCCCTGACGGCCAGCGGCGTCAACTTGGCGTCGCTCGAATGGGATAATAAGCACTGTTAGCCTGTTCGCATCGCAGTGGCAGGTTCATCAGGCCCTCTCCCTCTCCCTCTCTCTCTCTCTCTCTCTCTCTCTCACTGCACACAAAAAGAACGGCAGGAAATGGAATTTTGTCAGAAAAGGTTCTACTGCAGTTCTTGAGCTATTATGTGATTATTCTGATGCACAGGAATAACTTAAATAAATCTATTTATATAGGAGAGCTGACTAAGCCAAGCTTATTTTTTGTTTTGTAAATGGAAATGAAAGCAAAAGAATGCCGAACTGGGCTGGGCCGGGTGTGATTACAAGCGTGCTGCAACGCCTCCAAGTAGTTGAATACAATCCGCAGATCTTTACGGATCTGGAGAGAAGTCGCCGCCGGCAAGTCGCGCTGCCATTTGAAATGATCGCACATCAATTAATTACACAAACTGCAAATAATGCAGAACAATGGCGTGCTTTTTCAGCGTGGGAGAGCCTTAGAACAATGGCGGCCATACAGAGATAGAGAGAGATGGAGGGAGAGCATTTCGCCGGCAAACCAAGTTTGTGCATACTTATGATACCATAAATACTAGTTATGCATATGTATGTATGTATGCATGTAGATGTGCCCCCAAGATTTATGGTGCGTGTTAGGCATGGAATAACCCAAGACGCAAAAATGTGTGGCGAAAGAAGCGAAGCAAACAACGCAATCAAAAAGAAAACATGTGCTTTGCACTCACACACACACAACACAGCATCAAGAGAGCGCGAGCATGCGTTGGTGTGTGTGCGAGAGAGCGTCGCTTGAGCTGTGGCGAGCTTAAATATGAGCGTCTCTTGCCGATGTAGCTTCAGTCGCTGACTGTTAAGTGCCCAGTGCAAAGCTAAGCTCTACACAAAAATACAAAGCCCACGCCAAACATCTACGACTGTTTACGTCAAGTGAAGACAAGTTACAAAAATAATAAAAAAAAAACAAACTTTACACACAAATAACAAATAATATCAAACAACAAAATGTACGCGGAAAAAGTTTGTGTTGCATTCGCGTTGATCGCCTGCCTCGCCTGCGTTGTCGAATCCGCTGTTTACACGCAGCCCGCGCACATTCACAATGGTTAGTATTTAAATAAAAGAATTAAACAAAAGACTTCTCCATGTAAGAGTTCGTAGTCAGAGATGTGCTAGAATCGATTCCAGACGATGTGATAGAGTCGTTAGATTATTTTAAAATTTTGCTTAATTTAACTAAAGCCAACAAAAAAAATGTTAATATATGCAGGGGAGCTGGTAGCACGATATGTCACTTAATTGGAAACTTTTTAATTAAGTTTTTAATTAATTTCAGTCATAAACAAAGCCTTCACATAAACATGGTCAGATGCTTTAAACGACCTTTAGCAACAATAAAAAGCGCATAAAGCTGAAAGCAGTTGGCAGTTTCTCTGATTGATTTATGAAACAGGTTGAGGATACTTGTGTCTGTAGCCTCAGCATACTCGCAATAGTATTTTCGACTTTGATTTGTTGTCTTTGAAAGAGTTGTTATACTTTTTATTGTAACTGTTTGCCATCGACGTCAGTCAAACGTCACATAAAAAGAGATTAGTTTTTTGGGGGTTTTGAGTTTAAGCATATTTTGATTTATTTTTTGCTTTGCTATTTTGCTGTTTTGTGTTGACGTCAAAGAGAGAGATGGAAGGAAACGAAATAGGTGAACAGCGCAAAACAAAATTGGCAACAACAACTAAATTAGCTATTCATTATTTTTCTTTGTACGAATTTCGGTGTTTTTTTGGGTTTTTCGCATCTGCCAAAAATTAGCATAAGAAATGTGCTGATCAAATTCATTTGCATAGCTATGCGGATTTGTGTTACAAAAATGTCGCAGATCTTGATAAAATAGTTTGTCGACTTATTTTGCTGAAGGTCGTCCGACTTCTGACCGGCTTTACTACCACAAATAACTAAACCTAAGCGCTGACTAATTAGAGCTTAAAAATAGGCGATGAGTTCACTGCGAATTTCTTTATCGCCAACTCAATTAACTACGAAACGAAAACAAAAAACAAAAATAAAAAAAAAGGAAAAGAAAACAAAACAAAATAAAATAAATCAAAATGAATGTACAAACTCTTTGAGATTGTACCGCCACCGACCTGAATGGCAATTGGGGAGTACCATTAATCAAAACTTCGACAGGCAGCTACGGCAAATTCCAGCCGGCGGCAAATTGTTATAAATATAAAAGCCAAGTCAATTGTTTGCAATTACCACTTGCGTTGAAGAGTTGAAGAGATTTTATTTATAACTATGCCACAAGAGAGCTCTGAATGTATTTTTACTTATTCTGTTTCGCCATGACTGTCAAGTTCGTGCCTTGAGTCTTTTGTCGAGTTTGTGCCTTAAGTCTTTTCGGCAAGTCATGCAAAAATAAAGCAAAAAACGAATCATTTTGAAACTAAAGTAAAGTAAATACTTACAGATATTTATGGAAACTATAAATATATATATGTACATATATATATCATGTCTTGTCGGTTGAGTTTTGCATAGCGCGCTCGCTATTGTTGTTTTGTAGTCAACTTCCTTGTGCATAAATAAAAATACGTATTGTGAAAAAGTGCAGGCAGCTGTAGTAATAAAGCACAACAGGGAACAGAGAGCTGAAAACTGAAAAACAACTTCCGCTTTAACTGAAACTGAAACTGAACTCACATTAACATTCACTTCTTCCTCTTCTCCTCGATACTTACAGCGCATCCCGGCAAATGCTACGATAAGCTCACGAGGCGCTTCATGCTGCCCGACAAGGAATACAAGCCGAAGGGCATCTGTGCCGCCATGACGTGCGACATTGAGGCGCGTCAGATCAATATCGAGACCTGTCCCTACATCGAGATGCCCGGCTGCGAGGAGCTGCCCAGTGACCTCAACTGGAGCTTCCCCAAGTGCTGTCCGCAGTTCAAGTGCGTCGACTTCAAGACCGGCAAGGAGTTCGTCGTCTCCGTCTAGGCAACTGTTCGCCCAACCCGGCTTAGTTGCCAGTGCCTGGGGAAAGGGGGAGGGGCCTCTACCTGAAACGTGATTTTACATGAAATGTATTCTTAGCTCTCTAGTAACTGTGTGTGTTTGTGTGAGTGTGCGAATGTGTTAGTTAGCTTGTTTGTTTGTTTATTTTGTGTGTGAATGACTCATTTAGCAGGCATAATTTATTTATTATTCCAATTTGTAAATAACAAAACAAAACAAAACAAAATAATCTGCATAATTTCTTGTAAAACCTTTTGATGATCTATTATCATATCTCATGTGTGAACATACTATCTTCTGCTTCTCCATTAGTTATAAACACATTAATTTATTTTGATTTATTCAAAAAACACTGTATGCGATATTTGCAATTGTGACTAACTGTATAAAATTGTTTAGTTTCTTAGTTATAAACAACAAAAAACACAAAAATAAAAACAACCATTAATGAAATATTAATAAAACAACGTATTTTGTATTCGAATGGCGATCCTCGTTTTTTGCCCATTGTAGCTTGAAGTCGATATTTCGTCATTTCCATATTTGAGCATCTTTCTTTGCGTGACGATTCAATGCGATTCGCATTCACTGGTCTTACGCGCTTGTCGCTCTCTTTTTGGACTTTGCCAACTGGCAGCGGTTTATTTAATTAGCAGTGCCGCCTTAACTTGGCCGGCTGATTCATCTTGGCCTTTAAATTGGCAAACATCGCACATTCCACACATAAAAAAAATTACTCTAAAAGCGATCACCAAATACGAGCAAAAGTTTATTGTTCCCTCTTTCTGTGGCTTTCTGATTTGCATATCAATTTCGCAGCTCTAAAAATACATATGACGGCGGGTAGGAAACTCCAAAAAAAATGTGTGTCGGAAATAGGCTGTAAAATCGCTAAATTGGTGCCAACCGGAATAGTTTACGAGTGTGTGCAGAAAACAAACAACATTTGACTGAGTCATGGTATTAAACATAAACAGTAAACAAAGATATAACCTTTAACTTTCCCACCTAATACCAGTCATTTTTGTAAACGGTTTTGCCTTTTACTTATTTTGCGCGAGTTGGGCTTTTAAATTGGCGCGCTCTCACAAAACGTTTGCCCACACTGCATAAAGTTTAGTGCTGTGAAATCGGTGGCGGTTAAAGTAACAAAATATTCATTGGAATCAGTTGGACTTAATTATCTTAAAGACTGTTTTAACATCATTCGTAAAAGAAGCAATTACTCATTTATAGATTTTTGCTAAAACTAAAAAAGATGGTTTAAGAAAAAATAAATAAAGCGTGCAATACCAAGCCGAAGACCTTAGCAGCTAGTGCTCAAGAAATAAGTTAGTCGTCATTTTAATTATAAGCTACTATTATAAATAAGGAAGTAAAGCTATTCAAAAAATTGCGCCACTTTGGGAAATTTCGTTTTGCCCACACAGTGTTACCAGCGAGGGCCAATATTGCATGTAGCATGTGCTGGTATATTTGCCACAGTAATTAAGTATATTTTCAAATAAAATATGTGGTTACACTGATAACATCATTACAATAAGTTAGGGCGTTGTTTTGTGTGTGTTTTGGTCGCTGTTTTTGTGTTACCAATTTTAAACTTATTTAAAGTTATTAAATTTAATTGAATCTTTGCACAAACAACAATGCAAGCGCTGGCGTCCATCACTGTGCTGCTGCTAATCGCAGCATTCATTCACGAAGGTAGGTAACTGATTCATCACATAAAGTAAACATACGAGGAAGAAGAAGCAACAAGCAGCAAACAACAACTTGTGGGAAGTGTTAATTTAATTTTTTTGTGCTCTCGTAGGTGCTGCCATTTGGTGTTATCGCTGCACATCGGCAACGCCCGGCTGCGCCGAGAAGTTCAATTGGCGCGGCATCGGCTTCCTGGGCGAACAATGCCCCGAGAGTGACGACATCTGCGTCAAAGTGACGGAACGTCGTGGCACCCAGGAGACTATAACACGCGATTGCCTCAGCGCGCTGAGGTTCCGCCGGGATGTGCCCGCAGACAAGTACGAGGGCTGCCGCCCCGCATCGCAGGACGTTATCCTAGCCAACTACGTCAATCACACAATCAAGGAACACGATGTGAAACGTGACTATTTTACGGATACAACCTTCTGCTTCTGCTTCCTCGATCATCGCTGCAATGGCGTCAGCGGTCTGAAGAGTTCCCTCTTGGCTGGTGTCTCGGTTCTGTTGCTACTCGTGTGGAACACATTCCAGTCGCATTGAGTCTTGGCTTACCCAAGCACCTCTAAAGTGCCTTAGCATTAACGACAGTTCAATTTTTTACTCTAATCTCGTCTAAACACATTCCGTCCACAGTTTTGATAAGCAATTTACAGTTTTCTTGACGTAGTTTATGTATTACACTTTATACAATAGAAATTAAAAACAAATCGATGAAATCGTTCGATTCAGTCTCAGTCCAACTCCTGCTGAAGCTGCTGCTGTTTTGGGCCACGATAGTCGTAGGCGGCCAGCTCGGGATGCGTCTGCAGATGCTCGGAGTAGACCTCGGCCAGACGCAGACACTCGGCAACGGACAGCTCGAAGGGACGCAGCGTGTCCTCGACATCGGCCAGCTGAAACAGTTTGTAGGTGGTTGCCTCGCGGTCCTCTACCGGAAACAAGGTGCTGTAGCCACGCCGGCAGTACTTCTGGCGCATGCTGAAGATGTGACGCACCACGCGCTCCACCAGCGTAAAGGGCAGCTGCGTCTTGGGCTGCTTAAGCGGCATCACCTTGACAACGCCGACATCCACTTGGGGCTTGGGCACAAACGCCTTGCCGGGTATGATGAACTTGAGCACCGGCTCCGTCCAGATCTGTGACATGACCGAGAGGCGACAACGCTGCTCGCTGCCCAGCTGGGCGCAAATGCGCTCGGCCACCTCCTTCTGGAAGGTGAGCGTCATGCAGGTGTCGTTACGTCGGAAGGCCCCGCGTCTGGCCGCCACATCCGCATACCAATTGATGAGCAGCCGCGTTGAGATGGCGAAAGGCAGATTGCCAATAAGGTGAATGCGCTGCTCGGTGTCGGGCACATGTTGTTCGATGTTGAAGCGCAAGATGTCCTCGTAGTATATGTCCATCTGCATGTCCAGCGGACGTGCGCACTCCTTCAGCAGCTGCAGTGTGCCCGTGAAGCGCTCATCCTTCTCGACGAGCATCAGGCGTTGGGGCTGCCGGCGCAGAATGGAGCGCGTGATGCCGCCTGGACCGGGACCTACTTCCAGCACAATGTCTCGGGAATCGATGCGACCAGCGGACTTGACAATCTTGTCCGTCAGCCGCTCGTCCATGAGAAAGTTCTGGCTAAGCTGTTTCATGGCCTGCAGCTTATAGAGCTTCACCAGATCCCGGATGCTGGGCAGCGGCGGCAAGCGGACGCCGCTGTTGAGGACGCGTGCAGCGGCTTGAGACATCTGACGAACGTAACTAGGATTAACTGCTGTTTCAGGTGGCAATAATACAAGTACTCACTTGGAGTCGACGACTTCGGTGTGGTGTAGAAAATGTGTGTTGGGGAAAAACGCTTAACGACTAGAGAACTAAGAGTAAACAACGATCGATGGAGGCCACTTAGTTGGTGGTCACCTTCTTGGGCTCCTCGAAGTCGTCAAGGAACTTCTCCTGCTGCACAGAGAATATGGAGTAGCCGTAAATGGCCACCACAGAGAGTCCCAGGGCGCCGGCAGTTAGGAGGTTATTGCGTCGCACGCGCTTCAGTTTCTGCACACGATCAAAGTTCTGTTCCTCGATCAGTTTCATGAACTGCAGTTGGGCTCTGTCTAGCTTGGGTGCGGTTTCGCCGTACTTGATTTTGGGTGCTTGATCCGCTGTCGACATTATTGCTTAATTCCAGATATTATGTCTGCTTGATGGAAAAATTTCTGTGATTGAAATTTTTCGGCAAAACTTATGAAATCTCTTACTAGGGCTGGAGAAACATCGATAGCAACTTCGATGAATCGATTATTTTTAATACATTTTAAAACATCGATTTTTTTTTAGCAATTTATATAGATTCAGTTATTAACGAAGTAATTATTGTTTAGATGAATTCAGAATTATTGCGTCTAGAAAAAAGTGTTGTTTTATATATAATATATAATTTGTACTATTTTGTACTAGAATGTACATATTATGAAGTTTCGGTCTCATCGAACAGTTTTTACTATTTAAAAAAATTATTCAATTTAATCTTGAATATCGGCACATATCGATGTTTTTTATCGTCTTCCCTTATCGTAAAACAATAAAATCCAGAGAACAATTCAATTCGATTCGACTTAAGTTATCGATATGATGTCGAGACAATATGTTGCTGACCATCAAATGTTGCTAAGCTTTTAACTCTGTTGTGTGTTGCACAATGTTGCCAAGTGTGAAATGTTGCGCAACACGTGCACAATGCCAAGCAACATAGTCTCTGTCGATTTGGGGCTCGAGTGCAACGTTAGACGCGCCGAGTGAAGCAGTTCGTGGAGTTAGTGGAGCTGCGTGGTAGCATTGAAATTTGTGTTCCGCCGAGTGCTATAATTTTACTAAGTGGGAGCTGGAATACTGCCTGCCTACCACTGCTAAAATAGCAGCGTGGAAATCAATTCAAATCTAGACCAGCCAATTTTACAAAGTGCGTAATAAAAAACGAATAAAGTAGTCTAAACAGAATGGATATTATTTCGCTATGTGCTGAATAATAATTGCAAAGCAATTACACATATTGAATGTACTTAACTAACATTTATAGTGTGTGCGAATTGATATTACTTAATTGAGGAAATGAAAGTAAAGCCAAGCTCAAATGTTGATATAAAAATTTGGTTGCGTGTTTTAAATCCAAGCTGGAAAAAAATGTATAACAAAAAAAACAACAAAGCAACAACAAAAGCAAAACAAACGCGTAATTGCAGAAATCAGCTGTGTACCTACAGCACACACACACACACACATAGAAGCACACGGAACACGAGAAGAGACAGCACAACAAAACAACGCACGATTCGTGCTCCACTTGAGCGCCAATAGCAAACCCCTTTCGTCTCTCTCCCATAACTTGTGCTCGACTCATCAAAGTGACTGAACGAACAGCTGGTACTGCGCTCTCCCGCTCTCTCGTTTTGTTGACGTTGGGCATTCTCTCTCAGACTTTAGGCTTTTGTCTTTATTTGGCTCGTTTTTCATTTTGTTTTGATTCCGCAGCTCAACGAACTTGTCAACGTTCATATACTCTTTCTGGCGACAACTTCAATTCGAACTCGTGTAGGAAAAGGGTAGGGCGCTAATATTTGCCAAAAGTAATTTATTGCTAATTGTTGCCTGTTGTTATTAATTTACACTGCACGATAACAAAAATCAGCGGTGGCCCGCGCAAAGAGTGTGGAGAGTGCGACTCGCCGATAAACATGGAAAATGCGCAACAAATTTTTGTAGCAGCAGTGCTTGAAGAATTGCATAAAATTTTGAAATTCACTAAAGAAAAATTATCTTTTCCACTTGCAGCAGTCAAACGCCGTCCGCATAAAAATACAAAAAAAAAGAAAAATAAACGAGTAATTAAATAATAATATTCGTAATACGTAATATACCGTAATTAGTAACGCATCATATAAATAAAAAGTACACATGGCGTTCATTTCGAAAGATTTTCGCTCACCTGGCGAGGCTTGGGTCAAGACCGAGGAAGGCTGGGAGCGGAAAAAGGTGCTCGAATGCGGCGGCAAACGCAAGCGGTGAGTCTTCATTGTTTTTATTATGACTTTTTTTTTGTTGTTGTGTGTTGATATGACGGGGACAATAGATGGCGCTGATTAGCAATCGCTTGATCGACGACCAAACTGAAGTTGATGACAATCGCTTTTGATTTGTATATTGCGTATTGCAATCAGACCAAATGAAACAAAAGAAATTATTAATGTTCATCAACTGTGCCATTTTCATAGACTATTTGCATAAACGAGCTTCATTCAAAATTGGCGCAACTTGCAAATTTATCGATAAGATAACCTAACCCACTTGCCAGACTAGAGGGCAAGGTCACCGGATATGTTTCGTGTTTTAGAAAATGAAAACTCAAGGTCCAAATTGGCCCGACCCACTAAAAGTGTTATCAGTCTTGTTTAGCTTCACTTTGTGTACTCCATTAGAATAGTCGCTTATTAATGTAATCAATAACCAAGTGTGGGCCACCAAGGCGAATGCCCTTCACCTTTTTCTTTGGGCTTCACAGTTTAAACTAATGATTACACAAAACATCATCAACGCAACGCGAACAAAACTCAACAAATGACGATGACGAAAGGGAAAATGTTGAAACGCTTTAGTATAATATAATATTCATGATTGCGTTTCAGTGTTAAAGTATTAAATGAAGTTTAACTTTAATTATACGAAATGATTCGTTCAAACAACGAATAGTGTGTTATATAGGGCATTATAGGTATTACTAGAGCTTTTATTTCAATCATATAATATATACTAAGTTTAGGAGGTTTTACTCTTTTATTATGTGCTTATAACCATTAGGGTGATTCACTTTAAATGAGGGTGAAAGTGTCGGCTTGCAAAAAAAAAAGAGGCAGGGAGGGAGACTTTCCTTGATAGGCGCTCCCATTTGATTGATTGCCAGTTACTTAAGCAAAAAATGAGCAATGAGCATGGAACTTTAAAGAAAAACTACAATCATATAGTATGTTTTCCCTCAAAGTCTGGCAGTACATCCACTTGAAAGCGTCCAAAGATATTCATGACCAAGAGCCACAGCCCAGGAACAAGGCATATGTAGCTAGGCGCAGGGAAAAAGTCATTTTAAAGTGATTATTTTGACATGTCATAAAGAAGATTTTCCCGAGTGCAACACATAAGAAACTATTTCTGGCATTTGTCAGGCGGTCACGGTGCGCTGTTGCTTAGATGGCCGGAAAATGCGGAAGCTGCAACAAATTTAAATTCCAAATTTAGCCACAGATGAAGAAAACGTGTTTGTATCCCGAAAGAAGTTCTATATTAAAGATATTTGGAATATTACGTCTGGGAACCTTCTTACCAGCTGAAGGACAAACTGAGGTTTATACGCCACCCTAATAACCTTGGAAACTTTCATAGCACGCTCACACACAAACAGAGAGGCCGCAACTCGGTCAAGTTTAGGCTAAAGTGCGTCTGTATGCGTGCATATTTGGCAGCTTGGCATGACGCTAAAAGCTCAAGGTTTCGTCTCGCTTTTATCAGCTCGACTTCCTACCACAAATCGATTTTTAATCGACGTCATACGTACTCCAAACGAACAGCTTAATTAAGAAGTATGTAAGAAGAATTCTTAGCTAGTGTTTAATCCTTTAAATGTTTGACATGCTCTTGTCTTTTTTGTTTAAATAAACCAATTTAAAAACTGAAAAAATAAACTGTTAAACTAATTAACAAATAAACATACAAATGATCTCACGAAAAGCTTACAAACATCTCGAACTGCCAAAATATTTGTATAGTCAGGAAATGTCGCTCGGGCATAACCTCAATTGTAACTTGCATAATTGAAGTTATTACATATAATACATATGTAATTAGGAAATAAACTAGATATTTAGGTGGAAACTTTGTAACCGTGTTAAGTGGAAGTTTTCCAATTAAAAATTCAATTGTCGAATTGCTGATTTCACGAAAATCATAATTAAAATTTCAAAAAGCCAAAAAAAAAAATGCAATTGCATAAAAAAGCAAATCGGAGTGCATTACGTGGACGCGGACATGGAAGAGGAGTGTGGATGTGGATGTAGACCCACTTTCACTGCACTCACCACTGAACATTAGTTGGCCTTTTGAATCGACTCTCGGTTTCTTTATTTCTTTATACACTTTCAAAAGTCGGGTGCAGCCAATGGAAATGCGTTCAAATCCATTTCGTACACTAGCCAACATGACAAAAAGATGATTCAGCACAAATGAAACTCTTTAAACTGAAATTAAGCAAAAAAATCTAAGCAGTCCATCTGCATTTTATCACAATCAAGAAATACTTATCAGAGTTTCGTTCCATAGCAAGCTTATGAATAAATGTTGCGCATTATGCACAATCCATGATTTTGCTGAACAGTGTAGAGTGCGCATTAATCATTGCTATCTGCCGCACTCGCTTTTTATAGTGCTTTTTTCTTTCTTTCGCTCGTTATAATAATTGACTTATTTGTTCCATGGTGTGGCACTATGAACCGCACTCCAATGGAACTTGCAAAACTTGGTCTTCTCTCTAAGCAACTGCCGAATACCGTGGGTCTATTTATATGGCCCATTGAAAGAGCGACGGCGACATGTGATAGCTTCCAACTTCCTACTAAAATTAGACTGTAGAAGAAGTCGACTCGAGTTGACTCCACGCCATTCCACCACTCGACCGAATCACAATAAATTATGTCGAAAAGGTCTTAAAAATAGAGAAGCGATTTGCAGTCGCCTGATCCCCAAATCCCAGTACCAAGTTCCCAGCTGCCCATTGCGATCCCATTGCATTTTGTCTAATTTGCCCGATAGAAAGGTAAACGAACGCTTCATGATGACGTCGTTGACTGATTTATATATGAATCACGTGGTCGTCGGCCCCCCAACAATCACGCTACCACCACTCCTCCCTCTGCTCGACTCGCTCTATGGTCGGCTGGTTCGAATTTGGAGCTGGAGTCTGTTGACTGAGCAGCAGACAATTACAATTTCTTTGTTGCAGCTGCTATTATTATACTACAGACAGGAGGCGGGGCCTTGAGAGCTTGCACTTTCTTCACTCGGAGCGCACAAATTGTAAATAATCGTAAATAGAACAACGGGTCATTTTGCCTCAGAAGACAGTTGTCTCTTAAAAAGTGTGGAAAACTTCCATATATATAGAGTTCTGAATGTCGTCTCCAATTATTTGTACACATTTTTGTCAAAAACTCGAAACTATTTTTCATTTCCATCATTAAAGTTTTAATGGATATCACATAAGTTTTGGTAAAAGAAATTTGCTCCGCTCAATATTCATCATTATGGCTGCTGTCACTGTTGGCGTAGTTCGCAATTTCCGATGCCCGATCACAGAGTGCTTCGAATAATTGCCTAGGTTCAACATCGGCGATATCTCTTTCGTTTTCAATCTCCAGACTATCCGACATATCATCATAGTGGGATGGCGCAAAATAATGTGCATTGCACCTTCTTATATAACGCATCCTAACTCCGGCATCCAGGAGACGTTCAATGTTGCGCTTAAATTCAATTATCTCTGCATTCGAGCCTTCGAGTGTCACGTTACAAGCGTCGAGGAGTTCATCGATGGTGACCGGCTCATTCACTTTTCTTAGACACTCGGCCATTTGCTTGGCTGCTGCCCTTATCCAACCTCGGCAAATCATTATTGAAATGTTTTAAATGTAAAAAACAAACTTTAAAATTTGGTAAATACAAATAAAATTACTGAGATGTTTAAAATGTACAATTCGAGTAGAGAATGGAATATGAAAACATGGCGTGCTAACACAAAAGGGAAAGTTAACTAGATTCTCGGATATATTTAAGTACTGTTCATTTTCTTAGCACAATTTAAGAAGAGCAAGGCAACAACTTTGAAGAAAAATACATTAAGAATGCATATCGCAAGAGGGAAAAAATAAATGTAGACGGAACTTCAATTAAAAGTCAATTTCAGTAAACTTTGAATAAATTGCAACTCGCAGAGACAACTGTCACACACACAGCCACATAGACCTAGTCGTAGAGCGAGAAATTGACCCAGTTTGGTCGAAATTGAAATGCAGTCGCCGAAGGACATGTCCTCGTCCTGGTTGCCCAGCAATTTCAGCCGCTTTCTAAATATGGTCAAGGCATATCGATCTATTGGCCAGTTGACTGCATCTAGTTAGCCCAATTAACTAACTTAGTGACAGCGCTTAGGATGAGCACACGTAACTCGTAACTGACTAGAGACTATGCTCTGTGGATAAACCTGGGAGTTCCAAGGAGTTCTTTGGATAATAAAATATGTTATTTGTTGGCAACTCTAAAGGAAAGTGGGTCAGTTGAATAGTCAGACTTTTGTATCGGTCAAAATAAAGTATTAAACCTAAAGGTTTATGAAAAGCAAGTGAAAAGAAGAAGTTATTTAACTAATATCTCTATACCAAATACTATTTATTTTTTTATTTGAAACATTTGCTTGTGACTTTAGCTAATTATGTTACCTCAATTACGAATTCAGGGTAATCCGTTATTATTGCTGTGATAATAGTTGTCGCTATTTTAACTCTTGTAATTGCAGTTGTGCAAGTTGCAATTGGTAAAAAAAACAAATCTTGTAATTGAAGGAAACACGACTATCTGAAATCCAAATCCCCTTTGCCCACTTCGTACCTGAAGAGTGAATCGCTTAATTTAATAAACGAGTCTCACACACATGCAACAGCTGCTGGAAAAACTCGGCAAAGCTTCCGCCTCTTAAAATGCAGTTGACGAATCTTTAAAATAAAGCAAATAAACAAAAAACAAACACGAAAATATTATTTGAAAAAACTCCAAACTTGTTCAACTGGTAAAATTGTTTGCCAGTGGCAGAGTGGCAGAGTTGGTGGAGGGGAAGCGAAAAGGCTGTTTGAGAGGCCAATTGCATTCACTTCCGAATTGTGGCGCAGACCAATTATACCCTGGTAACACATTGAGAGCGGACACTTCCGACGGCTGAACATTAACGTTTACAATCTCATTTCGACATTTTGGATTATAAAGATTATACTCGTGTTTTTTTTCCATTAGTTTCCTCAAATGTCTTAAGTAAGCTTAGCGAGAAATAGTAACAGAATGTTTTTTTTGAAAATTTGAAGACGTTAAAGCAGAAGTTGTTGGAAAACATTATATTATAAATAACTTTAATGGGAAGTTTGGCAAGAACGTATATTATATATTTTTGAAGACATCATTTATGATTTAATTTCATTAAATATTGTAGAAAACTTGTAATCTATGTATAACGCATTGGAACCCTCTACTTTTCTTAAGTTAAACTAGAATGAATCTACTTTTTAATATTCATTAAAGCGTACATATATTATAAGTATAATGGGGTTTATATTATACCGCCAATTGAAAGATGAATTATTAGAATAAAACGCGAAAACTACTAGAAAAGGATGAATATATTATAATGAAAATAATGTTAATCAGAATAATTATGCGCAAAGATTGTAATTAATTTGATATATATCTCAATTATTTACAGTCATAGCTCGGAGGGCAGCATCCCAGACCTGGGCATCAGCGGCGAAGGGGAGGACGAGGAAGTGGGCTGCATGCCGCCGCATTATCACATCACGATACGCTGCACGCGAGAGATCGCCGGCTTCAATGGGTTAACCGAGGCAGTGAAGCGTCTCGACTTTCGTCGCTCGGTGCGCGATCGCAAGCGCTTCCATTATATCTGCGCGTTCCTGCTGCTGGTCTCCAACAAGGGCATTGCCAGCCTGCCTGGCAGTGCACAGCGCCAGCTGCTCCAAATGGTCGAGGAGGTGGCCTCACATGGTGAGTAATCCGGTAAGAATGTGTTGATGTAGCCCTACTAAATGTTGTTTCTGAAATCTTAGTTAATGACAGCCAGCAGCATCCGAATGTGCTGCGTGGATTGGCCTTGAAGCTGGAGCACATTGTCAACCAGGAGAACCAAAAGTGCTGGGGCAAGCCGCTGGGCAGCACCTATCTGTGGCAGGAGCACGTGGCCAGGATTAAGCGCATTCAACGCGTCGCCAGTCAGATTGAGATTCGCGAGCCAGACCCGAAGGCAACGCCCAAGCTGCACGAGCTGCCCGAGGAGTGTGTGCGCGAGATCATTTTGTGCATTGCCGATCATCGGGATCTGGAGTCGGCCGCCGAGGCCTGGGAGACAATGGCCAAGCTGGTGTCGGAGCAGCGCATCTGGCGTGAGCTGACACGCTTCCACTTCAATCAGCGGCAGATCAACACCATCTTGGACCTGGACAAGATCAAGCAGATGGGCGAGACCAAAGACTGGAAACAGATCTATCATCAGCTGCGACGCACCTACGGCGTCAACGATGATTATCAATTTGCCGAGGTGCTGGCCCTGTGCCGCTCCTGCTGCTGCCTCTTCTGGCCGTCGGACGGCCATCCGTGCATTGTGGATCAGAGTCCCGACTACAAGCAGCGCGTCGAGGAGGCTGGCGGCCAATTGGCTCTGGCTCAGCCTGTGCCGCCCGCACAGTTCTTGAAGTACTTCTCATTGTAAATGCCGGCGAACCAACGATGGAAACCAAAACTTGACCAATGCCGCGGGGTGAGCTTAGGGGGGGAGAGAGAGCAAAGAGATATATTCATATTTTTAGACAGACCGAGAAGGAGGCGAGGGAAATATGAGAATTTTATTGTGTATGTTAAAGTTTTAAAGCAAAGAGAACGGGGACACAGGAAGCGAGAGGTAGAGAATGAGAGATGGATGGAGTTTTTTGGTTGAGCAGAAAGCAAAGTGATAAAGTTTTAACGACACTACTTACATTATTTTATTTAAATCTTAAGGGAGCTCAACGGTTATGCTGAGTTCGCATAGTTTATTGTTAGGATTCAGATCCGCCGAACGGCTTGATTAGATGTTTTAATCTGTGTGTAGTCGCTATAAGTATACTCTTGACTTGTTTTCGAGCCTCTTTTTGAACCGGGTATCAATATTAGTATCACGTGTTTTTTATTTCGAAATGAAGCGAGAATTGTGCATCACATTGGTTGTGATTCCAGAACATTTGTCCCCAAATGTATTTCAGCGATGCAAACGAACTGCCACAACAGAGAATAATAACAACAAAAACAACTAAAAAAACCAAAACATATATAAACAAATTGAATGCGGAACATTTTACTATTTTCGAAAATCGTTCAAGGTAATCCAATTTGTTCTATACAAGAATTATGAATTTTAAACGTATCTTTTTAGCATTTAAGTGTAGTTATTTTATGATCAGCTGCTTTTGGTGCTACATTCGACGATAAGTTACCCAGTTACCCATTACCAATATGCCCAGAATGTTACCAAAAAGAAAAACCGAAATTCTATTTACAATCTCCAAAATACAAAACCTTTAAAATAATGATACAGAAATCATGTGATGTTGCAGGAAGCAAAGTTAGAAACGAATACACCTACCTAAACAGAATAAAAAATAACAAATCTGAATAAATAAAATCAATGTATGTACTATATGAAAATCAAATACGTGTCCCAATATTAATTCTAAGTGCATACGGATCCAAGCCTAAATTAATCAAATAAATATATATAGTATATATATGACTAATGTTAAGATTCTGTAAAAGATAAGCGGGTAAATAACTACGATTATATTTCGATATGTAGACGTTTTCAATCTAATGCTTAAAGGCTTTTTCAAGTCCAAAGATCAGTTAAACACTATATATGTAAAGTCTTACAAATCTGATTTATACCCAAGCAAAACAAAATTATATCATGCGCAGAACGCATGTCCTTATACGTGATCGTATTTGTGCGTACATTTTTATGTTTGAAATAAATTCTTAACTATTTATGAGGCAATCCACAATTGTTTGATGTCTGAAAGGAATCGGGGAAGTATTTTAAATTCGAGAAATTATATTGGCTTACAATTTTTTGTGTTTATTAAACAATTGCGTTGCATTTGTGAATGCAACTAAACCCTTAACAATTTAATGATTATTCTTATTTTACGGTGTTGTAGTTGTAGTTATAGTTGTCTCGTTCGTTGTGCATTAAAAATTACAAAATAGATGAAAATGAGATGAACACAAATGTTTGTTAACTAAATTATAGAGATACTAACTTAGAAATCAAATTTGTACTAACTTAAATTAGTAGATAAATTACATTTGGGCTGGGCGGGCACATAAACTAAATCACTTCTTAGTTACTTCAACAATAAGTCGCGCTTGAGAGTTATGGTTGTAGGAACACGACGTTTATCTCGATGTCCTTTATCCCTTTTTGAAATCGAGCAGATCGGCCAATGCCGCCGCCTTGCCAGTGTCGTCCTTCTCAAGTTCAGCACGAGTGCAGCGGCCGCAACAGTCGGCGGATGGGTTATTCTCGCATTCGCCCAGCGCTGGTGGCTTAAAGTTTGGCGTCCAAGGGCCCAGACTGCCGCTGGCATAAAAGTCCATGGGATAGGCATTGTTGCGAGGCGAGGCGTTGTCCGGTGTCCACTCAATGTCGCCGAGCACCACCGACAATTCGTAGGGATTCAGCAGCGGCTGCTTAAATGCCGATCCCCAGTCGATGGACAGACGTGGGCACGCGATCTGCACAAATGCATCGATATCGGCGAACAGCGCCAGTTTCTGCGGGAAGATCTCAGACAGCAGTATGGTCGTCGTCTCAATGCCCTTGGCGTGCAGTCGCTTTTCCAAAAAGCGATGCACACGGGAACTGCCTTGCCTGCCCAGTGTGCCCAGTATGATGGCAATGCGGCGTGCCTGTTTGGCTCTTTGAACGGCGGAGTGTCGGAGTCCCTGCATGGCGCCGTGGTCGTAATGCTCCACAGTGAACTTCTTCTCATAGGGATCGTATTTGTAAGCCTGCAAAGTCGAAGAAAACATTTAGATTCGGTTCAGTTTGTTTTTAGGCTGTTTATCTACCTTTAGCAGCGGATTGGCAATCATGGCAGACTCCAGATGGAAGCGTCCGTCACCCAGGTAGATAATCATTTTAGTTCTGTCCGGCAGTTGTGGCGAAGTGCAGCCCAATATTTCACCCGGACTGAGAGGCTTGGCCTGCGGCACCAGCACATCGTAACCGGCCGCCTTCAACTCTGTGGCAGCTGCCTGCAGTGTTGTGACAAACTGTATTGTGCTGACCAGTGCAATTTGGCCCACGTCGGGCTTAAAGTTCAGCTTGACCGAGTCCAGGAAATGCAATGGATCAATCTTGATGTCCACGAATATGTAGAGCACCTTAATGCCGCAAGTCTGATCGACGGGAATGAGACAACTGTGGCCATAGTGCACCAACAGCTCGGCGCCCAAGGCCTGCGCTGTATAATCGTCGACGCAGCAAGCGCCATAGGTGACATCGCCCATGATGACGGTGTCGGCGCTGGTGAAGCGCTCAATAATATCGCTAATGACCATGGCGTACATGAGCAGACCCTCGGGCAGCTGCAGCGCCACACGCTTCGCCTTCGTCTCCCGGATGCGCCAAATCGTCTTGTGCAGCTCGAAGTTGTAGTTCGATGGCAGACGATCGATGGCGCGCTGCAACAGAGGATCGTCTAGCAGCTCCTGGGGTATGCGATTGACGCGTGCCTTCGGTTTGAACACCTTCTTGGGCCGGGCACGAACGACGACGACATCGCTGCTATTATTGTTGTTGTTATTGCTGATGCTGTCCAGCTGCTCGTTGGGTTGGACGATGTCCAACATTATGACTGCAACAATAACAAAGATGACCTTGTTGATTACTTAAGTAACTGCGAAATTTAGAGAGCGGCTGCTGGTCAACGGCCTACGTGACTTCTGCAGGCATGCAAAATGTGTAACGCGAAAAAGTTTCTCCGAGTCTGTTCTTGGCATTCAAATACAGTGCGAAGATTGATTTGGGTAGCCAAACAACAAAGAAACAATTAAATTCCGAAATGAATCAGACCTATATGGTCTCACCTTCACTTTAGAATTACTCGCCAAGGTTTTGTGTGCACTTTTCAAAGCGATTTCCTATACGTTCACTTTGTGGCTGTATTTGTATTTGTTGAAAAACATTTGCTGCTGATTATTTAATGGGAACACGTGTGCACGATTAGAAAGACACACGATTAGTCTATCACTTGTCTAACGAACGAATGAAAATCAGTTGAGATTTTTGAATACTGTTCGCTTGGCTCGGGGGTTGCAGTTGCACTACAGATTTTGGTCACTGAACTTTTGAAGCAGCTGTTGTTGCGCCATTGATAACTGTTTCTGAGTCACGTAGGCCAAACGCAGGCAGCCCAACAACGTGCAACATCAGTGATTCTCGCATTACGCGCGCAGTTTGAACATCCCCTTGAATCACACTTTGGCTTACACCCAAGCACTATTTCCTTTGTTCTTTGCAAACACTTATTATTGTTTTTAAATGGCAAAAGCACTTACATTTGTTTCGAAACTTGTAAAAGGCAAAACAGCTCAAGACACACGCTACGCTCTCTTCGATGATTCAATTGTGTATGATGTAGTCACAATCGATTTATTGAGTGCTGTGTGCGTAGTTATCGCTTGACCGCCACAATCTATCGGTCACTTGTGAAACAGTGCTGTCAAACATTCAAATATCTCGTAATACGAAAAAAAAAACGAACTTTTAAAATGTTTGAGATTTGTATAATTTTTCTACGAGGAACTTTACAATTGAACAGTGCACACCATTTGGATATCTATAGTTTTGAACTCTCGGCCTCCGACACATCAACCTCCTCCACATCCTCTGCAAAACATAAACAATACATTTAGAATTTCAAGAACATCGAGATGACAAGTGCGATTGTTCACCTACGCTTGCCTCCGGGCAGACGTCTCTGACGCTCCTGTTCCACGGCGGCAAAGTATTCGGTTGCAGCCTGCTCGCAGGCACTTGCAAATGGTGCCATGTTCACTTTGCCATTCACCATGGTCATGTCGGTTTGCTCCTGCCCATGATTCGCCTTGATCTTCAGCTTGCTTTCCCTGGATTTGGCCTCCAAGATTTTCTCGCGTCGGTTTTCACGCTCAAACATCTGAGTGAAAAAATGAATTGTTATTTCTATAAATAGCTACAATGGCAATTTTCAGTGAATAGACTACTGAATCCAACCTACCGCCGTGAGCAGTGGCTTATCATTCTTGGATGACATGACCATGTTGTCGGAGACCTCAATGAGGAAGGTGGCGCCCAGTTTGCTGCCACAGCTTACGAACTTGCCGTTCTCGTTGGTTCGAACACAATAAAGTGGCTCATCGCAGACCTTAACTGTGAGCACTGGCTCATTCTGCTGCTGCAGCAGATCCCAAGTGTCCAGCACACCGTCCATGCGGGTTATAAAGAACTGCGATACCCTGTAACAGATAAGCATAGTCAAGTATCTACTTGTTCTATTGAAGTGTCCATGACATATTACTTGGTATAACTCCAGGCGCCGTCTGTCAACATGGACGAACTACTCTTGGTCCAAATAATCGAGCTCTCGCGGCAATCCTCAGACCAGATGCGAGCGCACCAATCGCCCACAGTGAGAAAGTTCTTCACGAAGGCCGGATTGCGCGTGATGGCATAAACGGGGCCCAAGTGGCACATCATCTGTGTGAATATCATCAGAAATTTTGTTAAGGTTACAGTCGAGCGAATACTTACTCGTATCTGTATCTTTTCAGTGGGAGTTTTGCCCTTGCGATTGCAGGAGAAGAGCATTCCCATCTCTGTGCCCGCCATGAATCTCGTCGGAATGGTTGTTTCATATTCCAACACCGATATGCCGTAGGAACGCGATAGATCCTGTTCATCACTCTTGACGGGATCCATGATTAGACGATCGAGTGGCTCGGTTAGCTTGCGTGTATCCCACCAAAGCACCTGGCCATCAGAGCCACCAGAGAAGAACTCGGTGCCGCTCTTCGAGTTGTTCCACAGCACCGAATTGACGGGATCCCGATGGCAGACCTCACGTTCGCTGATCATCACCGGATGCTTGCCATGGCGCGTGTCCCAGGCAGCCACCTGACCATTGTACATGCCACTGACCAGACTGGTTGGATCCTTCTGATTGTATTCGAGACAGACACACGGCACTTTTGGCTCGAGCGTGAGGAACGGCTCGTTGGGGTTTTCCACTTCCCAGATGTACGAATTGCAACGCTGTCCCGTCTTGTCGCCCTGGAATTTCATGTCACAATGGCTGACAGCCATTTTGATACCACCATCTGGTGACCAGGACAAATGCTTCACCGGCACTTTGACGGGATTGGGATCACGATAGACGTTGACAGTCCGAGATTTACATGGTTCCGGCAATGGGGCCGGATCCATATTCTCAAAGTAATTCTCATAAATGTTGACAGCATTGTTCTGATGTATGTAGTGTTCCATGGGCTTTGTCAGATTCATCACTTGCGTTATGTAATTCTCATCCTTTTCGATTTTACGCTTGTAGCGCACCGTCTGCTCCGGATCGTGCATATTAATATCCTTTGGCCAGCCGCCCTCATTGTGCGTTATCCCGGTGCTCTTGTATGTGGCGCGTTCGGTATTTGCCACACTCAGCGATGTTTGGCCAGCATATTGTGTAACTCGGTCCACGGGATTCTTTAGTATGTAGTTCTTGACTAGCTCCGGATTAGAGTTTTCGCTAAATATCACATCATCCTTGTCTTCGAAATGGACGCGTGCCCCAAACGTGCGACGCTCCTTTTTAAAAATATATTCCATATTTTTGCAGAGGAATCTTTTTAACTTTTAATTAAATTTTTTGTCGAAAAGCGTGCATTGAATAAACACGCGGAAGGACTTCCTCGACTCCTTGGCAACCAAAAAAAGATTTATCAATATTTCCTGGGTCGCTTTACTGTTTGTTAGTTGATCAATAAATATCCTTACCGACTATGAAGGGTACAACAAATACTAATTTTCTCATATAAAAAAAACCACTATATGTAAGATAAGTAATATATTCACAATATTTAATATTCTCATTTTTTCCAAATTTTTAGTAATTTTATTTTTCTATAAGGTTTGTCGCACGGATTTTATCCTTATTTTATTCCAGGCTCGATTATTTAAACATTACTTTAAATTTTTATGTTCTTATGGTCAAATACAATTTTTCAAAATGTAGATATTCAAATTTTAATTTTTTTGTAATGGACCGATTTTTACAAACCTTTATCTCTGTTCTATATAAGCATAGAACTTTTTTAAAGTATATAGATATTATTTTTTATTTTGTAATTCATATAAACAATTTAATTGTTTACTTCTAAACAATGTATTTAGTATTGGCGTAGTATCAATGTTTGCCAAAAAAAACCCATACAAATTATAATGAGCCCACTTTTTCGGACTGAGACTGGAAAAGATTTCAACTTCCCTGCTTTATGATGGAAAAGTCAATAAAATATTTGCATTCACATTGATTTAGGTTTGGAGGGTTTGTATATTACATTTTATTGCAAAAATATCACGATAGTATATTATATATACATTACAATTAAAATAATTCCTAAAAATTTGGATAGTTGTTGGGACTATATACAATTGGACTAATAAATAATTGGACTATCTACAGCTAAGCAGGGGATTATGTACAATTGAAGTTTGAACTTTAAATAAAATGTACAATTGCTATTTACACTTTAAATAAAATTTACAATTGCTATTTACAGCTTAACTTAAATGTACAATTTGACTAAAATTTCCTAGATTGCTGACACCGCAAGCTGGTTGAATCCATCCTCTCGTCGTCATCATGATTCCAGAACTCGAGTTGATACTCCTGCAGCTCCTTCTTGTGGATGCCAGAGTCCTCGTTCGGATTGTCCATGGTGTTGGTTGTCAGAGAGTTGAGCTCACAATGCAGATCGATTGCAAAGTGAAGCGCTCTTTTATACGCCTGCAGGTAGGCATAAAATCATAGCTACCTAGTACTACTTCAAACTCCTAATGACTTTGACCTTGTGGAAAATTTTTTGCCTGGGTTTATCGCTGCTACTTTGTCATGTGGGTTGAGGTTCAGTAAGGATCGGCCCAGACGCGACATAAGTTAATATAATCGCATATTTTTCGAGGGAAATACCACGCATATTTGGTAAAATTCCAAAGAAGTTCATATCTGTGGACTATTTAAAATGTTTCCTGCGAAGCATGTTTCTCTCTAAGAGAGATACGATTTTAAATGCGATTTTAATGAGTTATTTATTCCGAAATAATTTTGTATGCCATTTAAAGTGTAAAGAAAATATTTATTATTGCACATATCAGTTACTTATTTCTAAACTAATTTAGCTAATTTCTAATATATTTAGTCAGTCGAATTGTTTACTTTGGGCAGATTTGGAATCGTATCAATATTTGCCGTATATAGCAGGACCGTCTTTTTGATTGTTGGCCTTGTCTTTTTAGACTTTGCGATCTGTGAAATATATGTTTATATATGTATATATTATAGTTAATTTCTTAATTATCTTATCTTTCTTATTAATCAGTTGACAAATAAATTTCAGAGAACATCGGCTGACCATCGACGAACCACCTCAATTGAAGAGGAGATTTAGTTCGCTCAAATTTATGGAGCTTTTAAAAATATTCGGGCAAAAAATGATAGAATTTCTCAACTCTCTTTAGACAACTCGAGTTAAGCTTATTCTAACGAGTTACCAACTAGCTAATCGATATAAGCATACCATTCCGTTTGCATTCACATTTGATAGCTTCTCCACAGATTTAGCTTCTTTGTCGTTCGCATTGCGAACTGTTGCACGCAGATTTTGGATCTCATCAATCAATTTCTTGCGCTCATCCTTCAGAAAGAAAACCTGCCGCTTCAGTGTACTCCTGTTTTGCAATATTCACAAATCATATTAATATGTACAAATGGTTTAAGTATTGATGTTAAACCTACACTTCTATTTCCAAGTGCTTCACATAGCTGTCTCTCTCCGTATCGATATATTCCACATGCTCCTCAATGGTTGTTTGTGGATTCAACGAATCAATTATTTCCATACCTTCGATTGCAGTGGCATCATTAGCTGCGCCATAGTCTTCCATTTCGCTAATGGTAAACTCGATTAATTCGTCTCTTTCACTTTCGGCAAGTTCCGCGCTACAATCAAGCAGTTCTATGTGGACATCAGTTGCATCCTCTGCTTCATTTTGCATAGGGAAACAATCCCCATCGTTGATATGGGTCTCTTCGTCCTTCTTGGCCTTGCCGCGCCTTCCCCTCGCCAACCCTTTGTGCTGTTGTCCTCGAATGGTTGGATACGAGTTCGGCTTTAACTTGGTTGGATTCTTACGCGTGAATCCTACAAATCCAATTGGAATATGTTTATGGGACCAATTTGAAGTAGCACGCTGCAACTTACCCAGCTCATATTGCATATTTCTCTCAAAATCATCGGGTGTAAAGTGCTCATTGCAGATACAGGCTGTGGAATAGTTTGTTTTATTACGGGTTAATAATATTGTTATTGTTAGAACGCTTTTAACCTGTTGCTGTATTAGCTATATCTCGCTGGCAAAACTCTATCCATTTCTGTAGTTGCTGTTTATCCTTGGGGAAGTGAAAGTAGCGCCATTTTTTCCTGTTGCCATTGCGATTGTTGTTACCACAATTGCTAACAGCACAACGCATTTTAAAAGCGGAATAAACAATTCACCAGAAAACTGAATTGTCTTATTGTTTTATCAGCTGTTTGCGGCGAGCTATCGATTTTACGTTAATCGACGTAAACTTTCTACTTTTTACAGCACTGTTAAGCAACAGCTGATAGCTGCTTATCGCAATCTATGTTTTGATTTGTTTTGTTTTCGAAATGTTGAGAAGCAGCAACTTAAATAGGTAATTTAACATATTTACTTTTTACAAATTTGAAATACATATATTACTGAACCGATGCAGTGTTATCGATCAGCTGGATGCTGATCGAGCAGTCAACAGCGCTGACACAGCTACTGAGCAATCCACGAACAACAACAACGACGTCAGGCAAACTGTTGCTGGTGAAAATGACTGCAGCCTGGCAGCTTTACAGTTATCCTATGGACTGCTTCAAATTGCCGAACCTCCTTTGGCGCGCGCTCGAGGGCAGCTCAAGGAGTTGATGTAAGTAGTAGTGTATGTTTTTGGTCTACTTACGACAGGATCAATATTTTATTGCAGCGGAAAGCAAAACAAAATCTACATAGATTTGTCAAAAGAAAAATATAAACTGGATTGCAGTGAAGTGGCAAAATTAAATGAAATGGTAAGTAATAAAGTGCATTCCAAAAAGGATTGGGGATCAGTATTTTCCAGAACTACAGACATATCAACTTTAATTTTTTTCAAATTACGATATGTAGTCGTTGTATTAATCCAGATTAATCTTAAATATAATATAATTTGTTAAAGTAACACCATAGTCAATACATTTGAAAATTATTGACTATTTTGTACAAGGTACCCAAAGAATATTGCAGACTTGAGCACCGGGTATAAAGCAGTCGACTATAGGTTTCATTTATTTATTTTTTAACAACCCCGTAAATGGTTCTGCTATCATCAATAGCCCCGTCTGGGTATTTAAATTGGAGTAGAATCACATGTCATCTTATCGCTGAGGCCAAATAGATTTATGGGGCGAGCAATGTAAACCATAAGCCATGAAATACAAATGTTTAATTTTACGATATCCCAGATGAACGATGTGCGACGGTATAAAGAGAAACTGGCGAAAATAAAGAAGGAAATGCAGAATATCTACCAGCGTACAAAAGTGTTAAAGGTGAGCAACAAAGTAAAACCCATTAACGACACTTTATTGTTTGTATAAAGCCATAAATGTATGTATATAAAAACAAAAAATATTATAGTATATAAAAATAATAGTATGTAATTAATGATGATTACAAAGTAGAGCACATGCAATAGCTTAACTACAATAACGTATGTGTATATCATACTCGTATCTCCCGATTACAGAAACGAGCGGCAAATGTGGCGACATGCAAGCAGCGCGATTATCAGCGCAAACTTGAGAAGCAACAGCACGAGGAGTCGCTGATCGGGAGCCATTAACCATTGGCTGACTGGCTTTACGTCTAAGCACTTCATTTAATAATAATTACGCAAAAAAAAAAACATTTGGATTTTTCCTTTGGTAACGGGAACAAAGAAATTAAGATCTAAGCAAAATAAACGTAACATTTTTATAGATTTCTTATCAATTTAATGAAATGTGTGTTTCTTTGTTCTATATAATTTTATAAATATTATTTAAATACTTGTTGAGATTTTCACAGAGAATTACGTTAAAATGAAGCCGCATGCAAGAGAGGCCAATTTAAAAACATTGCCTAGTGTGGATTGATCTATTTAATATACATAATATTTGTCGCATAAAGAAATAACATTTAAACATTCACAGCGCTAATACAGTGACAATTACATTCTCAGAGTTTACAATAAAGTTTAAAGCATGCTTATATCGCGAACGCACCAAGTTCACGGCGAGGCTTATTATGATAAGATCAAAACAATTTTATATTCAGCAGCCCCCGTTAACTTGGTAGATTTCTTGGATGTGTGCTTGGGATAAGCATGCATAATGAGTGTTTTGTGGGCTACGATTGTTAAAATTAAAGTACAACTAGATATATAATCATTATAAATACATTTAAGATTGAATTCAAATTCAACATGCAGCAGTAATTGGAAGAAGTAGAAGACGTAGCACTTTCTGTTGTGTTGGGTTGTGTTGTTTCCGGTTGATAATCGGATTACGGTTTCAGTTTGCGGATCACAGAGGAGAAGCAGCTTAGCTAACACTACTTGTAAAACTTGTATATTCCTGTTCATTCAGCATGTGCATTGCATCTGTCGGTGCAAAATATTTGACAGTGCCTAAAAGTATTTGGAACATTGATTAGTTAGTTACAAGATTTTCAACAAATATTTATTCTTACACATTA
Source organism: Drosophila formosana (assembly GCA_035045625.1). Lineage (NCBI taxonomy): Eukaryota > Metazoa > Arthropoda > Insecta > Diptera > Drosophilidae > Drosophila > Drosophila formosana. The sequence continues at coordinate 22,463,778 of JAWNOW010000232.1, forward strand.
CGCTTACAACTAGTGCCGAAAGTTAGAAAGAGTGTATAAACCAAAAATTAATGTATGACTTTTAAATTTCCAATTTTATTTTTTTACAGAATTTGTAATAAGATTTATGGCTAGAAAAGGTTGCAAAAACTTAAGATCGTATACAAAGTGATTTTCACTATGCATAAAAAATGATATTGGGTTTTGATAAAGCTTGATTAGTTCCTACCATATCGGTAAATTCGTTTATTAGAAATGTACATACATATTTACATATGTTATTCGTTATTTTCTCGTTGAGTACTGTCTCATGACTTAATTTAAAGAATCGATTCATTCACATCGTTAGCTGCCCTTATGGGGTTTTTCCTTTTTAGAAAAAACGCTGATTTCTATATTTAAATTTTTTGTTAAGCCCAGCTTAAATTTATTGTGCTGTCGCTTACTATTTAAAAACTGAGGAACTGTGGAACTTGAAACCTCTTTGAGCTGTACTTTTACTTTTAATTATATTTGAGCATAGATTAAATTGATCTCTAAGAACTATATCTTTTTTTATATTTCTTCGTAATCTTAAATTTTTCCAAGATTCAAAAACTTTCCAATGTGAGTAACATCTTAAGTGTTGTGGCTTTAATATGACAATACTACCCTAAGTCAGACTCTGGCAATAATCTTCTGCTTAAGTCACATAAATTCATAATTTTTTCGGTTGAGCTTTGAATAAAGTATTCAAAACCTTTTGCAAGTATAATTGTACAGTGATCTATTCTGTATCTAAGGAGAAATTAGACTAAATTCGTTGATCAACTCAAGTCGACGTCTCTAAATTCATCAAGGTTCTTAGGGCTATTTGGGTTAACAATATCATTGGCAGTGTTAGTCGCCGTCGAGGAAGGAGAGGCGGAAGCGGAAGCCGGAGCAGAGGCTGTACAGGACCTACCCTTACCATTTTCATCGGGGACATTGCGCTGCAGATACATCTGGACGCAGACGTGAACGATGAAGATAATGAAGGCGCCAATGCCAAAGATCTCAAAGGTAGTCCTGGCACTGACCGCAGCAAAAAGCTGACCGGCAACTTGGCTGCCTATGGAAACTCCGACGCCCTCAAAGATGGCACCCACAAGGCTCTGCAAAGGAATGTGTCACACGTTAGACGCTGTTAAACTTTCAACAAGATCATACTGTACATACCTGCATGGTGGCTTCAGTGCCTGGTGGCGCCACAATGCTGGCATACGAAGCCATGGTCGCATAGAAGAGGCCAAAGGTGACGCCATTGAGCAGCTCAATAGGCAGTATATACCAAGGATTCTGCAGCATGGAGTACAGAATGAATCGCACACCAAAGCCAAACAGCACCAGGCTCATGGCATTCACATGTCCAATGCGCTTCAGTATCCAGCCGGATAGAAAGAAGAGCGGCAGCTCGCCCCCAAAGCATTGGATGCCCATGACAAGACCCTCCAGAGTTTTGATATATTTGCCCTCATCGAAGGGCTGCGCCAACTCCTCCAGATAGATGAACAGGAAGTTCCAAATGAGCGCTGTGCCAAGACCAATGGCCACGCACCAGAGAAAGAAGACGACGCAACGCATCGATAGAAACATTTGACCCACATCCTTCAATATGTTGGAGGACATGTGCGTCTGAGTGTGCTGCAAGATTAAACCGAAAACAAATCAATGCAGAATCGACTGCTCGAGGAAAGTACGAACTCACCTTCAACTTGGTGGAAGCGAGCATATCGAAGCCGAGAATAACCAGCGTCATCCAGAAAACAATTGTATAGTTCTTGACCGTGGAACCCTCCTCCGACATGGCATCCACGAGCAGGCCGGCGACCACGGCAAAGATTCCCCAACCCAAAGAGCCGCACAAGCGTTGCTTCCCATACAGATGATGACGATCGCCGAGCAGGGAAAAGCAGATGGCGTCTCCAATGCTCACCACAACCGCCATCCCCGCCCAGCTGATGATGAGCATACCAAAGAAGAACCAGAACTCCGGCTTGGCCATCGCACTCCGCGTATTGATCGTCTGGCTGGCGGGCAGCATTTTCTCGAAGTATGTGTCGTTGCAGTTCATCTGGCATTTGGGCCGGAAAATGTCGTTCTGCTTGGGGCAATAGAGTGTCACATTTTGCGAGTCCACAGTGCCCTTGTCGTGCGGCATCAGGAAGTTAAGACATTTGCCATTCCCACTGGCCATTGGCTCCTCAATAATGTCATTCATGCTGATGTACGTGACGAAATCAATCCACGGCCTGCTGCTGTTCGTCTGGCAGTTGGCCGTCTTGTTTTGTAGCCAATTGTTGCACACAATATCCCACATTGGAGGCACCATTTGACAGTGCATGTGGCAGGTCAATGTTCGATTGCCGAAGTGCGATTCCAATTGCTTCTCCGTGTCAGCGCCATAATTGGAGCAGTAGCGTATATTGGAGACCCCAGCATGGCAATGGAACTGCGTCTCCGGCTCCACGGCGGGCACAAACATGATCATGAAGAAGGCCACAGCGGTCAGAGCCTGTCCAGCCAGAAAGAGGAATCGATGGCGATGGTAGCTGGGGGGTAATCATAAAATTAATGATCTTGAAACAATAAATATTGGACGATTTTCACACAGTTGTTATACCAATAATAAATTGAGAATATACAATAAAGAACAATAGTTAATTGATATAAAAACTAGTTCATAAGTATAACAAATCAAAATTATATTGTGTTTGGAACTGATATACTCGTATTATCAAACATATTATATATAATATTATTTCGAATTAAAAATAAAATTAAGTTTTGAGTAATATAAAAACGATTGAAAAATATTACAAAGCAACTGTATGCATTTTTAAATGGAATATAAATATTGTTAAACTTTATATTATAAACAAGTTTTTCGAAAATGTACAGCGAAAAAACATTGACTTTATCCTATTTGTGAATATCATTATAATTGTTCATGATTTAATGCTCGCCAAGTCAATTTGCTCAGATTAATCAAAATAGGCGAAAATATTAATTGCAAGTTTGACTTACCGATCGGCTATATAGCCGAAGAGCGGCTTCGCCACAAGCCCGATAATGGGCAAGATCATGTACATGGTGCCGACGACAACCGAGGAGTATCCCAGCTGCAACGCCAGCTGTGGCATAAAGGGTACAACAGGTGCGGTGCCTGCCTCAGTTTCGAATTGCCAGAATAAAGGAAAACAAAATATTTAGATTAGTTGCATGGGCGTGGGCGTTGATGAGTTCGTGAGGTTGACATGCTCAACTAAAAGCAATGAAATCTGTGATGGAATTCAAGACACCCTGTAACAAAACTTAGTTTAGAATATGCCAAAATGACAAGTGAAGAGAACGTTAGGACCAAAGGAATATTCTTTGTAATATTGTAATGACTTCGATAATCCTGTACTTAATTCTGTAAGTTTGAACAAAACTTTTTTATACTTTATAAATGCTGTGTTGTAAACATACACAAAAATAGCCCATATAAACAATTTGCAGGGTGCCTAAAGCCAACTGCCCAGCGATTAGTGTGAATTGTCCAAATATGAAATGTGGGTGTTTGTGTCTGATAAGCATTGTGTGTGTATAATTATAGTACGTATAATTGTGGCTATTCCCAAAATCAACAATCGGAGAAATATACCGTCATCGAGATTATAATCTGCTGGCTGATATGTAAGAACCTATATAATAACATACATTGTATTTGGCCGTCAAGTTGTTGCTGCGAAACTTTTTAATTAATTTAAAAGTAAGAACGTTACTTTAATTGCTGATAGCAGTTTGTCTCAGGTCACGAAGTGGGCTAAGCACCGTGGGGACTGCCGGCTTAGTTAATTGACATATTAACTTTGGAACCAACTTCAGCTACCTTGCTCAGCTGTTTGCAGCAAATTGCGTTGCAAACGCTTTAAAAGTAAATAAATTGCATACTTTAAAATAGCTTATTTCGCAATAGGACTCTACAAATATAGTTTCTCTAATGGAACTGTACTCAGAGCAATACCATTAGAAGAAAGAGAGTGATTTAAATGGAGATTTCTGAATTTTTTCTCAAATTGAAATAAACTATTTAAAAGTTCGTCAGTTACCTGTTGACGTGAATAATCGCTATTCGCATACTGTTGTCGAACAATGTTTCAATTGCACTATGAGCCTAAGCTACTGGGATCAAATTGATTGAATTGAATGTTGAACAACTGCTAATTAACTAACCTTCTTATCAAGTATAGTATTTACTGAACGCATATAGCAATGTGTATCTACATGACACTACAAATGCGTTATCAATGCTCCCTTATCGTGGAACACATTCAAGAAATGTTCGTTTTTACTATTGTCATAGTGTGGAAAGTGCGTGTATTAGAATCTTATCTGATGGAATGAGTAATTAGAGGGTACTTGTAATTAAGTAATGCTTCAAAATGTTATGAGGCTTACTTACCGGCATTGAAGAGAAAGTAATGGGCCTTCATGGGCACCAGGTCCTTATCGATGTTAACCTTCATTGTCGCTGATTCGATTCGCTTACTTTAATTTCGATGCCAATTTGTCTGCATTCAATTTGGGGTTTCGGAAATTTCCGTTAGATGGCGACAGTTCTTCTTGATTGACTGCTCGGTATTGTGTATTTATTTAGCAAATAATGAGAATTGATCGAGTTATCTTTTAAGGCAATGCACACGCACACACTTGCAGTGCACGCGATCACGTTTCGCGTATTCCAAGCGAATTCGCAGGTGTCAGCATTACGCGTCAGCGTCAGCGGTAGCTCGTAAATATTGCAAAATTCGAGCGAATGAATACAATACAAAGAAATTCTCGTGGCTGGGATTCTAATTAGAATGTGAGGCGGCAATGATGAGCAGACCACGGTCGTGTTGATATAGAAGCATATCTTTAATACTGTTTACATTCAACCGCTTATCTAGTGCACACAATTTGGCGAATGTGTCAAATAGACGCCCACAACACAAACACCAACACCAACACTACGGGAGCATGCTTTTAATGCGATGGCACTGATATTAGAACGAGACTGAAACTAGTGAGAACAGCTGGTCAGCAAGCCCCAGCAAGCCAATTAACACTGAAGCCAACTTTGCGTGCCTGTAAGCTTAACAGGCCGCATGACATAATTTCTCGCCGCTGTTAACGCAGATTTGAGAATGCGCTGTTAACTTCATGTTAATATACCTAGCCACAGCTGATCGAATTTCTTCTTGGCGACACTATTTTTGGCGCCATTTGAAACAGCTTATTTGGAAATATACTCCAGTTTTGTTACGTGCTTAGCATTCCATACATTGCTAGCCCATTTAATATACAACTTAAACTATCATTGACACTATACTTAGGCATAGATTCTAATTGAAACTCAGTCGTATATATGACTATAGTGCTGCTGATAGACGTGTATGTAATTTTCCTTCTCCTGAGGTGTCATCTGGGCAATTAACTTGTCGTCCACCTGATCCAAGGGATGCGGTCTGCCACCCACCAGGACAGTGGGCACATCGCCGTCCTCCTCCTCCGACTCCGAGTTGATGTAATTGTCAAAATCGACATTCGCTTGAATGGAGCAAAGGGAAGAGAGCTTAGAGCGGATTTCAACAGTGTTTGAATTGGAGAACTCACGTATCTTTGTGTTGTCAATGTCGTTCTCATCGTCGCTGGAATCACTGGAGTTGGCCGAGGAGCCCTTGTGAATGCCTTTGAGATGCGCTTCCCGCTGTCCCGGTTGCTTCTCATGCTGCAGGAGCACCGACATAATGTCCTCGTTCTCCTTTTTGTTGCGATGCCCAGATGTAGACGATGTCTGTGTCGCTTCGCTCAACGAGTTGCCTTCGCTGCCATCTGCATCGGTTATCACAGTGCTCTCTGTCATCCAAATCGGACGCGACTTGCGCTCCACAACCGCCTCGGAGCTGTCGTCGCCACCGATAGTCACATCGACGCGCGCCTCCTCGACGGCAAAGCCTTGGTTGCGTGTCGCCTCTCCCGACCATGCCATGCCGTCCGGCCTCATGGCATTCGGCTTCGTGATGCCGCGTATCGTATCGATGTCGACGGGTTCGGGTTCGAGCACTTCTGGCGCCAGCTTGATGCCCTCCACCTCGCGCAGCAGATCGTAGAGAGGCTGCAGCTGCTCGTTGAAATGTGCCAGCATCAGACGCGAGTCCTTCTTTGGCATCGCCGCACTGTCTTCCTCCACAATGCTGCCGCAGTAGGTGCAGCGGAACTCCAGCGTTGTCACGTCGAACAGCTGATCCGCCTCGAGATCTGTGAAGGTTTTGCAGCACATGGAACACTTGAAGCTGGCGCGACTGGTCGCATCCCGTTCCTCCGTCTCCATGCGCTTGCGCATCAAGTCCAGCTTATACTTGACCACGTTCACAAACGTTTTGTAATTGATGAAGTAATAGTTGACTTTTTGGGCCTTCCCATCGGGGCCCGTCTCCATCTTCAGGCGGATCTGTATGAACTTGTCGGTGCGCAGTGTCGTAATGCGTGCTCGCAGCTGTTTTTTCTCGAATCGCAGCAGTTCGCCGATGTCATCCTCCTTCATACACGGATTCCGCACCAACATATCGATGATGAGCGCGTCCTCCTGGGAGTAGAAACCTCGCACCACCAGGCGGGCCAGTTGCTTCAGACTGCTGGGCACCTCTGTCACGTACCGCACTTCGGTTTTGGCGGGTGCTGCATTTGATGCAGCCGCTGATGTCGAGGACATTTTTTACGAATTGCAACAAACCAAAAAGTATTATTTACGTCTTCCTCTTCTCTGAAATGCTTCTTCTTGTCGACTAACAGAACGAATTTATGTTAAGTAATATTTACGAGTTCTGTTAACAATCGATAAGTGGCTTCTTATCGAAAACAGCAGTTGATCGAAAAAGTTAGCGCGAATTTTAAACAAAGTATTGCAAATGCTAGATTTTTTGAAAAACCCGAAAATAATAAGTTGAAACATGAAACGTCTACTTCGTTAGCAAACGGAAAGAACAAATTTTTAAAGTACAAATTACAGAATAATTTAATATTTTTTTTATTATTAGGCTGGAAAAAATCGATTGAATGCCTTATTAAAAAAATTAAAAAAGACTTGGCTTGACTTGTTGGATGAATTGCTTGCAATTTGAACTTGCGTGGAGTACCGTTACTATTTATGGCTGGACAAAGCCAAAAGCGAACCAGTGTAAGGTAAGTAAATTTTGCTGTTGCAAGGGTAATAACCTATTAAGTAACTGAAGAGTAACTTTTTTGAAAACCAATATTTTATTTATATATTAAAATTCGAAAAAAAACTGAAGCAATAGATTTAAGAATGAATTTCAACAAACTTCAAATGAATTATAAGTTTCCTAATATGTAATTAAATAACAAAATCGTATTTTGTGAGGCTATCGAATGAGCTTTGTCCCTTGCACACTGCTTACAGTCGCTCTCTCAAAACAAAGAGAGCAATGTCGGGGGTGTATTTCGCTTGTTTACTTCACAAACGTCAGCGACAACAACTGCAGTGCGCATCCTCTGGGGCCGCACAATAAAAACAATGTTAACAGACAGAGGCGTAGTTAACAGGGATGGCGAATGTTACATTTAAAGTTGCATCGTTACACTTTCTGTTGCCATGTCCATGCAATGAACTTTTCGTGAGAGAGACAAATTGAGAGCGCACGCTCCTTTTTGCGCTCTGTTCTAGCTCTGGGAGCTTTCGCACTTTCGCCACTTTCGCTGCTCGCATCGGCCTGCAGTTAGTTATGAGTCGTGCGCGCTTACGCTCGGATGCTTAATTTTCCGTTTGATCATTTACTCGTTTTGTTCACGGCGCTCAACATTTTCCACACACAAACAACCAAACAAACAAACACAAACGAATGCGTGCAAATAGTTTTGTGATTGTTTTTGCCGTTTCTCAAAAGCATTTGTGTAATTGTGTGCAGTTTTTACGTGAATCCAACTGAATAAGTAATAGAAACTTATTCACGGTTAACGGTTAAGTGGTGGTCGCTAGCGAAAGCACAAGAAATAAAAGCCAAAGAAACCATTAAAAACAAAACAAGAACGTTTGTAAAATTGATTTTTATTGCATGCGACAAGCTACGAAAATTCCAAACAAACCAATAAATAAAAACATCTAAATATATACGCCGATATATGTATATATTCCTAAAATAACATATTTATTTCAACAAAATAATCAGGTGTGTAGAATGGTCTGTCTTGAAAATTTACAAAAGTTTCCATAGCAGCAGATTTTTTGTTGGCGTTTCACGTTGCCAAATTTTACGTTTGAACTGTTTCAACATTTGGGTTGCACGTGATTTGTTTGCTTTTGCCATTGCCTTTGCCTTCGCCTTTGCCGTTGCCTTTGCTTTTGTCTGCTTTTTACTCGTCTCCACTCTACACCATCATTCTACATCCATGCCCAGCAGCAGCGACGGCCTCTCCATCTTTGAGCTCTATCAGCACTTGCAACCCCCGAGCAAAAGCCGGGCGCTTACCGCCCTCTCACCCCCAATCCCAGAGGGTTGCTGTCCACCCCCTTCGGCCGCCCGCTCCTTCAGTTCGCTTCGCTTCAGTTTGAGCTTGAGCTTGTGATGTCATACCAGCGACATCTACCCATAATAATAAAGGACTTTAGACAGGCTGGCGCTCTCGCTGCTTGTGTTTGGCTCAATTTTCGCTTTACAACGCACACCTGGCCACCAGGTGCTGTGCCTCCAGCTGATTTCCATATTGATTTGCCAGCACAATCGCATGGGGCTTAATCAACATTCAACTTAAATACTGATATACAGTATACAAGTGCGCTACAGTTATATATACAGTTATAGGTGGGCATATGAAAAGCTATCTACCATGAATCGGGTCACATTTGCAGTTTGACCCAGTTACGCACACACTGGTGCACAGATGCCATGTGTTGCATGAATCAGCCAATTGATAGCTGCAGCAAATCGAGTTAATTCGAGTTCTATCTTTATCTTGATACCAAACAAAACCAACTAACTCCCTATTGAATTTCAATTTTTGAAGCTCTTCTGACAAACTAAACTGTAAAGCATTAAATTTAAGATGAATGTCAAAATAGCAAAATTCATAACAACTATTAAAATAGTTTGAAGGTTTTTTGTATTATTCTTTATACGTTAATTGTTTTTAATTTCAACTATAAATCAACCCAAAGAAATGTTTATTTAACGCAACCCCTCACTTGAAAATAAACTAGTTATTAAAGTAGTTCTGAACCATTTTCACACTTATGCATACTGTTGAACAAATGCTAATTATAATGCTGTATAATTTCTGTTTTGTGTATTCTGTGAGCTTGCACCAACTAATGAAACAATATTTAAAAAAAAAACAATCAAAAGTGGCAAGCACTTTGGATTATCATACAACAAAACGCACAGCCAATATTGAAATAGTTTGTGAGTACTTTTAGTGCGAACTTCTCTTGAAAGTATGCTACATAAAATGCCATGATACTAAAGTGAAGTTACCAGCTTAACGTCGAATGGCGGTTGCACTTTGATGTTGAATTATTTAATTCATGTTATCTGCATTTGTTGTTGTGGTCGTTTGATGAACTTGCACAACACTGCGAATGTTACGAGGATATTAAAAAAGATTGACAGTCGCTTGATGGTTTATGCTATCCGGGAGATTTATTTTGTTTTCATCGTTTAGATCAAAGCGCAAATGGGAATGAAAACAAAGGGACGAAAATCGATATATAAAGCTGTCGCTGCACGCATACGAATCCCAGGCAAGTGGGCAGGGTTACGATGCAGGGGCATTGCCAAGGCGAAGGCGAGGGTGAGGCAGGAGGCAGGAGGCAGGAGGGTCGAGCATGGGTCTTAGATGTGGAGCAAAGCCTGACACAGAGCAGAGCTGCGGAGCGATTTAAAGCGTACTGTAGTTACCGCTACGCGGCAGCGACAGCGACAACGGCGAAATCCAATAAGCAGAAGGAGCGAAGCACGCGAAACAGCAACAAAAACACAACTCGCCTCGCCTCAAGTCTCGCCTCGCCCGCTTCCACCGCTTCGCCTTGCTTTGCTTTGTTTCGCCGCGACTCAAACCAACTCCAAAAATAGACGCACAGCCAAGCGGCGGAAAATGCTCACAAAATGGAGGGTCGCATAAAAATGAAATAAGTACGGGCGAGTGCACGCACACACTCTCGCATGCAGACGGTTCTCCGAGTGTGTGTGTGTGTGTGTGTGTGTGTGTGTGTGTGTATGTGAGTGTGTGAGTGAGTGACTGAGTGAGCAGGACATGACAAGCTGAGGGCGGAAGGGGGTGATGACATTCAGATTTACATTCTGATTCATTCACCGCTCATGAAGCATGCAGCATGCATCTTGTTTTGCGGAATTGCTTTAGTGTCGATTCTCGTTGTATGCCACAGCTGACTTTGCGTATTTCTCAAATTTTTTACATGTAAATGCAGTTTATTTGAAATGCCAAAAGTTGTCCAGTGTCAATTAAAAAAATTGAAGTGGTGTAAAATATAAAGTTGAATTCAATTTAAATAGTAATATTATAGCAAAATTTCAGCGAAACTTTGGACATTTTCTTTATTCATATCGCAGTTGCATTTATACCATAAAATTTATGGAATTTAAATTGAATTTATATATTTGGGCCTTATGTAATTCAGAATTAAATTTGTATTTATAACAAAATACTTATGAAAAAGAGTATTTCGATAACTTTAGAAACATTGTTGTAATTCCAAACGTGATATATGTAACAGAGCTAAATTTACATATTTTTTAAATATATTATACATAAAGTTACAATTTATTACGAAAGTATTTAAATGCAAAGTTCAACATTTAATAAGCGCGCTGTCAACTGCTAATGCTTACTTTTAAGTTGGTAAATTTGGGAAGCATTTTAATATTTGTAAAGTAAATACGTCGCCCCAGGGACTTTGAAATCCACTTTGTGTGAAAGTCAAAGACGTTTATGTAACTTTTGTACCAGAAGGAAAAAGAGAAGCTCTTGATAATGCCAACTTCTATTTGACTTTGACGTAAGAAATCTGAGGATGTGCGCAATAGTGTCCCAAGATTTCTGTTAGACTCGGAACAATAGTTAACCTTGCCCGCGAAGTGTGTTCGATAGGTCAAGAATATTTGGGGGACAAACTGCAGACAACTTCAGAGATAGAATAGCGGAAATTGAAGTGCGCACATAAACACACAAAGACAATTCAGCGATAGGGAAGTCAGAGACAATGCTCCCAGTCCCTTTGCCCGCCTTGCTGGCTTCCCTGCATGAGAGACTTTCATTGTTTTGTACTCTTGCCCCATTGTGTGGCCCAGCAGCGGAAAAGGCAGACAAGCCAGACAACGAGAAGGCAAACGCCAAGATTTGCCCGCTCCCGCTGCCGACAACGACGACGACGACGACGACAACGATGACGCTGCAACATGACAAACGACGCGTCGTTCACCTTCCAGTCCAACAGCAAGATGTGGCACATGCCACACGGCGTAGGAGGCTGAGAAGAAGCATGTGAAGCATAAAAAGGGCCCCCTATTTATGGCAATTAAATTGTCTTTCATGCCCCAGGATCCTTTGTTCGACCTGATGAGCATTTTGCTGTCGTTTTCCTACCTTCCTTCCCTTCCCTTACCGCCCCGTTAGAGCTTTTTAATAACCTCATTTGTCTCGAGATTGGAAGCAGGTTAAGTTCTTAAATTGTTGCACACACTCACACACACACACATACGAACGCTCTTGACATGCTTAGGATTTCATGTGTTTTCTTTTAACCTCCACCAACTTGGCTTGGAACGAACAGATTTCCAAGTACTTAGCTTACCCCCAATAGCTTTGATGTTTCGTTATTAATGACACTCGCCAGCTGTGTTAAGTGGCTAAAACTTTTCAGACACGTTAAATCATCGCCAGGAACGCCAACAATGGCCTTGCATCGAAATCTATTGCCCCTTCCTGTTTTATTCGATTTCTTCTTTTATCGTGTCCCAAATGGTTGAAAATGCATTGCCATTTGGCTAATTGAATGGGCAGCCTTGGCGCCAATGCTGAATTCAATAAGAGTATTTGAGTTTTGTTTACGAGCGTAATTCGAGTGGGAAACTTTGAATTTTGCAGATTCAAAAATTAATTAAAATTAAGCCAACTTGTTCTGAATGTTAAATTCAAAAATAATTTCAAAATAATATTTATTTAATTGGTTTTTTGTAGTGAAGAAATTAAATAAAACAAAGTTTTCTACATATTAAATTAATTAAATTTGCAGTTTGTAGTAGTTTATCACAATATATTGATAGTTTTTTTAATTTAAAATTTCCATTCAAATTCATATATTTTACTTGCTAGTTTTTCCCAACACGTAAAGAAGTTGGTGGGCAGCTTTTAATGAATTTATTAGCACGTGTTTATAACTCGAAATCCTTTTGGCAAGCTTTAGGCTTTCGCTTTATAGTTCAGAGTACCGAAATGGCCTTAAAACACAACAACAAGAGCACGCCAATAACAAGGAGAGCAACAGCAAAAACTACAGAACAGCAGCAACAACAACAGCCATAGTCATCCATCCGTTGTGCCATTCATTACCTTGGCATAGTTGTTGTTTCGCTTTTGCACTTCTCTATTAGTGTTGTTGTTGTTGCATTTACATTGTTCGCTTTATCGCCCGAAGTTTTCGTAGCCACAACAAATCGCAAGCGGCGAACGGGGAATGATGAATAGGATATGAGGAATGGCCGAAAGGTGAAATGGCGGAATGGCGTGCACAATAATAACAACAGCAACAACAACAACAAGAACAGGCAACATGCCAGAGGAATGAATGTGGAACATAAATTCGTGTGTTTTATTTTGCCGTTCGTGCTGAGTGTGAGAGAGATAAAGAGAGTTGTAAAAACGCAGCTTGAACTAAGGCTTAATAACGTTACTTTTTCTCTTATGTTTGCGTTTTGCAGGTGAAGCGTGCAAGAGACGGCGAGAGCGGCACGGCAGAGGAGCAGAGCAGGAAGAGCCGTAACAAGGTCAAACCGTCTCAACATGCTGCAATTGCACGTTATGTAAAGCGGAGTGAGAGCGAGCGAGACAGCGTCGTTACCATTGTGTCTGCTTACGTGCGAACGGCAGAGCGCGGGCGAGTGAGCGAGAACGATAGCGAGAACGAGAGCGCGAGCGCGAGAGGGTGAGCGAGACGGAGGCAAAGTGCATTTGCTACAGAATACGATGTCATCGATCTCGGCGCAAGGCGTGGTCGAGCGAGCCTCCGCCGAATTATCGAAGCGCATCAACGGTCTGGGATTACGCTCGAAGCATCATCATGGCAGCAGCAACAGCAGCGGCGGCAACAGCGACAACTCCTCCTCAAATTCCACGTCCAGTGCCAGCTCCTCCAGCGGCAAGACCTCAGTAATGGAGCGCGTCACCAACGCACTCTGCGGCGGCGGCAGCAGCAACAATTCCAACTCCAACTCCAACTCCAATTCCAACGCCAACAGTAGCTCAAACACCGGCTCCAACTCGCCGCAGACGCCCGATAAGCCATCGCGGGGTGGCCAACAGAGTGCAGCAGCAGCAACGGCATCAGCAGCTGCGCCTGGCGCCACGCTCATCTCCATGTCTGCGGCGCCACAGCAAGCCAGCTCCAATGCTCTGCCCGCCGCGCATCTTCCGCCCGCGCATCTGCTGCAGCAACAGCAACAGCAGCAACAGCAGCAACAACAACAGCAGCAGCAGCAACTGCAAGCCATGGCCGGCTCCACGTTGATTAATTCGAGCCATCATCTGGTGATGGCAGGAGGCGTGCCTGCACCACCTGGGGGCATGCCACTGGGCGCACCACCCACGCCCACAGTCAAATCGATTGCCAAGCAGATGAACATTATGATTCCGGCGCCCGGCTCGCCCACCTTCAGCACCATGGGCATGGCGGCGGCACAGAAGGTCGCCGGCTCTGGCGGCACGCCATTGCAACTGCGCAAACAGCTGCCCAATCCGCACCTGCATCATCCGTATGGTGTCGGCGGTGGGGGCGTTGTCACTGCACCCGGCTCCCAGCTGGTTGCGGCTGTTACCCAATCCGCGCTGATTCTCCACAAGCACCCGCCACACATCCAGAGCATCGATGCCTTGCTGCTCGACGACCGTTTCCTGAATCGCTTTTTCCAATACTTCTCGCCGTACGAGCGACGTGTGCTCGCCCAGGTGTGCATTAAGTGGCGGGACATTCTCTACCGCAGTCCACGCTACTGGTCCGGCCTGTTGCCCACGCTGCAGTGCCGCGAACTGCGCCAGATGCCTGCCTGTGATCGCGGCAAGCTCTACAATTCGCTCATCCGACGCGGCTTTCATGCGCTCGGCCTGGTGGGGGCCTCCGATGAGGATGCCCTCGATGTGGTGCACTCCTTTCCGCTCGCCTCCAAGCACGTACACTCGCTCAGTCTGCGCTGCTCCTCGATCAGCGACCGGGGATTGGAAACACTACTAGACCACTTGCAGGTGAGCTCATCTAAAAAGTTCTAAATTCGGATTCTTACTATTTTACTTATTTAATATATATTATGAAAAGGCTTAACCAAGTCACAAACCATCAGCATGTAGTTCAATTTACATATATTCATCATGGACATGAACTAGTTGCAGTTTTCAAACGTAGATGACACTAATTAGACATTTTTTAAAGGATATCGATGTCGGTGATCCATCATTTGCTATATTACTTACATCTAATTTGATATTTATTTTGTTTAATTCTTAAACAAGTCCAAAGAGTGTCACAGAATAATACCTCTAAAGCTGCTGGGAGATTTGCACTTATTCTGAAGATAAATTGGTTAGAATTTCGGATATTTATCTTCTAAATCTGTCATTGTTTCGCACTCTTTTTGGCCAGACTAATGGGCAGCAACAACAAACAAGCTTCCCATGACCGTGGGCGGGCGTCAGTTGGATGCTGGTCAGTCGCCGTACGGCACGCGGCGTATACGTAATTTTAAAATAAACTCACCCAAAATTCCTGCCTGCTGCTGCTGCTGCTGCTGCCCGGCAAGTGCGAACTATTTTCATTTGATATATCGTATATATACTTATTTAAAAACCACACACACGACAAGCAAAATGAAACGTGCAAAGTGTGTCATCAGAGTATGCCCCCTGAGTATCCCAAGTGTCGTGAGGCCCCCGAGGGGTGGATGAGGGACGGAAGAGTCGGGACACAGGTGAAGGGAAGTCGTGTGTTAATTTCTACACATTTCCTCTGCAATCTCATAACGAATTGATGCGATCAATTTCAAGCGCAAATCACATCAAAGCAGCGCCATAAATTTAATTTAATTTAGTGAAATAATTCGTTTAGCTAATTTGTGCTAAACGTGAATGCGAATATGAATGCGAACGAATACACATCAGTGAGCACTGATTCGCATGGTAAATCTTTTATAAGATGCGTGGCCAGCCGCATGAGTTTTGATTTTTATTCGACTGTTTGTCAATCAGTTGCCAAAATCAACAAAATCAGCATTTTATTTAGCAAGATTTTGTTTTTGTACATTCAACATATTTATCAGATTCCTCTGCATGCTTTCGTGTATATTTTTCCCATATTTACTTGGCAACCGACTAAAATTATATTTTATAAATTATGCATTTGTCCTTAACACCCACTCAAGCCATGATTTAATTATGTTGTCACCTTCAACACCTCCATGGTCAGCTTATTTCAGTGCTATGTTCACTGTACGTCTATATAGTAGTGTCAATAAAATTAATCGTTTATATTTACTCCTCATTTTAATTTCAATAAACACTTCAGAGTGCAAATTTATTAATTTGCATAATTCATTGAACTTTCCACTTATTTCACTCAATTTGTCCTATTCATTTTGTTGCCTTCATGGAAATATTCATTCAATTTTATCTGGCTCTTCATTATACAATTTTCTTGTCATTTCACTCTATTTATGTTTCTCAGTAAGCAGTCTAAAGCTTTTTCTTTACCTCTAAGGTTTCATTTTATCAACTGGATTTCAACAGAATTTCTACAGTTTATGAAATGTTCTGCTTATTTCATTTTTTCTATACTTATATCACATTCTTAAGCACCCACTTTAGCTCCATGGTCACTTCATTTAAACTCTTCGAAGGCTCTTTAGCAGTATATTGCATAATCTGGCAAAAGTCGAAAGTAACTTGAATTCAAATGAACTTCGTTAGGTTAATTGCCGCACTCAGTCGTGCTTATGTTTGTGCCTCAGTTTGCGGCAATGCCAAATGCCAAGTTCGCCAGTAACGGCAGCAACCGAGAACTAATCCATTCATTTCCATGGGCCAATGCAATGCAATCTGCCAGGGTAATCTACTAGGGACTCAGCAGGAAGCAGCCGCATGTTGGCCAAGCTCCGAGGCGGACAGAGACACGCGCACTGCAAAGTGGATAATGCTGGGCGAACTGGTTGTGGCCGAGTTGACTAAAATATTCAGACTCGCTCTCCCTTTCTTTCCCTTTCTCCATGCGTTGTATATCTCGGAGTGTTTTGCGGTTGTGTCAGTCTCTTAGTCAGTCAGAGTTGGCTGCGTGTCAATCTGCAATGTCGGAATTAATTCAATGTGAATGCATGTCATGTTCATGAGCCTAGTTTGTTGTGTGTGGGTGTTTAAGTGTACATGTGTGTGTGTGTGTGGGTGTGTGTGGGTGTGTGTTTGTGTCTGTGCCTGACAAATGGCTTGATTGCGAATTGTTGTCGCTGGATATGTCAACAAGAATGGCATGCGTGGAACAGCTGGAACAGTTGACAGTCGACTGCTCTCAACAATATAGAAAATTTGACCTTGGGGAGCGGGACGGGGGCCAAATATCCCCGTTGGGGCGCATTGCATTGTGCAGCTGCTGCGTCCCTAAGTCCTCTGTTCTTTGTGTCCTGTGTTCTGCCTGCATGCTGACTATAGTTTTTATGCATTAACAAGCGTCTATAATTTGCCACTGGCTTCCGAGAATTGCGACGGAAATGCGACGAGTTCATATTTAATGGGCCATATGCCCGCAATTGCCTTCGGCGCACACGCCGCGTATACGTAATTTCCGCATTGCTGACTCTAAAGTTGACCCTTCACAGTTGCCGTTGCTGTTGCTGTTGAACCCTGCTGACCCATAAAGAAGGCCACCAACATTGCTTGGCCGGATATGCTTAAGAATTTCCTGGCCGTTCCACGATTTGCCCAACAAATTATGAAAGTATGCAAAAGTATGGCTAATTAACTTATGAATCTCTCGTGAAACTAAGCTGGCTTGAAATTCAATTAATATCTGATGAAAATGAAAGAATTTCCATCGTTTAGCTTTTGAAAGTTATTTCATAAATATAAATTCCTATAACGCAAATAGAGTTTCACTAATTAAATCATGTATGTTGAATTTATGCTGAGGAAAAAGTTTGGGAAAACAGGAGGCAAGCAAGCGAAAGAGGATTCATTGTACTCTGGACGTTTGCTTTTTGCCTTATTGATTTTGCTGCCGACATGGGGAAAAAGTTACCCTGGATACACGTATGGCCAACAAAACTTTCGAGTATTCCCCGCTCTGTTGGCCATAAACACAAACAAACTACGACTATGGAAATTGTAGTATTAACAATGAAGTCATTGCAGAGCCACAATTAGCTGGAATCCAATTAGATAGCATGTCATTTACATATCGTAACGCCAGATAAGAGGTGCCCTATTACCATCTCTCCATAATTGAAACAATTAAATAAATAATCCCAAGAAGTAGATAAGATAAATTGACATCTGTTGGCTAATAGCTCCAATTTCGGGACTTCCAAAAAGAGTTCTGTATTTGTATGGTGTCCATTGATTGGTAAATTGAGCTTGATAAGTGTTCCAATAATTATAGTTATAGTTTACTAGGAATTATACGTGCTTGGGTGTATGTAGCCATCATTTAACCAGTAATATAGACGTAGACCTGCAGATCTAATGTTCGAGGTTAAATAAAATTTTTTCAATAAGACAAATTATATCAAAGTAGAATTAAAAACTCTTTATTTTTTGTACATAAATATTTGGATTCTAGAATAAATAATGACTCAATAGAAGTACATATTTAGTAAAGTTTTCAATAGCTGTCGATTTATATATCCTCTGCGCAATTTTCCATGTAGTCCAATCCATTGTAAGCAACATGCAACTTTATTTTATGTAATAACTGTATTTAAGGTGCTCCATTTTCCGATATGGTTACCTCTCATAATTCAACACAAGTTTGCTTCAGTTCAGTTTCAGTTGAACGTGTAATTGTTGATGTAGTCAGCGATAAAACTTTGTAGTCTTTGGTACTTGTTTATGTCGCCAGTCACCAGTCCTATAGCGTCTTACATATATACGAGTATTTTCGCTTTTCCTCCATTTCCCATTCGCATTTCCCGTTGAGTTTTCTTTTTTATTGCTATTGCGCTTTGATTTGACGTGTTTTTTCGGCGCTGCGCGTTTATGAGCCAAAGTTCTTGAGTGTCGCCACGAAGCGTAGTAAACTTTTGGCCAAAACAACTGCTGCAACAACAACAAGAACCGTTGGGAACATTGTAGGTACAAAATTGTGACTAGTCAGATCAAATGCCCCCGACATATTGTCTGGCACGCAATGTGGGTCGACTTACGAGTATCGGCAAATGTTTTATTTGCCTTCATTTTCGTTTGGCTTGTTTTGGCTTCTCTGAAAGGTCAAAGTTAACTCAGTTGCCAAGAACTTTGGATGCACATACCCTATACGCTTTAAATAAATTTATTTGTAGAGTCACTCTTGATTGCCCAGCATATTTGCGTAGTTTAATATTAATACTATTTACACACTGTCTGCGCAAAGTAATTAGTTAAAATACTTTAAATGCTCACAGTGTATTTCGGGGTCTAGTCAAATAAACTAATGCTACTCCTTTAAGTATATTTAACTGCGTATCTTATATCCTAATACTATTTTTACACAGTCTACGCCAAAGTAATTTGTTTAACATTTTAAAACTTTAACAGTGTATTTCTGAGTCGAGTCAACTAAACTACTATTACTCATTGGTTCATGAGAGTTTCTTTATTATTCTGATTTCCCTGCTGGGGCTTTACCTTTGCGACGACTATGTAAATACTTTCCCTGCGATTATTTGCCAAATAATGGAGCTGAATGTTTAATAAGGGTATTCCCAAGAATTTGTGTTACACCCATAAAAAGTAATTTAATGTTAAACTAAACTGAAAGCTATAAAAGTTTAAGATGACATGGAAATAACTAAATGTATGATGTCTGCTACAAGTTTACATTGAACGCAGATATAAATACAATTCGTTTAAGTTTATTAAATTGTATTACACAAATCGTATCTTATATCATTTAAGTTTTAATAAAACTATTATGAAGAAAAACGCTCAGTCACTCTACAGTATTCCCCACTTGATTGTGCAATGTTTTTAATTAAAATCTAAGTTGTAGGCAATAAAAACGAAATGGGCAACGACAAAAGAATAATTTCGTAAATAAAATGACAATTGCAGAGTCTGTTTGAACTTGAGCTGGCCGGCTGCAATGAGGTCACCGAGGCCGGGCTGTGGGCCTGCTTGACGCCGCGGATCGTGTCCTTGTCACTGGCGGACTGCATCAACATTGCGGACGAGGCGGTGGGAGCTGTGGCCCAGCTGCTGCCATCCTTGTACGAGTTCTCGCTGCAGGCAAGTGTTGAATATGAGTGAGCGTTCCCCAAAGGGAGCAGGAGAGCAGGGAGCTTTGAACATGGTCTCATACTTAATTGAATTTGTCGCTTTTGTCGTATCCAACAGGCTTACCACGTCACAGATGCTGCCCTCGGATATTTTTCACCAAAGCAAAGTCACAGCTTGAGCATATTACGCTTACAGTCATGCTGGGAACTAACCAATCATGGCATTGTTAATATCGGTAAGTCGCCAGCTAAATCCAATCGCAAACTAGATTAATAACTGAATAATAAGTGGACGAAAATTAATCATTCTGTTACAATGTCTGCTAGTTAATAGTATGATTTATATGGATTTTGTATTGGCTTCGAATTTGTAAAATTAATCGAAATTTAAATATGGGCAAGTGGTTATAATTCAACTGGTATCATTATTCTTAGACTCGTGAGGGACGTGGATCTAGAATTATAGAAAATATTTCATAGTAATAAATAGGCAATAAATAGAATTGTCTGATATACAAAATAATAAATATATTAATTTAAAAAGTAGTTTAACTGAAATTTTTCTCACAAATAGTTATTTATGTTTTTCACGTTCCTATAAATCTCAAAAAACAATATAAGTGTTATGCAAAAATTTTTGAAAATATATTTATTTTCGAAATATATTCCTAGTGTTGCCATTCGGTCTTAATTTTCCATTTCCTTCTTTCGTACACTCTTGAGGCAGTCATCTAGAATTAAAGAAAACCTTCAATATTAAAATGACTATAAATATAATAGTCTGCTATAAAAATAATGCTGACTAACGATAGTGATGGATTCATCTATAAGATAGAAAAAGGTTTTAATTGGTAGCTCACGTTGGTAATCCCAAATAAGAAAATAAATGTAGTGCAACAATTTCTTGAAAAATATATTAATTTTTGTTTGCAACGCTTTAATGCTGGTGACGAAAGCGCCAATTAGAACGTATTGTAGCGTCTCATTTTAATTTGGTTAATTTGCTACAGCGAACAATTAGCGCATTGAGGCATATAGAATTCGTTTGTCGCATTGTTAGCTGAGCACGGGCCAAGTTGGAGTTGGAGTTATGTTTGGAGAATACTGGGAATTGTGGTGGCCCCGAGGACGAGGTAGTAGCATTTTATTATTTGGAATTACGGTGCTGTCAGCCATACGAAAGAGCTGTGTCGGTTACCCGCCAGGTGTGTGCCTATTGGAGCAGGAGCTATAAAGCAGCTTACAGCTACTTATTTATTTATGTACACATTATAAACAGCAATAAAGCACAATGAAATATTTGTGTGAATGCGTATTTCTCTATCCACAACAAGTGCGCGTACAAACCCCAACACCAACACGAGTATGAGTATGAGTATGAGCTTTCCCAGCTGCCGCACGATTCATTTGAATCATTTTCCAACATTTCTAAAGCATTTTCACTCAGCTAATTGTGCCACTCACTCGCTTTATTTGTGTACGACGCGTTATCTTGTTTTTCATGTTTTCGTCTTGTTTTTTTTTAATTTTCGAGTGAACCTTTCGAGGGAAATTTATTTGAATGCTATCTATACAGGCAGATCCTTTGACGTCATAGACAGACAGACGTGTTCACCCTTATCAGGCCTTGAAACGGACAAAACAGCTGCGACAGCTGACCAGCTGAGCATCCTTTGGGCTGATTTATAGCACTCTCTTCATTACATAGGGTATTGGTTCTTGAAATCAATCACTTATTTAAGAATCTTAATATTATATAAAATTATTTAAGTTTTACACCCTATCTTATTGCTAAGCAGACAAAATTAACAGGCTATGTGCAATGAGCTTTATTAAATCATTCTAATGAACGTATGCACATATTTTATACCCAGCTCAAAGGTTTCCTTTCGTTTTTGGGGTCTGTCACCTGACATTTTTCGCCTTTGTTTGCGACCCTTTGTCGACTCCACTCTCGCAAATCAATTTGGTCCGCAGTTCGAGTGCTTCTAGGAATTGCTCTTTAGATACCCTGATACTTGTCGCTAGTCGTCGCTTTGTAAAAGAGTATTTGCTGGTGGACTACCTGCGAAAGTTGTCGTTGTAATGCCATGGGAATGTGGTTATTACAAATTACAAAATGGCTGCCATACGCTTCAGCACTTTTTTATGCCCCTCCACGTTCAACTTGTCGCAATCAACTCGAACAAACACACTCCATGAGTCCCCCTTTCGCCCTGCCTCTCGCTCGACACCTACTTTAATCTCCATGGTTCGTGGCCCATTGAAGTGCAGCAAATTAAGCAGCCAGTTTGCTGCAGGCTCCTAGCCAAATGGCTGCCACTTGGGCTGCCAACTCGACAGCACGCATCGCCGCTTCTCTCCGGAGTCCAATTATGTGGCACGTTTGCTCTGGCTCCGCTCCATCGTCCTCCTGCTCTCCCACTCCACCAGTTGCTACCGTCGCTATAAAACTATAACTGCAGTTAGCCTTTCAGCTAAATGCTCTGGCATTCGAAATTAAATTATTGCATTGCGCCGGCTGCTGCCGGACCTGCCAACTTGTTTATGGCTGCGTTACATATGTAAGCTTACATATGTGGAAATTGTAATAAATTAGTTTTTTTAGATATGCAAACTGAATTGGGCTTTACTGGATGAACACGCTTAAATTCATAATATTTTATTCATACATTTTTTGTATAATTTTCGTTTGAATGTTTTGATACATTGGTTTTATTTAAGGTATATTTTGTATTCATATTTTTTATAATTTTCGCTTGAATCTTTCTTTATTTTTCAAACATTGGTTTTATGCCTAAACAAATTTGTTTTTTAAGCTATCATAGTTTTCTATAGAGTCGTCAACACGCAGAGTGATGCATAAAAAATAGTTTTAATGCCTGGCATTTTATTGTGTGCTGTTAATTTGCTGTTCGCCCGATGAAAGCATTTGCATTATTAATGCGTAATTTACGAGCTAAGACAAAGTGATAAAATTCAGCAATAAATGCAGCATTTATACGAAAATATCTCCAGTATAAGGTTTGTTCAGGCTACAGTTTGTGAAATGTTGCTCGATATTAATTGTATTTGTCAATTTAATAATTGACATATTTAATGAGCAAATGTCGACCATGAAGTATGGTTTTGCCCCAAAGGCAAGCGAAAAACAAATACTCGATGTTATTGCATTTGCTATGACTTCGGTTTATTTATTTGTGATTTTCATTTAAATGCTTTACGGCTTACCGCATTGTTGCAATATCCGGAAATATTTAATTAACGGCTGGCGTCAAATTTACCGCCAATAAATAAAATCACCCGCAAAATAATATTATTTATCGCATGCCAAAATAAAACATGGGGTTTCGAGCTGGAGATTTGTTTATGTAACAAGGACAAGCTGCGTATTGATTGTGTTATTGACAGTTATTTTAAAATGAGCACCGAAAATGCAAATAAAAAATAAACAAGGATGTTGCTGATATAATTGAAGGAAACTCTGCTTAATTTACATTCCTGAAATGAGCTCCGCTTATTGCATTCACAGCTTGTCGATTGTTGAACTTTAAACGGAAGCAGCGAAGAAATATTATTGGAAATTCCATTTTACAGTCAAATGCAAAAGTTCAAAGGAGGATGGCAAAGTAAATTAAACTGAAGCGAAATAAGTTTAGCGACTGAGAACAACTTTCATGATTTGTGCGCAATTTGAAGGACAACCTTGTCGAGTCAAGGTAAACGCAAAGATCCAACCAGAAGTTTCATAAACCTTTTCGCGATGCCTGTCACTCCACAACCGACGGAGGCAAGCAACAACATCAACATCTACAAGAACAGTAACAATAAGAGCAGCCACGACAACAGCAGCGAAACTTTTGATAAGCTTACAGACTCAATGTCGCCGCCGGTTGAAGCTGCCTCGCATATTTCTCGCTGCCCGCCCCCGCTTATCACAACAACATGACGAAGCCATTTAGCTAATTGCATTTCGCTTCTGCACGTAATTGAATTGCAGACTTGCTTTCAACTCTTTTGAGCGCCTTCTTAGCTCAGTGGCAGAGCGCTGGTCTTGTAAACCAGCGGTCGTGAGTTCAATTCTCACAGGAGGCAGCAGTTGGGGAATAGAATCCGGCTATTCAATCAAATGGCGGCGATATTCTATCATCACTTTTTTAGTGGCCAAAATGTGGTTTCGCCCCAAAGAAATGGGCCAGATGCCAACGTACTTTTTATTGCTCGCTCACGAGCCGAAGGATTTCTATTGTTTCCTTTTTTTTTGTTTTTTTTTTTTGGACAGGTGACACATCATTTGGCACGCGAGATTTGGCAACGCCGGAACGGAAACGGAAATGTCCGAGTGATACTAGGTTGGATGTGTGCAAATCAACACTGAGAAAGGCGCTCCTGAGGCTAATTGGCAGCGAGTTCGTTCAACTGGGCGTATGCGTGATTTATGGGCACGCAACGCTGGCAGCCGAACGATATTCGCGCATTTTAAGTGGGAGCACAAGTTAATCTCACATTAATTGACAATGTCAACAAAAATGTCGAAATTCATTAAGCATAACCGAGGCGCAGCGAAAAACCTGCCAACGACAACGACACCGACAACGGCATCATCATCATTATTATCATTCTCGGCAGCATCATCATCATCATCATGCCATTGAATCTGTGTTGCTAATAAAGTGGTTTGCGGTTCGTTTCGCGCCTGAACAATTGCAATTGTCATTAATGTCGCCACCAAAAACGAAAATGTCCATCAATTTAACCGCAAGTGCTCGACAGCCCGAGTCCCGACTCTTGAGTCGAGACGAGTCCCGAGCACCAGACAAATGTTAAGCCCCGTCGTGTTGGTTCCGCATCCAACTGTCCGCAGGCACTGACACAAATCAGTTGCGGCTACAGTGGTTGACGACTGATGGAAAATGGAAACTAAATGTTTGACCGTATTAGTATTGAGCTTAAAGCGTCAACTTGGCATTTAAATCCATAGAAATTAATAAATACTTTTGAGCAACAAAATCAGTATCAGTCTCTAACTGGCTTTACTACTTTTAAACCACAGTGCAAGTGACACTGCACACTACGAGGTGGGATATTGAAGAATTGAATTATAGTGAATAAAATTTATTACCTATAAAATTAAAAAAAATGCAGATAAAGGCTTATAGTATGTATAATATAAAAAGTCCAACTGCATTTCAATTTTTTGCTTTTTGAATACATAATGAAATTGCCCAGATATTGTATAGACAATACATAATATTTGATCTTACAAAATCTAACGAAATGCAGAATGGGAAATTTAAAAAGTAAAATTGTATTTATTTTATTCTTCTTAAATAATTAATTGCGAAATTTTAAAAAGTTCGTAGGGAGTAGAAATATAAATTTACTCTTCTACTACAACGTATTTTAAGAACAACCCACGTCAGAATCGTTTTTGCTATATTACATATCTGTTTTTTTTTTCTGCACATTTTACATTATTTATCTCTGTTGAATTCTCTGCAGTCTGCGCTGTGCCAACTGTAGAAGCGAATTTCTTGGGCGTAACCAAATGAATATTCATCTTTGTCAGTTTTTGCCAAGTTCTCGGAGACTACTCGTAATCTATAGGCGTCGGGGGCGTAGGGCAGGGAAGGGACTGTCAAGTCAAGTGGTCGTTGCGCTCTTAGCGCATCCCTCGGTATATACTGTGTATTTAGTAGTATATACTAAATGGCTCTGCCTAAACCACAAATGCGTCGCTGCTTCCCCATTTTCCCATCGCAGCGCTTTATTTAATTACATTTAAAATGTTCAAGGTGTTTCTTTTTGTTGTTGAACATCGTTGTTGCCGTTGTTGGCGTTGTTGTTGTCATCATCTGTGATCAACGTTGCCATCGCTGC
Organism: Drosophila formosana; assembly: GCA_035045625.1. Lineage (NCBI taxonomy): Eukaryota > Metazoa > Arthropoda > Insecta > Diptera > Drosophilidae > Drosophila > Drosophila formosana. Next base: position 22,489,373 of record JAWNOW010000232.1, read on the forward strand.
GGCTTCTGTGTTGTCGTGAATTTTTTAATTAACTTATTTATAAGCAGAAGCAGAAGCAAAAGCAAAAGCTCAACGGCAGCGATTGCTCGCTTGACGCGTGCTGTTGGCCACGCACCTTCCCCTGCGCCTTCGTGTCTCCTCCTCCCGGCCGTCATCCACTGGGCCAACTTGTCAATCAATTGTCGCTGGCTTTTGTTGTTTTGCACACGGCATTTGGCCGTGAACTTTACCTAATCCCCCAAATAAAAAACAATGTATCCTAAGAACATATTTTGTTTCATTTTATATTTCATAAACGTGTCTTTTGTGGGCACAATTCTAAAGTCTGCTTTGGCAACAACAAATTGCTCTTAAGCGTTTCTGTTATTTAAAATAAATAAATACATTTTGCTAACTATTTACTCTGGGAATTACAGCGCATTGCGAGAATAGAACAAATGAACTTTCGTTTAGCTAAACAAACACGTCTTTGTCTCTTACTCACAATAGTGGATGTGCGTTTCTGTTTCAAGTAGCATGTCAAAGTTATTGGGCTTTGTTCCTCGGTAGTTAGTTCCATTAGTAGTTCAATTTAAAAGCTTTTTAGCTCGTGGCTTTTAGGGTCAGTAAACCGCAAAAGGGAAAGCGGAGTGATTTCAAAAGATATCCTGTGGCCAGGCGATAAACCATATCCACATCAATCAATGTCAACTTGTGCGCCAGCAGCGACTGACCGAGCTAATGAACTCGGACAACGATTCAGACTCCATTGACCCACCTCAAAGTGCTTTCACGCAATATGTGTGCGAGCATTTCCGACTGTCAGAGATGCTGGCTGTTAAAGCGTGCTAATAGCCCCATTTGCTGTAGACAATAATTCTTCCAGTTAATGTTGACATTAACACGTGGTTATATAAGTCGAACTACACATATGAAGTTTGCCGAACTCAAATGTTGTTACCACAATGCAATTGATAATACGATAAATTTTAATTAGCAAAAAGCAGGGAAAAGTCTAAATGAAATTAAATTAGCTAGGAAACGAGCTGAGTTCGAATGAATAAAAGTTGCGAACCAACATAAACTTGCTGCCAGAGCAAAAAGTCAAGCGCACACAGTTTGCGGACAGATGGAAGGCGAACTTAGTTGAAAGTTCAGCCACAAGGAATATGCTCGTAAATCTAAATGCAGTAATTGCGGGTTTATGCAATGCAATTTTGCCAGAGAGGAGAGCGTAAACACAGGGATAACAGCGACACGGATGAGTTTAATCGCAGAACTTGCAGCTACTTGAACTGCCCTCTTTTTGACATGCAATTGCTGCCTACATGAATTTCATTTTAATTGCATTTTAATGACAACCACAATTACAACACACACACACATTCTCTGTAAATAACTGCACGCAATGACGCACACGGTGGCCGAGTGTGACGCTGAAAAGTAGGCAACAAAAATTGCATGCACACGGTGGCAAGGACAAGGATGACAAGGATGAGAGGGGAAGCTACTGCTTGGAGCTGCAGTCACGATGCTGCCAATGATGGCAGCGTATGGCCACAGGACGATATGCAGCGACGTCAACGTCAACGCCAACGCCAACGCCGACTGTCAACCGCAGTCAAAGAACACTCTCTTCACATCGTCGGCCATTTTGTGCGGCCGTGACGCACAAGTTGCATGCCACTTGACAGCGAAAGTAAAAAGCGAGACGCGGCGAAGAAAGCGAAGGAGTAATACGTACTTGTGCATAAATTGATTAAAGCATTAAGACTTAAGACGTGGCATTAAATCTGGGCATTAAATGGAGAAAAGGATGATGGACAAGGGAAGAAATAAAAAGAGGATCACAGCAAAATAAGAAGACTTAATAGAATTAAAGAGGAAATCTAATCAGCTCAGCAAAGCAAGTGTTGCGCATTTAACGAATACAGACTAAAGCAAACTTTGGCTGAAACTTTAATTTAAAATCACTGCAACCCAATTAAATTGGTCATAAAGTTTTTTATGACTTGCTCAGCTTAGAGCAGCCAAAGTTAAATGGCTCCTGCTAAGCTCCAATAATGCAGCTATGCTAAGCTCTCGGATTGAAATTCTGTTTTTGGGATAAGTTGCTTGGAAAATAACTTTAGTAAGCTACCTTAAATGTAGCATACTTTTTCGCGCTGCTCGGAATTAATAAACTTTTCGCTGCATTTTCTGCAGCTCTTTTTTTGCGATAAAAAATGTTAACATTATTTTTAACACATTGCTCGTTAAACTTTTAGTTGCTGGTGTTCCCCCAGGATGACCGAAGAGAGGAGCTTTGACGTGGATCACGCGTAACGCGCCCTTATTAAAAATGTATTAAAACGCTTAGCTCCACTGTCGCTTAATGGCTCCCCAGTGGCAGCCTGGTCCGTTAGCCAAGCCCACGCCCACGCCCACGCCCACGCCCACACTATACGCCGCCCTCTCTTCGCTGTCTGCGACTCTTCTCGTCACTAGTTGTCTGCAACTGCTGAAGTGCCCTTTTGTTGCGTTTCCCACGCGCATCGCTTTCCAGGTCATGCGAAGCATAATGTGTGTGTGTGTGTGCAGTGTGTGTGTGTGTGTGTGTGTGTGGTGTTGTGCGTGTGTCTAAGTGTAGTGTGTGCTTGCATTTGATTGGCAGCTGCTGCCTTGTCTGCGACTCTATCAGCAGCACAGTCTCATTTCACTTGGCTTCTTCTTTTTATAAAACTGAAACTTGTTTACCCACTTTTGTGTTTTCTTCTTCTGTTCTCGTTAGTCGCTCGCTCTAAAGCACCGGAAATAGCTCAAATAAAGTGTTTCAAATATGTATTTAGTGCAGTTTCCTAAGCAAACTCCTACCCACGCACAAAAGTCTAAGCCAAGGGTTTAAGCTTACCTTCTTTATTGAGCTGCTGATGGCTGGTACAAAGATTTAACTTGTACTAAAGTTTAATCTTTATTTTAATACATTTTCATTTGAGACAATTTTATAGAGTATTTTGAAATATTCCACTCCACCAATTGTTATTTCGATTTCGAATATTTGTAAAGCAGTGAAGTCATCAAATATCAAATACCACATTCAAATTAAAAACAAAGCAAATATCAAATTATAGATATCAGCAAATTGCAAATGCAGGTTGCGGTTGGGCTTTGTCAAAATTGATATATTTATTTGAATTTGATTGAAATCGCAGACGACATGCAAATTTGACAAATTGCCAAAGTGAAATTCGTTGTGTTGTCAATTGTTGAATAATTTGACCGCCCGCTACCCGATTTCCCCAGTGTCGTCTATGCACACATTGTTTGCCAAATTGTTTGCTCTCTCTCTTGTGCACAATTTGCAGTTAATTAAGCAGAATTGAGCTGAGGAACGTGGCCGAGAACCGAAGACACAAAACTGGTCTATTGCCTGTTTGCTAATTTAATTTTTAAACACTTTTGTCTCTAAGTCTTCTTGCCTGCTGCGCCTTCAGTGTGTTTGCGTTACGTAATCCTTATCGCCATTTTGCGGCAGCTGACGAAGACATCAGCCTAATGAGCCCCACACGCGGCCTGCCAAAGCATTACAAGTATTTGCCTTAGTTAGCTCATTATTTCAGCGCTCCTACGCAGCTCCCTCGGCCCCTCTCTCGGCCCCCTCTTGGCCAATTTTCGACTTCCGCTTTGGGGCAACTGCCAGCTGCGTTACCTGTTAACTTTTGTGATTTAAGGCTTAATTATTGAAGTCAAATATTTACCCTAAATTAAACGGAATTGACATGACCCAGTGAACGCTCTCTAAGTCACTAACAGAACGAACTCCTAACGAGCTGAAACTACTCAGAGCATTTCTCAAATTGTTCACTGTGTTGTTTAAGCTTTTCGTATGTTCTCGGAAAATGCTTGGCACTTGCTTTGATGCGCATATTTCGTTGCTGCCATCACATAAATATTCACTACACATTTAACCCCTCCGCGCAAGTCTCAAAATTTAACTTCAACTTTAAAAGTCTCAGTAGAAGTTTGTTTTTTTCTTTTTGGTGTAAACTGCAATTAAAATTCTGAGCAACGCGAAAAAGTTGAGCTCAACATGCAACTTGGCACATGCAACAGAAACAAAGGCAAAGGCCAAAAAACAAAATGCGAACGGGTGGCAAACTTTTGTTTCAGCTTTGTTTAATTAAACTGAAAACAAACAGAAACAAAAACTGTTCTTTCCCCTACAAAATGGCAACAGAATTAAAAGCATTGAGTGTTGAATTTAATGATAATTATTGGCCAGTATGCTGCCGATAATCTTCTCTAATGCCCCTATGAAAATAGTTAAAAACCAGCCAGAATTATTTGAGGTGAATCAACTGCGAAAACGTTTCTGGGAACTGCACATCAAAAGTGAATTTTAAATGCCCTCAAGCAGCGCGTATTAACTCATTTAATTCGTGTTAATTTATGCAATTACTTAACTATATAAGCTCGCAATTAAATTACGCATGTGCCCTGTAGTGTCGCCTAGAGGTTTTAACTTATCACATGTGCTTCAGCTGCGATATAAATAAATAATTATGCACATCAAATATGCGAAAAATATGAATAAAGCAAATTAAATGCACTCACCTCGCTTGCAAGCACTAATTAACCCGCCTCCTGACATCACTCATACGCCATAAAGGTAGCAACAATTTAAATGAAATCCATGCTAACTGACATCAATTATGGTAGTTAGTGCCAACTTTCTGGCCATTGGCATTTATTTGCCAATAATATCGTTCGTCATAATGCTAAACAGCTTTTCACATGCGAAAAAACCAAAAAACTTCGAAGCGAACCGAAAAATCAATAAAAACAAAGGAGAACGCCATGTGAAAGAAATGTGTGGCTCGTGTCTAACATTTAACATGAAAATTTATGAGTGCGTCGCGGATTTGTCATATTTGGTAATTGACAGTAAAAATGACAGCAAACTCCGAGCATATGCGAGTTATGAATACGCAATATTAAATAGCAGTGCATTAAGTCATCTTTTAAAACAGGCAAGTGTTGTTAGAATTAAATAGGGATTGAAAACGCCACTGCAGCCATCTGGAAAATATCTACTGAATTATTTGTAGTAGAGGATTATTTAAATAAATCCAAGTTGATTAAAATATTATTATTTTCAAGAGTAAAGTTTTGTATTTAATTGTTTGTAGAAGACTCATAGAATCTAATTATGACCATTGAGAGCAAAGTATTGTATTTTGAAGTCATCATAATTTATCGATCGAAGGATCGCAGTTAGAAATATATGAAGCGTAAATGTAATAATAAAAGCAGAATGATTACTTACATATACGAGTGTGTGTACTTGACTTGAGGCCGCATCAGGCTCAAGCATGAATAAATAAATTCTCGTATCTATGTCAACTATTTGATGCCAATGTCAATGGCAAAACTTATTCGAATTCGTTTCGACAGTTTTGACAACATCAGCGTGTAAAAGCAGATAAGAGGCAAGAGCTTTAAATAAATGCAGATGGGACAGGGATAAGAACTACAACGAGACACACAGACAGACAGACAGAGAGAGAGGGGGAAGGGAGGTGAGAGGACGTGGCCATAAGGATCCAATGCCTATCTCATATGTGCCCGAAAAAATGCCAACAGCGAATACGAAACGAAACGAGGCTTTCACACAAATGTCGTTAGTTGTTATGGCAAATGTATCTCATAGATACACAAGTTACAAATTGTTGGCTTAGCTCCATGAATGTTGGTATGCACAAACGTGTATGTGTGTGTCTGTGTGTGTGTGCGTGTGTATGTTGTGTTGTTTTTCGCATCATGTTTGATGTCACTATTTGAAGGTCCCCGTAATGTTTCGCCATGCGCAAATTCCCATTTACATATCAAGCAGCAAGCAGCTCGCTAGTTACCCGATTCCAGGAATACATTTCGATTTAGACATCAATTTTTGATTTAAATTTGCGAACAAAAAAAGTTGAAATGCAAATTACTTTTTTTTAAATATACATAATCTCGGTAATAGTATTGTTAGATTTTTTCTAAATATCGATTCTTAATTTGTCATCCAAGATTAGTATTTACAAAAATACTGACATGGAATCATATGTGAGCAAATCTGTCGGGAAGTATGTACTTATTTTTGGAATAACCCTGTTTAATTTACAAATTGCAAACAATAAGTAAAGTTTTGTCACTATCACTGATAGTCGTTGATTGCAGTGATTGTTGTATGAAAAGTTACATAAAAATTATTTAGAATTTTAGTTCCAACTGCTGGAAATACTTACGTTATACGCGTATATCAAATAATTCGCAGCTCGCTCTCTCGCTTCTCGCTCAATCTATGTGAGTCGATGTAAAAATGTCTCACAGTTTTCACAGTTTGCCACATCACTGAACTCACGATGACCCCCGCCGCACTTGTCGGCCCCCAAATCAGACCATATCACTTAACTATATATATATATACACTTGGTGTTTACATCATGATGCTGTTGGTGCTGTTGTTTTCGTTGCAATTTCAGAATTTGTGATCGCAGAAACGAGTAAAGCAAGCGTTAGGATCAGGTTAAACCAATACCCGTTAGTGTCGGTCACAAACCGAAACTGCAACACAATGAATTGCCTTGGGTCCTTTAGTCTTATGGTTTTAATGATTCGAACTTATTTATTTTATTTTTCACTGGCGCCGTTCAGTTGCGTCTCGGAGGGCAGCTGATAATGAAATGAATTGATGCGGCGATTACAGGCGCGATAAATACGCGCAAGTCTCGGAGAATTTTAACCGATTGCAATTGCAGCATCACAGCATCTAATGCCAATGCAATGATTGATCTCAGCATGTAATTCAATCGAATCAACGCACTCTCTTTCCCAATCTCCTTCTCTCTGTCTCACAGAGTCGCTTAGAGCTGAGTGCGTGTCGTGCTCGACTTTTGTGTCACGATTTCTATTCGATGTGACTATATAATTCTTTATAATACTTTTTAAATTATGCTGTCTATAACTCTGAATTTCATGAAATAAAATAATTTATAACTACTTGCTAGAGCTGAGTGCGTGTAGTGATCGACTTTTGTGTCACGATTTCTATTCGATGTGACTATATAATTCTTTTTAATACTTTCTAAATTATGTTGTCTTTACTTTTGAATTTTAATAAATAAAATCATTTTAACTACTTGTTAGAGCTGAGTGCGTGTCGTGCTCGACTTTTGTGTCACGATTTCTAGTCGACATAATTCTATACTATATTTTCTATAATAGCTTTATAGCTTTAGCTCTGCTTTTCATTAAATAAAATAATTTATAACTATCTCTTGTATCTCACGCTCCCATCTCTAGTCTTCGTGTCTCCCTTTTGACTCTCGCCCTCCTGTGGTTTATTGGCGCTTAATCGCAGTCTCAGTCTCTCAATATACTGTAATCTCAATCTAATGCAACTGCACGTCTCGCGTTGTGTATTTGCATCTCTAGCTGTAGCTGTGAAAATGTATCTGTGAAAATGTATCTGTGAAAATGTATCTGTATCTGCATCTGTTGCCTATCGCTGTCCGTTGTGGCGTTTTGTCATATGCATCAAATAGTTAGCATTCATTTAAACACTCACACATACTGGCCTTTGTTATTGACTGATTTTTGCTCATATTTACATTTATATTTATTGCGGTTTTTAGCTTTGATGTGTCCCCCTTTTTTGTAACAGCTAACTTCTGCTGGCTGCAACAGTTGCCAGTGGATACAATTACAGTTAGCTGTTGGGCTATTGAGTATTCACTTATTCAGCTTCAGCTTCAGCATCAGCCTCAGCCTCCTGCCACCAGATTCAGCGTCGTCGTTGTCATCGTTACTGTTATTCTCTCAATGCTGTGGCTGGAGGCCAAGACACAGTTCAAAGCAGCCAACAAAAGTTGACGCTGATATCTTGACTTGACATCAGCACTGCACATATTAAAAGAATATTAATAGTTGCCTTTTATTTGCCACCATCATCAGAGGATTCATATCAGTAGTCAAATTTCTCTGCTTGAATTTCCCTTTAACTATATATAAAATACCTCTCGAATTGGCTTTGTTATAATTAGAACATATTTATTTTGGATTTCTATTTTCTGTGCGTCTTTTTTCTAGCTTACTTAATTTTTCGTTTAATTATTTGTTTAGCATATATTTTATTTTATTAATTTCTAACATCGCTATGCTTTCTTTCTTTCTTCTGAGAAAGAGCCTATGAATTGGTATTGACTTTTCCAACTTCAAGTTTAACTCTTTGGATTTATTTCTGGATGGGTTTTGGCCAGAGCTTTGTGAAAAAACCCCATAGAGTTGATTGTGCATTTTCTATAGGTGTGAAACGCAGTTATTCACGAATACGCAAACGAATGAAAGCTGGCCCCAAGCGAGTGTATTCAGTTTGTAATTTAAATCGCATTTGTATGCCTTTTGTGGTTTTTTGGTCAGAAGCCAAACAAGAGATGCACTTTTTCACACACACACATTCGAATCGCATTCGAATCCATATCTCACTGGAGGCTACCAAAGTGGGGCATAGTTTATCTTGTATGCAACATGAATATATCTGGTTGTTGTTGTTGGTATTGCTGTTATTCATCAAGTCGAGCGAAAAGCCGCTTAGTTGCATTTTTGGACTTCATATTCCTCCATATCCAAGTTCCTTATTTTTCTTTACTTCGAAGTTTGTTTTTCCCTTTGTGGCCTTTTTCACGTTTTGTTCTTATCGTTGTTTATGCAGCCGCCGCACATGGAAATCTGAGGCACGTGGCCGAATCAACTCCAGACTATGCCCCACATCCAACCCTATCCACTCCTATTCCCACTTCCACCTGGCAATCTTCCCCTTGTCTAGCTGTGCGTTGCCAAAGTCGCTCGCTTAAGCCGCTTACGAACGGTAATTGTAGCCGCATGCCAAAGCTTCTCCTCGTTTCTCTTGGCTCCCTCCACCTAACAGCATTCCAGACAACCCTTTAATGCTCACATTTAGCTCGGGAATGTCAAGGAACTCGCGAAGTTTTAGCCTTAATCTAAAGTGCAAGCTTTTACGGCAACCACTGCAGGATAAAGAGTTGAATTTTAAAAAGGGGAAAATATACATAAAACTGAATAGAGAAGAATTTACTTTCATTTTATTTTATTATTATTGAACTGTGTATTTTTAAAAATAACAGAATATTGTCACATACAAATTCTAAATATCCCAAGGAAATTTCAGTCTTATCCGCCCAGTTTTCCTATATATTTTAACTATCTTACTTACCGATTTCTACTCCAAGCATTATAGCTCGACTTGGCAACTGAAAGACAACTAAAAGAAAGTTCTGCAAAGCAATTTCCTAATGCCAAATCAATAGTAATACTTGTAAATAGAGCGTTACGTTGCTTAGACTCGTACAAAGAGCAACATTAAAATAATGTCAACTGTTGCAACTTGCAGTTGAGAGATGCAAAATGTGGCACACAGAATGTAGAACAAAACTGCGGCAGACACAAATGGAACAAAGTTGTCATTGTTTCTTGTCAGCCTAGGGACGTTTAAACTTTAAGAAAACAACAAAACACAAGCGTGAAAAGATGTCGCTCCATTATCTGCAAGCTAGTTACATGCACTCAATGATTCAGATACTTTTCAATTGGAGAAAATTCTGTATTCTTCTCATTGACTTCTATTATATATCAGTGCCAGATTTCAATAGAAATAAAGCAGCCAAGCTTTAACTACAAAGGTTCTGCTCTTCATGACAATTAAGAACACAAATCGGTGAGGACGGTCTCAAGTATAAACCCTCTTGACATGCATCCAGTTATAGAAATGGGACAAAGCACAAAGGGCCAAATTGAATATATGCAAATGCTTTTAGCCAACATATTCTCGCCGTATTGCCGCAAAATTCAATTACAGCTCCAATTCAATTAGTTCGGTCCTAAACACACGTCGCTACATGTGTGTACTCGTATGTGGGTGTGTGAAAGTTGTTTAATTATTAAAAGTTACTGCGAAACTCTATATATTGTGGGCATACAATAATCTATAATTAGATTTCGCATCTATTATCTATTTCCCATCTGCCCTTTCTCGCAGCTGGGTCAGTGGTATTTTGTGGAAAAGCGGTTTCCGATGGATAGTTAGACTAACTTATTTTTGGGTCAGCAGCTGCAGAAGTTTATGTTTTACCAGCAAACTTTTTATAACTGGCTCCAAAAGTACGATATTTATTTGTATTGCATAGGGAAAAGAACTGTAAAGATTGTAATAGAAGTATTTTATTCAAATTCAAGTTTGAAAACCCCGCCCAGCTTCTGAAAATTTAAATGTTTTTTCAAATCTACTTGCTACTCGATTATGTTCGCCTGGTACTTCAGCAGCTAAAAGTGGGTTTTGGGAAGGAATTTCGTCGTTAATATGAACGTATTTTATTCAAATGCAAGTTTGAAAAAATAAGATAAATTTAATAGTAATATATCTATTTACTATGTGTATTGCTAATAATATTATAAGTTAAATATTAGGTGAAAACGAACAACATCAGCAGCAGTTGCAGTTGCAATTGCTCTTGGTCCTGCTTCTGCTCTTGGTATCTGCAGCATCTTTAAGCCGAAAATGGAGCTAATTCGCCTTAAAATCACACGCTTCATGAACTATGCAAGAGCGCAGGCCGAAAGCAGCTGAAGGATGCGGCTGGCATCTGAGGCAGCAAATAGCAAAGGACAGGCTGCAGCTTAAATGGGGCAGCTGCCGCAGCCTTCGCTGCTGTTGTTGCTCTTGTACTTATGTATATTTGTAGTTGTACTATAGTTGCAGTGACTGAGCAAACTTTTTGGCCTCAGTTTCCACTTGAAAGTTAATGTAAAGTTTTCTTCATCATCATCGAGTTGCTCACCGTCGTGTTGTTGTTCTTGTTCTCGTTCCATGTTATTGCAGTGCACTCCTTGCCGCATCTAACGGTGCTCAGCCTATCCGGCTGCAGCAAACTCACCGACGATGGCGTCGAGCTGATTGCCGAGAATCTGCAGAAGCTGCGCGCCCTGGACCTGTCCTGGTGTCCCCGCATCACGGACGCCTCGCTCGAGTATATTGCCTGTGATCTGAACCAGCTGGAGGAATTGACTCTGGATAGGTAAGTCAAAGTCACAACGCCCACCAGCTATCCGCATGCCTCCCCCTAAGGTCATCTGACCGTGTGTGCAAGTACCTGCTCCGAGTCCGTAATTATTCATGAGTTAAATTCAATTTCCGCCTTCGCTTAACATTGAATGCAGCTGCATCTGACAGCACCTTTCATTTTTCCATTCTTTAAAAGCTTTGCACACGGACAACTAAAGTGTCTACTCGACTAGCACATACACTGATAGCATTTTAAATGAATATGACTTAAAATCATTTTAGTAAAATAAAATATTGAATCTAATTCTGGCTAAAAACGAAAAGTAACAAAGCAATTACAATTACAATATGTCTGTTCTCTTATCGCAAACTTTTAATATTTTATAAGTCTTATCAGCACACAAAATTTACACTCCACTTGTGTACTTAAACATAAAGCCAACTTTGTCCTCAATTCGTAAAACTAGAATCACTGACTTAAGAAGCTATTACTTCAACTTATCGCCATGTGGCAACGATTCCTGGAATTCGGAGTCCAGCTATGCTTTATATACCTGATAATAATCGCATGACTTGGTTTTAAATAATCTCAACCCTGTGGTGGGAATTTTTATGCTGGACGACCCACCAGTAGCAAAACACAGCAAAACACAAAAAAATAAACTGATAAGAAACCATTTATTGGCAAGACCTTTCAATTTAATTGAGAAAATAATGTTTACATTATTAGATTGATACTATCATGCACATAATTTGTCTGTTTTTGGACGTATCAGCATCTTGACGCTTCGCAGGGCAACGAAGTCACACCAATGCATGCTCCTGTGATTCTCGACGATCTCATTGAAGAACAGCCCATTCAAGTTACTGTTAGATGGCAAAAACAACAGTTTGCAAAATGTACATTAAGAAGATATCCTCTGTATACTTACACGTGACTACAAGCCGTGTACCACCAGCCTCCGTTTTGGTCCGCACAATTGAAGCGATCCGAAATGTCATTATCACGATCGTGAGTTGTAAATTTTTGATTCTTATGCATGCGGAGAGAGTTGCATGTGGTATTGCCGGAGAATTCTCCCAAGCTGATCAGCTCATAATGATCGTCAACAGCCGAGATATTGAAGTGATCGTATTGAGCGTAGTGGATAGTTCCATTAAAGTTTTCCAAATGAATGTGTAGTAAATGACGTCGCTCGCTCGTCAAGCGATGGATCTTTTCCAAGCCTAGGAAAAAGTCGGCCGTGAATGAGCCAAAACCCTTGCTATATGCAACCCAATCCCTGGTAAAGTTCTCCTTGCCATCCAGTCGTTGTTGGATAACTGTCCAACCATCTCCAGCAGTCTGACTATCGCAAAGCACATCAAAGGAATCGGTGCCCTGAACTTGGATTTGATGTACACCCGGGGAACTAGCAAATGGAATGCAACTCTCCGCTGGTTTCTCCTCACTGTTCAGTTGAGATTTTAATTTAGATATTTGTACATCTCTGTTATCAATTTCGACATCTCGTTGCTTTATCTGCATTTGTAGATCGTCCAACAGGGCAGTGTTGTTTACATTTTGTAAATTTAGAAATTCAATTAATAAATTTAGCTTTTTCGTGGTTTTCCGAAATAGTTCCCTACAATTTTCCTTAGAAGCCTTATCTGCCAGTTGATTAAGTTGACTACTAATGGAAGACAAAATTGCTTGATCAATATTTTTCAACACGACATCGAAATGACTTCGCAAATGCTTGACAATATTATTTGAGTTCTCTTTCATTTGATCTTTGTACAATTCGATTATATTAACAGGCAGCATTGCAACATTTTCATTGTATTCTGGGCAATCCTGGCCCTTTTTTCCCTTTGTTTGAGCTTGACTTAGACACACTCCGATTATTACTAATATTACTATTTGCGAATTCATTGTAAAGTTAAAGCTGCTTCCTTGAGGAACTTTACGAAACCAGTCACGTTTTTACACTGAATTAAGAAACTCTATTTACTGTATAGCTAACCTCGGCACCCACAGCATCCAGTCCGATAAGCACAGTTTATAAAAGAAAGAAAAACTATTCCCACAGACGTAATTACCCGCTTACCAAACTGTAGTCAAGTTTTTGGAGTGCAAGGGAATATCCAAAAAATATCCACTTTAATAATCATGGTCATTTTTTGATATTTAAAAACTTTAAGATAATAATATTTGGGATATTTTTGGTGAAAAAATAAATTAAAAAGATTAACAATTGCGAAATTTTACTTACTAAAATTAGAATTTGTAACCCAATTTGTTATAATATTTTGAACTTAAAAATATTTTCTCGCCTTCTGCTAATTTTTAACTTGTTTCTTTTATTTTAGATGCGTCCACATTACGGATATTGGAGTTGGTTACATTTCGACAATGCTATCACTGACGGCCCTCTTCCTGCGATGGTGCTCTCAGGTGCGGGACTTTGGACTGCAGCATTTGTGTTCGATGCGGAATCTGCAGGTTCTCTCGCTGGCGGGTTGTCCGCTCTTGACTTCATCTGGCTTGTCCAGCCTTATACAGTTGCGTCATCTGCAGGAACTGGAGCTGACCAACTGCCCAGGCGCCTCGCACGAACTCTTTGATTACTTGAAAGAGCACTTGCCACGCTGTCTGATAATCGAATAATTGCGCATGCAAGCGACCGAGAAGCTACCGATTACTTTATTTCGATTTTCATAACATATGTGAGAAGAAATGTGCAACTGATTTTGTTTTAGGATTCAGTGATTAATCGTACTAAACGAACTCTATTTGTATGCTATTTTTTTCTTTTCGAATTGTTATTTTTAGTCGGGAAGTTCCTTTTTGTGCTATACGAAACACACATAATTATTGTCTCTACTTAATACTGTAACTCCTTAAATAGCTTTAGTTTTACAATTTTTTTTTATGATTTCTACTGTGATTTTAACTGGACTTTAACTACTACATAAGTTAAGTTGAGAGCTGTTTAAGGAACCCCAAAGGATAATTATTTATATTATATATATTTACAATGCAGTACAATACCGAGAAGAACTCTAATATAAATACAAATTTATAATTATTACTGTAGTTTTTAAAGGAAAATTTTAATTAATCTCACTGTAATTAACCATAACAATTTGTGCAAAAGCAAACCAAACAAATTATATAGATATATATAAATATATGTATATGTAAATGTAAATTAACATAAAACATTGCGCCCAAAAAGACAAAAGAAACTTGAAAGATTATGCGATTGATAGAGATGCGAATGCAATATGCAAATAAAATCAAAAATTATGCAATTTACTGTTCAAAGCAACAATTTTCAAAATACAAAATAAAGTGAATTACTAAATGAAGTGAATATTATTTATATAGGCAAAGTTGCTAACCTGCTTTACACTTAGCTCACTTTTGCAGCCCCGACCACTAATTGTACCATACTATAACTATGCTAACAAACAATAACAATACAAATCCCTCGACAAGTTTTAGAATTAGTCGGTTTAGACGAATGTGCACTCAAAAAACAATGAAACAAATAAATTTCCAATCCAAAAATGATACATTTTATGTAGACCTATTTGAAAATAATAATAAAACAAAAATAAAGAAACGATTTAATAAAGCCCCTGTGCCGCCCTTCCTAGAACTAAGTCGCTAACGACAAAGAGTTGAATATAAACTATAATAAATTATTGAATATACATATATGTATAACTACCTTATTTAATAGAGCTGCGCTACCAAAGTGGGCATTCTTGTTTGGAATACTTCAAACCAAATGCGATTGGCAAATCTAAGACAAACATGATGAAAATAAACTAATGCAAAATTGACAACTCATTGTTTCATTTAATTAAGGATAACATTTTAATATTTAAATTATCTGTTTAACGTTAGTCTACGTTTCTATATCTACAGTCTCGAGCCTGAATTAGCTTGTCATTCCTCACAGGCACCCTCGCCATCCTCATCGTCATATTCTGCATTGTCCTCGCCATCTTCGTCTTCTTCGTCATCTTTGCCCTGCTGATCCCACCAGGAGAGCACGCCTAGCCCAGATTCATTTATAGCGCCCTGAAAAGTATCGAAGTTTCAGCATGCTTAGAGTAATCGTCAACCAAAGTCAAAGTTAAAAGGTCTTACTATAATTTTATAGGGCGCTTTCACTTCCTGCGATGCCGCTGAAGCGGCGGCTGCAGCCGCTGCAGATGAGCTGGCATTTTGGGATGATTGACCCTCTGTTTTGGGCGGGCCAATGGGGGATGTTTCCTCAAATATTTCACGGGAGACACGAAACTTGATGGGCTCTCCAACATCCATGAATAGATCATGCTTGGCACCATCCTCCAAGGGATATTCCCAAACCCACGCCTGTTCCGCCTCATCGAAACGAGACGGATGCTGTAGGGCCGCATGTGGTATAAGTATGTCATCAAAGAAACCCAGTGTCACGTGCACTCCCTCGCGGCTGCAGTTTCGAATTTTACCTGTGATAACAGTGCCAACCATTGGACGGAACACCACATATCGAAACAGAACCTCGGTGTGGGAGGCGCCGTCGCCGGGCAATATAACAGAGTCCTTCAGCGAGACAATCTCTTTGAGTGCTATGCACAGGCCAACATTCAACAACACCTATGCATAAATAACACATCAATAAGTATATTAATTAATTTATAATTTAAATTAATTACCTTATTTGCGAGTTTGCGGTCAATCTCATCGCGCACTGCATCGACAAGCTTCAAATTAAATTGGTCGGGTCCAATGCGGACGTTGTCCTTCAGTTCTGCCAACACAAACATGACTTAAGAGTCATATAAAAGCTTAACTATACCAATTTGTCATATACTGCACAATAAATCCTATTTTTAATTTATTTATATTGTTTATAGTTCACATGCCATGTTGCCGATAACTAACTATCTCACGCATTTTAATTTATCGATAACCGCTAAAAATACCAAAACAATGTCGGCGCCCGCAGAGAATGACAAAAATCCATTGAAACAGCTGTTTGTAAATACACGTGCGTGCTTTATGCATTTCGCAATTATTTTTAAAAACGACAGGAACTTGAAAAGCTTCACGCGCATATAAATAAGCCGCGGATTGCAGTTGAATTGATCATCTTTGTGATTTAATATAAAACATTTGCTGCAACCGAATTTCATAACATGACCGATTCTTACAAATATAGCGATGCGGAGGAGGATGAAGGCGACCTGAAAAACGTGAGTTTAAATAATAAATTAATTATTAATCGATGTAAATAATTAAAAGTAAAACTTGAACTGTAGTCAGAGTGGCTGGATGACTTCAAAACGCTTACTGTTAAGCACGACATATTCAAAGACCTCAAACTGAGTGAAAAGGACTCCAGCGATGATCTTTGTCAGAAAGTGATTGAGGACGTAAACGCCGATGAGGAGCTAGCTTCGGACGAAGCTGAAGAATATGAAGACGATGATTATGATCTGGACGACGACTACGATGCATACGAGGAGGCATACAGTGGCTTTAACAAGCACAACCCACAGTCGCAGCTAACAACTGCGGCAGGTGGCAACAGCGGCGGCGGTGGCTCTGCTGGTGGTGGTGGCGGAGGAACTCAACGAGTGAGCAGCTATCAGCCAAATGAGAAGCTATTGCGTCGCTATTCGGCACGCATCAACGTCGAGAAGTACGATCCAAATGCAAATATGAGCGCCCAGGCAGCCAATCGATTGGTCAGCTTCGATCGACGACAGGAGACGGAGCGGGTTCGAGTGCGCGATAAGCACGACCGCGCCACGGCGGAGCAAGTAATGGATCCACGCACGCGCATGATACTGTTTAAGCTGTTGAATCGCGGACTCATTCAAGAAATCAACGGCTGCATCTCCACGGGCAAGGAGGCGAACGTTTATCATGCAGTGTCCAAGAATGGCGCAGAGGAGTTTGCCATTAAGATCTACAAGACATCCATATTGGTGTTCAAGGATCGTGACAAGTATGTTTCGGGCGAGTTTCGCTTCCGCCACGGCTACTGCAAGCACAATCCTCGCAAGATGGTGCGCACCTGGGCCGAAAAGGAAATGCGAAACTATCTGCGCATGCGGAATGCTGGAGTGCCCGTTCCCGAGCCCATTCTCTTGCGTTCCCATGTGCTGGTCATGCGCTTCTGCGGCCAGGATGGCTGGCCATCGCCAAAGCTAAAGGATGTCGAGATAAGCACATCGAAAGCGAGAGAATTGTATCGCGATTGTGTGGTAATCATGTGGCGCATCTACAATCAATGTCGACTAGTGCATGCGGATCTCTCAGAGTTTAACATCCTCTACGAGAATGGCCAGCTGGTAATCATCGATGTTAGCCAGGCAGTCGAGCACGATCATCCGCATGCCTTTGATTTCCTGCGCAAGGATTGCACCAACATATCGGAATTCTTCCGCAAAAAATCCGTAGCCACGATGACCGTTAAGGAGCTGTTTGACTTCATCACTGATCAAACGATTACCGAACAGAATATGGAGGAGTGCCTGGAGCGTATTTCGGAACGCATCAAGGATCGGGATTTCGATGCAATCACAGCACAAGAGAAGATCGACGAAGCTGTTTGGCAGAACACATACATTCCCAAACGTTTAGACGAGGTATGTTTCACCTCTTAATCCTTTGCCGATTACATTTAACCAGCATTTATTTATTGCAGGTGCCTCATTTCGAGCGGGATGTCGCGAAAGCCAAGCAAGGTGTTCAGCAGGATCTCGTCTATGCCAAGATCACTGGTTTAACGTCCAAACTAGATGTCAAAAAACAGCCAGAAGTTCTGGAAGCGAGCCAAAAGAGCGGAGAAAGTGATCAGGAGGACAGTGAGAACGAAAGTGACGAATCCCAAGAGGGTGACGATGCGTCAAAAGCATTCAAAAACTCGGCTCGACCACGCGACGAGTCGCCCGAGAGTAAAAAAGCTCGGAAGAAGGCAGTGAAGGAGGCCAAAGCGGAGCAGAGAAAGGTCAAAGTAAAAAAACACGTGAAGAAGCGCAAGGAGAAACTCGGCAGCATGAAAAAATAGAATATTATTTTTACAAATAGATCTTTTAAAAATATTGAATAAATGTATAATATGCAAATAAACCACACTAAGAAAAATGATTGTTTTCTTATAAGATTTAAGCAAGCCATTACAACAATTTCTGGCAAGCTGGCAGCACTGGAGAAAAGAAAAGAATTTAAAATTGAACGAACTACTCATTCCGCTCACAACGATTAATCGAGCATAACGATTGCGACAGTCTGGCAACCGTGACGATATCGAAAACTTTCAATACTTAATCGAAGCGGTCGTTAAACCAACGTCGTAGTGCCGTTGGTATTTTCCTCAGATCTCAATTGACCTTTTGGTAAAAAGATTGACAACTAAAATGCCTTTTCGCTTTGAAGCTGCACTGGATATGGTTGTAACGCAACTGAAGATTCCCCCTAAGAACCGCAAGATCTTTCTCAAGGATGTCGATATGCTGTCCAGCTTTATTAACCATGCGCTCGTAGAACGCAAGTCGATATTTGCAGGCAGCTTTACAAACCTGGCAGAGACTGGTAATATATAAACTTTCCCAATTTTGAATTATTAATTATTATATATATATATTATTATGTGTGCTCCCTCTTAGCCTCATATATGTGCGGTAATAGCATAGACATTCCTGTCAAGTTCAACTGTTACTTGCTGCTGGATCTGAAGTATCTAAAAAATGTGGAATTTGGTCATGACGGCTACCTCTATTTTCAGTCTAATTGCCTAAGCCAAGACGCGGGAACCAGAATATCTTCTGTGTTTCTGCAAAAAATCTTTCGTGATGATCTCTACGCTATGCTGGGGTGTCAACCACTCGTGAAATGCCATGCACGCACCTACAAATTGTGCTTTCACACCTCAATCTATCCGATCGGCGCCCACAGTATTGTCGCCACTCAAATGAATTCAAAAAAGAATGCTCGCATCGTATTCGAGTTTCTGCTGGCCTTCAAGGTCCCTTTGCCCAAGGTGCCGCGGCCATCAACCATACCAATGCCAGAGTCGATGCCCAAAGATGCAATGGGATACTGGGTGGCGATGCCTCTAAGCCATTTCGATGTCTCCTTTAATTCCCACAACTATTTGGGACGTGTGCATGTCTGGCAGATGGCGACCACTGAGCAATGTGAGCGCTGGCGCCTTGCGGTTCGCATCACCTACATGCTGAGCATCATCAATGAGACTCTGAACACCATTGGAATTCATGCCCTTAAGCACACATGCATCAATCTTTGCGAGCGATATGGTTTGGAGAAATCCGACGAGCCTCTCAGCCACAAGCTAACGGATGTAAGTACATCATGTATTTGTTTATTCCTGTTTTCAATTATTATTTATTACAGATCATGAAAACTCACGGTACGCTTAAGCTCACAGAGGTATCGGCTGCCCGTGATAGTGGCAATCTTGTGAATTTCGAACCTCATCCTACCCTGTCCGCAGACTGCTTTAAAACTGATGTTATGCTCTCCAAGTTGCTTTCCAAAACGAATAAAACAAATTGCGCTAATATGAATAAGTTCCAGGTGCTTCTGAAGAAGAATACGCCAAAGAAAGGCAAAAAATAAACTAGTTTTTGAATTGCTGCATTCATATATGAACATATGTTGATGCTATGCCAAATATTAATTTTCCTTTGTATTCATTAAATACTATAATTTAATTTACTATAATTTTAATTAAAACTGAAATAGTAACATTTTCAATCAATTTAAAAAAAATATCAATCGTATTCTTACACAGTTACTGCAAATCAACATTAATCACCCATGTGAAGTACAAAAAAGGGTCGTTAAATAAATCAGTATAAAGGAATATTTCTGCAACATGAATTTGTTTTTTTTTAATTCTTACTTTTGACCCAAACTCCAATTATCCAATGATAACCTTTAACCGATAGTCCCAATAAAGTCCTGTAATAATAATAGAGCTCTTTCACTTCTTAAAAAAGTGAAGAGGTCTTAGAATACCTGCATTTTCTAGTTTAATGGTTCGGGTTATCGATTAAAAGTACATATATATTTAATATATAATTATAAAAATGTATTTCGCCTTAAGTATATATTGATTTTGACACTATTACCAGGGGACTTATGACTAATAATGCTTATATATTAAGGCATCAACGAATGTATGTATAAACCTGTGAGTCGTATGCAAACTACATCTTAGGAACCTAGAGGGGAGTTATCTAAGCACCAAGTTATTTGAATGATCTGGATGAAGAGCGCACAAAATGCATACGCGTTTCGCATCCATTGTTAGTATGTTTGTATGTATGTACATCGATTCCTATTACTAGATTTATGGGCGTATAAAACCAAAATCACAGCATCGACTTTTGCTATAACTACATATTACAGAATGCCAGCGCCGATCAGGTGTAGCAGCGCTTGCGCAGACTGATGTACATGATGACGCGGAAGAAGACCATTATCATGGCCAGCTGCCCGAACTGATCCAGTATGGAGACCTTGTCGACGTCGAGGAACTTGAGCAGCACCCGTGGATCACTGAAGTGACAATAGATCTCATCGCAGTCAAGTTCCTCGCGCTGGAACCCGAAGACGGCCAGCACCAAGGCGACGACGCCGACACGCACATAGCTGAACTTCATCAGCAGATTCATGGCGCCCGTGATCTGTGGCGCAAAATCGAAGCCGTAGACAGCCAGTCCCATGAGAGGAGCTATGATCATTGGGCCTACCACGCTGCCATTCTGCAGATGAAATTTCCAATCAATCACACAGTTCAGATAATGAGGAATAGCCACTTACTGTTATGCTGAAGGTAGCGCCAATGGCCAGGCCCATGCCCTCGGCAACGAGCGAGATCATCAGGCCGACGGCAACGAAAATGCAGAAACGCCAGAGTTGCTCGGGCAGCCCGGACATCCAGTAAGTCATCGCCATGAACGTGAGATTGAGCAGAACCTGCAGTGGCAGTCGCGATATGGTCAACGCCAGATAGTACGGCATCAGAGAATACCAGCGATTGAAAGTCTCCTTCTTCACCACCTTGACATCCGCGGGATCTAGAAAAGTATTTGAAATATAGCAGCTGAATGTGAATGGCATTCGATTTGTGGCACTTACAGCTGAGTATGGGCACCATCACTTGGGTGTAGACAATCATGAGCACAGCGCCAATGCAGAACTTCAGGTGATCGAACATGCGTGCGCCCTGATTGCCCAGCTGAAAGAAGATCAGGCCAAAGAAGAGACCACAGAGCGTGTGATGCACCAGCTGAATGGTCAAGGCGAGGCGAGCCCGCATCGTGCGCAACAGCATCACACGCATCAGCACAAGGAACTGCTGAAATCCCGATATCTTGCGACGATCCTGATGCAATCGTCGTGAGAAGACCTTCACCTGCTCCAGCAACGCACCTGCTCCGCCCATCAAGCTGCCGTCCGTGGAGGCGGCGCTGCCGGCAAAGAATGCGGGCAGAAACTGTCGCTTCGGCTGCTCCACGAAGAGCGTGGTGATCGCCTGTTGTGGCTGCAGCTGGGCGTCAATCAGATCCATCTGTCTGGACATGTAAGTCAGCTTGCCGTTGTCCGTCAGCTCGCTGAGCAGCGGCACCAGTTGCCCTTCCTCGGCATCGATGACTTCAATAACTGCAAAGATGCACACCAAATATAACAAATAAATATCTATATGGATAGAGAGTGCTAAATAAATTGATTTATTTTTATAGTTTGATCAGTTTCCATGAAATTCCATTGCTCATATACTATAGCAATCAATTGAAACTAAATTTAATCGGAATATACAAGACAGCATAACTTGGACTTTCAGCAGATGATGTCTATGCAATCCTATCTTCTCAGTGTCGTTATCAATTGAATGTACATATATAACATATTATACACTTTCTTCTTTTTAATCATTTTTCAAAATGTGTCACATTCTTTTATAAAAATATACATTCTCAAGGTCGCTTCCAATCTCATTCAGGAAGCTCAAGTCTAGAGTCTAGACTATGTATGTGAACTATGTCTTGAAAGTATTCTCAAATGCAAGCGACTTAGGCGATAAGAAATTTGTAATTAATTGATCATCCGTTCGCATACTTACTGTAGTCCGAGGGGCTGTAGTGTCGAGGACAATCGAGCTGAGCTAGTCGCAGGAAAGGTATCGTCGCTTGTGGACTGCCTTGGTAGACGCACTGACCCTTGGCCAGCACGTAGATGCTATCAAAGTAGTTATATATGGTCGCCGAGGGCTGATGGATGGTGCAGACAATCGTGCGACCTTCACGGGCCATTTGTTGGAGGAGACGGATGCACTGGGCCGCCGTCACCTCGTCCAGGCCGCTGGTCGGCTCATCGAGAAAGAAGATATTCGGATTGTCGACCAGTTCGAGAGCGATCGAGAGACGCTTACGCTCGCCGCCGCTCAGTTTGTCGGCGGTGACGTCGCGTCGATGATTGAGATTGAGATTCTTGAGTATTTCCGTAATTTGCTCTTGCTTTTTGTGGTGTTGCTTCAGTTTCAGATCATACGAAAGATTCATGAGCTCCTCGACAGTGAGCAGTGTCTGATGGTGATCGTCCTGTGTAATGTAACAGGCATTGTCCCTTTTCATTCTGATGTTGCCCTTTACGCCAGTTTTTCTGCACAAGAAAGCAAGAGAGAAACAAGTTTAACAGCTGAGTGACCAACGCGAAGATGAGAACGAAACAAACCCATCTTAAAATTCCTCACTCTTATGATTCTAGTGAGAAACACAAAAAGCTAGGCTGACGACCTTCAGCACGTGTTGTTCTACTCAATGTTGTTTGTTTTTATCGAACTTCGCTAAAATGTTTATGCTTTAAACAGATGATGGCACGATGATTAAGTCGCTATCCAAGCAGACTAGAAGCTTTTCGTAATCGATATGTCATACTTAGCTGTCTCTCAGTTGTATGTTTATGCTGTAGGGTGACTTTGCATAATTAGCAAATACCCTGTATTATTATTCAATTTTTAGCAAAAACAATTTACGACATATTTAAAAACTGATATTACAAGTTCAAATTTAAATAAAATTTGCATTTTATTGTTGGTTTGATTCTTCTAGTCCATTACCACATGGACTTTTATTTTGATGTAAACAGATGATGACACGATGATTAAGTCGCTACCCAAGCAGACTAGAAACTTTTCGTAATCGATATGTCATACTTAGCTGTCTCTCAGTTGTATGTTTATGCTGTAGGATGACTTTGCATAATTAGCAAATACCCTGTATTATTATTCAATTTATAGCAAAAACAATTTACGACATATTTTAGAACTGATATCAGTTGTTTGATTCTTCTAGTCCATTACCACATGGACTTTTATTTTGATGTAAACAGTTAAAATAAAAGTCAAAATAAAGTCTAAAAGAGAATTTGTTGGTATCTAATTAAAGATCAAGTTGTCATTACTTTGATCTTGTATTTGTTCTTTTTTATTATTTTGAGTTAGAGGAACACTTAAAACTTTTCTAAATTCAATTAATTCCGGAACACTTGCCTTTTGGTACAAACAGTGGTTAAATTGAAATGTATAGCTGAAATACTTCACAGGGTATCTACTAGTCTGTTTTAGAATTTAAAGTGCTGCTCCAAAAATCATGTTATATTTACTTGTAATTTGTGCTTACCTGAAACCCGAAATTGCGTTCAGTAAACTGCTTTTTCCGGCCCCCGAGGGGCCCATAATGGCAGACAGTTGTCCGTTGCGAAAACTTCCGCTCACGCCTTTCAAAATCTGCCGCTGTCCGGTTACGCGAACTGAAAAATAAAAACAAAATCAATAACATAGAAGCCAAGAATAGAGAACAACGAATTTTGATGCGCGCAAATAGGTTCGAAGCATAAAATCAAAACACGTTCCTAAGTGCGAGAGCTTACGATTAAGGCGGTACGTAAATCCGACAACTGTCTAGACGAACTCAAGGAACCATACGATGACGACGCCATATCAATCAGACAACTCTTTGTTATTAGCTCCATTCGTTTTGGAAACTTTTAAGCATGACAAAGCAGAAAGACAAAGCTCCCTTAACCGCAGTGCTTTTCTCTAGAAACACTAAAGAGTCTAATAATAAATTGCGTGTATTTCATCACAATACGATCGGCTCGCGTGTAATGATATTGCACTTTGATCAGGGCAAATTTGATTCACTTTAATGTGTGACTTTAATTTTATTGCGGACCTTAAAAAATGTACTCAGATTCGTCTATTCCAAACTTGTTTTGCAGCCAATCAAAGTTTACTATGGTAATTATCATGGTTATCAAATTTAAGCGTTACCTGTAGGGAGTGCCGTTAAAGCTTAACTGATCGCTAACCAGAGCCGACAAATACGCACAATTAAAAATGTTTAGAGCTATACGTCGAGTTAAGATAGATTAAGCCTGCTTAGCGGGAGATATGATTTTTGTTTTGTGGTTAATGAAGTGTTATTAGCGGAAAGAGCATTCAATTATGTGTGTAAATACAGTTTATAAATGCTCTATATTATTGCAAAATTATTTATTAGCGCACAAATCTCAATGCACGTGTATTCCACATATGTGTCAATGTTGAACTTATCAAAATAACCTTGGCGGAATAAGCGATTACAATGAAAATATTATACAAAAGTAGGTTGCGAATCTGTCTGAATAAATATGCCATCTTCCTTGTGTCCTTAAGCAAATCTGGACATTCTGCAATATTGATTTGTATCGATTGCGGTAAAAGCCGGTTAATCCAACAATTTAATGTAATAATAAAGGTTTTAATCACTGTCACACTTGCGTTCTTGATTTCCTCAATATTTATATAATCTATAATTATAAGTTGCAGTTTAGCACCTTCATATATAATTAACTCATATTGCGACGCAAAACAGATGCAAACTTGATCTAAAACTGGCCTCCCTGATTACAGTACCAAACGTCATGGATGTTAAGTCTGGCCGTTTAGAGCGATGTCACAATCAAGTCTCCTCGCAGTGCCGATAAGGCGAACACTTCAGATTTGTTTAAATTAAATTAGTCATCTATTTAGCGGTATACTACACAGATGACATTTCTGAGTATGTTACATTGTAGCTTAACGTTCTTATTGATAGGCGTATCCATAAAATGTGGATGTTATTGTTCAACTTTTACTGCATATTTTATTTGTTATTGGAATTGTTCCATAGTCATTTTTTCCTTTCGCAGTTTAGGAAGAACCTGCATCACATTTAATCGTCATAACGTAAGAATTAAAATATTAATTTCAACACTAAAATGGAAAAAATGGTAATTAATAGCCAAGATTGCGAATGATTCTCAAGATTTCCAAGATCATTTCGCTCATTAATCAAATGCGTTATTATAGACATTTGATTTATGTTTTGCTAAAACAAATTAAAAAGATCTTCGGAACAAGGCTCGCAGTTTAACACTTTAAAACACCAGCAATGCGATTGGACCTCCCAGGGGTAATCTAATTGGAATGCCTTGCGCAATGCCGCGCCTCATAGATCAAAGAAGGTCAGTGACAACGCCAAAATGCCATAACCCGTCAATAAGTACGTATACGACTAGTAGTAGTGTGTGTGCGGTGTGTTTACGTATCTGTCGTTTATAGACCGGTGGCCAGGCTTACATATCAATTAGCTTCCCCGATATTTTGTCTGCAAGTCTGCCCCTCTGTCTCTGTGCTGAGGTGATCAAACAACCAAAATTGCGTCGACAAGTTGTGTTTGAGTTTGTTCAATACAAATTGGCAAGTTCTAAAATCAAGTATTGCTCGAAATCTTTTGGGCTGTACAACTTATTAGTGAGGAATTTTTTGATCGTTGTTTTAGGTAAATAAACAATTTAATGTTGCATGACTGTTATTAAAAAAAATAGGTAAAAGCTTAAATTTTTTTGAGAGAATATTGTTTATGTAGATTATTAAAGATTTTTAAAAAATGCAAAACAATAAAAAGGGAAAATCCAACATCCATTAATATTTAAATTTATTAATAATATTGAGATCTCCTAAATAAATTTGATTATAATTGTAATATTTTAAGATTATACAAATAAGCTATTCACTTCATTGGGCTTTTAATAGGAAATTACTTTTATAATTCTCTTAGTAGTCCATTTTGTTTGTAGAACTTGCTCTAGTTTGTGTGTCACGACCGAAAACACGAAAGCCAATTTCAACTCTATGGCTTTGTTTGAGTTCATAGGCGCCGGCAATGAAGTAAACCCAGAGAAAAATACGAGAATGAGCGCGATAACAAGTGCGAGTACCCGAACATCGGGTGACTCATTCAATCAATCTGCGACGTGATCAAATTGAGAATTCAATACACAATGTATGTGCTCAGTGTGTCAGAGTGCGACTTTGCTTGAGACTGACGAACGTGCCGACACGATGCTCAGGGCTTAGTTTTGATCATAATTCGAGTACACGAAACAGCTCGGGGTACAAATTCATCTTTATATGTAAACATTCGAATGCGGGTTTGCTCAAATTTGTGTCTATTATCATATTCCTGATAAACATTTAAATTTGCTTACCGAGAACTGTGAAATTAACATTCGAAATTTGTTCAATTCAGAATTCAATCCCGGAAGTAAAACTATGAATCCCTATGATTAAAGATAAATAATCCACTCAAGATTTTACCGTTGTGAAATGTAATTGTTCGATTAGACAAGTGTGCATATAAAACTACTACTTAAGATCTCAAATTGTGTAAAAATGCAAGTATTTGCTAATGACAGTTTCAAAATAATTGGCTAACTGAACATGGAAATTACGATATCTACTCTTTAATTAAATTCATTTACTGCACGCCCCCACAATACTGATGAATATAAATTAATGCTTGATTTCTAAAAAGTCAATTAACCACAAATCACTGATCTGCGCAATTATAAATATTTGCAAGATTGATCAGTCTTAATTTCCGGAGTGCAAAAATTTCTACTCTGTTCACATTTGATAGCTTTGTAAGCAACTTAATTATTATATATATCTATTTTGCTTCAATATGTTATATTGGTTGCACAGGTTGATAATTGACATAGGTAAAACTTTATAATATTAATAATTCATATTTATGTTCTCGCCGACATTTAAATATTTATTTCACAATTAAGTCATTTATCGAGAATAAACTATATAATTAAAGAGTTTAAACTATAATTAAATTCGTATTTAGTTGCTCTAAATAGTATCTGATAAGTTATTCATTTATTATTCAACAAATTCGCATTCCATAAGCAAGCATTTATAAAACTATAGACATTGGGAGCGGCGTCTTAAACTAATTAAATGTTATTCAATCTATGATACTTTTGATTACTGATGCAATTTTCCAATCAAAATAATGGATCGTTTAAAATGGTTTCTTTTTAATTATTATAATTATTTTTATATTTATTAGGCGTTGTGCAAAGCGTGTTAAATAATCTTAATTTAACAAATACAATTAGCAAGTCTTGACATTTCACTGGACAGTATTGTCTATTATCACCACAGTACAATACAAGCGTTATCAGTAACCTTGAATTATTGCGTTTCCTTTCACTTTAAGTATTCATTTGAATTTCAGCGATTGCAATGTAGATGTTGAGGCAATTTTGACGGCATTGCAAATAAGCAAAAGAATCACGAAGGGGAAGTGGGAAAAAAATAATGAAAGACGGAGAAAAAGAAACTGATACGTAATCGTTCTAGAGCTTACAGAATCTGCTATTTATAATGAATATGTATTTGTAAACAGACATAAGTTCAGGTTCCAAATAGAACGCAAATATGTTAATCATTCATAACCTGACTACAAGAAAAAAGAGTTCAATTTCTTACTTTTCGAAAAGTTGTAAAATGTTTTGATAAATGCGAAATTCCCCAGCGAGTTTTAATAAAAGCGATGCTTTGCGGCCATTTGACGCGTTTCGCGAGGGATGCTGCAAGGAGGGGAAAGAGGAAAAGCTTATTCAATCAAAGTTGATCAATTGTTGTTGTGGTTGTTGTTGTTGTTGCTTTTTGAGCTTGAGCATAATCTGGTTGCGTTGTTATTGCTGCTCATGCCCCATTTGGTGATCATTATGTTCGCAATGATGTTGTGCTCACGCTCATGATGCTGTTTGCAACATTGTCCCCAGCTACGATATAATTTTCATTTGCTGCCTGCGCCGTCAGTTTGAGGAAGTCGCATATACCAGTTGCCATGCACAATTTAAAACACACAAACATACGCTCCTATGTAGGCATATGCTTATGTACATACATACATATGTACATTACATTCGTGTACATACTTATCTGCCATTGTGTTAGTGATGTCGCTAAGCGACGTTGCGCCTCCCAGTGCACGTTGCACATGGCGTATGAGTGACGTTGATTAACAGTGATTATTGCCCAAGCCGCAGCCAAAGCATTTCGAGCTGTGCTCGTGAATAACTCAACAACAACGAAATGTCTGTGTGCAAGAAGTAAATCTAAAGCGATATTGTCGAATTGCTTAAGCGCACGATCGCAGCAAACAACAACAAAAAAAGCAGAGCATGCTAAAAGTAAAAACACTCCCTGCCGCCAGAGCGTTATTCTGTGCGTTAGCTCTCTGAGCTCTCATTGTTTTCGATTGCAAATTTACATATTACAGCTACTTATAAGGCTTGTAAATACTTTATAATGAAGTTCAAATCAATTACAGAAAACTCTTTAATTTAAGCTGTCTCTTTAATTTAACTCAACGACTCTTGATGTTGAAAAGGAAGTAGAAAATGCAAATCTATCTCATTTCAATAAAGGGCTCGGGTTATAAACAATAATATTTATTGGTGAGAATAAAATTAATCTGCATCTGAATCATTGATGAAAGTGAAAATACTCAATAGGAAATTATTGCTTTTATGGTAAGACTGCAACTGAACAGCGATTAGAATTAATCAGTTGATTGCTTTATTACTTTTGAGAATTTGATAATACTTTCAGAATTTAAATGGCATAGCCATAATTTATGTTGGTGTCCACTGTGCAACGTGAGATCATTAAATGAAAGATACTGGGAGCTCAACATGGCTACAACACAAATACAATTCGAGTGCACTCGTTTCTTTTTGCTTCAGCACTTGTAAAACTGTTCAGTAGGATTATCGACAGTAAAAAACCCGAAGCATTCCTATATATTGTGTTGGGTCAGCTTAAAAACGTACCTACAGCTGAGATACCGGAGCTAAGGAAACGCGGATCGAATGAAATACCGTGCTGACGTGTTCGCATTCGTTTAATGCAAATCGAAATTCAATCGAAAATCAATTTTCAAATGGCAAATGTTCAATTGGAGTGTACTCTGAACTTGAGGGGCTGCCAAGTATTTCAATTTTAGGTAAGTGTGCAAGTCAATTTACTATAGACTGTAAATTGTGTGTCAATTATTTATTCCATGGTGCGCAAAATGAAGACATTGGCGGTCACATTGCTGCCACCGATCGAAACTCGTTTCCAGCTGCACGTTGCACGATGCCGAGACGCGTTGAGACGAGACGAGAATTGGGCGCAGCACCAAAATGAGGAAGATGCCGAAATGCTAAAAGTGTCCATTGGGTTGACCATCAGTATCGGCTGACTGACCAAATGGTAAAGCAATTCCATTTGGAAATCATTAAAAACAACCACGACATAACACATGCTGTCGGGCACATGCTGTGCTAAGAAATACCCTATTAGAGATTTAAATAAATGCGAATAGAAGGTTTAGGTTAATGCTTTCATTTGTGGTTTAATTTTTTAAATAAATAAATAAATAAATAAATATTCTGTTCCAAGTCAAGAAGTAGCAACCATCTAGTTAATTAGCTGCAGGGTATACGAGACCACTTTCATGTTCGAATCTGTGTTGAGCATACAATATAAATGCCGAATGGCAGATTAATTGACTGAACTGCCACCGACGATGTCTGGCCATCTGTTGTGTTTACAGGGTATACGTCGAAGTTAGCATGTTGTAATTGGTGTTGGCTGTAACAACAATAGAAGCGTAAATTGCTTCTTTTGCAGTTTATTTGCCCGCCAGCTCATATAATTATGGAGCACTTAGCGCTTGGCCAGACAACAAGTAATTGCCAAATGTCTGTGGTCGCTACCGCAACAAAAAGCCACATTTAAATTACTCGCGACTCGCAACATGACGAAAAATCAAACATTGCACCGCTAAATAAAATGTGAAATAAAATAAAAAAGAGTAACAAAACTAGAAACTGCGCTTAAGGCAATGCCAAAAGTCTGGTTAACATTGGAACAGCTCCATCAAACCGGGTAATACCTATAACGAGCTCGTAAAGCGCATAGTTAGTAACCCATAAGAGTGGTACTCGTATTACAAGGAACTCTACACATCATACTATATGTTATTATTACCCTATATGATTGTGAAATAACTAACAAGTTCGCCGATTTCATGCTATATAAGCGCTTCAGCGCTCATGTAACTTTCAAATATTAACCGGCGCTTATGCAACAAGGCGAAACGATGTTTGAAGTACTGGAAAGTCAAATATTTCTGAAACAATTATGGATGACAGTTTCAAACCACGATCACAAAAAAATATATAATCATAAACCAAGAAATAAAATATTAAGCAACAACTGAATAGAATTAAATTACTTACATAATTAATTCAATTTGGAACATGAATCAGTCTGAAAGTCAAGCTTTACTATAAGAATAATTTGATAAATTACATTTATAGATATATTAAAATTGACTGCAAAATAATATTTCCTCCTTCCTGTTTAGGTAATTTAAAAAAAAAAACAAATAATTTCCTCCGTAATAAATAAACAACGTTGAGAATTGTTCAAATCGTAACTGTAAGATCTAGAGGTCAGCACATCAACAAAGAAATATTCCCCATGGAAATCGCTTCGGTTGTGACCGAGTTATGGACGTGCTGGGAATCGCATTCGACTTAACGCTGATTCAATTTAATTTATGCTGAGATTATTGAACATTAAACACTTACAGAAATTGGCGCGTTGATCGACTGTGTAGAAAACATCCTGGAATTCCACATCCTTGGACTGTTTGGATAGAAGGTTGCGCGTTGAATCCATTTTGGGATAATTTTCACTTATGCTTTGAGGTTGTTTGCAAAATAGTTTTATTGCTTTTTAATGCCACTTTTGTTGTGCACTGTTAATATCGATAAATTGGGAATGGATCTCAATGAGTTGTTGCTATTATTGTCGTTAGATTACGTGTCGTGTTTTCGGAATATTTCATTAGCCGCGATAATCTGGCTAGTTAAAAGTTTTGAATTTGTTTTTGTTTTTGATTTTGCTATTGGTATTGGTATTGTTATTGTTATTGTTTTTGCCATGTGACACGCTTAGCTTGTCGTTGATTTTGTTTTTGTTTTTGTTTGCGGTGTTTTGCTTTTGGAATTTTCTAAATTTTACGGATTGTTTTGTTTTGGTTTGTGCGGCGTCTGCATTGCCGCCGATTACGCGCTGAAAATATAAAATTAATCATTATCAATATTACTTTCGTGGCAGGGGAGATAAACGAGGCAGAGGGGAGTCGGAGTTGTAAAGCGTGTCAGCAACAATAACAACAAACAAAAAACGTGTTATCTTCGCATTTCGTTTTGGTTCTTTTCTTTTCGACTCTTTTTGTTGTTTCGGCCTTGAAAAACATTGATAATCTACTATTGTTGTTGTTGTTGTTGTTGTTGATGTTGTTATAGTGGGTGTTCCAATTGTCGTTGTTGTTGCTGCTGCTTTGATTGGCATCAGCTGCATAAATTCGCAGTTGGCATTCCTAGGACAACACGTCTCATTATGCCCACCGCAGAATTTTGGCACTCGCTTCGATCTATGCATTTTTATTATCTACTTAGCGAACTCCTCCATTATACTATATTAATGTTATTTATTTACTTTTGTGCTCAACTGCGTGTGTGTTCCCCAACCGGTAGCAGGTGCTTCAATATAGCCAATGTAGCAAGCATGTCAATGACCCAATCTAGACTAGGAAATTATTAATCGACCCGACTTCGATTAATGTCTAAACAGATCATCACCTAACCGACATCAATTAAATATTGCAACTGTTAAAATTTGCAAATTTAAATAATTAGTGTGATTTCATTGTTTTCTCTTCACAGATCATTGACGTGTTTGATTTTGTTAGTATGGTAAAAGTATAAATAAAGTAAACGAAATGACGCAGCACATTAGTAGCTGTGACAACGGAAACAGGTTAAAAAAATAAATACGGTCAGTTGCACCCCGAAACCGGAATAGGACAATATATATACATATATATCACTTTAGGGCCGCTAATTGGTGGGGTTCGCAGTACGATTTTGTTGGGAACAGATCGAAACCGGTTGTGGTCCTGGCTTGGACATTAGCTGACATGGTTACCCACTGAATTTAATAAAGTAGATATAATCAGAGGCTTGAATCACGTTGAAGTTAACCTGACAACCGTTGTCAATTCCGATCCTTACATGCCTCGCTTTATGGTCGCTCGTTAAGCAAATGTTGAGGAGATCTTTAAAAGCTGCCGAGTCATGCTGGCGTGTAGACAGCTCACGACTCCGGCAAGCCAGAAGTGAAGTGAGAAGCTTAGCAGAATTGTGACTCGTCGCCGGCTGTCAGCTGAGCCCGTCAGTTGGAGCACGTTCGTTCCGCTTTTAACGCCGCGTCCATATCGCAGATCTATCAAGTCTCATCTCGCATGGGGTAATAATATGTATATGAATGTTCACCGTAGATAAACAGAAACGCAAAAATGCCTTTGTTGTTGGTTTAGCGACTGTCATTGTTGTTGTTGTCATGATGCATTAATTGTATTAAAATTTAGCGAGTGCTTCCTACATACACAAATAAATAACGAAAGGTCTAATGCTCACTCGTATACCGTAATAGCAATTAAGTCAATATTTTCGCCTTCTGTAGCCTTGAATATATTAGATAGTTTCGGTTTGTTTTTACTTTCAAATACAGAATTGCACTTTTGAAAATTATTTAACAATATGTATATGCTCTTTCCTATAAGCCGACCTTCTTCAGGTGTTCCATCTTGAACTATTTGCATTGACACCCTGTATTATGTGCTCTCTCTGGTTAATGCAAACATAAAATACATTGATATCAGCGTCCATTTATTAACCCCTTAAATGTCTTTGGCGTCGTCTGATTCCTACATTGGATTAATGCAAAATCGTCTGCCGGTTGAAACTTGTTTTGCGATTTTTTTGCACCTATAAATACATCGGCGAAGAAGTCTTTTTCAGCGCTGCAGCCGAAGATTATAAAAAAGTAAATGAGGCTTGAATTATGTAGAGTGAAATGCATAAGGAAACGGAAATAAAAAACTTTGATTTGGATCAATGGGAAAATTGCCAATATGCATAAACATAAATCGAAAGCGTAGCCTAATATGCAAATTATTGTTGTCGAATAATTCCCCTCAACATACAATCACGTGTACTGTGTATTCACGGTGCTGGGGAACTTTTGACTCATGCTAAGCATTTTGTGTTTGCCTTACATTGGGCGATCACTGGATCGAATTATTCATTGCGATTTTCAGGTGCCTGCTTAACAGAAATACCGGTTTTATTGGTAATTCCGAAAAGCTGTGGGCTCATTTTAATTGATTTACAATAACTTTTTTTAATAAATGCTTAGACTAATAACTTATAAAAATATCAATAGATTTACAATAGCAAAAATGTTTGACTAATTGCTTTGACAAATAATGCAACGTAATTATTCTTTTTTTATTGAATTAATAAGCTTAAGCCTGCATTACTAAAAGGAAGTCATTAAATTATTCTATTGTTCATCGCCTACTTATCGTTAATATAATCAGGGAATGAGTCGTAGAAATTACAGGTTATATTTCAGCCGATCACACTCATCTTCTCTTTCCTTCGACATTATGACAATTTATTACTCTTTGTCACGATATACATACATAAATATTTATACGCCCATTTACTTGACATATAAAAATAAAGTAGTTTTAATTTTAATTAGCATTTGTTATTGAAAACTAATGAAATTCATAACACTAAAAACAAATGGAAATTTCATAAATATGCTTTCAATTATTGCAAAGTCGGAAAGAATAAATAAATAATTTACCATTCGATTCTCAATCCTCGTGAAACGAGAAGAGGTTTAATTAGAACTCATTGAAAAGAAAAAAAGATGATAATAATACCCGAAAAATATGGTTTGTGGGCTGATTACTGCTACTTTTCGAATATTAAAATAAGATTTGATCTCAAATTTAACCAACCATTTAACCATTTGTCATACTATGTAAAATCACTTTTAAAAAAAAACTAATTGCTTTTTGATGACCTACAGACAATAAACGCAGACTCATTATAGTGCTAATCACGTTTCGATCAGTTGAATTTACATTCATCCACATTCATAGGAACAGCAATCCCCTCTTGCCTTTCAACTACAACAAAGAGATGTGACTGTGAGTGGGAACTTATTATTTCTAAAAACAATATGCGATTCTCTTTCTCTATGATTCTGAAGGGTCCAGAGTTCTAAAGGCGAAGTACAGTGAATCACTGATTAATCTGAATTCGGGCTGTCCGGATATTACCAAATATTGTGAAATAATGCATTCAACAATTTAATCTCGTAATGTCGTATTATATATTATTAATTTGCAGGTCAGTTTATTCAAATCTGAGTTTATTCAGTTTGAGACCTTACTTATAACTGAACTCCTGTCAATGAATAATGCCGCCAATGAACTTTTTAATGTATTCCGGCAGTAAAGTTGTTAAGATTCATGCAAATATAAATTATAATTTAACTTATCAGGTGCATTCACAGTACAATTGCCCTTTTTATAATAACTTAAACATTGATGGGATTTTAAAATGTTTTTTTTTGTTTCAAATTTTGACAATTTATCTTTTATTATTTAAATTCATAATTTAATATGTAAATAATATTAAAAACAAATATTTACTATATAAACTTATTTTCAATTATTGCAAACTTGGAAAGGAAAGGCAATTGCACTTTTTCAAATAATATAAATACTTATGAGATTTTGAAGGTTTGTGTCAAATTTCCCACAATTTATATATTATTTTTGAAATTCGCAATTGAATATTTATACAATTTTAAAAACAAATAAATATTTCATAAATATGTTTTCAATTATTGCAAACTCGAAAACATTTGTAGTAATAACTTAAATATTTAAGTTGACTTGAAGGGTTTCTTTGTGTTTCTAATTTCTCAGATTGCATCCAATATAATTGAAGTTCGCAATTGAATATTTATAGCGCGTGACTTATATTAAAGTTAATTAAAAACGAATAGATATCTCGTAAATATATTTTCAACCGCACCGCACTTGTTATAAAAACTTAAATATTTATGGGATTTTAAAGGGTTTTTATGTGTTTCTAATTTCCCAGAATGCATCTAGTATTATTGAAATTCGCAATTGAATATTTATGGCGGGTGCCTTGAATTATCTTTATGGCCTACTGTCGTCTCGTGAACTGTTATTGTAATAATCATGGCGTTGCCCGAACTCACACATGCATCCACCTAACAATAGAGGGCGCAACAGGGCGACGCCAAGGAGTGTCTTCCTCCACACCCACAACACAGCTTTGCTTTGCCCTATGCATGTACATATGTGTGTGCGTGAGTGTAAACAGTAAAAGCAAATGCAGAAAGCAAGATTGCAACAAAACTTACACGCACTTTTTATGCACATAAATATCTATAAGCACACACACCTACACATTTACTATGTATATACAATGCGTATCTTGCATCGCACTTTGCAGATGGTACGCGCGAGTGACAAGCACACAAAATACATTTTGCACGTTGCGAAGCTTCCTTTGTGACCAAAAACCAAAACAACGACAGCAACTGCAGAAGTAACAGCAGCAGCAGCAGCAACAACAAAGCACACAGGCCACAGGAAAAATGCGCAACGTAAAACTGCAACACCTAACTTTCGCTTTCAACAAACTTTTGGTTTTTTACAGTTATTTTCGTTATCTTGACTGGCTCTAAGATTGACTGACCCCTTTTGGGTTTGGTCAAATTGATTTCACTCACAATTGGCAATAATTTTTGTTTATCCGTTGTTGCACTCCTCTCGCGTAGTTATTATTATTATTATCAAAAAAACGAGCGAAGTCGCGAAGTAAGCAAGCCACAAGACCGGAGCGAACGCGTCCAAACTTAGCGGCGATACGGAAACAACTGAGCGAAAATACAGCGAAGTCGTGAATGTTCACGTTCGTCTACTACACCAGCCTACGTCAGTGTGTGTGTGTGTTTGTGACGGTTGGGTGTGTGTATGTGAGTGGGGATGTGGGGGCAGATAGGCAGGGCTAAACGCACTGTTTGTTTATGTTGCTTAAAATCCGCCAAATTAGTTTCAATTTGCCGGCTGTGGTTACCAGGCATCAAATCAATTCTTATCACACTTTACTTGACTTTACTACTGCCCCTTTTGCTTTCACTCACCTTTTATGCTCAGAATCTATAATAAAGATTAAGAAATATTCGAACCTTTTGCTTTGTTTTAATTCTTTTAACTTGCAATTATAAAAATGGTTTCGTTTGGCGCTCAAGCTACGATAGCGAAAAACGATTGCAACGATTTAATTCCGTGTCAAACTCGTGCTGGTGTTATCGATTTATCGAATTTCAGTACGCTGTTCACAGATTCAAATGCTTGACCGTTAAAACAGCTTATTGAGGCAAAACATGGCAAGTAAATGAAATAAATGCAATTAAATGATGACCCAACGTATTAGCGCATTCCCCTTTTGAGTATTTTTATGGGTTTTGTAAGCTTTTCGTCACATAACTTTATTTAGTTTATTTCGCTTAAGCGAAACTGCTTCTCGTCAGTCCACAAAGTGGAGACATCCAATTGCTAATTATATAGTATGCCTAAAGACTACATAAGTTGTGTATGTACAAAATAATATCTAAAATACAATTCTCTTTAGTTTCAGACATCTGCACCGGCTCGTTTCTTGACTAGGGGGCGTAGAGGAGCTTTGATTTTATGTGGAAGGAACTGCAACTACATTTCATAGTCTACCATAAAAATGTAGCTACTATGATAATTGGCAGCATTGTGCCCTTCTAGCCATGTTCTGGCCCTCCCAATGCGTCTGCAAATATATAGATGAGAGGTGGATGAGTCATGCGACAGCTACTTAGTTAGCTTAGGATTATTAAATACAATGTGTAAGATACAGAATTAAAAGTGGACTTATGTGTGCATTTTTCGGTCAAAATAAAAGGGTTTTTATTTTTTCAAAAACAAAAACGAACAGGAAAACCATAGACTTTAAACAACTAAAAATTAACTATTTTCGGCTGCAAAACTAGAGATGATTTGACTGTGACTCTTGCTGTACGAAATAGAGAAAGAAAAAAAAACGAAAACAAACGAAATTAATCGAAATACCAATAGCTTTAAATGTGTTTAAGAATTGATCTAGAAATATTGCGAGTACTGACTGATATTTAAAAATGGAACAATCGAATGGCTTTTCAGTTTAGATTTGCTTTTGTTTCATTTTGGATTAAGTAAGTTTATTAGTAATTATTAATTTGTAATCAAATATGCATGGTTTGGTTTCATTTCATTCTTTTTTTTTTTGTTTTGCTTTGTTTGAAATCAACAGAAAATATCGAACATAATTTGTGTGTAGTGAAAGTAACTTTCTCTGATATATATATATATATATTTTTAGCTTATACAAAGGATAATAAGTAAGTAATAAATCGTATGCTGAAACAACCTGCATTCGCATCACACTCTATTGTTAGGTAGTTTACGTATTATATTTAATTGATTGCTTCTCTCAACATTTCTCAATTTGGCTAAAAGACGACTTCGAACTGTCTGTCGCGTATGCTGTGTGTGGTGTGAAATTTGTGTGTGTTCTTCCATCGGAGAATGTCTATTAATTTTGTATGTTTTTAGAATCATAGTTTTTCTCGATTAGTTGTTGTTATTGTGACTTGTCGTTATTCGTTTGTTTGCTTGCTGGAATGCACACGAGACGGGAGACGGGAGCGCGGTAAAAGTGCTAAAGTGCTAATTGGAAATTAGTTTACCCATTTACTGATTATGTCCTGCAATAGACAAAAGCAAAGAGAGCGTGAGAAAATTCTTTTAGTGAAAATTAGCCAAATCAAATGAAAAACAGCGATATGCTTTACTCACCTTGACATCGTTCATTTCCTCGTCGGACGACGAATGCGACAGTCCGCTGTAGGTCTTAAAGGTGACGTTCTTCATGAAGGACTTGAGCAGACTGGCGCTCAGCTGGCCAAATTTGTAGGGCACCACGGGATCGTAGTCGCCGTGCGCCTGGAATATTGGCACATCATCACTGGTCGCCTTTGCGCCCGGGAACTGCTTGTGCAGTGGCAGCCAACAGGATAACGCCACAACGCCGGCCAGCGACTGGTCGTAGGTCAGAGCCGAGTAGAGCGCCAAGGCGCCGCCTTGCGAGAAGCCACCGAGTACAATGCGATTGGCCGGAATCCCGGCGGACAGCTCCTTCTGTATCATGGCGTGCACATCGTCGCGGGCCGAGCGAATGCCTGGCTCATCCTCAGGTCCGCCAATGTCCAGGGTCTTCAGATCGAACCACGATGGCATACGGAAGCCGGCGTTCAAGGAGACGGGTTGCGTGGGCGCCGTGGGACAGATCACCTTCATGAAGGGCGGTCGTATAGCGGCCAAGGCGCTGCTCCAGCCGTGTCTGCAACGCACAAAATTCCGAGTTATTGAAATGGCAACAGCAGCAGGTCAAATACGTACCCAGTGTCGCCCAATCCGTGCATGAAAATGAGCTGCATTAATCAAATACGCACGGTAAAGGTATATATGTATATGCATGTAGGTTGAGGTATAGCTAAGTTAAGGGATAGTTGCATAAATCGTCACTCACCGTAGCTGTCTGCTTGACCGTGGCCTCGACAATTACCGGTGCTGACATCTTGACCCCTTTTTTTCTCTTTTAGCCTCTTACGACGGAACAGCGAGAATATCTAATGGTGTTGGCTGGCCAGGTGCGTTGCTCTGGAACAACAACAACAGCGGTTAGTTAAAATGCGTATTAGTTAGTTATGTCATTTGAATGTGCAAAGCAAAATTAGTAATATTGATTTTGCGATTGCAAAGCAGCGTGTTGTGGCAGCGCCGGTCGCAAGCACAAGTTGTAATGGTCGAATAGTGGATGGGAATGGTGAAAATGCAATGACTGCAGCTTTGTGTGAGGGGCGATGAATTCTTTAAAACGTTCACACACTTGCTTTTATTCAAATTGTGGTTTTATTTTGACTGACGACTACACAAAACTGTTTTCAGCTGAGCTGTTGAAAATATACACACAGTTAGAGGTGGACAAACTTCGATATAACTACCGATGTATCGATGTTGCGCACTTTTTTTAAACATCGATTTTGATGTACTAATACCATGATTTTTGTATTTTTGAAGTAATTACAGTCTTTGATGAGTTGAACCCATTTAAAAAAAAAAAAATACTTTTTTCATGCTATGTTTTTAACACATACAGGAGTGTGTCTGTCTGTGTGTGACTCCAGGTCATAGATATGTCGATAGCACGAAAGTCCAGTGCATAGTG
Source organism: Drosophila formosana (assembly GCA_035045625.1). Taxonomy (NCBI): domain Eukaryota; kingdom Metazoa; phylum Arthropoda; class Insecta; order Diptera; family Drosophilidae; genus Drosophila; species Drosophila formosana. Next base: position 22,529,179 of record JAWNOW010000232.1, read on the forward strand.
CTGCAGCCCTGCATGACGATAAGTTGTAGGAATGCTCCAACCAATAAATCGATTATACAAAGTATCTTAGTGAGAAATATTTAAATTCAAACTAAGTTTTTTTTCTGTAGATTTGCAATGTCATAATTTAACAATCAATTAGCTATGCCTTCAAATTTGATTGGTAAGAATTTAAATGTAAAATAACACCAATGACACTTCTGTTTGGTTTTTTATTAAAATACAAGTCTTTCATTAAACTAAGCCAAAATCAACGGCGGGAAAGGGTTCTGCTTGGATATAACCAGTTTGTTGTGGGCATGCGATATGTAACCCTTCACTTTGCCCTCGAAAATGAGATTGGCGACGATGCAGTGCGTCTCATCGATGGACACATCGGTAACGCCAACAAACTGCAACGCTGACAAGAAGTCGCCCATGTCCAGCTGATGCGACTGCCGAATGACAAAGACTTTCTTAAACAGATTACGATAGACAATAAACTTCAGTTTCTCCACAAGCAAATAAATGCCGCTGCGGATGAGGACGAGTTCATGAAGCCGAACGATTTCATCAAACTGATTTACATTGCCTGCCTTCAGGGCGAGTGCCAAATCATGGAAAAGCAGCAGATCGTAGCGTTCCAGCAGAGATTTGCGAGGCAAGTAGCCGAGCAGCATTTTCACCGGCACCAAATAGATGAGAATCAATCGCTTGTTGCTCGAGAATCGATCCGGACAATGGGTAAATGCATACGAGAGATATTCGACAGCCTCGCGATAGTTGGAATCAAACATAGCGCGTCTGCCCACAAAATACTTGTAGGTGATCTGTTCCGGCAGCGGAAAGCTGTCCTTGAACGTGCAGTTCTCGATGGCACGGATGAGCGGCTTGCACAGATGCAGCTTGTTGATGCGGAAGTAGATCTTGAACAGCTGATTCACCAGATTCATCATGCCCAGCCGCTTCGTCTCCTCCTCCGAGGCGCGTCCATCCGCTGCGCACACGCGAAAGCAGGCCATCATGCAGTCTGCCGCCTTCTCCAGTACGTTGCCGGGCGTGAATCCGCGACAATGCTTCTCACAAGCCTGTGCCAAGTATCGCAGATCGAGGCACACACGGTACATGAGGGGCAGGCACCAGTTCTCGTCCTTCAGCTGCTGCAGCAGCTTGACGACCGCCGAGCAGCTGGCCGATTGTTGCGTGTACGCCTCCATGTAGTTGGGTGGCTCCTGGGCCAGGTAATAGAGCACCTTTAAGTGGGCGATGACAACTTCGTCCAACGGCGCCTTCAACATGCGTTCGACGAGTTTCTCAGGCTGCGCAATGTACAGATTGTGATTCTGGACGTGGACGTCGCGCAGTGACAGAAATGTGCCCAGGTTGTCGCCATCGTAGTCCTCGGCGGAGCGTAGCACGCCGGACAGATAATTATTTACCGTGCCAAACATTTTGCGGTTTGTTTGTGTTTTTTCTTCTTAGCCAGCCGGCAATCGAAATTAGTGTTGGAAGTAAACAGCGGAGACATGATATCGATAGCAAGCGATTATTTGTGTGTCCAGTGTGTACACACTCGTAGAAATGGTTACTATTACTGGAAAATAACTGAAAAATTTAAAACTCTACCAAAAATATAATTTGTTTCAAGAAGAAGCACACGTTGGAAATTAGTTGTATGTTGTAAATGAACGTCAATCGCAATCAGGTTCGAGGTCAAGGTAGTGTAAGTGCTGTGTGGTCGCCAATGTATTTCTAAATTTAACCTGTTCTATGTATGTGTTGTCTATATGTACAATGTATTTAGTTTGTTGTCAATGAAAATAATTAGTAGTCAAATTTACCAAACCAATTTCTGTTTTATATTCTTTGGTTAAATGGAATAAAACCGAGCAATTAAAAGTTGAACTGAGCAAGCAGAAATGTCGACACCAAATTTCCGTTTAAGCAATGGCAAAAATATGCCAATGGTCGGACTGGGCACTTGGCGTGTAAGTTGAATTATTGAATAATCACAGAAAAAACTGTCGCGAAATATTGCAGTAGTAACTTTTTCAATGCCAATGCCAAATCTACTTGTGTGAGCTTTTTGAACTTTCGCTGCACTTTTGTACATTGCCTGCACTAAAGCTTATCTTCGTTTGCAGAGTCCACCCGATGTCCTGACACAGGCGGTGAAAGATGCCATCGATATCGGTTATCGTCACTTTGATTGCGCGCACATATACGGCAACGAAGCCCAAGTCGGTGTGGCTATCGATGAGAAGCTCAAGGAAGGCGTTGTAACACGGTAATCGGAATTGATTGTCCATTTGGCTTATCTATTAGTAACGCATTTACACGCCTCCTCAGCGACCAACTGTTCATCACAAGCAAGCTATGGAATACCCATCACCGACCCGATTTGGTGCGTCCTGCCTGCGAGACAAGTATGCGGAATCTAGGCGTGGACTATCTGGATCTGTACCTCATGCATTGGCCCATGGCATACCAGTCGGGCGATAATCTCTATCCCACGTGCCCCGACACTGGCAAAGCGGTGTTCGAGGATATCGATTTTGTGGACACCTGGCGGGCCATGGAGGAGTTGGTGGATAGCGGATTGTGTCACGCCATAGGCGTGTCCAATTTCAATGAGCAGCAAATTAATCGATTGCTGAGCATGGCCAAGCTGAAGCCCGTCGTCCTGCAGATCGAATGTCATCCGTATCTCCGGCAGAAGTCCTTGATCACACTCTGCTATGATAATGCAATTGCTGTGACCGCTTACAGTTCGCTGGGCTCCGCTCACACGCCCTACGAGAAACCCGGTACTTATCCACTGCTTAAGCACCCAGTTATATTGGAAATCGCCGCCAAGTACGATCGTAATCCGGCACAGGTGCTTTTGCGCTACCAGACAGAATCGGGCATTATCGTGATACCGCGATCAGTGAGCAAACATCATATGTACGAGAACTTTAAGAAGATCTGGGACTTTGGATTGGACAAAGATGATTTGCAGGCCATCGATGATCTCGATTGCAATGGTCGATTCATGACCATGAAAGCCGCCTATGGTCATCCTCATCATCCATTCGAAGTTGGAAACCCGCAGCAAACATAAAACATCTTCCATTGTGTGTATGTATAAGAGGCTACAAAGGCTTAATTGAATTAAGCTCTTTGGGTCGTATAATAAATATATTTAATGTCAACATGATTCAGTTTTTTTCTAGTTTTCTTTTAAACACACATCAAGCAATCGTAGTATCGTTTGCCTTCAACTATAAACAGTGTAACAAACTAGTTCAGATAAAATAAAGATTTCGAAATGCTTTCTGCTTTAAGATATTCCATTAATATTCAACTAAATCGATCTGTTCAAGCAACTACTCGAGGATATGCCAAAGCTGAACGATTCAAATGGTAAGCTATTAATAACGGCCGTTTTTAACTTGATCGGAATTAACGTGATATTAGGTGTCAACAAGAATATGCACCACCGAAAGCTATTCTAGCTAATGGCAACGAAATTCCACTTATAGGTCTTGGAACCTGGCGGGTAAGTTCCTCCCTTATTTACTGCTGTACTATATAATCGAAATATCTATGAGATTTTAGTTACACATAATATTACAGACAAAATTAGAAAACACCAAATTTGCCGAGTTAGAATGAATAAAATTCCGCAATTAATTGCACTACAATCGTGCGTTTATCGCGCTATTAAAAGTGTCCGGCTTTGTTTAATCGAGTACTGTGCGCTACAAGAGCGAGAAGCGGAAGCTTTGAATTCGATTGCACAACCAACGTATGTTTGTCTCCAACGATAGGTGTTATTATTTCATCGATCGCACGGCTGCTATCGATTAATCGCCATGAGTGTAGAGGCGATTGTGCTTTACAAAAGCTCAGTACAGCTTTTGATTGACGTATAAAAGCGGCAAACAGCTGTCGGTCGACGCTTAGTTATTTGCAAAAGGCGCAACTGTTTGTTTGCCATCTTCAAATAAGTATTTAAACATTTCTATTATATCCTTTACAAGGGCAACACACAAAATGGCTAGCAAAGTGCCAACAGTTAAACTGAACAGCGGTCACACTATTCCCATCATTGGTCTGGGAACCTGGAATGTAAGTACAAAACAACAGTTACGAAAGCACTCATGTGTACATATGTATGTAATACATTCTATGTAATCGTGTAATTTTCCGTTCTTTATTTGTTTGTACATACATATGTATTCTGTGGCGAAAATTAGAACTAGCTCTGCACGCGTCGCGCAGCTGATAATTTGCCGGCAACGCCGGCTGCTGTATGTGTGTGTGCTTGTGCTAGTTTGCATGTGTGAGTAACGGTTTGCGTGGGAGTGTTTGGTATGTAAAGGCGGTAATGCAAATTGCGATAGTAGGACAATCTACTTATGCATTAGGAAATATAGTTGTTTACGTACACATGTATAAAGTTATTTGCTGCCCCAAGGTGACCCATGGCAATGTTTAAAACGATAGTGGAAATTTTTAAAACTTGCCATGTCAACTCTCTTGAATTATGTCGGCTAGAGTAAACATACAGTGGCGGACAAAAGTCTTGATACGATCTAAATTTTAACCCGTTCTAAAGCATGTGGCCAAGTAGTAATGCATTTTTGTTTTTCAATACAATATTAGTATTATAGTATAGTATAAGCACTGACCGAAGTGAACGTCCCAACAAATAAAATATGTAATAATATATAAAAAAAGATAATAATAAGGCACATAAGTATGTATATGTATGTGTACATACATACGTTCATAAGTGCCCGACATCTTGCATTAAGCTCAAAATCAAATTGATAAATGCTCTTATCTTGACTCTTTAATGCTTGTATCTCGAAATAACTAAATATCCCCTCGAAACACAAAAGTGCATATGTGGCACGTACAATTTTAAAAATGAAATACATCGTGTTATAAAGCTAATGCTACTGAAAACATTTCGTTTATAACATTGGTAAGGTCATTCTATTTATTTTCTTGGGGAACGTTTACTATTGTTGAGGGCCCGTTCCGCTCTAAATTTGATTTGTTTGGAAGTAACCTTATTGGTAGTAAATTTACCCTTGCTGATAAGTGTGACGTCAAGTAGCTGATAAGCAATCGGATTTTCATTTCATCTCGAATCACGCTCCTGCAAAATGAAAGTCAAGCTAATCCAGACCATTCCAATTAGTAGAAGCTTTTAAAATATTGTGAAATTAGCAATGACCTTAGGCATAATGGGACATAATTAATATTAAGTAGTCATAATTTCTTCTAATTGAATTTTTACATGAATATAAAAATTCCTACAAGACTCTACTACTACTGTTTTTCTTTGTTGTTTTCAGAGCCCTCCTGGCCAAGTGATTGAGGCTGTTAAGACTGCCATCGATGTTGGATATCGTCATATTGACTGTGCCTTCGTCTATCAGAATGAGCCTGAGGTCGGAGCCGGGATTGAAGCCAAGATTAAAGATGGCACTGTCAAGCGGTAAAACATTTGCTCTTTTTTTAGTGTCTTATTCACTAAATGGTTTACATTTTGCTTTTAGCGAGGATCTATTCATTACCAGCAAGTTGTGGAACACTTTCCATCGCCCAGATCTGGTGAGATCCGCCTGTCAGAATACCTTGGACTTGCTGAAGCTCAAGTATTTGGATCTCTACTTGATCCACTGGCCCATGGGATACAAGCCAGGCTGCGAGCTATTCCCAGTGGATAAGGATGGCAAAACTCTTCACTCGCCAGACGATTACGTTGACACCTGGAAGGAAATGGAGAAACTAGTCAAGGATGGCTTGGTCAAGTCCATTGGCGTTTCCAATTTCAACAAGAACCAAATTGAACGCGTCTTGAAGGTTGCCACAATTCCACCAGCAACAAATCAAGTGGAGTGCCATCCATATCTGACCCAAAAGAAACTTATCGAATTTTGTAAATCGAAAGATATTACAATCACTGCGTACAGTCCGTTGGGTAGCCCTAACCGTCCTTGGGCCAAGGAAGGTGACCCGGTCATTTTGGAGGAAGAAGCTGTAAGTCTATCAATTAGAAATAGAAAAAGGTTATCTAATTCCAATCTCGAATTTAGATCAAGAAAATTGCTGCAGACAAGAAGAAGACTGCTGGACAGATACTCATTCGCTATCAGATCCAACGCGGTAACATTGTCATACCGAAATCTGTGACCAAGGATCGCATTGAATCGAACTTCAAGGTCTTCGATTTTGAGCTGACCGAAGAGGAAATCAAGACCATTGAGGGATTTGAATGCAATGGACGTCTAGTGCCACTGTTGAAGTAAGTAGAGCTCGGTTTTCGGTTAATATTTTTAATTTAGGTAGTTAGTGTGTTAAAAGTGTACTGAACTGCAGCTTTACTTTATTATTATTTCTTAAAAATTCTTCAGAGAGGCTGGCGATCACAAGCACTATCCATTTCACGATGAGTATTAGGTTCAATCAGCAAGAAACCAATCGATCAAAATGATATGTGTACACAATCTAGTTAAGTAAATATTCTGGCGAAAACCAATGTTGGGTTCATATAAGAAGACATCACACACTGACGTATGTTTAATTTACCTACTCTACGGCCTATTATGTTCTTGTTTATTTTTGCGATTGTGCCTTATAAACAATTACCTGCTGCTTCAGTCCAATACTTTTGTTTGTTTAACACAACTATAGTAGAAGAATGCTCCACTAACAAATTAGTTGAACTTTACTTTTCTTAAGCCTGCCAGTGTTGATTAATATTCATCAAACATAAGTTATATCCATCGGTTAATGCGTTTATTTTTTAATATCTTACAGTCAATATGGGCATCCACACCATCCATTCGAGAAAGACGAGTTCTAATTGTTCATCACGGAGTTAACTATTGTTTTGATAAACCTTATACACATTACAGATGTGTTATACACACAACATACACACATATTATTTAAATAAGAGAATAAATATGCTGGCATAATTATGATAATTATAATATGCTGAGAAATAATTCAAATAAACAACGCTTTGTCTGTCCAACACGCTCTCCGAATATTTGGCAATGCAGGCAAAGATCTGACGTATTAGCAATATACTATATGTGTATCCATAACTTACGTAAAGTCGTTGAAAGTCTGACAATTGTTTAATCTAAGCTTAATGCAAATATTTAGCACATCTGTTTTAAATTTTTTTTGCCAAACTGTTAACAGTTATGGGATCACAATTTGCGGCGTTGAGTATCTAATATATTATTATTTTCGGCACAGAACAATGGGAGTACCAAATGTTTTCGAGCAATATCAAATTTGCTTAACTGCACAAAAGCATCAAGGCAAATATCTAAATTGTTATTTAGACAACACACTCGACTAACATTTGGTAAAGTATAAAAGGAGCTAAATCTGTCAATTTGGCCAACAGTTAAAGTGGAGATCTAGTTATTGGTAGATAATGCGGATATATTCTTTCGCCCTTTTGGGCGTCTTCGTGGCACTCGCTGCCGGTGCTCATATCCATACCGGGACAGTAGTGACCTCATCTCAGGAGCTAAAGCCCCAAACGGCAACTCCTACCGGTCCGTGTTGTGAAAGTGTTCGACAAACCCTTATAGACATTCGGAAGGATATTCGTTTGTGGCTCCTAGACCGACTATTCGGCAAATTGATACTCGTTCACGACGGCGAAATTTCCGGAAATCAAAATGCTCCGTGTACTCAAAATCACCAGACTACCACAACCTCCGGTCAAGGTAGTGGATCCCTGCAGTTCGATACAATTCTTAACGATATTCAGAAAGCACTGCCTCACAATCACAGAACTTCCGGTCGGTTCGACAACGTGATTAGGAGTGGAACTAAAAATCAATCCAGCTCAACGACAACAACGACTACCACAACAAAAACTGAACAATCCGGTTCATCGGATTCCCATTCTGGCAACGTGAAAGGTGGTAGCACACACCAATCAACCACAACCACGACAACAAAATCTGATAACACCGCTCAATCGCCTTCAGGGGAAGACCCTATTATAAATGAAAGCCAATCACACACCGTTAATCACTCTGGTTCTACAACCACAACGACAACCACCTCCGAAGAATCCAACTCATCTGGTGAGCCTGCTGTAGAGGAAACCTCCAACACCGTTGTTGACTCCGGCAACACCCACCAGTCCGGCTCTACAACAACCACAACGACAACCACCTCCGAAGAATCCAACTCGTCTGCACAGCCTGTTGTAGAAGAGAGCTCCAAAACCGTTGTTGATTCTGGCAACACCATCCAGTCTGGCTCGACAACATCCACAACGACAACTACTTCAGAGGAATCCAACTCCTCTGCACAACCTTCTGTAGAGAACATTGTTGTTGACTCCGGCAACACCCACCAGTCCGGCTCAACAACAACCACAATGACAACCACTTCTGAGGAATCTAATGCCTCTTCAGACCCAGTTGTCGAAGAAAGCTCCAACACCGTTGTTGACTCCGGCAACACCAACCAGTCTGGCTCTACAACAACCACAACGACAACCACCTCCGAAGAATCCAACTCATCTGTTGAACCTACAGTAGAAGAGAGCTCCAACACCGTTGTTGACTCCGGCAACACCAACCAGTCTGGCTCTACAACAACCACAATGACAACTACTTCAGAGGAATCAAACTCATCTGCTGAACCTGCTGTAGAAGAGAGCTTCAACACCGTTGTTGACTCCGGCAACACCATCCAGTCTGGTTCTACAACAACCACAACGACAACCACCTCTGAAGAATCTAACGCTTCTTCGGACCCAGTTGTAGAGAAAACCTCCAACGCCGTTGTTGACTCCGGCAACACCCATCAGTCCGGCTCTACAACGACAACCACCTCCGAAGAATCCAACTCATCTGCTGAACCTGCTGTAGAAGAGAGCTCCAACACCGTTGTTGACTCCGGCAATACCAACCAGTCTGGGTCTACAACAACCACAACGACAACCACCTCCGAAGAATCGAATGCTTCTTCAGACCCTCTTGTAGAAGAAAGCTCTAACACCGTTGTTGACACCGGCAACACCAACCAGTCTGGCTCTACAACAACCACAACGACAACTACTTCAGAGGAATCCAACTCATCTGCTGAACCTGCTGTAGAGGAGAGCTCCAACACCGTTGTTAACTCCGGTACCACCCACCAGTCTGGTTCTACAACAACCACAACGACAACCACCTCTGAAGAATCTAACGCTTCTTCGGACCCAGTTGTAGAGGAAACCTCCAACGCCGTTGTTGACTCCGGCAACACCCATCAGTCCGGCTCTACAACAACCACAACGACAACCACCTCCGAAGAATCCAACTCATCTGTTGAACCTGCTGTAGAAGAGAGCTCCAACACCGTTGTTGACTCCGGCAATACCAACCAGTCTGGGTCTACAACAACCACAACGACAACCACCTCTGAAGAATCTAACGCTTCTTCGGACCCAGTTGTAGAGGAAACCTCCAACGCCGTTGTTGACTCCGGCAACACCCATCAGTCCGGCTCTACAACAACCACAACGACAACCACCTCTGAAGAATCCAACTCATCTGTTGAACCTGCTGTAGAAGAGAGCTCCAACACCGTTGTTGACTTCGACAACAACCACCAGTCTGGCTCTACAACAACCACAACGACAACCACCTCTGAAGAATCTAACGCTTCTTCGGACCCAGTTGTAGAGGAAACCTCCAACGCCGTTGTTGACTCCGGCAACACCCATCAGTCCGGCTCTACAACAACCACAACGACAACCACCTCTGAAGAATCCAACTCATCTGTTGAACCTGCTGTAGAAGAGAGCTCCAACACCGTTGTTGACTTCGACAACAACCACCAGTCTGGCTCTACAACAACCACAACGACAACCACCTCTGAAGAATCTAACGCTTCTTCGGACCCAGTTGTAGAGGAAACCTCCAACGCCGTTGTTGACTCCGGCAACACCCATCAGTCCGGCTCTACAACAACCACAACGACAACCACCTCCGAAGAATCCAACTCGTCTGAACAACCTGCTGTAAAAGAGAGCTCCAACACCGTTGTTGATTCTGGCAACAACAACCAGTCTGGCTCTACAACAACCACAACGACAACCACCTCCGAAGAATCCAACTCATCTGCTGAACCTGCTGTAGAAGAGAGCTCCAACACCGTTGTTGACTCCGGCAACACAATCCAGTCTGGCTCTACAACAACCACAACGACAACAACTTCTGAGGAATCTAATGAATCTTCAGACCCTGTTGTAGAAGAGAGCTCGAACACCGTTGTTGACTCCGCCAACACCAAACAGTCTGGCTCTACATCAACCACAACGACAACCACCTCCGAAGAATCCAACTCATCTGTTGAACCTGCTGTAGAAGAGAGCTCCAACACCGTTGTTGACTCCGGCAACAGCAAGCAGTCTGGCTCTACAACAACCACAACGACAACCACCTCCGAAGAATCCAACTCATCTGCTGAACCTGCTGTAGAAGAGAGCTCCAACACCGTTGTTTATTCTGGCAACACCAACCAGTCTGGCTCTACAACAACCACAACGACAACCACTTCTGAGGAATCTAATGCCTCTTCAGACCCTGTTGTAGAAGAGAGCTCCAACACCGTTGTTGATTCTGGCAACACCAACCAGTCTGGCACTACAACAACTACAACGACAACCACCTCCGAAGAATCCAAATCATCTGTTGAACCTGCTGTAGAAGAGAGCTCCAACACCATTGTTGACTCCGGCAACAGCAAGCAGTCTGGCTCTACAACAACCACAACGACAACCACCTCCGAAGAATCCAACTCATCTGTTGAACCTGCTGTAGAAGAGAGCTCCAACACCGTTGTTGATTCTGGCAACACCAACCAGTCTGGCTCTACAACAACCACAACGACAACCACCTCCGAAGAATCCAACTCATCTGTTGAACCTGCTGTAGAAGAGAGCTCTAACAGTGTTGTTGACTCCGGCAACACCAACCAGTCCGGCTCTACAACAACCACAACGACAACCACCTCCGAAGAATCCAACTCATCTGTTGAACCTGCTGTAGAAGAGAGCTCAAACACCGTTGTTGATTCTGGCAACACCAACCAGTCTGGCTCTACAACAACCACAACGACAACCACTTCTGAGGAATCTAATGCCTCTTCAGACCCTGTTGTAGAAGAGAGCTCCAACACCGTTGTTGATTCTGGCAACACCAACCAGTCTGGCACTACAACAACCACAACGACAACCACCTCCGAAGAATCCAACTCATCTGTTGAACCTGCTCTAGAAGAGACCTCTAATACCGTTGTGGACTCCGGCAACACCAAACAGTCTGGCACTACAACAACTACAACGACAACCACCTCCGAAGAATCCAACTCATCTGTTGAACCTGCTGTAGAAGAGAGCTCCAACACCGTTGTTGACTCCGGCAACAGCAAGCAGTCTGGCTCTACAACAACCACAACGACAACCACCTCCGAAGAATCCAACTCATCTGTTGAACCTGCTGTAGAAGAGAGCTCCAACACCGTTGTTGATTCTGGCAACACCAACCAGTCTGGCTCTACAACAACCACAACGACAACCACTTCTGAGGAATCTAATGCCTCTTCAGACCCTGTTGTAGAAGAGAGCTCCAACACCGTTGTTGATTCTGGCAACACCAACCAGTCTGGCTCTACAACAACCACAACGACAACCACCTCCGAAGAATCTAACTCATCTGCTGAACCTGCTGTAGAAGAGAGCTCCAACACCGTTGTTGATTCTGGCAACACCAACCAGTCTGGCTCTACAACAACCACAACGACAACCACTTCTGAGGAATCTAATGCCTCTTCAGACCCTGTTGTAGAAGAGAGCTCCAACACCGTTGTTGATTCTGGCAACACCAACCAGTCTGGCTCTACAACAACCACAACGACAACCACCTCCGAAGAATCCAACTCATCTGTTGAACCTGCTGTAGAAGAGAGCTCTAACAGTGTTGTTGACTCCGGCAACACCAACCAGTCCGGCTCTACAACAACCACAACGACAACCACTTCTGAGGAATCTAATGCCTCTTCAGACCCTGTTGTAGAAGAGAGCTCCAACACCGTTGTTGATTCTGGCAACACCAACCAGTCTGGCACTACAACAACCACAACGACAACCACCTCCGAAGAATCCAACTCATCTGTTGAACCTGCTCTAGAAGAGACCTCTAATACCGTTGTGGACTCCGGCAACACCAAACAGTCTGGCTCCTCGACAACAACCACGACAAGTAGTACAACCACCCAATATGGTTCGGGGGTTGAAGGGGATCGATCTAACGAAGATAATGTTAAAAACAATTCCCAAGAAGGTAGCTCAACCACCACAATTACAAACTCAAAATCAGAGGACTCTATTCCATCCTTGGATCTAACTGTAAAGGAAGATTCTAGCACGAACAGTAAAAATGGTCAAGCCAGCTCTTCGACATCAACTACAACTGTTGTAAAAAATAGCCGCCGTAATCATGGTGGTCGATGGAAGAATTCCAAATATGGTAAAAACGGTAGGAAAAATTGGAGACAGTCCACATCTACTAAAAAAGTTTCTCAGAAAAGTAAGAATTTATCAGAAATAGATGCCAACGAAAATTCTACGCAATCCGAAGAACCTAATGAGATTGTAGATGACAACAATTCTTATTCAACATGGGGAAAAAAAGATGTTTATTATGGTCATAAATTGAAGTATCCATCGTCTAAGAAATACGTTAACTATAGAAACGGACGCCGAAATAACCACAGTAAATGGTCCAAGTCAACAACAACTAAAAAAACATCAGGATCTAGAAAGAAAAAATCCAAATCGACCTCAACTTCTGGTACAAAAACAACCACAACATCTTCTACAGGATCGGAGAAATCCAATACTTTAATAGATCCTGTTGCAAGTGAAACTGCAAACAGCGTTGTTGATTCTGGCAACACCAACCAGTCTGGCTCTACAACAACCACAACCACTTCTGAGGAGTCCAATGCTTCTTCAAACCCTATTGTAGAAGAGAGCTCCAACACTGTTGTTAGCTCAGGCAACACCCACCAGTCTGGCTCTACAACAACCACAACGACAACCACTTCTGAGGAATCTAATGCCTCTTCAGACCCTGTTGTACAAGAGAGCTCCAACACTGTTGTTAGCTCAGGCAACACCCACCAGTCTGGCTCTACAACAACCACAACGACAACCACTTCTGAGGAATCCAATGCTTCTTCAGAACCTGTTGTACAAGAGAGCTCTAACACCGTTGTTAGCTCAGGCAACACCCACCAGTCTGGCTCTACAACAACCACAACGACAACCACCTCCGAAGAATCCAACTCATCTGTTGAACCTGCTGTAGAAGAGAGCTCCAACACCGTTGTTGACTCCGGCAACACCAACCAGTCTGGCTCTACAACAACCACAACGACAACCACTTCTGAGGAATCCAATGCTTCTTCAGAACCTGTTGTACAAGAGAGCTCTAACACCGTTGTTAGCTCAGGCAACACCCACCAGTCTGGCTCTACAACAACCACAACGACAACCACTTCTGAGGAATCCAATGCTTCTTCAGACCCTGTTGTAGAAGAGAGCTCCAACACCGTTGTTGATTCTGGCAACACCAACCAGTCTGGCTCTACAACAACCACAACGACAACCACTTCTGAGGAATCGAATGCTTCTTCAGACCCTGTTGTGGAAGAGAGCTCCAACACCGTTGTTGATTCTGGCAACACCAACCAGTCTGTCTCGACAACAACCACAACGACAACAATTATTGAGGAATCTAACGCTTCTTCAGAGCCTGCTGTGGAAGAGAGCTCCAACGCCGTTGCTAACTCCAGCAACACCCACCAGTCTGGCTCTACAACAACCACAACGACAACCACTTCTGAGGAATCCAATGCTTCTTCAGACCCTGTTGTAGAAGAGAGCTCCAACACCGTTGTTGATTCTGGCAACACCAACCAGTCTGGCTCTACAACAACCACAACGACAACCACTTCTGAGGAATCGAATGCTTCTTCAGACCCTGTTGTGGAAAAGAGCTCCAACACCGTTGTTGATTCTGGCAACACCAACCAGTCTGGCTCTACAACAACCACAACGACAACAACTTCTGAGGAATCTAACGCTTCTTCAGAGCCTGCTGTGGAAGAGAGCTCCAACGCCGTTGCTAACTCCAGCAACACCCACCAGTCTGGCTCTACAACAACCACAACGACAACCACTTCTGAGGAATCCAATGCTTCTTCAGACCCTGTTGTGGAAGAGAGCTCCAACACCGTTGTTGATTCTGGCAACACCAACCAGTCTGGCACTACAACAACCACAACGACAACCACTTCTGAGGAATCGAATGCTTCTTCAGACCCTGTTGTGGAAGAGAGCTCCAACACCGTTGTTGATTCTGGCAACACCAACCAGTCTGGCTCTACAACAACCACAACGACAACCACCTCCGAAGAATCCAACTCATCTGTTGAACCTGCTGTAGAAGAGAGCTCCAACACCGTTGTTGACTCCGGCAACACCAACCAGTCTGGCTCTACAACAACCACAACGACAACCACTTCTGAGGAATCGAATGCTTCTTCAGACCCTGTTGTGGAAGAGAGCTCCAACATCGTTGTTGATTCTGGCAACACCAACCAGTCTGGCTCTACAACAACCACAACGACAACCACTTCTGAGGAATCGAATGCTTCTTCAGACCCTGTTGTGGAAGAGAGCTCCAACACCGTTGTTGATTCTGGCAACACCAACCAGTCTGGCTCTACAACAACCACAACGACAACCACCTCCGAAGAATCCAACTCATCTGTTGAACCTGCTGTAGAAGAGAGCTCCAACACCGTTGTTGACTCCGGCAACACCAACCAGTCTGGCTCTACAACAACCACAACGACAACCACTTCTGAGGAATCGAATGCTTCTTCAGACCCTGTTGTGGAAGACAGCTCCAACACCGTTGTTGATTCTGGCAACACCAACCAGTCTGGCTCTACAACAACAACAACCACAACGACAACCACCTCCGAAGAATCCAACTCATCTGTTGAACCTGCTGTAGAAGAGAGCTCCAACACCGTTGTTGACTCCGGCAACACCAACCAGTCTGGCTCTACAACAACCACAACGACAACCACTTCTGAGGAATCGAATGCTTCTTCAGACCCTGTTGTGGAAGAGAGCTCCAACACCGTTGTTGATTCTGGCAACACCAACCAGTCTGGCTCTACAACAACCACAACGACAACCACCTCCGAAGAATCCAACTCATCTGTTGAACCTGCTGTAGAAGAGAGCTCCAACACCGTTGTTGACTCCGGCAACACCAACCAGTCTGGCTCTACAACAACCACAACGACAACCACTTCTGAGGAATCGAATGCTTCTTCAGACCCTGTTGTGGAAAAGAGCTCTAACACCGTTGTTGACTCCGGCAACACCAACCAGTCTGGCTCTACAACAACGACGACGACAACCACCTCCGAAGAATCTTACTCATCTGCTGAACCTGCTGTAGAAGAGAGCTCCAACACCGTTGTTGATTCTGGCAACACCAACCAGTCTGGCTCTACAACAACCACAACGACAACCACCTCCGAAGAATCCAACTCATCTGTTGAACCTGCTGTAGAAGAGAGCTCCAACACCGTTGTTGACTCCGGCAACACCACCCAGTCTGGCTCTACAACAACCACAACGACAACCACTTCTGAGGAATCGAATGCTTCTTCAGACCCTGTTGTGGAAGAGAGCTCCAACACCGTTGTTGATTCTGGCAACACCAACCAGTCTGTCTCGACAACAACCACAACGACAACAACTTCTGAGAAATCTAACGCTTCTTCAGAGCCTGCTGTTGTTGACTCCGGAAACACCAACCAGTCTGGCTCTACAACAACCACAACGACAACCACCTCCGAAGAATCTAACTCATCTGTTGAACCTGCTGTAGAAGAGAGCTCCAACACCGTTGTTGATTCTGGCAACACCAACCAGTCTGGCTCTACAACAACCACAACGACAACCACTTCTGAGGAATCTAATGCCTCTTCAGACCCTGTTGTAGAAGAGAGCTCCAACACCGTTGTTGATTCTGGCAACACCAACCAGTCTGGCACTACAACAACCACAACGACAACCATCTCCGAAGAATCCAACTCATCTGTTGAACCTGCTGTAGAAGAGAGCTCCAACACCGTTGTTGACTCCGGCAACACCAACCAGTCTGGCTCTACAACAACCACAACGACAACCACTTCTGAGGAATCGAATGCTTCTTCAGACCCTGTTGTGGAGGAGAGCTCCAACACCGTTGTTGACTCCGGCAACACCAACCAGTCTGGCTCTACAACAACGACGACGACAACCACCTCCGAAGAATCCAACTCGTCTGCAAAACCTGCTGTAGAAGAGACCTCCAACACGGTTGTTAACACCGGCAACACCCACCAGTCTGGCTCTACAAAGACCACAACGACAACCACTTCTGAGGAATCGAAGTCCTCTGCGCAACCTGCGGTTCAGGAAGACACCAGCAAAGTTGTAGGTTCCACTAAACAGTCTAGCTCTTCTACAACCACAACGACAACAACATCTGGATCAGGCAACTCGCAGCAATCTAACATTGGTTCGAGCACAACCGTTTCTGGAGGATCGACAAAATCTAGCTCTTCATCGTCTACCATTAAAAGGGGTTCTCGTTCTACGACAACCACAACCACTGTTGTTAAGGGAGCTGGACAGTCTGGCAATGATAAGTCGAGTTCGAGTACCGTAGTAGTTCCAGGACAAAGTGGTGCTAAGTCTTCTGTCACGTCAAAAACATGGTCTAGTTCCTCAACTAAGACTACTAATCCGTCTACACAAGTGATTGCAAATGGCGGCAGCCAAAGTGGTGCCAATACTGTAACTGAGACCACCCAGACTTGGACAAAACAAATAGGTGTTCCGGGTGTAATTGGTAAGGTGATTAGAAGGGCTCAGGAAACCGTTCCTTATGGAGCAATTGGTAAGGATGGCCGACGATCAGGAACCACATCGTGGTCTCGACAATCCAGATCTACAACAACAAATGGAAGCGATAATTCGCAACTGAATGCTGGAAATACTGGAGCCACCAATACTGGTATAAGGTATAGCACAACTGGCACGAAGCGAACTGGAGCTCAGTACGGAGGCGGCGCTTATCCATACTGGTGGGGAACCCAGGGATGGATGCCACCTACTCCTACTTGGGGATATCCCTATGGATCTGGATGGGGAGCTGCTGCATGGAACGGTCGCTATTTAACGAATTAAAAATCATTTACAACAACTGTCATACTTTTAACTTGTATAACAGTTATGTACGATCAGTATGACAGCTCTGTTCCTAAACGATTGTAAAATATATATGCATACAATATATTTATTTGCTCTTTATTTTACCGGAAAAGGGCAAGACATGGAAGGGATTTATTAAATATTGAGCTCAGCTAAATTTAGTTACTCTGATAGTCAAAGTTAAACAAAAGAGTATATCACAATGTTAGCTCAACTGTTTGCTAGATGTAGATTTTTTATGCAAATCAAATAGCAAATATTCGCTTTTTCGCAGCTGAGTAAATTAAATTAATCTCAATATTTATTTAGTTTTTGCCAAAATTGTATAATTAAGGCTAACACGTTTCGAAAAATAAAATGAACTCTTAAACATTGAAACATATCGGTCTTTGGCACTTAATAGACAATTACGTCATTCGTTAAATAAATTCAAACAACTTGATATATTTATCGTTGCATTCGAACAAAATGTCGATAACTTGTGCGAAATATATCTGAGTTTGTGCAGTAAAAGTAATTAGGGCAACACTGGTCTCATTATTGCTTAGCATCAGATGTTCGTACAAGCTGACTTGCAAGAAAATGCCTAAAAAATCTCGAAAAGCACAAGAAGAAGAACAACGTGCGCATCTGACAAAATTTGTGGCTGGTGTAAATAAAAATCGAACAGAGCCAACAACTGACTGAACAGAGCTGCGTTTTTTCCAACAAAATCAAAATCGAGTAGCATTAATATTGAATGTATTATTTGTGAGACGGAGAGCATATAATTAAAAAGCACTGGACGTGCAAAGTTTTTAATTAATCGTCGCTGCAACTGTGCAGAGACAAAGGCGATTGAAAGCAAAACGACACACACACACACAGGCACACACACACGCACACCTAAAAGAAAATCTCAAAATTTTCACCATTTATGTTGGAGTACGGAAGCGAATTCCTTGTTTTGTGTCTCTGTCAACAAATTTGAAGGAACTGTATCGCAACGAATTATATCAAAACGTAATTTGAGACAGTGTCAAAAGGAGTCTTTAGAGTGGCGGCAACAACAGCTACCGCAACGGCAACGGCGAAGGCAGCAGTAATTGCCACACGGACAAAGAACCCCCCTACACACACACACACACAGTCGGACACACATACACATACGCAATCTAATAGTGAGCTGGCCAACAGCTAAGCGAAATTGTCCATATACATATGTCATCAAATATCGTCTAACATTCGAAACGCAACTGAGCTGTGAGAAGGGCAATTGTAGAGAGAGAGAGAGAGAGAGAGAGAGAGAGAGAGTGAGGGAATTTCTACAGAATGACTATTAAGCCAGTTAGTGCGCCGAGTGGCAAGCGAGTCGTTGACGCGGACGCCAAGGATACCAAGTCGCATGGTGCTGGCCAGGTGGCGGTGGAGCAGTCCGTTGTCAATCAGGCGCATCGCAATGTCGTCATCGACGGTCATGGTCAGGTAAGCATCATCAACATCATACTCATAATTTGAATTGCCTCAATTAACTGTTTGCAGAGTCCGCAGCGTCGTGGCGAGGTCTACGAGGAGCTGGCACGCACACATCGCTGCAGTCCACACAAGAGGTGAGCAGACATCGTATTCCTGACGATTTCCACTAATTGTTGAACGTTACATTTGCAGCAGCTCGCGTTCGAAGCGCCGCGAGCATCATGACAGTCATGCACATCATCACAAGCGCGATCGCTTGGAGCGCGAAAAACTGAATCTGTCGGTGGTGGGCAGTGGCGTTGCTGGCGTCTCTAACAACGGTCCGCATGCTAGCGTTGTGGCTGGAACCGCGGCCACAGCCGTGGGCAACAGCAGTCCGACAGCCGTGGGTCGCAAGTCGCCCGAGCATTTGGCCAGCGTGCCCAAGACCCAGACACACCAGATGACACCAGCTGCGGCGGCTGCCAATATGCTGAAGGCCGTGGAGGAGACGTTAACCGGCTACAACAGCGGCGATGAGCATCTGCAGCCCAAGGAGCGCACCATCTCGGTTGAGGAATGGAAGCGTCGCGACCAGGAGTTTGCCAAGTGCATGGAGAAGCGAGGCTACGAACTGAAACCCGTCGAGGAGGACGGCGCTTGTCTGTTCCGCTCAATCTCGCTGCAGATCTACGGGGACGAAGGCATGCACGATGTCATACGCCAGCATACAATGGACTATATTGTACTATATAGATAATTCGAATCAGTTCATTCACAATACTAATGTTGCTACTTTTACTTTTGCAGCATGAGAATCGGGAATACTTTGGCCAGTTCGTCACCGAGGACATCAATGGCTACATACTGCGCAAGCGTGCTCGCGATGCCCACGGCAATCACATCGAGATTCAGGCCATTTCCGAGATCTACAGTCGCCCCGTCGAGGTGTACTGTTACCAGTCGAGTGAGTGAAATATTCGCATATTAGCTTAGCTGCTCATGATCTACAATAACTTGATTCGCAGCTCCCATTAACATCTTCAATTCGGAGCAATCGCAGGCTGGTTACCCGCCATTGCGTCTGTCCTATCAGCGAGGCTCGCACTACAATGCCATTCTCGATCCCTACAATGCCACTGTTGGCGTCGGCTTGGGCTTGGCTGGCTACAAGCCCGAAATTCAAACTAAGGAAGCGGCTCGTCTCAGCGAGCAGCTGGAAATCGAACAGACCATGTTCGAGGATAAGCTGAAGACCACAGACTGGGAGGCCACCAATGAGGCCATCGAGGAGCAGATTGCACGCGAGTCCTATTTGCAGTGGTGTCGTGATAATATGCAGCGTACGCGCACCAACAACACAGCCGCCGGTTCGGCTACATCGTCGACGGTCACCTCTGCCGAGGCGCTGACCGACTCGGATGCTTCGCCCTCGAAGTACTCGAGCGATGGCTGCGGGGTCGGCGGCAGTAGCAACAACATCAACAACGGCAACACAGCCGCCACCATGAGCAGCTCCAATGTGGGCGAAGGGCCAGCCACTGGCTTCAGCCTGTCACCCAAAAATCTCAGCCAGTTTTCGCACAAGCTGCCGTCCGAGGTGAATGATCTGGCTGGCTACGAGAGCGATGCTACAGACATGAGCAGCACCAGCTCACTGGGTCACGGCAATGCCTCGCCAAACACAGCAGCTGCACAGCGCGCTAACAAGTTGTCCAAATCACAGCGTCGCAGCAAAGGCTTGCGCAGCAGCAAGAAACGTCGTCACGAGGCACGTGAGGCTAACAACAGGTAAGTGCATGGTAGTTCGCTATATGAATATAACTAATCCAGTAACTTTCACAGCCTGGAAACAGTCGAGACGCCGTTGCGCAAAAGTCCCAAACGCGATGCAGCCCCAGCAGCGCCCAGAGCTCACACGCCGGAGGCGGAACAGCGACCGTGCACCTCGAAGCAGTCGTCGCAGTCGCCGCCAAAGCGCAACGACGCACAGACACCGCCCAAGCAGAGCTATTCCAGCTTCTACCAGGAGCTGCTCGAAGCATCCTATGCCAATGATGGTAAGCAAAAGACGTGTTCTTAAAATGTCGTTAAAAAGGCGGGGCCAGTTTTGGAAAGCATGGGGGCATCATTGCCCAAGTATTAAAACAAAACTTTTTACCACTGTAACCCGATAACAATATGGCTACGAACTAACTTTTGCCCTGTCCCTATCTTTTCAATATCATATCTATTCGTATGCATAATACTCCGTTCAATATCTTATCAACTTACGAGCTAAAAGAGCTATTGGTTCGTTGTATTCGTTACAATTTTTATATTTTATTTATTTTTATGGGGTTGAGGGCATTTGTAAAATGCTGTAACTGAATAGAGTTTAGGAAGAGTTGAAAATGATTTTCTGGATCTTAAAAAGCATTTACAGAGGTTCTACAAATCAACGTTTAAACTTTAATTTCTCGTTTGCATTTCACAGGCATTAACGAAAGCGAGATGTTGCAGCAGGCTATACAGATGTCCACACGCGACTATATGGACGATCAGAAGCGGAAGTATCTTTGTGGACCGTAGGCTCCGAGCCCCCTCAGATCTATTGTACAGTGATTGAGATCTCCCATGTTCACAACGAAATCGAAACATAAAATACTAACCAAAAACAGACACACACATACACATATGCGCAACCACACACTGTGTTTTGGGTAATAACTAAAATTGTTGAGTGAGGAAGCGCCTACAGGACTCGCATGTCTTGGGCCACGTGCAACCCAATCACACAAAAATACACACATCTTATATACATATATATATAAATATAGCAACTGCATACGTTTTGCATTAAGAAAATGTTCGATAGATTTAGAAATCGGCGCGATTTGAGATGACTTTTTTGATTAGGAATGATTCTCAAATCCGCCCACCTCCTGCGATTTAGTAGTTATTTCCCCTGTCACATTGATCTATCTCTGCCCAGTCCCCTTGCTCCTACCCTGCAGTTCCATATATACATTTCCCATAATTAACAATTTAATCTATAACTATTGCGTATTTTGTTATAGCTTAAATGTAAGCATGTGCATGGAGCATAAGCAGTATATAAAAGAACAGCACGTACATACGATAAAATAAACATACATAAATATGATATACATATACCCTATACCTACAACATAATTAAACAAACACGAATTACATACATTTACATATATGAATAATTAATTATAATTACGTCATAATGATATTGATTACTTGATTGAATAAAATAAATGGTGCATAAACATAAATCTAAAGTGTCGACAATTTATATGACTAATTTCACAGTCCATGGCTACAATAATTAAGTTTAGCGATAAGGACGCTTTGAGCACTTAATGAATATAGAAAATAATTGGTGCAACTAAAAAACAGTTACAGACTTATTTTATACTTTACCTTTTGTCTTACTCAGAGCATCCCATTAATTTAAGCATCGGATGTATTTACAAATGTTTTAATCGGTGTTATCAAAAGTTGAAGTACATTCATAGTATCTAAATTCGTACTTACATATCTAGATTGCGCTTTGTTTAGGTATTACGAGTACATAAATAGTTGACTGCATTTACACCGTTCTTCGTATAAATTACATATACATAGAATTCGTTTTATACAAAAATACATTTCACTAAAATACGCGAGTCGCATATAAAATTATAATTTCTTTCTTGTCTTAAAGTACTTTGTGGAAAAATATGCCGATTGCAGGACACATCGGCAATCTGGGACCTATACTTCCGAGTTTTACAATCATCAAAATTAAAATAACTCAGAAGCAAATAATAAATTACTTGTTTGTAGATCCAAATGGAAGCAGATCTGTGTAACTTCAGTTTAGGATTAAGCCTTTTTTTGAGAAACTTTCGATGTCACATAATCCGATAGTTACAACATTATCACTGTTCATAATATCTAAATAATTGGTATGCATCATAAAATAAAATCGATTTGTAAAGAGTGCTTAGATAAAAGTATGCTAAATTTAGGATTATGTTTAAGATGGAAGTTAGTGAAGTTTATGGTCCCAGCTGTATAGCACTTGTACGTCTAAGTTTGTGTCACGTTGCTGCCTAGGAATACTTGTACAGTAGTGAAGGGGATCTCAAAGACCTTCTAATATTTGCTATTGCATTGCTGAATATCGTTAACAATATTCGATGTTCGCTTATGATTAATTGTACAGTATCAATGGGAAACTTTGTGATTTCTTTCCCATAATTATTTGCTATTGCATTGACATTAGCCTCAAAGTACAGTCAGAATTTACTATTGCATTACTGTGTAAGATCTTCGCTAAGGAATAATTGTACAGTGTAGAGGAGAAAACCCTGCTGGGAGTCTTCAATAAGCATTTGCTATTGCGTTGCTGAATATCGTGAACGATATTCGGTGTTCGATTAGGAAAAAATGTACAGTGCTTACGGGAGACTCCCGAAGGAGTCTTCAGCAAGCCTTTATTGAATATCGTAAACGTTGTTCGCGTACGATATTCATAT